>ML685769.1:14288402-14311527 GCA_007922175.1 Pelusios castaneus | reverse complement strand
GCTCAGGGCGGGAGATTTAAATCTCCCCAGCCCGGCCCAGCCTGCAGAGCTGGGAGGGAGCACCGGCGGGGACCGAACGCGGCCCCGGCAGGGCAGACAGACCCCGGCAACGGAGCCTGATGCCATCATGTGCCAGAAATGGCCCCCCGCCTTATACATTGGACAAACAAGACAGTCTCTGCACAAAAGAGTAAATGGACACAAATCTGACATCAGAAATAGCGTTAAAAAACAATAGGCGAACACATCAATCTTCCTGATCACTCCATCTGTTAACAGTCATGCTTATGCAAATGCATAACAAATCGAAGCTTCAAAGAGAAACTGAAGAATTGGAATTCATATGCAGATTTGATGCCATCAACTTAGGCTAAAAAGAGACTATGGGGTTCTTTTCCCATTACAACAGGTAATTTTGCTTTCCTTTTCCCTTCACTTTCCTCCTATATGCTGTTGGCCACTGTTTGAATCTAAACAACTGCACTGATTTGCTGTAACAGTCTGACCTGGATCCTATGACTTACATGTTCCTCAATTTATTTTCCTCCCAGTCATCTCCATCCTCAAGTATCTGATGAAGTGGGATTTTCTCCCACGAAAGCTCATGCAATAAGTAAATTTGTTAGTCTTTAAAAGTGTCACTAGACTTCTTGTTTATTTTGCTTAAAGTCTTAGCTATCTACAATGAATGGTTCTAATTACTATTTCACTACTTTTAAACATGTCCTCAAAGGTTTATTTTAGGGTTTTTTATGCTAGGTTTACCCTTTCTAGCCCAGTGTCACAATTCCTGAATCTGTATTATTTCAGTATTTTCCACCGCCAACAGTGATATTTATGTTAAATATATTTAGGCTCCTTTACACTGAGTGATATAAAAAGGCCTTAATGTAGGATCCAGGAGCTTTGATCAAAGCATGAATCCCAAACATGACAGCATGTGGCAGTGTCACAATGGCTCATATGTAGGGTTACCAGACATTAGGCAAAAGGAGGACATGTCCTTTTTACCTTCATGTCCTCCGTCCGGCAGTTAATGTGCCTCCTAAGAATATTTCTGTTGTTCAACTTGTTCTCCATTTTTTCATGCTGCCATGCATTCATTAATCATTACCCATTTTCCATGATGTAATACGGTAATGATAGTTATATTAATACTACATTTTCTCCATATCCTCCTTTTCGTACTTCCCTGTCCTCCTTTCCATGCTTTGGTATCTGGTAACCCTACTCATATAGCACATTTGTTTTCAATGAAAACAAGTGACAGTGTTCGATACAAACTTCCCCTTCTTTTTTTTTAAAGTCTCTAAATAACAAAGAAAGTTGTTAATTGCTTTGCTTAATTGCTTGGAGCAGCAGCTGGAAACTAGGTACAAACAATAAAAAACTAATTAAAGCTACTTCAGTGATCAATAAAGGTTGAACACGGAGGCCTTAAACGAAATCAGCTTCTTGTGTTCTGGCCATGATACTGATGTTTAAATTAGGGTGTGACTTTAGTACTCTGTCACAATCACATTTCTGCATCAGTTCGTGTGTTGTCATTTCCTCACTATAGTCATTGTGGCTCAGTTTAACTGAACTAGTTGGTACTGACTAGCACATTTGTAAATATTAATTAGGCAGGTGATTCCATGGTGAGTGACCTCTGAAGTTGTATTTCTTCAGTCAAGTAAGGCCTTGTACACACGATCACTTTATCGTGCATTAACAATCATTACCGCGCGATACCAACAACAGCGTACACACGTGCAATAGGGCTGTTGCGCGTTAACTGCCTTGTTATAGCACAATACAAAACCCACCTCGACGAGGGTGCTAGCAATTAACGCGGAACAGCTGTTGCGCCTTTCCACTCGTGTGTACGCTTACTGCACAGTGATTGGCGTCCGGAAGTGTCCCAGCATTCCAAAGTCGTCCTCCCCCACCCGCTCTGGGGCTGTGATGAAACAGTCCCCGCCCTGATCAGATTCCCGGGATTTTCGAATTTCTCGTCTGTTTCACTTCCTGTTCTCTTCCTCGTGGAGTAGAGTGCAGCTCCGATCATCAGCAGCAATGGCAGCCCGTCATGGAAGACGTGCACCCCTTTGGAGAACGGCAGAGGTGCTGGACCTGATCAGCATCTGGGGAGAGTCCGCTGTGCAGGCGCAGCTACGCGGCAGCAGGCGAAATTATGATACATTTGGCATACATTTGTCCAGTTTTGGGCTCCCCACTACAGAAAGGATGTGGACAAATTAGAAAGAGTCCAGCGGGGGGCAACAAAAATGATTAGGGGGCTGGGGCACATGACTTATGAGGAGAGACTGAAGGAACTAGGCTTATTTAGTCTACAGACGAGAAGACTGAGGGGAGATTTGATAGCAACCTTCAACTACTTGAAGGGTTCCTCCAAAGAGGAGGGAGCTAGGCTGTTCTCGAGGGTAACAGAGGACAGAACAAGGAGCAATGGTTTCAAATTACAGCTGGGTAGGTCAAGGTTGGATATTAGGAAAAACTTTCTCACTAGGAGGGTGATGAAGCATTGGAATGGGCTATCTCGGGAGGTGGTAGAATCTCCATCTTTGGAGATTTTTAAGGCTCGGTTAGACAAAACCCTGGCTGGGGAGATTTAGGGGGAGTGGTCCTGCTTTTTAGCAGGGGGTTGGACTATATGACCTCGTGAGGTCCCTTCCAACCCTATTATTCTATGATTCTATGATTCTATAATTTCTCGGGCCATGTCAGAGAGAGGTTATGATAGAGACACTGTGCAGTGCAGATCAAAGGTGAAGGAGCTAAGAATAACCTATCACCGAGCGAAGGAGGCAAACCGCCGTTCTGGATCAGCGCCTGCTAAATACAGGTACTACAAGGAGATAGAAGCCATCCTCAGTGGGTACCCCACAACCACTGCAAAGAGTCCCGTGGACACATCGGCCCCCCCTCATCCAGTGAATGCCAGACCCGAGTAGGATGAGGACGTGATCGATGAGGAGGAGGAGATGGAGGATGACCTGGAGGAAAGCACAACAGCGTGTAGCCAGGAGCTCTTCTCCAACCCCGCTGAGATGTCCATCCAAGACATGAATTGCAGCATGTCCTCTGAGGTGGCAGAGGGGGGTTCCGGTAAGTTTCTCTTTCGTGCAGCTATGGCTCCTGCTAAAATATCATTGTCCGGGGCAGGGGTGCTTGCTGTCTCACTGTGCACGCTCTTTACTCTGCATTCATTAGAAGTGCATCAACACAAGCAGTGATTGTCCAAAAATCATCTGCATTTAGGTCAGTAAAGGTTTCCTCTATGTACCTCCAGAGCCTACTACTCAGGTTAGATGGGAGAGCGTTTGTGTCTACACTCCCAAAGACGGATACTCTGCCTCGCCAGCTGCAAAGCACAGCCCTGGGAACCATGGCAGCACACAGTGCAGCAGCACACGGTCCTGGCTTGCAACCGGTGGCATGTAGGATATGTATGCTAGCTGGCAGGGGCACTCTGAGGAGAGAGATATCGGGTTCCATCTGTGTGCCCTATGCAGAATGTTAGCCCCCAGTAAGCTTTCTATTAGGATGTACCTTGTCCGCTTCAGTGAAGCATAGGATGTTGACTGCCCTGCACCTTCCAGTGGAATGTGCTACTGGAAGGTTACAGTGGTTATCTAGGCTGTTGTGTTAACAACAGCTTTATTATTTTTTTTTTTTTAGATTCGACCTTCACAAGGCCGGTGTTTACCCCAGCTGACCGCATGAGAAACATTCGGCAGCGTGCTCGAAGAAACAGGGAGGATATGTTTCAGGACCTGCTGAAAACAGCACAGGAATCCGCGAGGGAGAATCAAGCCTGGAGAGACGAATCCCAACAGAGGAGGCAGAAACACAGGGACGAACTGATAAGCGTGATGAAGGAGGAAACAGAAGTGCTCAAGAGCATGATTGCTTTGCAGTCCCAGGTGATTAATGTACAGGCTCCACTCCATACAGTTCAGCCGTGTCTGCCTCCCACACGCCATAATCCTTCAAAGAATTTCTTTGAAGGCCACCCGTCCCCCTGGTACACTGCAACATCCAGTCCCCCCAAGAGCTACTTTTTAGAGACCCGCAGCTACACCCACCTGTAACCCCCCCCCCCCCCGTTTTAGGTTTCAATAAAAACAGTGACAAATAATTTGAAGAGTGGCTTTATTTGTACACATTGAAAATCTCATAAGGTGCACCTGATGCGTCCTGGAAGTTAACTAGGGGAGGGCATCATTGAAATGGTCCCTGAGTGCCTCCCTTATGCGAGCAGCTTCTCCTTGCGCCCCCCTGATACTCCTAGAGGCTGGCTGTTCGTATGCTTCCTCGAGGCGCTGTGCCTCCATAGCCCACCCCGGGGAAAACTTTTCTCCCCTACTTTCACAAATGTTATGAAGGACACAGCACGATGCAATCACAGCAGGGATGTTGTCCTCCGCCAAGTCCAGCCTCCCATACAAACATTGTCAGCACCCTTTTAAATGGCCGAAGGCACACTCCACAGTCATTCTGCAGCGGCTCAATTTGTAATTGAACCGCTCCTTGCTGCGATCTAGGTTCCCGGTGTACCGCTTCACGAGCCATGGCATCAGTGGGTATGCTGGGTCTCCAAGGATGACTATGGGCATCTTCACATCACCCACAGTAATTTTTTGATCAGGGAAGAAGGTACCCCCTTGTAGCTTCCGGTACAGACCAGTGTTCCTGAAAATGCGGGCATCATGCACCTTTCCCGACCACCCAGCATTGATGTCCGTAAAACGCCCCTTGTGATCCACGAGTGCTTGCAGCACCATGGAGAAGTAGCCCTTCCTGTTGATGTACTCGGTCGCGAGATGGTCTGGAGCCAAAATAGGGATGTGTGTGCCATCTATGGCTCCCCCGCAGTTAGGGAATCCCATGGCAGCAAAGCCGTCCACAATCTCACGAACATTGCCCAATGTCACCGTCCTCCGTAGCAGAACGCGATTGATGGCTCGGCACACTTGTGAGAGGGCTAATCCGATGGTGGACCTCCCGACTCCAAACTGGTTTGCAACCGACCAGTAGCAGTCAGGAGTCGCCATCTTCCAGACAGCAATCGCAACACGCTTCTCCACGGTTAGGGCTGACGTCATGTTGGTGTCCTTACGTCGCAGGGCAGGGGCCAACTCTGAACACAGTTCCAGAAAGGTTGCTTTCCGCATTCGAAAGTTCTGTACCCACTGCTCATCATCCCACAGCTGCATAACAATGCGATCCCACCACTCGGTGCTCGTCTCTCACGACCAGAAACGGCGTTGCACCATGTGCAGATGATCGGTGAAGGAGCTGAGCAACGCGGTGCTGTTGCTCTGCATGGCATCGATCAGCCCCTGCTCCTCGGCGTCCTCCTCTGATTTGGAACTCATTGCGTACTGAGCAACCAGCCGAGATGTATTCAGAATGCTGAAGGTGACAGTGGAGATCAGAGCAGGATCCATGCTGTCGCTGTTGTGATTGCTCGCAAGTGGTGCGGTGCGTCACTGCACTGTTGAAAATAGGTGCGAGTTGCTATTGGCAATGAGGAAGACGCAAGGGGAACACAGTGCACCACGGGAAACTGAGAGTTTACCCATGGCGCTTTGCGTTCCTTTCCTTCATCCCATGATTCCAAGCGCCGATTGAGGGAAAATTGAACTGTGGGATAGGTGCCCAGAATTCACTGCGCTACACCATGGTATTGCAAAGAATTCTGTTGCGTTGCAAGGAGCGACGTGTGTACGCGCTATCCCGCAATAAAGGTCACGTGTTTTTTATAGCGCGATTGCCATGTTGCACTTTAATCTGATCATGTGTACACAGCCTAAGACAAGTTTTTCAATTATCTTTATTGGTTTCTTGATTTATTTTTAATTTTTTTAGTCAAACCACTCATTCTGCTATCCTATTTTGATCTCTGAACGGAAGTACTTTGGATTTGCTGTAATATGTTCAAAATCTTAATGCTTTGCAAAAGCTTTAAAGTTTGTATGAGTATATTTCAGAACAACTGTCTAGTTGTGATCTAAAGACGATGGTAATATTAAGAGATGCAGAGAGATAGGAGCTTCTGAACAATTAATATTCTATTACTAAGCCTTCCTCCAATGAAAAGCAGGATATTAAAATCAGAGTTTGGAGAGAATATACGTACAGATATCTCTGAATGGGATTTTTTTTCAAAGATTCCCATAAGATTTCAGTGGCTTTTTGGTTCACATGACAGTCTTCTAGTATTGCCTGTTTACTTCAATCTACACTTATCACACTTTTAAAAAGAGATTGCTGAAATTGTGATTTCATAAACTTCATCCATTTGGGCCTACAATCAAATTAGATTGAAGTGACAAAACTTATGTTTGACCAAATGCAAGTCTCTGGTAGATGTTTATATAATATGCCAAACTACACAATATGTAATTATCTGCACTGTAGTGATCTAATATTTTCACTTTCTCTGATTTTTAAAACAATTTCTTCTGCTAGTAAAATTCCAAAGGGGTAGCCGTGTTAGTCTATTGTAGAAAGACAACAGAGTCCTGTGGCACTTTTAAAGACTAACAGATTTATTAATCGCATGAGCTTTCGTGGAAGAAAATCCCACTTCGTCAGACGCTTTGAAGATAGGAAAGTTACAGAGTGGGAGGAAATTAAATGCAGGGGAGTGTATGACATAGCATCAGGTCAGGCTGTAACAGCAAATCAAAATAGGTGTTAGGATTCAAAACACTGGGGAACAGCACATAGAGGAGGGGGAGGTCAATTCACTTGATGTAATGCGAGAAAAATCCATAGTCCCTCTTTAACCCCAAGACAACTGAGTCAAATTTGCATATAAGTTCCAGTTCTGCAGACTCTCTTTGAAGCTGTGATTTGTTATTCATCTTTTTCAACACAGCTATTAACAAGTCGTTGAGGGAGTGAGCAGGGAGATTAAAGTGTTCCCCTACAGGTTTGATTGTGTTGTGGAAATTGTTGAAATCTCTATGGAAATCTTCAAGGGCATCTTTACCATGGGTCCAGATGATGAAGATCTCATCAAAGATGCCCTTGAAGATTTCCATAGAGATTTCAACAATTTCCACAACACAATTAAACTTAGCCTGGAACACTCCATACAAGAGATCCACTTTCTGGACACTACAGTGCAAATTAGTGATGGACACATAAAGACCTCCCTATACCGCAAACCTACTGATCGGTATAGTTACCTACATCCCTCGAGCTTCCATCCTCGACACACCACACGATCCATTGTGTACAGTCAAGCCCTAAGATATAACCGCATTTGCTCTGACCCTTTAGACAGAGACAGACACCTTCAGGATCTCTACCAGGCATTCTTAAAACTACAGTACAAACCCACAGAAGTGAAGAAACAAATTGACAGAGCCAGACGGGTACCCAGAAGTCAACTACTGCAGGAGAAGCCCATGAAAAATAACAACAGAACGCCACTGGTCATCACCTACAACCCCCAAGCCAGACCTCTTCAACACATCATCAAAAATCTACAGCCTATTTTACAAGATGATCCCTCACTCTCTCAAGCCTTGGGAGACAGACCTCTCCTTGCTTTCAGACAGCCCCCTAATCTTAAAAGGATACTTACCAGCAACTACAGATCACAGAGCAGAAACACTAAAGCAGGAACACAGCCCTGCAGCAGACCACGCTGCCAACTTTGCCCTCATATCTACACTGATGACACCATCACAGGGCCTAATCATGCCACCTACTCCATCAAGGGTTCGTTCACCTGCTCATCCACCAATGTGATTTATACCATCATGTGCCGGAAATGCCCCTCTGCCTTATATATTGGACAAACAGGACAGTCTCTGTGCCAAAGAATCAATGGACACAAATCTGACATCAGAAATTGCAACACTGCAAAACCTGTAGGGGAACACTTTAATCTCCCTGCTCACTCCCTTGACGACTTGTTAATAGCTGTGTTCAAACAGATAAATAACAAATCACAGCTTCAAAGAGAGTCTGCAGAACTCGAATTTATATGCAAATTTGACTCAGTTGTCCTATCTTCAAAGCATCTGACGAAGTGGGATTTTCTCCCACGAAAGCTCATGCGATTAATAAATCTGTTAGTCTTTAAAAGTGCCACAAGACTCAGTTGTCTTCTGCTAGTGTTATTTGCTGAAAACTACCTGCAAAAGAATTCACTTGCAAATCCTAATTTACAAGATTTAACACCGGGTTTGGCAACCCCTGGCATGCATGCCAATCTTGGCACACGGGCTGATCCTGAGGGGCACACGGGCCGCTCAGGCTCCCCTTGCTGGCCCTGCCCCCACAGTGTGCCACAGCTCCAGGCTCCCTCCTGCTGGCCGCATTTCCCGCTCTGCCCTGTCTGGGGTGGAGGCTCCAGTCCCCGACTCCACAGCAAGGTAAGTGCTGTGGGGGGAGCCTTGGTTTGGGAATGGGGGTGACTTTTGGCGCAGCTCAGCCCGGATCAGGGCCCGGCTCGGGAGCAGGTGCGACCCAGGGCTCAGCTGGCAGCCCTGCCCCCTGGGACCGCAGTCGCCCCCCCAACCCAGAGTCCCTGGCTCCGCCCCAGCATTTTCTGGGGATGTGGTGGGCGGGTCTGGCATGGGGGCCAGCAAAGGTTGCCGACCCCTGATCTAACAGAAGAATTTTGGTTCAAATCTTTTCAACAAACCCTGCTAGGTAACATTTGTAATTCTAGTGTGAGCACTAAAACCATATTGCATCTTTCCAAATACTGTGTTAACAGTATCTGTTGCTTGGTATTTTATCTCTGCCTTTTTGGTATAGGTGAAGGAACAGAAGAACTCTTAGTTTATCCATTCAGCCATCCAATGCTCAGGTATGAATCCTCCTTTTTACTCCAAAGCCTAAATAGCACTTTGGGTTGAAAGGATGCATCTGGTGTAGCGATGCTCAATTCTTTCCTTCACGACCCTTAAGGAGCTGAATATTTTCCTTCTTTATCTTTCCTATCACTTGCCAACCCTGGGGAGCAGGACCTTAATTTGAATCCCATGCATGACAGCATGTTGCAGTGTCACAGTCAAATTGGCTCATATGGCACATTTCTTTTCAATGAAAACAAGTGACAATGCTTGATGTACACTTCCCCTTCTTTTTTAAGTCTCTAAATAACAAAGAAAGTTGTTAATTGCTTGGCTTAATTGCTAGAGCAGCAGCTGGAAACTATGTACAAACAGCAAAAAATAATTAAAGCTTCTTCAGTGATCAGTAAAGGTTGAACACCAAGGCCTTAAAGGAAATCAAGTTCCCACTGAGGTGTGTTAATTACTGCATTCAAGTACTTGCTTTACTTAAGGCTGATTTCAGGCTTAGCTGAAGAAATCTTATTAGGCATTCAATCTTGGGTCAGATCATTACTGCTTCATAGAGTTCAGTTTGCTTGAGGCAAATTAAAGCAGCCTTTTTATTAATGGAAACAAAAAACACTTCAAAGATCAGGAAATAAAAACAGAAGCATCAAAATGGAAATGTTTCTATGTTCTTCTACAAACATGGTCTTAATAAGACAACAGAGTCTTGTGGCACTTTTAAAGACTTACAGATTTATTAATCGCATGAGCTTTCGTGGGAGAAAATCCCACTTCGTCAGATGCTTTGAATAGTTAGAGATGGGCCTTTGCTAGTAAGGATTTAGGATTGTTTAGCTGTAAATAAAAGCAAAGTTGTCTTAAAACAAATTAATCAATCACAAGTACCAAAATAAAACAAACCTGATGACAGGGTAAAAAGCAAAATGTCTTTCTGGACTCTAAGTCAGAGACTTACATCCCTTTGCAAAGCAAAATTCCTATTGGAATCAATACTGGAATTTTTGCCTGATTAGATTTCAAGGTTTGACTCAAAGTCACATTTTCATTGTAGACATTTAGCTGATAGATGGAGACACATGATTAGATGCATCAGAAGGGAATAACTTGCAAATCTAATAGAAACAGAAAAGCCCAGCAAGAAACTTTACCAGACACTTAGTGCACATTATGATTTTCTTTCCTCCTCTAGTCTCTAGTTTCTTATTAATTGGCTTTCCCTGCTAAGAAAACCCTGTCTTCTGTATGGTGCTCAGTACAAAGTAGATTGTGAATTTATATGCATGCTCACATTCACATCCTCTGCATTCTATTTGTGAAACATCTTTCTCTATTCATTCTCAGCTACTTTTGATCCCTTTTCAACTGAAACTACATTCTGTAAGTGCCTATCTATTTGGCCTGAAAAGAGACCAGCTGATATTGATACCACTCAGGCTGCAAGAATGTCACTATACACTCTTCTTGTGTTGAGCCCCTCCTTGCCCATCTGCTGCAAGCTGTGGCATTAAAACTACAAGCAAGCATTGTGTGTATTACTACATTTTGATGAAGTAACTATGCTCCCCCAAAAGATGTTTATAAGCAAATGACATGGGATTTAAAAGATGTCTTCTTTCTCCCCCTCTCCTTCCATCAACAGAACTCTAGCTTTTCTAAGTAGGTGGTCATCTGTAAAGGCCCCCAGTCCCTTCAGAAGGAAAAGGAAATTATGAGAGCAAAAGAGAAGCAACAATGTGAGCCATCTGGGACACCCTCCACACTGAGCTATAGATCAGCAAGATGCTACTGAGTCCTTCTCTGTTTCCATCAGGCACATGAGGCAGGAAGACAGTAAGCATCTTCATGGAGGTAACTTTTCAAAAGGCGCAGTCTCCCTGAAGAGACAGACAGCACAACTTGATTCCTTCGGACTACTTGGAATCTTTTGACATCTTCAGACCAATGTTCAGTGAGCTTGTAATAAGAAAAGAGGTGTGGAGTTTAGACTTAACTTTGGTGAAGATTTTGAGCAGGTGTTCTGGACTCAGGGGAGGAAAGATTTGATGACTGGACAGGCTCTATGTCTAGCTTAGCACCAGAGATTAGAAAAAGATTTCCAGAAAGCCTACTCAGCGTACTCCCAATTTAGTTTCTAGATTTGGACAAGTGTTAAGATAACCATATTGTTCAGATATTTATTCAAATAGAACAGAACCTTGACTCCTTGGGTTCTTTTATTACTTACAGTTTGTATTTTATCCTCTTTATGAGGTTAAGGGTAAAGCTTGTCATCCTTTTTTAGACTTGATTGAGTAAAGGCTGCAGGATTTGAACATAAAATTATTTGGTTGACTGTTCCATTCCTAACATCATATATAACCATACTAATTTATGAGATGTTGAAAGTGGACAGAGGTTCAAACTTCAACCACGAAACAGTCCAAATCAGTGCAGCATACAATGGAATTTCATTGAAAAAAGTTGTATATTAAAGAATTCAATAGCACATAAGCGCCATGAGAAGAAATGACAACAAGTGAATCCTTTCTTAGAATTGAAATATTCAAGCTCATTCTTAAATACTATTCTTAAATCTGGTGATTTAACTGCTAGGAATGAAAACTTGACTGTACTGAAATGGTTGAAAAACTCTCATTCACTTAAAGGGGGCCAGGATAAATTTCAGAGTTTGATTAAAATCCAACCAAGCATATACACTGCTTACTTAGGCCTGTCTTAGGCCCTAATTCAAAAGCTTAAATAACGTATGGCTGCTGTGTGCATCTTCTATGCTGGTCAGATTTCGCCCTGCCATAGTGACCACAAAAACTGCACTTGAAAAGAAAACTTATTTACCTTAAATCATCAAACCATCATGGTACTGCAAAGCAATTAAGCACATGCCTAATTCCCATAGATTTTAATGGGGCTTATACATGCTTAAAATTAAACACTTAAGTGTTGACTGAAGAACGCTGGACATAAGCTCATACTTATGTGCCTTGCTGAGTTGAGGCCACTGAGTCTTTGTCCTCATTACACAATAGGTTTTTGGGTCTGATCACCTTGCCCCTCCATTCCCCTGTGGTATTTATCTTGCAACACTGAAATTAAACTACAGTGCTTTGTCCCTACTAGGATTTTACATCACTGGAAAAAACATTTTTTCCCCCTGAAGACATGACTAAGATATAAAGTGGTAAACGAATCACAAATATCACTGTATTTTCAATTGATTTACTTTTTTTGTCAAGTATTCAGACATTAAAGCTATCAGAGATCAGCAGGAAACTCATTCTCAAACTCAAAAGACTCATTCTCTAATAAAGCAAACAGATAAAGTAACTGGACACAAATAATTGCTAAATCTCAACATGAATGAACATGAAAGGCGAGTGAGCTTCTCAGTGGTACAATATCTCCTGTATTCTAGTAGACAAAAGTGATGAATGTCCAGCTGTCAAAAAGATATTATTTAAATATAAGGGGAAAGACCTCAGATGATGTAAATCAGTACAGCTGTGACTTCAATGGAGCCATGTCAGCTGGATATCAGCAACTTATATTTAATCATTTCTTTAAATTAGAGATCAGCTTCAAGAAAGAATTTCTGATGACTGAAAGGCAAAACAATTCTATTTTGGCACAGCAGTGTGTGTTTGTGTGTGTATGTGTGTGTGTGTGGGGGGGGGAAGTATATCCTAAATAGCACATCATATGAGTCCATTTCTTAATTACTCTTTCCACTCCTCATTAGACTAGGTACTGAACATTACACACACACCCCTACATTTCAGCTAAATGTGGGGGGGGGGAGCGGGATCTACGATAGCATCTACTAATACAACATCTATTAATGACCTCATTCGGTTTATAGATAAATAGTTTATAAATCAATCAAAGATGCAAGCAAATGTAACCCTTAACAAAATTTGTCTTGTACATCTTTGAAAATACCAGAACAACAGGGGTAAAATTTTCATTAGTGCTTAAGTTACCTAAAAGCTTATTGACCCATAAGAGAACAAAAAGGTAGTGACTGAATTACTTCCACATCTTTTAAGATTATTTATAGTACTTTTTCTTTTCTTCAGAGCAAACGGAAACATCTTCTAAAGGGCTTAATGGATTCATTAGATAAAATTACACTTTACAAAGATCGTGATTAAGTGTATGACCTAAATAATCAAAACTAAAATCCTTAAGTGTGATTTTCATATACGCATAGGTATTAGAAATAGAAACCAGCTGAATCCAACCACGGTAAGAATAAAAATGAAAGAATAAACAAAGAAAGTGGAACTTCTCAGCAAAAAAAACCAGGAGGGTTTGTTTTCTTGGCAACCATCCTCCTTTCAAGTGCTCAAGCAGTCCCTAGAATGGACTATGCTGCCAGGGCTGAACGGGTTGAGAGAAAGCAGAGGGCAGCAAAGGCTTTGACATATGTGGTGAAGCCAAGAAGAGTTCCTGCTTAAAAGGGAGGAAAAAAGAAATGAACTCCTTTAAGAAGCTATGCTGAGAAACTGAGCTGCAGGCCAAAGCAGAGCAGATAGAGCAAGGCTTATCAGCATGGAGTAGAGTGGAAGCATCTTTCTTACAACACTCCTATTAACATATTACAGAGTGATGTTTGCTTTTTTTGTACAACAATATTATACCGTTGACTCATTTAGTTTGTGATCTACTCAGGAGCATTGCTGGGCCTGGGTCTGAATGTATTTTGGAGTTCCCCAAGCCATGCCTGGCAGTTGGCTTGGGGCCTTTTTAAATTCTCCCACCCTGCTGCACACCAAGGCACATGGTCTAGGATGGAGTAGGGCCAGAAATGTAAAATGTGCCTGTGTCAGGGAGCAGTTCAGTCTCTGGCAGCTCCTTCTTGAGCTCCAGCAAAGGTAAGTAGTGTGCCTTGGAAGCTGGATGTGGGGCAGGCAGGGGAAGGGCTCTGTGGAAGGTGTGTGGGGGGGAAAGGGTCTCAGAGTTGGGATGCATGGGTGCCGGGCAGGGCCACATTATCACAGAGGCCCCAGGCTGGTACCTGAAGTCTGTTCTAAATTAATTTTGATCTACTATATTTTCTACCTATTATCCAATTCTATTCTCTGTAATAGGGTAAAGGGCTAATTCAAGATGACATCTCTTATTTCAGATATAATAATAATAATACATTCCCTTTCAGTGATTTGGAATCCATGCTATTCGTGCATCAGTTATCCTCCATGCTCATACCTTTGCTACAGTATCAAGTGTATTGTCAAACTGTTTTTTAATCCCAAGTGACCAGACATTAAAACTTTCCATAGAGATGCACCTGTTAACCCCACATTAGTTGGCTCAGATTTTGACATTGAAAGAAGGTTTTATAAATGAAAGTAATGTCAAAATCTGAGCCAACTAGGCAGTGAAAGTATGTTCTGGGCTGAAATGAACTAAACAGAGTCTTGACTGGGAAGAAGTTGGTCTCTTAAGTCTTGAAAGAAATAAACTTGGCTGTTTCTCAATAATATTGGGCAAAAAAGTTTTTGATCTTGTAACTTAAAATGGCGTTAGGGTGGGATTCACAAGGTAAACTTAGGCTGAGTGGTTGCATTATTTAACTTGTAGGCACCCTACTTTCAAATACAATGCTTGCTCCTGTGTTAGGTGCCCTGTCTCCCTGTACAATTCACAGGAAGAGTTAGAGTCCAGAAAAGCTGGCACACTAAGCAGGGGCTACGTAAACTAGCCAGTGGCAAATGATGTGAAGAGGGTTGTGGCCTATGCCCAAAACCTCAACAGGGAGTTAAGTTCCTAACTGCAGACCAGAGAGAGACCCCCTCCTTGCAGTATCACAGCTGTGCTGGATGAGTGCTCTACCCACTGGTTATTAAATAAGGGGATGGGGTGGGGGGACACAATAATTCTTCCTCTAGCTGTGTTTTCTACTGGGCCTCACATAGTGAATGGGTTGTAAGGTGGCACAGCTTTTAGATAGATGCAGAAATGGCTATTTGTGAATTCTGATGGGATTTATGCTTGAGTCTTAGGGGCTGAGCTGCTCAGTGGTTGTCAGGACTAAGACAGCTGTGCCCCAGGAAAAAATATAGGGGCCTACAGGCTTTACAAATAGAAATTTAAGGACATAAGGAGTTTAGACACTTACAGGGTAAGGCACCAGCTGAACAGTTTTAAGAGTCTAAATCTTGGAGCGCTTAACGTGAATGTTAGGTGCCCAAGTGCCACTTGTAATATCATTTGTAGTGTTTCTACAAGGAAAGATGAAGACAAGTGGCTTCCTTTTAATAGCTGCATGGAAAGAATTGCACACTAGATAGCATTTGAAATGTGCAAGTTTTCAGTCAAACTAAATCTAGGAACTGCATTACATATTTTTGAGTCCCATCTACTGGAACATATGGGGTATCTATGAACCTCTGTGTGGAGGTCTGTAATACTTTCTCACTTGTATTAGTGTAAATCCTATGTAAGCATGAAAACAATCTGGCTCAATTAGTTCATCAGGAAAGCTCCACTGGCATTTCTTTTAAAATTAAACATCTCAGTTACTTAATTTGGGAAAGCGACTTTTTCCTCATGAAACAGCTATGATTCATAAAGTCATGTGATTTATTTAGTTCCCCACTGCCACCAGCACTGCAGTAGATAGTTATTTCATCTCTTGCTTTAGGAAGCAACTATCAGTTACACGTGTACAAAATGGAAAATGACTGCCTAGGAAGGGAGTACTGCAGAAAAAGATCTGGAAGTAGTAGATCTAGGGGCACTGCTATATTGGAAAGAGATTGGGGGCACAGGCTCCTGATTTTTCCCCGGCCCCTAGCACCTGTCAGCGCAGGAGGGGGGGGGAGGGATGGAGCCAGAAGCCAGTTTCTGTGCTCTTCTCCGCCCCTGGGCTGGCTGGCCCACCCCGGGGTCAGAGCACGGTGGGCTAGCCCCTGTTCACTCTGCCCGGGACAGCTTGGCTGGACAGCCGCAATGAGGCCACCCACACTGTTGTTGCTACGCGGCTGCATTGGGGGGTCTCATGCCATGCAACAGCTGGCCCAGTCCCCCCAGTCCCATCCTCCCCCCCCCCCCACACACCGGCTGACTGGCCAGAGAGGGGTCAGGGTGGGAGCATCCTCTGGCCTCAGAGCCCCCCCATAGTTGGGGGGCAGGCAGGGGGCCAGGTGGGGGGGAGGGGTCACCCTGGGCTGGTTAATCTGGCCCTGAAAATGAGAGCTCATCATTGAATAACACTAAGTAAATGAATGGACCTTGCACATTACTGAACAAGTAGAGGACTTTTGTCCCCTTATACAGTCTCTTCTTGCAGTAGAACAGGGGTTCTCAACCTTTTCAGGGTTGACACACAACTGGGAGGCTTCCCAGCTTGCATCACACACCAATCCCCACCCCTGCAGCTAAGGATCTCCTCGCCCCACTTCAGGGCTGAGCAGGGATGGGGGAGCCAGTATAGAGCTGAAAACCATTTTGTCAGATTGGTTGGACGGTAACAAAAACTGCCAAAACATGGTTTTCGGCACTACATTCACCAAATCATAGATTAAGGCCAGAAGTGTCCATTATGACCATCTAGTCTGAATGTCTGTACAACATAGGCCATAGGCTCTAACAGTTACTTAAGGGAAGTGGATCTTGATTTAAAAGTGGTCATGGATGGAGAATCCACCACGACCTTTGGTAAATATTTCCAATGGTTAATTATTCTCAGTAAAAATGTAATGCCTTATTTCCAGTGTGAATTTGTCTAGCTTGAAATTCCAGCCATTGGAATGTGTTATGTCTTTCTCTGCTAGATTTAAGAACCTATTATTAAATATTTGTTCCCTAAGAAGTACTTATAGACTAATCAAGTCATGTCTTAAGCCTTTTTTTAAGCTAATAAAGAGATTGAGCTCTTGGAGTTTATTTTCTAATCCTGTAATTCTCAAGATGTTCTCAGAATCCTCTCCAATTTATCATCATGCTTCTTGAATTAAGGGCACCAGAACTGGACACAGTAGTCCAACAACAGTTGCACCAGGGTTAAATACAGAGGTAAAATAACCTCTACTCCTACTTCACATTCCCCTCTTTACGCAGGCTAGGATCACATTAGCTCTTTTGTCCACAGATAGTCACAGCAGGAACTCATGCTCAGCTAATTATGCACCACAGCTCCCTTACCTTTTTGATACCAGGGTCATCTTCAAACTTTCAGTGACAATTTTATGTTTTCTTCCAGCTCATTGATAAAAATGTGAAATTATGTAAGGTGAAGAACCAGTCCCTGAAGGATTGCATTGGACATAAACCTTCTTGATGGAAATTCCCTGCTTTCAGTTATATTTCTATACCTGTTACCCAATTTTTGATCAATTTACTATGTACCATGTGTAACCTTCGGGTGGGCTAAATTCATTTAGTTGCCCTTCTCCAGTGCTCCACAGAAATCAATCCCAACCCCTATGGGGAAAGCAGCTGGAGACCCAGGATCCAGTCTGTACAGGACTCACGGCGAAGCTTGCTCAGAGCTACACTCACACATTAAAATACTACTAAAACATAACAATGAACTTTATTAACTACTAACTAAATGAACCTTATCCTAAGAAAACAAACTACAATTAACCAAGAACAATCCCTTGCATGAAAGATACCCAAGAGTCCCAAAGTCTGTGTGGAGTTCACCCAACTCTCAGCTACAGTCTCTGTTCCAGTGTGGAAGCTTGAGTGGCAAGAAATAGCTGTCCTCTTCTTTCTTTGCTGGGATCCTCTGTAGCATTACATGCAGGCTCTCTCTTCTCCTCTGCAACCAGCCCTCAGTCCCATATGCATGTCTGCAAGGTCTGTTGCAAATGACTCCTTTACATGGAGAAAACATCTTGTTCACTCCTGGCTCAGCTCCTCTCCAGAACACTGAGCACATGGTCTCCCCTCAAGGCAGCTCCTGCCTGCTGTCTGCTCAGGCTGCTGCTCTCCAGTCATCTGACTGACAACATCACATCACACCAGCAGGGTACACTGTGGAGCATGCTCAAATTTCTACCACTCCCTGCTTCTGGAAGTTTCCAGTTGTGGGTAGCTAATCTGCCCAACAACAGTAACCCACCCTCAGCAGGTCTCTCAGAGATAGCCTTTTCAGGCATATGGGTTACACATGCTCATTTACTGTCATTCTAGTTCTTAATCAGTCTCACAGTAGCAAGTCAAATGCCTTACAGAAGTCTATTACATCAAGACTATTAGCTTTATCAACTAAATGTCTAATCTCATCAAAAAGAGATATCACATAGATTCTATTTTCCATACATTCATGTTGATTTGCATTACTTAAATTGCCCCCATTAGTTCTTCATTAATCAGATCCTTAGCTGCTCCATTATCTTGCCAAGACTGATATCAGACTGGCAGCCTATAAGTACTCAGGTCATCCTTTTTACCTTTTCTAGAAATTAGCTCAAGATTAGCTTTCTTTAAGTCTTCTGGCACTTCAGTGCTCCGAAATTGATTGAAAAATCAACATTAGTGGTCCAATGAGATCCTCAACCAGCTCTTTTAAAACTCCCAGATGTATGTTATTTGGACATGTTAATTTTAAAATGTCTGACTTTAGTAGCCTCTCCTTAACTTCCTCTGGAGATTAGTGGAATTGAAAGAATGTAATCACCATATGATAAAACTATCACCTGTTTATCCCCAAATAGGCTATGTCTACACTTACCAAAGTTAATTCAAATTAGTTAATTTGAACTAACTAATTTGAACAAATTTTAGTTAGTTCAAACTAAGCAAGTGCCATGCATGGCACAATTAGTCAATTGCATTGAGCTCAATGTGCCGGTAAATTCGAACTAAGCACTTAGTTCGAACTAACATGGCCACATTGGGTTAATTCGAACTAACTAGTTTGAATTAACCCTTACTTTGAAAAGTAAATAAATGAATTTATTAGTTCGAATTAAGGAAGCAATTAATTCGAACTAATGAAAGCCTAGTGTAGCTGTAACCCATATGCCAAAAAAAGGCTCTCTCTTCAAGAGACCTACTGAGGGTGGGTTACTGTTGCTGGGCAGATTAGTTACCCACAACGAGAAATTTCTAGAAGCAGGGAGTGGTAGCATTTTTGAGCATGCTCCACAGGATGCCCTGCTGGTGTGATTGTGTTGTGGTCAGTCAGATCACATGTGAGCAGTAGTCTGTGCAGACAGCAGGTTAAAGCTGTTTTGAGAAGAGCCCATGTGCTCAGTTTTCAAGAGAGAAGCTGAGCCGGGAGTGAACAAGATGTTTTCTCCCTCCCATGGAGTCATCTGCAACAGATTTTGTAGACATGCATATGGGACTGAGGGCTGGTTGCACAGGAGAAGGAAAAGCCTGCATAGAATGCTACAGAAGATTCCTGCAATGAGAGAAGAAGAGGACAGCTATTTCTTGCCACTCAAGCTTCTAGACTTGAACAGATACTGTAGCTGAAAGTTGGGTGAACTTCACCTGGACTTTGGGACTCTTGGGTATCTTTCATGTGGGGGTTTCTATAGGGATTGTTCTTGGTTAATTGTATTTTTGTTTTCTTAGGATAAGGTTTATTTAGTTAGTATTTAATAAAGTTCATTGTTATGTGTGTTTTTAGTAGTATTTTAATGTGGGGTGGTAACTCTGAGCAATCTTTGCTGTGAGTTCCATACAGACTGGATCCTGGGTCTTCAGCTGCTTTCTCCATAGGGAGTGGGGTTTATTTCTGTGAGGCACTGGAGAAGGGCAATTAAATGAATTTTAGCTCACCCGAAGGTTACATAGCCAAGGCTTACGTTAGTTCGAATTAGTTTGAATTAAGGAATTCAAACTAACTTGCGAAAGTAGACACAGCCATAGAGAACACAAATGTACTGAACATTTCTGCCTTTTCTGGGTTATTGATAATTCTACAATTTCCATGTAATAGACCAGTGCCACTGTTACATTAGGAACACATTTAATCTTGTTTTAAAAACTCCTGCTTCCTGTCCTCATCTCTTCTGACTCTAGATTTCTCCTTGTGCCCCTTGACTTCCCTTATTTTTCCTATAATTCCCAGCTTTGGATTTATATTCATTAATATCCACTCTCCTTTCATTAGTTGTATAGATTTTAAATATTCATGGTTGCCTTCATTTCCCCTCTAACTCAGGTCAACTTTTTAACTAGCACAGGCTTCGTTTTCAAATGTGGGTTTGTGGCTTTTTGAGCATCTACTGTGTTCTTAAATTACTTCCAACTGTCATTCACATTTTTCTTATTACATTCTTCATCTCAACTGATTTGGTTCATAGTTGTTTTCAGCTTTGCAAAACCGGCCCTGTTAAAGCACCATATATATATATATATATATATATACACACACACACACACACGATGGGCAATGTGGCCAGCAGGGGCCAGGAGTGGTGGCCATGGGCCAGAATCCAGCCTGCGGACGCCTGGGAGCTGCAGCCAGGCTGAGCTTTTTCAAGTCTCCCGCCCTGAGCATGGTCAGATGCAAGGCTCAGGGTGGGACAGCCTGGCCAGGGAGCGACTCTGGACACTGCTGCAGCTCCGGCCAGGTAAGAGGCAGGGAGCTGGGAGGGTCAGGGAACTGGTGGGGAGAGGGGGACCTTGGAGGAGCAGGGAATGGGCAGGGGAAGGAGCAAGCGCAACAAGAAAGGGGCGGGGGGAGGGCTGAGAGGAGCGGGGAAGGAGGTTGGGGAACCAGTGGGGGAGGGGCCGAAAGGAGTGGGAACTGGCAGGGGGTGAGGAAGGGGTGAGGGGCCAAGAGGAGCAGGGAAGAGGCCCAACGAGCAGCTGTGGGGAAAGGCGAGGCCTGGGAAGGCCACTGGGGGCCAGCAGCAGTAAAGGCTCCTGACACCCTCCTCTGCTCCTGCCAATGTACTTTTTTTTTTTTTTAAAGGAAAAAAAAAGCACTGCTTGTATCTATGCTACAATCAGTTTTTAGTTCTGTGATCATTTCCTCCTTATCTGTCAGGTTAAGATAAAATCCCCTGTGTTGACAGCAGTTAGGAAATTAATATTTAGAAATTTCAAGGATGTTTTATTACTGACAGCATGAGACCTCCAGCATATGTCACTCAAATTGAACCCCACATCATCACAGCTTTTTGCCTACACACTGTAGATAGGTGCCTAAGGAAGCAGTCATCTAGTTTCCTACTGTGATTTGATCGGTAGATACCAATTAGTACCACATCTTGTGTTACGTTTAGTACATTGCTCCATAAACATTTGAGTTTATTTTCTTCTGAATTTTCAGTGACTTTAAACAAGTGATGCCATTTTTGACAGGGTACTACTCCCATTCCCCTCTTACCCACTCTATCTTTCCTAAATAGATTTAAACTATTGATTTTAACATTCCAAATGTGAGAAATGTCCCACCCTCTAATTAGTAATACTAATTAGATCAAATTTATGATCAATCCATTCCAGTTTATCTTGTTTATTACCCAGACTTCTAGCATTGGCATATAGTCAATAAATGAATGTCTCATTAAAAATAGTCTCATCATAAAAATACAGTATGTGCTTTTTAACAGAAAGCATGCAAATCAAACCCAATTATTTTCGTGGATAAACTTCCAATCAGTTAAAGCCTGTGAGGTTGTGTTCCGTAAAGCTGTTAAAAGGTAACATTCGTAAAAATAAACAGAGTCCTGTGGCACTTTTAAACACTAACAGATTTATTTATCGCATGAGCTTTCGTAATATCATGCTGAGCAACTGTCATGCTCCTTCACCATCTATTAGGCAAGAAAATTACAACTCCACCCATCAAAGTAACAGAAATAGTCTTCCTAATACAAGATTGTCACAAGATCAATGTCTACAGCTTTGAAAATGAACGACTTGGCTGTCTCAATATTTATCTAGAAGCTGAAAACTCTTATTTCGTGACAGCATCCTGTTTTCTTTGACATTATCCGTGAAATATCACGGCCTGTAGTGTGGTATAATTAACTTTAGAATGCACATTAAAAACAAATTCCTAATTTTTTGATCAGATTGTTGATGACTGAGACAACAACAAGCAGTAAATTAACTCTTTCACAATAAATCCTACACATCCTACACATCCTACAAATCCTTCATGCTACACATTAGAAATGCAACTCTTATTTTGGGCAGGCATAACTATGATGTTTTAAATTCATGCTGTATGAAGACCACAGCAAAAATCAGAGGTTCCATGAGATATCCTTAATTTTTAGATTGTTTTGGTACAAGAGAAAGGTCTGGATCAAATTGCAGATTCTTGTTAACATTATTTCTGAAGTTTCAGAGATTAGATGTAGTTTAGTTAGGAAAAGTCTCTGCCTTCCCTTCAGATTCTTGTTTGAATCTAATCTATTTTTGGTCTGTATATTGCCACCCAAAGTATCTGAGCACCTTCTCCA
The DNA here is from genome assembly GCA_007922175.1 of Pelusios castaneus. Lineage (NCBI taxonomy): Eukaryota > Metazoa > Chordata > Testudines > Pelomedusidae > Pelusios > Pelusios castaneus. The sequence goes on along the minus strand of ML685769.1, from coordinate 14,289,308 downwards.
TAAATATCAATAGCAGTAGCCAAGTCCCAAGTGAACTTCGTGGTCTCTAGCATTTCTCCCTTTTGATGATCAAAACTGTGCTTGGATTTTTTTAATTTTTTTTTAGTTTCAAAAAATGGTGTTTGAATTGTGAGTATCAGTGGTGCCAGGCTTTGTCAAAGAGGAATTCCTTGCAGTGCTGTAGTGTCTTCTCATGCCCTATTCACTCTACTCCATTTCCTTTTGCTCCCTGGCCTCTCAACCCAGCAAGGGTGTTTTCCCTAATCTCATCCTGCCCTTTGCAGCAACTGTAAATCAGATTCTCTCTTTTTTGTGTACAATTAGCTTCCTGACTTATCTCAGTGAACCTATCAACTACCACTCCCCATTCCCTCCTTTACATTTTTCTCTTTCAATCTCAATTGAGAGATCTCTTCTGCCTTTGCCAAGTCTTCTACATTGCTCCAAATCTGATGCAACCAGTGGACAAGCCTAAGGAGCAGTCTCCAAATTTTCACTTCCCAGGAATCAGTAGCTTTGTTTGACTTTTGTAAGATCTGTTTTATTTTGCTCTTGCCCTTGAAAAAATGTTATTTGGGGAAATCTTTGCTTTAAACAAGGTAGTTTTATGCAGACAAACTTTTGAGGGCTATATTCTTTTTGCTTCATTTACTGCTTTTAAAAAAATACAACAAAAAACCCAAACCTACTTTTTAGGGATTAGACTCATAGGGTGCATCTACACTTGTAAATTAAGTCGACTTAAGCCTGCTTAAGTCGACTTAATTTACTCTGCGTCCACACTGGAGTTTCCTTAAGTCGACTTAAGGAAAAGTAAAGTTGACTTTATAAAACCTAGACAACAGAGTCCTGTGGCACTTTTAAAGACTAACAGATTTATTTATCGCATGAGCTTTCGTGGGAGAA
>ML685769.1:14274845-14288002 GCA_007922175.1 Pelusios castaneus | reverse complement strand
CCCACCTCATCCCGGCAGAGCCAGCCAACGCACAGCTGGCTCTGCCAGGCCCAAGAGAGGCGGGTGGCTCTCCTGGCTCCCTTCTTGCCAGGACTGCTCGGTCCCAGCTAGGAGGGTGTGTGGGGCTCCCTTCGGCCAGGACCACTTGGGTCCCAACTAGGAGGGAGCCCTGTGCTCCCTCCTAGCTGGGACCGCGCTCCAGCTCCCAGGAAGCCTCTGGAGGCTTCCCGGGAGCTGGAGGGCAGCTGTGCTGGCAATTGCCGGAGCTCCAGCACCTGGGAAGCCTCTGGAGGTTTCCCGGGAGCTGCAGCGCGCTGTGCCGGCAATTGCTGATACTCCAGCTATTTGGGGAGGCCCGGGGGCTTCCCTAAACAGCTGGGGCACCGGCAATTGCTCGCACAGTGCTCTGGCTGTTTGGGGAAGACCCCAGGCCTCCCTGAACACCCGGAGCACTGACATTTGCCAGCACAGCGCGCTCCAGATCCCAGGAAGCCTCCGGAGGCTTCCCGGGAGCTGGAGCGCAGTCCCGGCTAGGAGGGAGCCCCACGAGTGGTTGCAGCTAGGAGGGAGAGTGGGGCTCCCTTCTCCCTGAGACCCGAGGGTCCCAGCTAGGAGGGTTCCCTTCTGACCGGGACCTGAGGCGTCCCGAGCAGAAGGGAGCCGAGTGGTCCGGGCCAGAAGGGAGCTCCACACTCCCTTCTCCCCTAGACCACTCCGGGGCTTGCTGCCTATGGAGAGCCAGCCCCATGCAGGGCTGGATCTCCTCAGGACAAGCCCACCTCGTCTCCCCCTGGACCTAACTAGTTGACTTAGAGAATCTAGTGTAGACTCTCTAAGTCGGCTTAGTATGGCCCACCTTAAGTTGACTTAGCAGTCCTGTGTGGACTCTCTAAGTTGACTTAATAAGGTGGACTTAAAGTCGACTTATTACAGTCAACTTAGTAAAGTTGACGTAAATTCCCCAGTGTAGACATAGCCATAGACTCTAAGGTCAGAAGGGACCAATGTGATCATCTAGTCTGACCTCCTGCACAACGCAGGCCACAAAACCTTACTCACCCACTCCTGCAATGAACCTCTAACCTATGACTCAGTTATTAAAGTCCTCAAATCATGATTTAAAGTCTTAAAATACAAAGAATCAACCAGCAAGTGAGCCATCCCCAATGCTACAGAGGAAGGCAAAAGACCCCCAGCACCCAAGCCAATCTGCCTTAGGGGAAAATTCCTTCCCGACCCCAAATATGGTGATCAGTTAAACCCTGAACATATGGACAAGTCAACAGCCAGTCAAGAAAAAAGTCTTTGTAATAATTCAGAACCCACCCCATCTAGTGCCCCTTCAAGCCACTGGCATATCTATCACCTGTAGTAAAAAATGGACAATTAACAAACTAAGCCATCCCATCATATCATCCCCTCTATAAATTTATCAAGCTCAGTTTTGAAGGCATCAGTAAAAATATTCCTTATTGCTTAGTAACCATATTTTTAAGTTCCAGAGGGGTAGCCGTGTTAGTCTGTAAACAGCAAAAACAACAAAAATCCTGTGGTACCTTAAAGACTAAAATTTCTTTGGCCATAGCTTTCATGGACTGCAACCCACTTCATCAGATGCATGAAGTGGAAACTACAGTTAGAAGGTATATATACACTTGCAAGGGTGAGAAACATTACAATGGGGAGAGCAAGTGCTAACAGAGTCAATTCAGTTAGGGTAGATGAGGCCCATTCACAACAGTTGACACACATTTTCACCTTCTAATCAACTGCTATGAATGGGCTTCATCTGGCCTATGGCCCGGGGGGCTGCATGGGGGCTGCTGCGGGGTTGGGGCAGGAGTGCCATCTGCCCTCCCCCCTCCCCCCCTGGTGATGGGGCAGCAGGGGCCTGTCCCCCACAGTAGGGGGTGAGGCCCCAGGCAGGGGGGACCCACAGTGGGGAGCAGCCTGGGATCCCTGGTCTGGTTAATCCAGCCCTGCTCTCAGGAACAGTTTTCCAGCCAGTTATCAGTGGTTCACGGTCATTCTGGAAAGGAATAGAGTGGGGTTTAGCAGGAATTGATCTTTGCTGCAGTCCTGTTCAATATCATAAATGATTTAGACACTAAGGTCAGACAGTACCAATATGATCATCTAGTCTGATCTCCTGCACAATGAGGGCCATGGAACCTCACCCACCTCTTCCCACAATACACTTCTAATCTATGATTAAGTTATTGAAGTCTTCAAATCATCATTTAAAGACTTGAAGGTACAAAAAATCCACCAGCAATTCAGTCATGCCCCATGCCACAGAGGAAGGTGAAAAGCTCTTAGAGCCTTTGCCAATCTGCCCTGGGGAAAAATTCCTTCCCAGCCCCAAAATGGCAATCAGTTACACCCTGAGCATGTGGACAAGACTCATCAGTCAGACACCTAGAAAGAATTCTCAGTAAGCATTCAGAACCCATCCCATCAACTATCCCATTGGCATCTACCACCAGGAGCCAAAGAGCAGTCAATTGTCAAACTAGGCTCTCCCATTATACCATCCCCTCTATGAATTTATGAAGCTCAGTTTTGAAATCAGTTACTTTAAAAAATAATAAATAATAATAATGGCACAGAGCACACTTATAAAGGTTTTGGGATGATACCAAATGGGGAGGAGTTTGCAAGTACTTTGGAGGATAGGATTAAAATTCAAAATAATCTGGACACACCAATGAATTCATGGCCAGATTAAGGCAGGCACTTTAGGGGCTGCAGTCCCTGGCCATGGCCTAAAGGCTACACAGCTCCCCAAAAATCCAGCCTGGCTGATTGGCCTGAAAGGTGAACTGCCGCTCACCTACAGCCTGCCTTCCCAGCCTCTGTACTGGCTTGGAGCACCACGGCCTCTGGCCCGCCCCTTCCCAGCCTCCAGCAGCAGCATGGCCCCTCGTGGGCCTCCGACAGCAGTGCCAGCCTATGGCAGTGCTGGCTGTGGACCCCCAACTCCCTCTGTAGCATCACCTGGGGCCCCAGCACCCCTGACCCTCCCCCCCAGCTGGGTGGGGCACAATAGAATAGGTTTTGTCAATAGAAAAACCAAGTTGTCAGATGTGCACACAGAGCAAAAGATTGAATCTTTGATCTTGGATAATCTGTCCTAGCTCAGAACTATGCTTCTGGAGATAAATGGGTCCCTGCTACAGTCACTGCACAGATAGGACCTGTTTCCTTCATTGTCCAGGTAACAGATAGTCTCACTTGGTGGCGGCATGTAGATCAGTTGATTCCAGGTCACATGTGTCCCAAGGACACATCTCCAGTTGAACTGCCTGACTTCACCATTACCGGTGAGATACCAACAAGTCAAGACCGACCTGTTCCTGACTCTCCTTTTCCGTCCACTTCTGCAGTAGATACACTCTCCTCCTTCTGCAATTATCGTTCCACCCTCATTAAACAATGGGTCTCTTCTAACCTTGGTCTTCCTTATGCTTCTATATGTATTTGTAGAATGTTTTCTTTTTACCCTTTATGTCTCTGGCTAGTTTAATCTCAGTTTGAGCAGATATCACAACTTCACCTGTTCAAGCTACGAGTCCTGAGCCCATTATTAGATCTCCTTTGCTGGCACTGAGCTGAGCAGGGTCACCATATCATTGTAGGTGATTTAGGGGCTCTCTTCAGTCATCTCCTTGAGTATTTTAGGATGTATTTCATCTGGCCCTGCTGTAGATATCCAACTGTCTAAGTAATTTTTAATTTGCTCTATTCCTATTTTAGTCTCAGATTCTACCTCATTTGCACTGGTGTTAACTATATTAGATATCTAAGAGGTGAAAACTGAAAAAAATCTGATAACACTTATGCTATTTCCATATTTTCTGCAATTATCGTTCCACCCTCATTAAACAATGGGTCTCTTCTAACCTTGGTCTTCCTTATGCTTCTATATGTATTTGTAGAATGTTTTCTTTTTACCCTTTATGTCTCTGGCTAGTTTAATCTCATTTTGTGCCGTAGGCCTTTCTAATTTTGTCCCTACAATCTTCTGTATGAACAAAATTAGAACATTTGTTTTTAGTTTTGTTGAAACTATTTGGTAAACTCAACTAACAGATTTTGGGATGACTAAAACCATTTTTTGACAAACGAACTATGCACCAAAACTTTTTTACCCAGCTCTAGTGGTAATGCTTTTTGACACACCCTGTTAGTAGATGCTAGAGCCTCACATAAAAGTGATAAAGTTCTGACTTCTTCATATCACTTCTGTTATAAGGGATATGGGAGTGGCTCTTTAGAAGAAGGGGACTAGGATGTTGAGACAGACGGAGTCCCAAAGGGCCACACTTTGAACAGCTAATTTCATGTTGGAAGCTCAGGCTGAGGTTTATATTGGGGTTTTTGAATTATTGATAAATACAAATAAAGGAGGCTGTACATTTGAATACTAACTGAGGGTCTCATGTCTCAAATGAAAAGGGAAGAGAGACTCAATTTGTTCATACCTGGTGAGCTGGAACTAATAATTGATCAGAGATTCCTGTATGGCAGTGCTGGACACAAACAACAACAAACCAACTACTCATCCTATCCCATACAAGACTTCCCAAAATGGTAAGAACTAGACTACGACTTGAGGAGAAGGAGATTCCTGATCTCCTTTAGATATTTGGTAGTGTGCGGCTGATATTTTAAATCAGTCTCATTGTAGGTTTAAGCAGGTCAATCAATATCTGCTGAACTAGTAGATAATTTTCATAATGCATGTGCCCTGGTGCTTCCATGGGTCAGAGATACTGCAGAATGCATTTGACCTTTTCAGTAAATGTCAACACATGAAAATTTTAATAATGCTTTTCAGACAGATGCAAACTGCCAGTTGTTCAGATATCCCAACTTAATTCTGAAATATCCACAAAGGAAGGGATGCCTGTTTGTGGGGGTGGATAAGGGAAAATATAGTCCAGGGAGGCCCAGTGTCTCAGACATGTAGGGCTTTTTGGTCCTGACAATCTCCCAGCTATCACTAGACCTCTTTGGATTAGCTTAACTAATGATATTGGCATGGAAGGATTGGATTTAGGTTGGTTTGGTTCTTGTGCATGAGGTTCTAACTGTTTTTTCCTCCTTTCAAAATATCTAACCCACAGCAATTAACATACATCTATAATAGATAGTCATGCTGCCAAGCAAAATACTGAAGGTGGGAAGCAGTGTCAGATGCAACGTTTCAATTCAGTGAATGCCCCATACTAACGTAATTTTTGTATGAAATAAATAAGTGCTTCAAAAAAAACCCCAAAGACATGCTGGTACTCAGCCAGGGACCTGGGGCCACTGTGAAAAAATGGTGCCAGTACTCAGTATCCCTCAGTACCATCAGAAAAAGCCCTGAAATAAAGAAATACAAACAACATGGTGCCAAGACAGTGTTGGGGGGAAGGGGCGCACAGGGTCCAGGCCCCAGTCTAGCATCAGCTCAGTGCATACATTGTTCCATTCAGCCATTCCATGTCCAGCCTGCTCCCGCATGGTCGCCCTGAACCCAGCACCTCATCTACATTTCTGCTGCCTGGAGGCTAGGACATGCCGATTCTGCTCCTCAGGCCATGTCAACTCTGAACTGTGGAGCAACATGGCCAGAAGCAGTGCCACTATGACATGGGAGACAGGCTATACACCCATGCATGGTTTCTCATGCAGCGGAGACAATGACACCTCACTTCATGAAGGAGGTCTTCTCACCCTTGATATAATGATTTTTTGGGGATGCTCTTAAACTCACAAACATCTATTACAGGCACCTCTGAGAGTGTCACAAATACAAACAAGAAATAAAAACAAATCTTTCTAATTTTATAATGAACGGTAAAGAATGCTTGTGAAGAAACTGACTCAAAGCTTTGTTTTTCTTTAACTTTTGATTAAAAGATGCATTATAAGAGGATGTAAAACCCTTTGAGTGCTTTTCATTCTGAAGTACACTTTCAGTTATTTTCCATTTGACTGATACTGAAGCCCATATTCCTTTGTAGTCCTTGTGTTCTCTAAATAGGTCAGAATGCACGTGTCACATTATAAATGTTTCAGGAATCTTGCTTTCTGACCTAAATGACTTACAGTTGTTCTTGGTTTGGAAGTAATCAAATAAATGGACCTTTATCTTTTTAGAAGACTGTTACTTGAATTATAACAGAAGGAATAGAGTATACAGCAAGTTTAAATGAAGCTGTAGGCCAACCGTTATTGACAGAAAGCAAAAACTGGAATGTAAAATACTAGACTATGTGAATCATTAAAGGACAATAAACTACCTGTCTTGATACTTAGAGACTTTTAGTTACTACAAACAGCTTACAGACAGTGCATTTATCCTTCCATTGCTCCTGTGATGTACAGAATTGTTTGCCTACGTTGCAGAGAAAACTGAGATATTAACTAACGGGCCCAAGATCAAACAAAGTCTGTAAGGCTATGTCTACACTTGCACTTTTAAGTTGACTTTAACTAAGTCGACTTAGTGAGTCTACACTTAAAATTAAAGTCGACTTAAAGGGGAACTTACAAAGTCGACCTAGAACATCCACACTGGATGCTCTAGGTTGACTTTGTGGGGCTAGAGGGACCTTGGGCAGGTCCACGGTGATGGGGGGGGGGAACCTCTTGTGTGCAATGGGGCAAAGGGACCCTGGCAGGGCATGTGGGCAGGGTATGACGCTGTCTGGATTTAGGGAAGCATTTATGATATTATTTTCTATGGATATCTCATAAATGCTATAATCCATAGGAACTATGTCATGTTTGGTATCAATAGAAAGGTAGTAGTTTGCTGGGAATTATTATATAGTTTATGTCTAGGAATTCTATTTTGATTAGAAGTTAGGAATTCGATGTTATATCTATACTTTAACTTGTGTCATTCTGGAGGAATGCCTTAGACAGGAGGGTGTGAACAACCATTGTCTCCTTAATGGCTCATCAGGTTTCTCCCTTTGGCCCTTTGTAGGTGGGAGCTTCTTTAACATTTTGAGACAATGGTTGTTCACACCCTCCTGTCTAAGGCATTCCTCCAGAATGACATAAGTTAAAGTATAGATATAACATCAAATTCCTAACTTCTAATCGAAATAGACTTCCTAGACAAACTACATAATCATTCCCAGCAAATTACTACCTTTCTATTGATACCAAACATGACATAGTTCCTATGGATTATAGCATTTTTGAGATATCCATAGAAAATAATATCATAAATGCTTCCCTAAATCCAGACAGCGTCACACCCTGCCCACATGCCCTGCCTTTTGGGGGGCATGCCAGGCTCCCCCTGTGCCCCCCCTGGCAGGGAGGGCATTGGTGTAGTCCTAGGGTATCCCTAAGTCAACTTAGGGCTACCCCAGGGCTACACTGGCTTAATTCAACTTTAAAAAGTCGAATTAAGCCTTAAGTCTAATGAAAATGTGGTTTTATAAAGTCGACTTAATTTTCATTAAGTCGACTTTATTTTCCTTAAGTCGACTTAAGCAAGCTGCTTAAGTCGACTTAAGGAAACTGTACTGTAGATGCAGGGTAAATTAAGTCTACTTAAGCAAGCTTAAGTCGACTTAATTTACCAGTGTAGACACAGCCTAAAAGAGGTAGAAATTAAATCCAGGTCTACTAAGTCCCAATTCAGTGCCTTAACCCCAATACCAACTTTCCTTAGCTCCTGAGGGAAACTTAGCCTTTATTCATCATTTACATAAAATTTACTCATACACCCCCCTGAATTAAGTCATAATAAAGATTACCCCCCCCCCCCCCCCCCCAACCCCGAAGTCATCAAAATTGTTTGTCCCTAACTGGCAAGATCAGAGCACTCCCTGACATGTACTGTACCATGGAAGGCCACAGAGGTAGAAAGGCCACTGATCACTTCCTAAATCATTATTCATCATCTGCAAAGCATTCAAGAAGTTTTCAAACCTTCTCCTAAGACAGCTTCTGTAATAAATACCTTGTGTTTAAGGAGGTTCTTTGAATGATCAATGGCTGTCCATCAGATAATGCTTCTTTCAAAAAGTACATTAGTGATTATCCAGTTTTCATTAAACACATAATTTAGATTGTAATATATTATTTAGACAAGTAGTTTCAGTAAAGTATATAAGATCTGTATGAATAAAAAATTGCATCAGCACTGACATGAACTATAAATTTCAAAGTCTAGTAATTCTAATATTTTAGGGTAAACTAATCAATTAGTATCCAGAAGAAATGTTTTCCTATGATATAATTCTGTACTACTAGATGTATTTTGTGACTGTGGTGTTTCATGTGAAGCACACAAGATTCAGCCCTGCAGGAGACAGAATCTTGGTCTACATCATCATCAGCCCATTCTAACAGAACGATTCCTCTATTTTCATAGAATGATATTACTGGCACACCTTTACAAGATGTACCCCACACATCCTGGACACTCCATGGATTAATTAATAGCCAACTTTTAGTTTTCCCGTGTTTATTCTCATTTTAGACCAATAGCTGAATGCTGTAAATGTCAAGGTTGACTTTGCAATATGAATCTTGTTAGTTTCCAGAGGGGTAGCCATGTTAGTCTGTGTACAGCAAAAAACAACCAGAGTCCTGTGGCAGCTTAGGCTGCGTCTACACTGGTAAATTAAGTCGACTTAAGCTTGGCTTAAGTCGACTTAATTTACCCTGCATCTACACTACACCTTGCTTAAGTCGACTTAAGGAAAATTAAGTCGACTTTATTAAACCTGCTTTTTACTCAACCTAAGGCTTAATTTGACTTTCTAAAGTCACTTAAGCCAGTATAGCCCTGGGGTAGCCTTAGGTCGATTTAGGGCTACCCCAGGGCTACACCAATGCCCTCCCTGCCAGGGGGGGCACAGGGGGAGCCTGGCATGCCCCCCAAAGGGCAGGGCATGTGGGCAGAATGTGATGCTGTCCGGATTTAGGGAAGCATTTATGATATTATTTTCTATCCATATATCCTAAATGCTATAATCCATAGGAGCTATGTCATGTTTGGTATCAATAGAAAGGTAGTAATTTGCTGGGCATGATTATATAGTTTATATCCAGGAATTGAATTCGGATTAGAAATTAGTTTAGTTAGGAATTTGGTGTTATATCTATACTTTAACTTGTGTGATTTTATGGAAATATCTGAGAGAGGTGGGTGTGTAAAACCATTGTGTCCTTAATGTTAGGAATTTTCCAGGTAGAATGGGCCCAGGGAGTATCCTGATGAGCCATTAAGGACATAAGGAAGACAACCATTGTGTCCTTAATGGCTCATCAGTTTACTCCCTGGGCCCATATCACCTGGCACATTCCTTAACATTAAGGAGACAATGGTTTTACACACCCACCTCTCTCAGACATTTTCATAAAAATCACACAAGTTAAAGTATAAATATAACACCAAATTCCTAACTAAACTAATTTCTAATCCGAATTCTACCTTTCTATTGATACCAAACATGACATAGCTCCTATAGATTGTAGCATTTAGGTTATATGGGTAGAAAATAATATCATAAATGCTTCCCTAAATCCAGACAGCATCACACCCTGCCCACATGCCCTGCCAGGGTCCCTGTCCCCCTTTGCCCCATTGCACACAAGGGGTTCCCCCCCGCCGCCACTGTGGACCTGCCCACGGTCTCCCTAGCCCCTAGAAGTCGACCTTGGCATCCAGTGTGGATGCTCTAGGTCGACTTTGTAAGTTCCCCTTTAAGTCGACTTTAATTTTAAGTGTAGACACACTAAGTCAGCTTAACTAAGTCGACTTAAAGTCGACTCAGTTAAGTCAACTTAAAAATGCAAGTGTAGACATAGCCTTATAGACTAACAGATTTTCTTCAGCATAGGCTTTCATGGGCTATAACCCACTTTGTCAGATGCATGTGACGAAGTGGGTTATAGCCCACAAAAGCTTATGCCGAAGAAAATCTGTTAGTGATAAGGTGCCACAGGACTCTTGTTTTTTTAATCCTGTTAATGTTTTCTTATTTCCTATCAGTATTTTAGTAACACACCCCATCAGGAGTTATTTGCCTCTGCAACAGTCTTTGATAAATGCCTGAAATGAATGAAACCACTGCTAATTATACAAATTTCTTAAGCACCAGCACTGATCTTTTCTGATATTTGCAGTAAGTACAAGGCACAATGTAATGAACCACTAATGAATGTGCAGTCACAGAAGGTCGAAGCCTTCACTTCACATATAGAATGTACCCTGAATATGGAGAGGGATGGATACTATTAGACTACTGTTCACTAGTAAGCATGTTTCCTAGAGGGCACAAGCTTTTAACAGCAAAAATTAATTTGCAGGGTCAGGCTAATAGATCAATAAATTATAAAAAAAGCAGAACTGAATAGATAGGGCACAAGATGAAGCAGATTTATTGTCTATTTTTGTCCTTCTTTCTAATTTATACCATGACACTTGCTGCAGTGTTATGTAGAAATAGACTTGAGTCAAAATTCAAAGACATGAAATGTTAACGTTTGGATCCAGATCCAAGTTGGATAGCTTGGTCTTATCTCTAGTTCTGAGGAAGTGTCAGATCATGGCAGTGTTAACATTCTAAACCATTAACAACACCAGTACAATAGTTATCGCCACACATAACACATGCAGCTATTCAAGTCTGCATTAAGGCCAGATCTCTATTAAGTATGCATCTAATTAATTGCAGTCTTTACTTTCCCAAGAGAACTCTTCACTTACCAAAGAAATAACCTCCCCTACTATTTACTGTTGTGTCAGCAATAGGATAATCCTCCAAGTTTAGTCAGGCCGAGATTTGCAAAGGAACCTGAAATGCAATGCAAGTTAGTGCCTAATTTAGGTTCCTGTGAAAACTCCCACTTTATTTGCCTAATAACATTTTTAAAATATTAAGATCATGTCTACATGTACAGGGGTGTAGCTTTACCAAAAGAGCTGTGCCACTGCAGTATATCTTGTGAAGTCATCTTCTGGTGGCATAAAAAAATCCCTGATGAGTAGCATAGCTATGTTGGCAGCAGACGCTCTCCCACTGACATAGCACTATGCACACTAGTGCTTATGTTGGTGTAAACCATGTCATTCAGAGAGGTGGATTAATACTCCCATGAGTGACAAATGACAAAGATTACCAGATGATATTAAGGCCATGCCTTCACTTCAACAAGTTCATTTATTTAGCTAACAAAGCCACCAGAATGGACCGTAGATCATTTCCTACCTTTTACCGCTCACATTGTAATTTATTGTAACACAATATCTTCAGCTGATCAGTATTTAGATACAAAAGCTATCAAAACAGAATGGGGCACCCTCTGACCCCAAAGAGACAGAAGTTGAGCTAATGATTAGAATCACTGGAGAAGTTTAAGAGGTAAACACTGAGATTAAGGCATAGCTGCAGGCATGTTCTGGCTGGCTGTTTGCTTGAACAAACTTTATAAAGAAATTCAACTCAACAAAAATAGATGTTAGTTAAATGTTTCCTAAGCAAAGATGTGCTCTTAGGGGACAGCAAACACCATCAGCTTTACATTTACAAAGCTTTATCCAATATCATAACAAGTATCATTTAAGACAACCGAGAAATTAGAGGGAAAACAGCTACTTTATTTTAATTTCAATTTAATTACATTGCACATTTGACAGCACTTTATGCAGTTTCATTATTTCTCTTCTGTGGGAAGTCTCCCCAGTTTATTTGTCTCTGTCTCACATAGCAGAGGAGAAAATTTTAAATGGAAGAGTGAAAACTAGAAAGAGGTGCCACACTACTATAGCATCAGAAGCTACTATTACATAAGGCCAAATCTAAATGACAGTGGAAAATTTGCCACCATCAGTTTGATCTCTCCGGTTCTATTGAGCAGTCATTGAAGACCTGCTCAATTGATCTTGAGTTTGACTCAGTAATGCCACTTCCTTAAGAAGAATAGTGCTGCGTCAAAGGAATGGCATTTCCCTTCAAATCAGTGCAGTGGAACTACAGAGGTAAGTGAGAAAAATCAAAGGGAGATACTCAAGTTATTTTATGTAGCTTGAATATATCCCTTTGACTGCCTCCAAAAATGGCAGCAAGTGTGGGCCTGAGATCTGTGGCCTTCTCTAGTCTGTTCCATATGTGGAGGAACAACACCAAGATAGGAGGAGCTCAAAGAAGGCAAATTATTGAAATCCCCAGACGTGCAGGGCTGCTTCTTCTTCAGAACAGTCAGCATCAACTACAGCCAAGGATACTGACAGATTCCTCCACCCCATATGTCCCCCACTAAGATGATAGGGATCTAACCAGGCTACAGTGCCCAGTGGGTTGCCCTCCCCATAACATGAGGACTTTAGTACTCAGGGCTGTTAACTCTGTACAGTTCAAAAGTGCAGAAAAAAATGTACTGAATAAGATTCCCCATCCAGGACCAATTCTTCTTGCATTGCATAGATAGAATGCCCCAGAGAAACTCAGCTTCAGCATTACAGCACCATCTAGTGCTCCAGAGAAGAGCCAGGCTATAATCTGTGTAGCCCAAATCTGTCCACATTTTAAAACTTTACTGGTAAAAGGCAACATTTGCAAGACCAACATTATTCTTTTAAAAGTTTTCATGTCAGTTTGAGAAGGTATATTTTCAAACTAGAACCAAAAGTTATTATTGTTTCCGATTTATAGACCAGATTGATAACGAGAATGATGACAACGCATTAACAATGGCAGCACTAACAGGCAGAACAGAGTCGTACTGTTACTACAGGGTCAACGTAAAATTATTCATCAATAGTTAGATGCAGTGTAGTTGTACCTATATTGGTCCTAGGATATTAGAGTCAAGGCAGGGAAGGTAATATCTTTTATAGGGCTAGCTTTGGTTGATGAGAGAGACAACAACTGTGCTAAACAAGCTGTGACACAGAGGGTGCGTCTACACTAATAAATTAAGTTGACTTAAGTAGGCTTAAGTCAACTTAATTTACTCTGTGTCCACACTGACATTTCCTTAAGTCGACTTAAGCTGCTGCTTAAGTCGACCTAAGGAAATTTAAAGTCAACTTTATTAAACCTAGTTTAAAGTCGACTTTAATGCTTAAGTCGACTTCTTAAGTCAACTTAAGCAGTGTGGATGCCCTAAATTGACTTAGGGCAGAGGGAAAA
>ML685769.1:14217828-14255455 GCA_007922175.1 Pelusios castaneus | reverse complement strand
TTCTTTTTCTCTTCTTTGTCTTCCTCTTCCCTGCCTTCCTTTCTCTTCTTTCTTCCTTTCCTTTTTTTCTTTCTCTTCTTTGTCTTCCTTCCTTCCTGCTCTTTCTGTCTTTGCTTCCTTCCTTTCTTTCTTTTTTTCTGTCTCCTCCTTCCTTCTCTTTTTTCTTTCTCTCCCTTCTTTTTTAAAACTTTTTAAAAATTAATTTTAAATAAAAACCTTTCTTAAAATTAGATTTCAATTCCAAATTCATTCCAATTAAATTAAACACAATTAATTAATTAATTCTATTTACAGTCACTTTATCTTCAATTAATGCCTATAATTTCTGTCTTGTGAGTTTTCCCCAAAAATTTATTCTGAAAAAGTTTTTCACACGGCTTGAAAATTTTGCACACAAGCCACCAAACCTAGAGGGAACATTGGCTACTAGTTGCGTACACAACAGCAGGCCAGCAGGCTAACATCGGTCAGTCCCACACTCTGGGCCTGGCCGGAGCCCACAGCACCAACAAAAAGTGTGTGGATGCATTACTGCCTGCCACCCAGTACCCAGAAACACAGGCCAGCAGCAGACGTGATAGCTACGCATTCACGTTTTTTTCTAATTATAATACGGCCCCCCAACAGTCTGAGGGACCGTGAACTGGCCCCCTATTTAAAAAGTGTGAGGACCCCTGCTGTAAGACCTCACAGGTTGTCTTTCAGTATATTAGCGGCCTGCATAGTTAATAAAACTTAACAGTTTTTACCTTGTATTTTTATTTCTTTGATATATTCAAAAATTTACTGTTTACTGCACTATTTTCAGTGTTATTTCTTTATGACACGACGGACATCAATAGGAGTTCCGGTACCTTTTTTTTTAGAAAAAAAGCACTGGAAGTAATTAACTTCATACTCACTCACATTAGTTCAACAATCCACAGAGAATTTCAAACTCATTGAGGGCTGTAATCTTGAGCATTAGAAGATCAATTTCTAGCTTCATGGCCACCATAATATAAATATTTATACTTAAGTGTAATTGTTTCATCTTAATCTTACTCTGCAGCAGGCTGTAATTGCCTTCCTCCTTTTCTTGTGTGTGTCTTATTTCCCCCCAGAAATTTTAGAACAAGGAAAGAAGCACTGCAAGCAATTATAAATTGAATGGATTACATTTCCTGTTTAGGAAGAAATCCTTAAAGAATAGAATCCATAATAATTAGATCAATGGAGCTGAAATATACTTCTTGCTATTGGAATGTATCAAATTACACAAAATGTGTATGTAATTTTAAAAATTATCAGAGTGGTTCAGATACCCACTGGGACTTCTAGCTGTTTATAAAATACCCATATAGCCCCCAATCAGACAAAGATGTTTGGTTTGTTCAAACAGTGGGAGGAGGAGAGGTATGAATTTGCAGGGGAAAAAACTGCACTATTCATATATACCCAGTGCTAAAGTTGTCTTCTCAAATATCTTATTTCATAGATAAGGTAAAACTTTGTTAAATATTTCTTCCTTATTATTTATTTATTCCTGTTACTTAAGGACAGATTCAGATTTCACTTATGTAGGTGCACGCTCTCCAACACCAACATGTTTAGCTAGGAAGGCCACCATTTGGTCATCCAGGATCCAGAGCAGAATTAACCATCCCAGGGGCCCCGGGCTGCCCCCCCCCCTCCCTCCCCCAACCCCCTCCCACCCGCCCCCACCGACCATGCCTCCCCATCACTGGGGGGGGGGGCCCTACGGCCAGAGGGTGATCCTGCCCCAGCCCCATTCTGGCCCATCTGCCCAGGGGTGGGGGAGCCAGTTGGCGCACAGTGTGGGGGCCTCTGATACAGGATCCCAGGGCCATGGGCCCTGGAAGTCTGCGCCAGAGTAGCAGTTGGAGGCCTCGCCATGAGCCAGCTGTCCCCATTTCTGAGCAGAGCAAACAGGGGGTGGCCCATCCCATTCTGCCCCCAGGGGGGCAGGACAGCCAGCCCAGAGGTGGGGCATGGTGGAGCGCAGAGCCTGGGCCTGGCCTCTCCAGCTCCAGGGCCTCCCTCCACACACACAAGTGCCAGCAGGGATGGAGAACTCTCAGCACTCCTCCCCGGCCAGTGCTGAGCAGGGTGGGTACCAAATAGGGGTTTTAGAAGCTGGAGTCCAGGGCCCCCTTTTTGGCCAGGGCCCGAGACTTAAGCCCCTAAAGCCCCTACAGCCCCTCCGATAATCCAGCCCTGCCAGTATTATATATTGTATCATGGAAACTGGAACTTTCTATTATAACTATAATAAATTTAGAGAGACACTGATATAGAATGATATAAATCTAGACATAATGCATTCCCACTTTCTGTCTCCTATGAAAGTACCCAAATTTCTCCCAGTTTTTCACAAAGCTCATGTGAGAATGAAAAAAAGACTTAAAGCAGGATTAGTATAGTCTTGTAGTCAGGTGGGAGGTGGCCAATGACTGAAATATTAATGATTCTCAAGGTTCTTTATCTCCTTCAGCCCCTCCATGAGTTGGAAAGCTGTGAAGTGCAATATACAATTAGAAATGACCCCTTTTATTATTTTGAAAAACTTTTTTCACTGAGCCCAACTCAGTCTCCCATTAAAGAGTAAATCCTTCAGGGTTGGCATTGTCCCATTTTGTAATTACACCTCTATTTGTTTGTTTGTTTGTTGTAGTTATTCATTCTTTTATTAAAAGCAGTATGGTAGAACAGTTAAATTTTTCTCAAATCCACATTTTTCCACTTTAAATCCAAAATCGTTAACACTTTTTCCTAGTCTTCCAACAGCTGCCTGGACATATGATGCTATTTTGTGATTTTCCACTCCATTATATTTTTACAGAGGCTGTTTATTTTAACTTTTCACCCACATGAAGATCACAAAAGTCACTAAGGTTATGAGATCTTCTAACAATATAACAGTCTTTGGTCTAACTCTGTTCTTTTTCTTAGATTTCTCTGATAATGTCTCTTTTTTTATCACATTGATGCACTTTTCCTTGAAGTCAAGTTTTGTGATCCCCACCATGCTTGGATGCTGCTAGTATGTTTTTTTGTTAAGAAAGCCTACTTTATATCCAGGTGTGATGCCTCGATATTATCTGAAATGTCACTCTTCCCTTTCTTTTAGAAATTTTTGGTTGAATTATTATAGTTACTGAAGCACATAGAGACTCATGCTTTCTTCTAAATTTCAGTTCATTTTTTTAAGTAGCACATTGCAATCAACTGGTTTTCCTTTAACAGTAAATATTATTTATTCTACTTACAGCATAACTGATATTACATTTTTGAAACATCTCAGTAATAGGACAGTGTATCACAAATAAAATTGCTATTCCATAATATACCAGGAGAAATGTATTATGATTTAATGTGGTCTGTAATCAAATTCCAAAGGGGTAGCCGTGTTAGTCTATTGTAGAAAGTTGGCAGCTTGGTCTGCTGCAGGGCTGTGTTCCTGCTTTAGTGTTTCTGTTCTGTGATCTGTAGTTGCTGGTAAGTATCCTTTTAAGATTAGGGGGCTGTCTGAAAGCAAGGAGAGGTCTGTCTCCTAAGGCTTGAGAGAGTGAGGGATCATCTTGTAAAATAGGCTGTAGATTTTTGATGATGTGTTGAAGAGGTCTGGCTTGGGGGTTGTAGGTGGTGACCAGTGGCGTTCTGTTGTTGTTTTAGACCACGCTGCCAACTTTGCCCTCATATCTACACTGATGACACCATCACAGGGCCTAATCATGCCACCTACTCCAGCAAGGGTTCGTTCACCTGCTCATCCACCAATGTGATTTATACCATCATGTGCCGGAAATGCCTCTCTGCCTTATATATTGGACAGACAGGACAGTCTTTGTGCCAAAGAATCAATGGACACAAATCTGACATCAGAAATTGCAACACTGCAAAACCTGTAGGGGAACACTTCAATCTCCCTGCTCACTCCCTTGACGACTTGTTAATAGCTGTGTTGAAACAGATAAATAACAAATCACAGCTTCAAAGAGAGTCTGCAGAACTCGAACTTATATGCAAATTTGACTCAGTTGTCTTGGGGTTAAACAGGGACTATGTATTTTTCTCGCATTACAACAAGTGATTTGACCTCCCACTCCTCTATGTGCTGTTCCCCAGTGTTTTGAATCCTAACACCTATTTTGATTTGCTGTTACAGCCTGACCTGATGCTATGTCATACACTCCCCTGCATTTAATTTCCTCCCACTCTGTAACTTTCCTATCTTCAAAGCGTCTGACGAAGTGGGATTTTCTCCCACGAAAGCTCATGCGATAAATAAATCTGTTAGTCTTTAAAAGTGCCACAGGACTCTGTTGTGGTCTGTAATGTTTAATATAGTTAATTACATGTATAGTTTGTGTGTTTTTGAAAAGGATCACTGGGCTTCAGTTTACTCTTATCATCTGATACATTCAAAAAACCCAAACAACCATCTGAAATTGGCTCTATGTGATGACCCTATACAACAATGACTGTTTTAGGGCAGGTCTTCACCGAAAGCAGCAAATTCACCACTGCCAGATCAATCTTCTGAATCAACTGATTGGGTCTGTGAAGACACGCTCAGCCGATCAGGAAGTTGAACTTGGAAGCCCACCTCTGCAGAAGAAGTAGTGCTGAGTTAGAGGGAAGGCATTTTCATGGTAAGTAAGCAGTAGGCAATCACAGGGAGATACACAAGGTGTTTTAAGTACTTTGTATACCTCCCTTCAATTAACACCAAAATCATGAGTGGTTCAGACCAGGGCGTATTTGTTTTTCTCACTCAGGCCCTTAGTTGTTTTACAACTCATAGAAGTGAATGATTGATAATTACTGATGTTTAAGATAAAAGTAAAATTCATGGGCACCTAAAGTCTCATGGTTATTTTCCATAGATATGGAACCATAAGGGCTTGTAACCAGAGGGAATTAAGAAGGATATTAGTGAAAAATAGTGAGGGTGTGAATTTAAACCCCTATAGCTAGTCTTCACTAATCCACTTCCAAAGTAGATTAAACCTAAACTGCACAAAGGCACTCAGTGTAGAAAAAGAGTTTCCACACAGAGAGCTAATGCAGAATAAATATTCAGCAATAGCTATTTTAGGGTTCTTCCTCATATAGACAATCTATTAGTTGAAGTTTCATGGAAACTTTTTAATTCTTGTATATTTTCATTTATAGAGTCAAATACAGCTCTTCACTATTGGCCTTTGACTCAACAGAGTCTGGATCTGAAAATCTTTATTTAGACAAAATCTTTTCTGGATGCCAGTAGAAGAGGAACAACTGTATCAGAAGACAGAATTTGGCCCTTAGTTTGTATTTTTGACTGGAATAATTGCTATATTTCTAGGCTATCGTATAGTGTGCCTTGATTTATTCCCCCCATATATAGTATCAACAATTAACTAAATTAAACTCCTTATAAAATGCTGAAGAATACATTTTGAAAGAAAAAATTAATCCTGTAATGTGTAATTTAATCTTGGCTGATTTTAGACCCTGATCACACCAAGCATGTAAGAACACATGGAGTACGAGAGTCGTCCCATTGAAGTCAGAGATTGCTATTGATTTCAGTGGGTCAGTTTATGTGCTTGAAGTTATGTATACACTTGTGAGATTTGCTGAATCAGGGCCTGAATCACCTAACTTAGGTTAAAGCCTGCCTTGGTCAAACTGATTTCAAAGTATTATGTCATTTTGTGAAGTTAAATGTTTTCCTGTAGTTTGCTTAAGCCATATTGGACAACATTTTCAAAAGCACTTAAATGACACAGACATCTAAGTCCCATTTTCAAAAATGATGCATTTAGCAGCTTATGGGCCTCATTTAGAAAGGTATTTAGGTTCTTGAAGATACAGATAAATGCCTTGGTTATATGAAAGTACCTAAGTGTGTGATTTCAATGGACGTTAGGGGTCTAGGTGCTTTTGAAAATCCCACTAGGCGGGTAGCTGCACCTTTCAGTGCCTAAAAACCTTTGAAAATGTGGCTATAAGTCACTTTAGAAAATAAAATTTAGGCTTCTATGTCACTTAGATGCTTTAAAAAATTTCACTCATCTTTCCATTATCCATCACTTCTTACTGTTTAGATTGGGGGCACTTTAGACACAAGAACAAATGAATACAAACTGTTCATCAGGAAATTTAGGCTTGAAATTAGATGCAGGTTTTTAACCATCAGAGGGGTAAAGTTCTGGAATAGCCTTCCAAGTGGAGCTGTGGGAGTGAAAAACACAACTGCCTTCAAAAGTGAGCTTGATAAATTTATGGAGGGGGTGGTATTATGGAACAGCCTAGTTTGTCAATTGACTGATCTTTGACTACTGGTGGTGGATATGTTGGTGGCCTAAGAAGGGATGTTAGATGGGGTGGGTTCTGAGTTATTACAGAGAATTCTTTCTTGGGTGATTGGCTGCTGAGACTTGCCCACATTTTCAGGGTTTAATTGATCCTCATATTTGGGTCAGGAAAGAATTTTCCCCCAGGGCAGATTAGCTATGGCTCTGGAGGGTTTTCACCTTCCTCTGTAGCATGGGACATGGCTCACTTGCTGGTGGATTTTCTGTATCTTAAAGTCTTTAAATCATGATTTGAGGACTTTAATAACTCAGTCATAGGTTAGAGATTTATTGCAGGAGTATGTGGGTAGGGTTTTGTGGCCTGCATTGTGCAGGAGGTCAGACTAGATGATCATATTGGTGCCTTCTGACCTTAGAGTCTATGGCTATGTCTACACTTAGAAATTTAGGTCGACTTTACTAAGTCGACTTTAAGTCGACATTATTAAGTCGACTTAGAGAGTCCACACAGGACTCTTAAGTTGACTTAAACCTGGCCTTACTAAGTGGACTTAGAGAGTCTACACTAGACTCTCTAAGTAGACTAGTTAGGTCCAGGGGGAGGCAAAGGAGCCTCGGTTCCCCAGGCTAGGAGGGCTTGTCCTCGGAGAGCCAGCAAGCCCTGGAGCAGTCTGGGGGAGAAGAGAGCGCGGAGCTCCCTTCTGGCCTAGACTGCTCAGCACCCTTCGGGCCAGGACCGCTAAGGTTCTGGGCAGAAGGAAGCCCTGCGCTCCATTCTAGCCGGGACCAAGTGGTCCCAGAAATCTCCCTTCTAGCCAGGACTGAGTGGTCCCGGGGAGCTAACTTCTAGCGGTTCCAGGCAGAAGGGAGCCCTGCGCTCCCTTCTGGCTGGAACTGAGCCTCCCCACAGGCTCCCTTTTCTCCGGGACCTTCGGGGCTCCCCAGCAGCTGGAGCACTGGCAGTTACCAGCACAGCACTCCGGCTGCTGGGGAACCTCCGGGGTCTCCCCAGCAGCTGGAGCATCAGCAATTGCCAGCATGGCACTCCAATTGCTGGGGAGCCTCCGGGGTCTCCCCAGCAGCTGGAGCACGATCCCAGCCAGAAAGGAGCCACAGGGCTCCATTCTGGCCGGGACCACTGGGGTCCTGGCAAAAAGGGAATCCTGAGCTCCCTTCTAGCTAGAACCGCTCAGTCCCGGGCAGAAAGGAGCTCCACGCGCCCTTCTGGCCGGGACCACTGGGGTCCCGGCCAGAAGGGAGCCCCATGTTCCCTTCTCCCCGGGACGAGAGCAGTCCAGGGAGAAGGGAGCCGGACGAGCCACTAGCAGCTTGTCCTGGGGAGAGCATCCCGTGCGAGACTGGCTCTCCCCCGGACAAGCCGCTAGCGACTTCCTGGGGAAAAGGGAGCAGGGGCTCCCTTTTTCCCCTGCCCTAAGTCGACTTAGAGCACCCACACTGCTTAAGACGACTTAAGAAGTCGACTTAAGCATTAAAGTCGACTTAAAAGCAGGTCTTAAGTCGACTTTAAATTTCCTTAAGTCGACTTAATTTACTAGTGTAGACACACCCTTAGAGAGTCCACACAGGACTCTTAAGTTGACTTAAAACTGGCCTTACTAAGTCGACTTAGAGAGTCTACACTAGACTCTTTATATCGATTGGTTAGGTCCAGGGAGGAAGCCTCAGCTCCCCAGGCTAGGAGGGCTTGTCCTGGGAAGAGTCAGCAAGCCCCGGAGCAATCTGAGGGAGAAGAGGGTGCAGAGCTCCCTTCTGGCCCGGACCGCTCTCTTCCCTTCTGGCCAGGACCATGCTCCAGCTGATAGAAATATATATATATATATACACACACACACACACTCACACACACACACACACACACACACACACACACATGAAAATAACCATCCTGAGCAAATGGCAGAATAGAGAAATGGAAGATTCAAAACTAAACTTTGTAAATGAATAAAAGGAGACTAACTCACTTTGAAGGCAATGAAAAGCTTTCTATTTATTTTACTAGATATTGGCTCAAGCCTACAGTGACTGGACAAACTCTACTAACTCTCTTATGTATAAAATCACCACTGTCTATAGAGAACAAAAATAAAATATCACTAAGAATGTGTCATTACCAAGAATGTATCACCAGGGTCATTATTATGGAATATCTATGTTAAATACTTCTAAAGCTGTTCATAAGGCTTACAGTTCAGTCTAGTGAGCAGCTACCTTAATTATGTTCTTATCAAGTAAAGGCAACTTTGCCCTTAAAATCAACTACATGGGATTAATTCTTACATTTATCAATAACAAAGTTTACAGTAAGATAAACTTGAATCCAATCAGAGTGCATTTTGATGAGATTCCCAGTTTTAAAAAGGATAAAATGTTAGGCATAACTACAAATGAATCAGTTAGCTCCATATTCTCAAAAATATCTGTATTTTCACTGGTCTAGAGAACTAAGATGACACAATTGACATGAAGAGTCTACTTTAGACTTGTGAATACTTTGGATTGCATGTCATCATGGCAAAAATAGCTGAACTCAGTATCGTAAAGGGAGCTAAACAAAGGCTTGCATCAGAAACTTCCAACCCCTGCTTGTTATTCACTTTCATGTTCATCTCACTTTTGTCCTTTCCACTGCACTTATCAGGTTGTTCTGCATATAGACTTAAGAGACAGAAATTATCAGTATCATCTATAAACATCAGAGCAGCCAGTTAGAATAAGACTGAAGTATCCAAGATTTTAAAATTAACTGAATTTTCCCACAAAATGTTATTTTGAATGGGGATGGTAAGCGGGGATAGATTGAGATTTGCAACTGAAAGGAGGTGGGCAAAGGAAGAGAATTCTTTTCCTTTTGAAAATATTTATTAATCATGAACCAAAATGAGCATCAGAGTTATATCTGCATAGGAGAGTACGGAAAAGGAAAAATGAGATTGTGCTTCTAAATATGGTTAAATATATACTATATAGAATGGGTATGATTCTCCTCTTACTTATACCAGCCTTCCATGTAATTTCATTGACTTAATTTACAGTATGTCTGATTTTCACTGGTATATATATCAGGCTTTTACATTTTAAATGTGTGTGGAAGGTGCCAGATTGATAGTCATAAAAGCTAACGTCCCCGACCTAAAAATATGTCTGGCGTGGGAAGCACCACAGGCTTCCTTACACTTTTAATATCAGTGTGCCTCAACCCTAACCTCAGGCCTGACCTATGCCCCATTAGCATTGATACCAGTGTCAAATCTCCCACTTACTTCATTGCTGAAGGATCAGGATCAGTTTCTACTGAGATTGCTGATGATGATACCCAACCTGACAGTTCTGGTCCAATGGTAACTGCCCTGAGACTAATATTTTAATATTTTAGAAATAATCAATGCATAGTTCAATGTAAGACAAATTATTCTCTTACACAAGTGTAAATCTTGTCTAGAGTACAACTGCTTGCTGTATTAACAATGTTCTCCACTTATTTCACTTTGCAGAAAACATTGTAAGACAGAGATCCTCCCAATGGACACATTTCATCTTTCAACACCTTGAACTCTCTGCCACTTGTTTCTCAAAGCATTTTCTTTTTACACTTCCCTTAGAAGGGCTATGAAGAGAATCACTAATGACCACAGTACAGTGGTTCCCAACCGTTTCAGTAACACGGCACATTTCAATGAGACAAACAATTCCACGGCACACCCACTTTTTTCAGCTGCATTAATTGCTCATAAATGTCACATTTACTTATATTTTCTACGGTTAAGATCTTACTAGAGGGTTTGCAACATAGTGCATACAACAAGCTAAAGAAGGATCAAATGCATTCATGTTTCAAATCCACCTAAAAAAAAATACACACCATCTCAATTTTGTCCTTTGACCCCCTGCGTTTAGAATATTCACATTTCAGAACTGAAAGACCAATACCTCGCTTTTAATTTGATAATTAATTTTCACAAGTTTTATGAGTTGTAATTTTGGTTGGATATAATATTGTTTAAGATGAAACAATGTTTGTTTTACATTGATTTTCATTATCTTTGTACAAAATTTCATGGCACACTTGGACAGTTCTCACAGCACTGTGGTTGAAAACCACTGCCATAGTGTAACAACCACTAATGGCTTGTTTGCACTGACCATGTCTAAATTGTATAAAGCAGGGGTCTGCAACTCAGAGGCATAATGGGTGTAGCCTTCTGTTGGGAGGGTGGAGAGCTGGGAGCTGGAACATGGTGCCTTCTGCAGGGCACCCTGGTGAGGAGGGGAGCCTGGAACAAGGAGTGGGCCCCCACAAAGTCCCCCATCGTGGGAGGGATCCTGGAGCAGGCCGGCTGCAGGATGCCCCAGTGATGGGGGGGCTTGAAGCCAGGAGCGGGCCGCCACAGGTTCCTCCAATAATGGGGGGAGGCCTGGATCCCAGAGCCACAAGGGGACAGCCAAAGAGCCACATGCAGCTCTGAAGCCACAGGTTGCAGACCCCTAGTATAGAGCTATATAGCTTGTCATTTGTATGCAAACTAGACCTACAGAAAGATTAGTAGAATGCTGTAAAGAAAATATGGTGGCATTCAAAGAAAATTAAGATGAAAGAATTAGACCTTCTAAAGTAAAAGTAGTCTTGGAAGAAATACAGTCAAGTCACTGGCTCTTTCATATTAATTACACAAAGTGTGCTTTAGATAATTCTAAATTAAAACAATGACAGGAGCAAAAAATTAGCATTTATCATTTGAAGTTCATTCTCTGTCATACCTACACACAAAATTTTAAAAAGAAAATGGCTAAGCCTTTACTTTCCCCCCAAAAGTAGCAAAGCAAAGACATTTTAAAAATAAAAAGTTTTAAATATTGCTGCTATACCTTTTAGGACTGTAGATTTCATTTTACTTGGCTTTCTGTCATTTGACAAATAGGGTTATCAGTGGTTGTTAAACCATATCATGTGGATAAAAAGGAGGAAATGCTGTTTAACATTAATTTTTAACAGATTTTTTTAAAAGTTTCATTTAATAGTTTGACCACAGAAGTAAAGAGGAGAAGCAGGTCAAGTAATGTTTGAACTCATCTTCAGTTAATATCTTCCAGAGGAAAGAGGATATTTTTAAAACAATCAGTTTGCTTTTTCATAAAAGTAAAATTCTTTATAATATGCTGCACACCTAAAATAAAATAGTCATTATATGCAGGCATCTATCCCTGTTTCTCTTTCAACCTGCTGACCTACAGTGGCTCATTGAAATGTCTTCTCTCAAGATATTACCACCAGGAGGCAAGGTGGCAAAATCATTGGAAAAGTTCCAGTCCCAATAACTCAACCATTTTGTGAGGTAGCAATAATCTGTTATGGTTCATGTTGTAATCATAGAAAGGAGCTACTTGCCACTTCTATTGGGGGAGCAATAGGAGGTATCACATTTCATAAATTAGTTCATGGGAAAGGGGTATAGCCAGACAAGTCTGGGAATATTTAGATTTAGTGAATCTTTGCAATGTCCTACACTTGTAACCCTCATATGGCATCTCCTGTTGAACTTCATATAGCTGACCTTCATGTGCCTGGAAAGATGTGAAAAAGTTTAGGGAAAAATGGAAAAATGGTGTAGGATTTTACTTGAAGTGAAGGTGGTTGGGATGAAATCCTCATCCCATTGAATGGATGGGTATAAGTTGTTCAGGAAGGACAGGCAGTGAAGAAGAGGTGGAGTAGCAGCACTATATGTAAAAGAGCTGTAAGACTGCTCCACTATGAAACTGGAGAAAAGCCTGTTCAAAGTCTCCGGGTTAAGTTTAGAGGAGAGTGCAACAAGGGTGATGTAATGGTGGATGTCTGCTATAGACTGCCAGACCAGAAGGATGAGGCAATATAGGGACAACTAGCAGAATTTTCCCAATCACAGGCACTGCTTCTCATGGAGGACTTCAATTAATTTGCTGGGAGGGCAATACTGCAGTGTATAGGAAGTTTTTGTAGCGCATTGAGAACAACTTCCAGGTACAAATGCTGGAGGAACCAACTAGGGGCCTTGCTCCTCTTGACCTGCTGCTCACAAACAGAGAAGAATTGGTAGAGGAAGTAGAAGTAAATGGCAACCTGGGGATCAGTGACCATGAGATGGTAGAATTTAGAATCCTTATCAAGGAAGAAAGGAAAGAAGCAGAACACCAACCCTGGACTTCAGAAAAGTAGACTTTGGCTCCCTCAAGGAACTGATGGGTAGGATCACCTGGGAGGCTAATCTGAAGGGGAATGAGTCCAAGAGTGCGGGCTGTATTTTGAAGTCGCCCAACTAAGGTCACAGGAAAATACCATTCTGATGTGGAGAAAGAATAGAAAATCTGGAAGGTGCCCAGTGTAGCTTAGCAGAGAACTCTGTGTTGAGCTGAAACACAAAATGGAAGCTTACAAGAAGTGGAAGCTTCGACAGATGACTAGGAAGGGGTATAAATATATTGCTTGGACCTGCAGGGATAAAATCAGGAAGGCCAAAGGGCAATTGGAGTTGCAGCTAGCAAGGCATGGTAAGGGTAACAGGAAGGGGATCTACAAGTATGTCAGTAACAAGAAGGAGATCAGGATAGTGCAGGTCCCTTACTTGAATGGAGCAGACAACCTAGTGATGGATGATGCAGAAAAGGCTCAAGTACTCAATGCTTTTTTTTTTAACCTCAGTCTTCACAGGCAGGCTCAGCTCTCAGGCTTCTGCACTAGACAACACAGAATGGGGAGAAGGAGAGCAGGCCTCAGTGATGGAAGGTCAGGTTAGGGACTACTTAGAGAAGTTGGACATACACAAGTCTATGGGGCTGGATGAGCTTTATCCGAGGGTGTTGAGGGAGTTGGCTGATGTGATTGCAGAGCCATTGGCCATTAACTTTGAAAACTTGTGGCGATCAGGGGAGGTCCCAGATGATTGGAAAAAGGCAAATATAATACCTATCTTTAAGAAACGGAAAAAGGAGGATCTGGGAAACTACAGACCAATCAGCCTCACTTCAATCCCTGGAAAAATTATGGAGCAGGTCCTCAAAAATCCATTTTGAAACATTTGGAGGAAAACAGGTTGATCAGGAACAATCAGCATGGATTTACCAAGGGCAAATCATGACTAACTAACCTGATTGCCCTCTATGATGAGATGACTGGCCTTGTGGATGCAAGAATTGCTGTTAACATGCTATACCTCAACTTTAGCAAAGCTTTTGATATGGTTTCCCACAGCATTCTTGTCAGCAAGTTAAGGAAGTATGGGTTGGATGAATGTACTATAAGTTGGATAGAAAGCTAGCTAGATCTTTGGGCTCAGCAGATGGGGATCATCAAGCTGCTGCTTAAGTCGATTTAAGGAAATTTTAAGTCGACTTTATAAAACCTAGTTTAGAGCCGACTTACTGGCTAAGTCGACTTTATTAAGTCGACTTAAGCCAGTGTAGATGTAGAGTAGCCCTAAGTCAACTTAAAGTCAACTTAAAGGGCCCGCAGGGCTCCTCCACTGACCTCCCTGCCAGGGTGCCTGGCACAGTCAGAGTCTGACATGCCCACACACAGGGCAGGACACAGCCCTGTCCACCCCGCTCTTAAACCCTGCCCCTATCCCTGTCCTGCTCAGCCCCCATTGTATCCTGGTACAATGGGGAAAATGCTGAGCTCCCTGGCAGTTTTAAAGGGGTGCCCTCCCCTCCCACCATGGACCACTCCCAGGTCCACCAAGCCCCTAGAAATCAACTTAGACATCCAGTGTGGACACTCTAAGTCAATTTGGCAAGGTTGACTTTAAGTCGACCTAAATTTACAGTGTGGACATGCTAAGTCGACTTAGCAAAGTTGACTTAGTTTGACAAGTGTAGACATAGCCTATGAGTGTTTAGGGGCTCATTGTACTTCACTTGAAGCATTCTTTATGTGCAGGTGATGAATTAAAAGACACACTTCAATCATTGTTCTCTGAGTAGCTTCTCTAAAATAATGAATTACATACTAATTAAATGGGTAAGTCCCTGTTATTGTAACAATTAGATCAACATCTTCATATCACATAATTTTATCTTCTATGTTAAATAATTTTTCCTATATTAGAATGAATCCTCCTATGCTGCATTATGAGTTTCATAGATCTTTGATCCCTGTGCCTGTGCAGTACCACACTGAAGTCAGATATTAAAGCATGGTGTCACTATGCTTAGGGTAAAGTAATGGAGGTCTATATAACACCCAAAAGAATACCAAACAATTTACAGAAGACATAGAAAGCTCATCTCCTGTACCACAGGGTACTGAATCACATTAGGTCTTAGTCTAAATTTTATATAAGATGCAATCAGAGAAGATGACAAAACTCAGGAGGGATTGAAGATGTGTGTTTTTTAACAGAGACATGGTGGTTGAGAGAATATCTTTTACTGGACCAACATCTGTTGGTGACACATGCTCTTCTTCAGATCTTGGAGAGAGCTGGGACCTGAGGAAGAGGTTTGTGTAGCTCAAAAGCTTGTCTATCTCACTAACAGAAGTTGTCCCAATAAAAGATTTTAACTCTTCCACCTTGTCTTTCTAATATCCTGAGACCAACAAAGCTAGAACAACACTGCTTCTCTGCCCCACCAACACCCCCTCCCCCTGCCAAACAAAAATATCTCAGCCACATTTGTTCAGCCTCTCCAAGGGTATGTCTACCTGGAGGCTCTGTTAAGTCGACTTTACCAAGGTCGAATTTAAGTCAACCTAAAGTCGACCTTGTTAAGTCAACTTCAAGAGTCCACAGCCCTGCGTCCACACTGGCAGGTGCTAGTTCAAGGGAGTAGAGGCCTGGAACTCTGCAAGGGGGCCTGGAGGCCAGTTAGGTTGACTTAATGGCTATCCTCCGTCTACACTGGCTTAAGTCAACTTAATAAGATCGACTTAAGCCTTTGGTCGACCTTAAGAGGTGGTGTTATTAAGTCGACTTAAGGAAACACTTAAGTCGACCTAATAAGTGCCCAGTGTGGACGCAGCAGTCTGTAGGTCGACTTAACGTTCCTTAAGTCGATCTAAGACTCCAGTGAGGATGTACCCCAAGAAATTTCACACTTGAGCTGGCATCAGGCATGAAAAATTTCAGCCCCAAATGAATTTGTTTTAAAAAGTTATGAATGTGGTGGGAAAAAGCTGAAAATTAGAACTCAGCTTTAACTAACTGCTGAAACCTGCTCCATTTGCCTATTTCACATCGCCTTAATCCTGAAGAATCTGTTTGTTACTCATTCTTCCTGCACTCTCTACTTTTTCAGACATGTATGCTCAGCTGCCTCTTGAACTGGTGCACATTTGCACTTCTATTGCATATTTTGATAGTTTTGCTGCCCACTCTTCATTGTTTGTGAAATCTTTTACCTTCATTTTTTTGCTGCTAGCATATCCCCTGTTTCAGGCCATGACCTTTGCTTATCAGCTAGTTTCTGTCTCAAAGAATGTTTCCATTTTAAGAATCAATTCAGGTTCCTTTAAGGATACCTCAAAGGTGGAAACAATCTTGAAATTATGCTAATAAACTGTTCTGAAACACAGTACTATTTATTTTTGAAACTTGAAGGTCAAGGGCTAAAAGGAAAGGAAGATGCAAAGCTCTCAAGATTCCCCTCCCCCATATCTCTTTCCTGCACAGATATATATGAGCTGGCTGCTTACCCTTTCTTCATAACTTGCCTGAAATGTCCAGATTCATTTAGTTGCTCTCTGCTGTACCTTTGGAATATTATCAATGACCTTCCTATGGCGACAAAAACTGCATAGTATTTCTAATGTGATTTATACTCCACTAGTCTATTTTTATACACCAAGATATATTTGCAGCCAATAATTTGTGCAAATACCTTTAGTGCACTATCCTATTAACAACCTCCCTAAAGTGTTCTTTGTGGTCTATGCTCAATATTTTGCTTCCTTTCAGGCTATGGCTCTAATTATAATTAATACTCCTCCAGTTTAAAAAGTGAAAAATCTAATTTATAATGGAGGTACAGATTCTAAAGCAAAAATCAAGCCTCCTTGAAAAAGTCTATCTGGTTAAAATATACTAATTCAGCACTAAATGGAATATTAGGCTTCTTTTTCTACAGCCTTGAAAAGCAATATACTACAGTGGAAATCTAAAAGAGTTTTTGATGCCTGAGTTCTTTGATGGATACAAACTTATTTGCAGTTCTCTGTCCTATAAACAAGACTGGAGATAATGAAACAAACTCTGTGAATATTACATATAAATAAATATGGTTTTACAGTAGATATTTTTAAAGAGGACAAATGTTTAGTGATATTTATAGTTTTCCAGATGTTGTATTTGCATTTAAGTCTGTGAATTAAGAAGTCATTTTTTTCTGAATTGCCTCTGGGCTATCTTCTATCACATCAAATACCACAACTAGCTCTATAGCAATCTGCACCTCACACTCACTTCCAACCCCCTAGGGCTTCAGAGATTAGGCACTAATTAGGCAATACACCAAGTTTTTACAAAAAAGGACTGTGCCTCGTTGCTCTCTGAAGAGAGACACAAGGGCCTTATTTTGATTTCAGCACCAGTGAAATCTATGCAAACCTATATGAGATCATAATTAAGCCAAAGTAATGGTACTAATGAGTCCTGGAAAGATGGTTGACATAATTAGATTTATTGAGGTAGGGCTATAAATTGCATAGGAGAAGGTAGACTAGAACATCCCTAGTGGTTGAGTAGACTTTGGAAAACAAACAAATAAACAGCAGGTTATTTTTCCTGTGATATTCTTCAGATTTAAATAACCTACTCTATGTGCTGTCTACATTCTGATTCTGTAAGGCTTTAGAGGATTTTCTTCTCAGAATCACTTTCTCACCTTGTTTTTAAAGATAAATGGAAATTATAAAAGGTACTCAGCAGGAAGCATGGAATGCTACATTTTCAGGAAAGAGACAAAAGAGTAAGTGCTGAAATAACACAGTTTACTGATTGTCACACACCACATTCATATTGGAATAAAGTATTATGTGAAATAGCTGCCAGAAAACAATGCTTATGCTGAAACACCTGTAAAAGAGATTTATTGTGACGCAGTGAAAATAAATGCTTAGGTCCTGTAATGCTGGAATTAAAGGAAACCCATTATAGCACCATTTTCCGTTCAACAGCCACTAAGAGAACTTTATATGGGAATGGTTGACATTTAAAGGTGGCATTAAGTCAGTTGTTCTCTTTCTGTAGTCTGTCACCAAAATAAGAAAGTAAAC
Organism: Pelusios castaneus; assembly: GCA_007922175.1. Taxonomy (NCBI): domain Eukaryota; kingdom Metazoa; phylum Chordata; order Testudines; family Pelomedusidae; genus Pelusios; species Pelusios castaneus. The sequence continues at coordinate 14,237,887 of ML685769.1, read as the reverse complement.
ATATTTCCGTAAGTGGTCATTTTCAAGTGCCCTGTTTTTAATAATGATTTTAAAGTTTCAGTTTCCATTTAGTTCTTTCAGAAAAGATTCCCAGTGAACTGTAATGCTCACAAAAGGAACTACAATGGAAACAGAAAGGCATTTGGTATTTTGTAAAATGCACAGTCTATTTCCCTATGACATTCCACTTCACAGCAACATTTGGTGGCCAAGATGTGGCAGGGTTTTGGTGCTGCTTATCAACTGTTTTGATGCAATCAAGGTCTTTTTGTCAGAAAAAGGAGAAAATTTCCCCCAACTGGAAGATGACAAATGGCTGTGCAACCTCATGAACCTAGCTGATATTACTGGTCACCTAGAGGAACTTAACCTGCGTCTCTGAAGAAAGGGATAGATCATGAGACACAAAATATCATATTGCCTCCTTATAAATCCATGGTACACGCATATTTTTAATACTGAGTGCAGATCTAGTCACCCACCTCAAAAAAGATATATCAAAATTGAAAAGAGTACAGAAAAGAGCAACTAAAATGATTAAGAGTATGGAAAAGCTTCCATATGAGGAGAGATTAATAAGTCTGACTTTTCAGCTTGGAAAAAGGAGACAATTGGGGTGTATATGATAGAAGTCTATAAAAGCATGACTGGTATGGAGAAAGCAAATAAGGAAATGCTACTTACTCCTTCTCATGGCTCAAAAACCAAATTATATTAATAGGCAGCAGGTTTAAAATGAACAAAAGGATGTATTTCTTCACACAGTACATAATCAACTTGGGTAATGCCTTGCCAGAGGATGTTGTAAAGGTCAAGAGTATAATGGGATTCAGGAAAGAACTAAATAAGATCATAGAGAATAGGCCCATCAATGACTTTTAACCAGGATAGCCAGGGATTGCTGTTTGCTGAAGGGTGGGAATGACTGACAGGATGGATCACTTGATTACCTGTTCTATTCATTCCCTCTAAAGCACCTGGCATTAGCCACTGTCAGAAGAAAAATTCCAAAGGGGTAGCCGTGTTAATCTATTGTAGAAAGACAACAGAGTCCTGTGGCACTTTTAAAGACTAACAGATTTATTTATCGCATGAGCTTTCGTGGGAGAAAATCCCACTTCGTCAGACGCTTTGAAGATAGGAAAGTTACAGAGTGGGAGGAAATTAAATGCAGGGGAGTGTATGACATAGCATCAGGTCAGGCTGTAACAGCAAATCAAAATAGGTGTTAGGATTCAAAACACTGGGGAACAGCACATAGAGGAGGGGGAGGTCAAATCACTTGTTGTAATGCGAGAAAAATCCATAGTCCCTGTTTAACCCCAAGACAACTGAGTCAAATTTGCATATAAGTTCGAGTTCTGCAGTCTCTCTTTGAAGCTGTGATTTGTTATTCATCTGTTTCAACACAGCTATTAACAAGTCGTCAAGGGAGTGAGCAGAGAGATTGAAGTGTTCCCCTACAGGTTTTGCAGTGTTGCAATTTCTGATGTCAGATTTGTGTCCATTGATTCTTTGGCGCAGAGACTGTCCTGTCCAATATATAAGGCAGAGGGGCATTTCCGGCACATGATGGCATAAATCACATTGGTGGATGAGCAGGTGAACGAACCCTTGATGGAGTAGGTGGCATGATTAGGCCCTGTGATGGTGTCATCAGTGTAGATATGAGGGCAAAGTTGGCAGCATGGTCTAAAACGACAACAGAACGCCACTGGTCACCACCTACAACCCCCAAGCCAGACCTCTTCAACATATCATCAAAAATCTACAGCCTATTTTACAAGATGATCCCTCACTCTCTCAAGCCTTAGGAGACAGACCTCTCCTTGCTTTCAGACAGCCCCCTAGTCTTAAAAGGATACTTACCAGCAACTACAGATCACAGAACAGAAACACTAAAGCAGGAACACAGCCCTGCAGCAGACCACGCCGCCAACTTTGCCCTCATATCTACACGAAGTGGGATTTTCTCCCACGAAAGCTCATGCGATAAATAAATCTGTTAGTCTTTAAAAGTGCCACAGGACTCTGTTGTCAGAAGAAAGGATACTAGATTATATGGACCATTGGTCTGACCTATTGCGGCCGTTCTTATGTTCTTTAGTGACTAAACAACATACAAGGCAACTACAAAGTGTTTCTTCCCCCCTTTCTGTACATGAGGATGCTGTAGGGTCACTATTCCTTGGAGGATAGCATGTCTTTGTGAAGAAAGTACCTTTCATACTAATCACATATATGCACCTTTGAAATGCTTTGCATTTGGACGCATGCAACTTGATGCATTAGCTGCAAAATGCTGGGATACTGTGTCCCTGACAAAGGTCTTCTAATAGTGGATGATATATCTGCTCAATCTTCATACACATTCAAACCTCTTCCCCCTAAGTGTATTTTTATTGAATATAAATATGCCATACATATATAATAATAAATCCACCCATAAAAACCAAAATCAGGCAATGGTGGAAGAGATTGTGTAATTCTGAAAACAAGTAAGTATCCCTGACCTGGGCTTTTGGCACTAGATGATTAACTAAAATGCAACCAAAAAGGTACTGAGTCAAAGTCTTTGAAGTGGATCTTCTGGTCCAACTGCATAAACTCACTATGCAAATGAACTAATGATGAAAGACCAAGGAAGTAGAAGAGCACTGTGACACCCAGAAGGTGAGGTCCAGAGAGGAGATCCACTCACTTAGAATGCACAAGGAATTAAAACAAATACAAGAAACATATTTAACCAATGGAAACATTAAATTCACCAAGTTCCTTATGAGCGTAAGTCTTAGTAAAGTGACCAAAACATCTCAACTGTGAGGATAATTAACTATTAGAACAACTTACCATTTCATGTCTTTATGTTAAGATTGGATGTTAAAAATAAGGATTAGTGATAAAATATGAGCTTAATGCAGGAATTATTTGGTAAATTCTATGAGTTATGTTATGCAGGAGGTCAGATGATATGACCATAATGGTCCTTTCTGGCTTCAAATTTTGTTGAATCTGTGAATCTTAGATCTTTTAGGATTAATAATGTTAGAAATCATTTGCTCTATGGGAAGACAAGGGTTTAATCCGAACGGACTACCTTTTTATATGTATAGTACATCTGCCAGAGTCATACAGACAATACCTGCTTCCTTGTACTACGAGATTCACTTAGCATAACATCATAGGCTATGTCTACACTTGTTAAGCCAACTCTGTTAAGTAGACTTAACAAGGTCAACTTTAAGTCGACTTAACAGAGTGACTACACTTTAAGTTGACTTAAATTGACCTTGTTAAGTCAACTTAACAGTAGACATAGCCATCCACACTGACTTTAAGTCAACTTAAGAAGTCGATTTAAGGCTTAAGTCAACCTTCAGAGCTGGTGTTAAGTCAACTTAAGCTGTTAATAAGTCGACTTAAGGAAGTGCTTAAGTCGACTTAATAAAAGCCCAGTGTGGACACAGCTTAGGTCCTTAAGTCAACCTAAGTTGCCAGTGTAGACACTTCCATAGATAGTTTGGTAACAACCCTGATTTAGGCATCCTGTCTCCCTATATATTGCATGGGGAGATTTGGGTGCCTAAGAAAGGGATTCACAAAGGCCTAAGGGGGAAACCACCTAAACTAGCCAATGAGGCATGGCAAGAAGAGGCCTATGGCCTAAAACCCACCCTTAGAGGGCAATAGGTGTTGCCCTCCACTTGGGATTCACAGCCATGAACTTTCTCCTAGAGTTAGATGCATAAGCCAGGTCAGCCCTTTCTTGAAAAAAGGAAAAAACAGGAAAGGAGGTAGTAGTAGCACTTCCCTTATACCCAAGACCCCAGCACTCACACAGGGACAGACACCCTGTTTCAAGTTCTTATTTGTCTGTTATAGGTGAGGGATTCAAACCCAGGTATTTATCTCAAAAGTAAGTTCCCTAATCACTGGATTATAGGGTATTCTGATGTGTGGGCGGGGCGGGCGGAGTTAGTGTCTCAAATTCTCCTATCAAAGCTGTTCCACTTTGGATGATATACTTACTTAATGGGCCAGAGGAAACATTAGAATGACTGTTTAGCCATTGTTAAAATACCGCTGAGACCCAGGTTCCATTTCTACCTGGTGAATATCAAAGTATTTTATAGAAATTGGAACATCTTAAATAAGAGAGTATGAAGTAGATCTTCCCCACACTACACTTTTGTCCAGTGATTCAGGCTTATTTTAGCTCATGTGATAGAAAGAAATATAGTCAGAGTTGCTTTCATTTTACACTGATTCAGAAACTTCATTGGCATATGGAAAGCAATATTATCCCAAAAGTTACTCTTCTTCACTGTAGAACTTTTGCATACATCATTTCCCCCAGTCCATTGTGACCCACCACATTGCTACAGGTTTAAACCTTCTTGATAGAAAGATAGGTTCATCTGCATCTATATCCCAGGGTTCCCCAATCTCCATACCTCTCTATGGGTGCGTCTACACTTACAAATTAAGTTGACTTAAACTACTCTGCATCCACACTGGGCTTTCCTTAAATCGACTTAAGGAAAAGTTAAGCTGACTTAATAACATCTCATTTTAGGTCGACGTAATGCTTAAGTAAGTCGACTTAAGCCTGTGGAGATGCAGAGTAGCCCTAAGTCGACCTCCATGGCCTCCAGACCTTCCTCCCTGACCTCCTCCCAGAGTTCCTGGCACAGAAAGAGCCTTCCCTGGCCAACTACAGGGCAGGACTCCCCTGACCATCCTGCTCCCCAGAGCTGGCCAGACCTCCTGCTTCAGAGCATGGCAGAGCAGAGCCAGCGCTGCAGGTGGGCCCCATTCTGGAGCCACCAGGAAATATTGGACCTATTGGCCATTTGGGGGGATGAGGCAATCACTTCCCAGTTGCAGGGCAGCCAATACAACCGGGAGGTGTATGCCTCCATCTCCCAGGCCCTGGCTGCCAAGGGACACACCCGGGACACCCAGCAGGTCCAGGTCAAGATTAAGGACGTCTGCCAGGGCTACCAAAAGGCCTGGGATGAGCTGCCCCCACCAGCTGCTGGTATTACCAGCAGCTGGATGCCTTTCTGGGCCGGGAGAGTGGCAGCCTGCCAACCCACACGATCGATTCTGCTGAGTCCCCTTCTCTCAGTGATGACCAGGAGGAGGGCTGGAGAGGTGAGACTGTGGTGCTGGAGCAGGGGGAGGCCAGGTCCCAGCAGGAGCAGGAGGGCACCTTGCCAGCCCCAGAGCCAGCTGCCAGCCCAGAGCTGCCCCGAGAGCAGGCCCAGCCTCACAGGAGGAGGGAGAAGAGCAGGTTCCCCCCAGCGAAGAAGACCCAGGTGAGGGAACATTGTGCCAGACACCTACTGCAGCTGCTGGTGAGTGCTCCCTCCCTCTCTCCCTGTGGGCAGGGCTGGGCATGCCTGTGGGACAGGGAATGCAGGGGGACATGGCCCAGGGACAGGCAGGGTCAGGAGGGAAGGCACTCCCACAGGGGCAGAGGGTTTGGGGGCTGTGTGGTAGGGGTGAGGTGGGGGAACCCGGAGGTGAGCGGTGCAGTGTTATGTCTGGAGTTGGGGTGGGGGGACTGTAGGTGGAAGCATCAAGGCCAGACAGCATGTGCCTGACATCGGTGTCACTCTCTTCTTTGTTTCTCCCCAGCAACCCCTGTGCCCTTGACACGTGGCACTCCCAGCGCCCCACCAGACCTCATAATGAGGAGAAGGAGGGTGCATCGCTCATGGGATGAACTCCTTGAAGACCTGGTCTGCATCAGTGAGTGGACCGAGGCATGCCTGGTGGTGTGGCAGGAGTAGGAAGATGCCCACCAGAGGGTCAAGCAGGAGCTGCAGAGGGGAAAGTAGAGGCTGCTTGAGTGCATGCTCAACCTCATGGAGTGGCAGACCCAGTCCCTGGAGCACTTCGAGGAGTGCCTGTTCCCTTGGGGCCCTGCCCTGCACCTCAGAGGCAGCCCTCTTTGCCAGCAGGCCAGGACCTGGGGTAGACATCTGCAAGCCTGGGACCCGCCTTCCGGTGGCCACCAGCACCGGCCCCTCTCCCCAACTCTCTTCACTCCCCCCAATCTCCCTTCCTCCTCCTAACCTTCTTCACTCCCCCTAACCTCTGACCCCTCAACCTCCCCCGACACACTTCACTTCCCCCAAACCTCCCAACCCCCACTGCCCCCTCTGAATAAATACCCTGAACACCATTATATAGTGTGTTGTGCTTTTTATTGGTGTGGGGACAGAGGGGAGACAGATGCGTGGGGGGGGCAGGCATGGGTGGGTGGTGGAGGTGATGGGGGCTGGTAGCAGGCCCACTCCTCAGTGCTCCTCACTGTCGAATTGGGTCCTCAGTGCATCCCAGATGAACTGTGCTTGCCACTGGACCCACTGAGTCTCGGGCAGGGTGTCATCAGGCTGCTCGTACTTCACAGCGAGCCACTCAGCCTCGGCCTCCCAAACACGGGGGAACCTTTCCCCCCACAGGTCGCAGAGGTTGTGCAGGCAACAGCATGCGCTGACAGCCTCGGGGAGGTTGCTCTTGCCGAGATGCAGGGAGGTCAAGAGTGCCCTCCAGTGAGTCTTCAGGCATCTGAAGGCACGCTATATGACGCTGCGGCACCAGTTGAGCCTCTGATTAAAGAGGTCCCTGCTGTCATCCATGCGGCCCATGTATGGCTTCATCAGCCAAGGGAGCAAGGGGTAGGTGGCATCCCCCAAGATCAGGAGTGGCACCTGCACGTCCCATATGGTGATGGTGTGGTCGGGGAAGAAGGTGCCTGTCAGCATGCGCCTGTATAGGGTGGAGTTGCGCAGGATCTGTGCATCGTGCGCCTTCTCCAGCCAGCCCACATAGACGTTCTGGAAGATTTTTCAGTGGTCCACGAAGGCCTGCAGGACAACGGAGTAATACTCCTTGCAGTTCACATAGTCCCTGGCACAGTTTTCTGAGGTTCAGATGGGGATGTGGGTGGTGTCCACAATCCCCACACAGTTGGGGAAGCTGAGTCCGTTAAGGTGTTTGTGCAGGTTGCCCGGGGTGATGAGGTGGGCTAGCAGGACCCGGTTGATTGCCCTGCACACCTTCATGACAGCGGTCCCCACGGTGGCCTTCCTGATGCCCAATTGCTGCGCCATGGAGCGGTAGGAGTCCAGGGTTGCCAGCTTCCACACACAGCAATGGCCACTTGCTTGTCTACAAGCAGGGCGGGTTGGAGTCGAGTGTCCATGTGCTGCAGAACCAGGGTGAGCTCACGGACGAGCTCGAGAAAGATCCGCTTGCTCATCCTGAGGTTCTGCAACCTCAGGTCACCATCCCTGGTACTGAGGATGATCCGCTCCCACCAGTTGCTGCTGGCCTCACGTGCCCAGAAGCGATGAGGTCCAGAGCACAGTGCTGTGAGCACGGCAGCTTGCTGGGGCAGCAAGGTGGGGGGCAGGCTGTCGTCTTCCTCCACACTGGTGGGTTGCCAGACAGGCCTGCTCCACAGCTGAAGAAGCCTTACCACTAGCTGACAGGTGTCGTGCAGCTACCTGGCAAAGCGCAAGAGAAGAGGCTGGTCCAGGACCTGCTCAGGCTCCATGTTGCCAGGCACAATGGGAAGGGGCTGAGCTCACTTCCTCTTTTGAAGGAGTGGCCAGGGGAGGGGAGACCTTCTCTGCTGCCACGCTGATACACTTCCTACAATGCACCCCTCAGACCCCCTCCCCCAGTCGACTTAAGAGTCTAGTGCAGACTCTCTCAGTTGAGTTAATAAAGTCAACTTAACGTTCTAAGTGTAGACATAGCCTATGTAGATTCACAGCCCATTTCGTATATAAAAACTTTGCCAAAACTGACATTTATTGTGCCAGTCATCAGATGTCTTATATCATCCATAGTCTTTTTTTTTTCAGTTCTCATAGCTAAAGCAAAATTATAAGTTATTATCTTGATTATTACTCAAGAAACAATTCCAATGGGATTTTTTGTGTGTAGTGTTTAGTTTCAGGAAATGAAAGGAAAACTTAAAATTTCTGCAGAAGTAGTCATGGAAGCATTTTCTGTTAATACACAGATCTGAGTTGAAGTTAGAAGCTGTGCCTTTATAACAGCTAATTCCTTGTTTCAAATAAAGCAGATTTATTCACTGCTAGACCTTGGGTTTTTTCAACATGGTGTCAGAATCAAACACCTCATAATAAGGAGATTCAAGAAAGAAGAAAGAAAAAGGCAAAATATTTGATTTATTTGATGACAAATGAAAGCTAAAATGTAATCTGCCAGAGGATTTTGATTTTAGCCATCTGGGACGCTGGTTTGACTGGAAGCAGCAATTCACTTGTAACAGGATCTCTCCAAAGCTAAATAAATTGAGTAGGGAAGTACTGTTGTGTTCTAAATTATATATGCCATGAGAAAGGAAGCAAGACAAATATTTATATCCTTCTTGTTTGAAAATGCAGATAATAAAAATGATTATAAAATAGTAAGTTTAATGAATGTTACCTCCAAGCAAATGTAATTCCTGAGAGAGGATATATTTATTTGCCAGAGGAATAAAAACTCTGTGGAAATGACATAAGCAATAGGAGCAGATCTAGATACAGTAAGTCAGTACAGCAACAAAATCATAAATGGAATCTAGACATCCAAAACCTGCAAGTGCAAGAAAACAAAAGATTTTGCTGTAATGTGTTACACAGTGGAAATTAGATGTTAGGGCACAATACATCATTATTTCTTGGTCATTCAGCCAAATGATTCTAGTGAGCCATGGAATGTGAATGCAAATACTGATGATTCTGAAATTGATTTAAAACTAACACAGAAGTTGATGGGTGATTCCCAAAGGAGTGCCAGGGAATTTGAATAATCCTACTAAATTAACACTCATCATTTTAGGCTTAGACTTTTTAGGAAGGGAACATGACTAAGGGGCAGTGTAGTGGGGTTGAGCCCACTATAAGGCTCCGGCTCCCTAGCTGGGCCAAACAGCACTCTGGCTCTGTAGCTTTCAGCCCTCTAACAGGGTGAGGCAACTCCCAAAGTCAGCGACCTTCCAGCCCCTCAGGCGGGGCGAGGCAGCCCTCGCAAGTCCGTGGCCTCTCAGCCCCTCAGGCAGGGCGAAGCAGCGCTCAAGTCCGTGGCCTCTCAGCCCTTCGGGCAGAGCAAGGCAGCCCTCCAAAGTCTGTGGCCTCTCAACCCCTCAGGCAGGCCAAGGCAAACACACACAAATGTCCTTCTTGGCTCCAGGTGGGAAGGATACAAACTCAGGAATGGAGAGGGGTGGGGAAAGGAGGGGGACACAAGCCCACCCAACACCACTGCGTCCCAGCCCAGGGCCCTATCCAGCAGCAGAGCGGTCTGCCACTGGAGTCAGCGGGGTTCCAGCCGAAACACGCTACCCACTGCTTGGCCGGGCAGTTATCCGCTATCCCTGGGCTGCTTCCTCCCTACTCCTGCCCATGTACCTGATTCTTCTGGTCCTCAGCCTACACATCAGGGTATGTAGCCAGAGGAAGTCCAGTTAGGCCTTCAGAATCGGCTGGCGGCAGATCTGGCAACTCCTCTTCTAAGGGTCCTCCAGGTCACAGGGGTCTTCAGGGTCTTCAGCAGAGGGCAGCTCCTCCACGTCACAGGGGTCATTCAGGGCTGGCTCCTCTCCCCAGTTCTCCAGGTGCTCTGCTAAGGGTGGTGGTTCCTCCAGGTCCTCCCCTGGGGTGGGGGGGTAGTACAGAGAGGGCCCTCCTTCCTGGTTGCACCAGGGTTCTGTTATTCCGCCTGGAGGGGAAGTAGGGCCTTCCCAAGGGGGTTGCTCCTGGGGCTGGTTGGTCCACCTCTGGGGAGGCTCTGGTGGTCACTCTCTCTGCCTGCTAAGAATTTCCCCCCTGTGGGGTTTCGGTCTGTCCTTTTATGCGGTCCCCTCTCCCCTTGCCCCCGCCCCTTGGGTTCCTAGTTCCATCCCGTGCGGGACTGTCCTCCGCCCAGTGGGGGGAGGGTAGGAGTCCTCCCGGGCTCTGACCCAAGGCCCACTACTTTACCCTGCTACAGGCAGTAACAAATATAAAAGGTGTCACTTAACAATTCAAAATGTACATGATCAGTGTTTCATAAGTCATCAAGTTATGTTAAGTTTTGATGCAGCTGAAGCAAAGGGATTAGTGTGCCAGCTGAAAGAAATCTGTACTGATGCTATTGCAAAAACATGAGTACTGCGATGTCAATTCAAAATCCTTACAAAGTCCATACAATCAGGGGAATTTTGACAAAACAGTACCCCAGTCAGCACTCTGGTTTGTAAAAATTATTTATCAGACAGAAGTTCTGTGCTTCCTTTGATTTATTCCTGACACAGCTTGGAGTGAGACAGCCATGTTACCACTGTTTTGGGTTCTGAGGGACCCCAGGTAACACACACACATATCTTGAGTGCCTCTGAGAACTGGATGTAGTTGGCAATCGTCTTTTTCTCCTGGTGTTCCTGTAGTTGTCAGCCTCACCAGATGGATCTTCAGTGGCTCAGCCCTGCAGTTAAGTCTTTCAGTTAACAGATGAATGGATGAACCCCTTCCACAGTAACAAAGTTCAACAAATGTTTGCTCCTCACCAGGACGTTCAGCCCCATCTCTGAGCCTATTTAAATTCCAGCTCTTTATTAAGGCTTTTAGTAAAATGTCTTACCCCCTTTTAGAGACTTAAGTCACTTCTTCACTGGATTGGGAAATCCAGGCCCACCCATTGTTTTGGGTCTGGACTCAGCCACCCTTTAAACATCAGCCATATACTGGTTCCCTTAATAGTCACTGCTGTATTCCCTGTACTGCTTCCCATTTCGTCCATCACCTTCACCAATTTCCTTAGGGTGATGGATTGTTGGCTTCTCTCCATCTGGTCCCTATTTGAGCAGGGTCTGTTCCAGAGCTCCTTGACTGTAGTGATTCTCAGTCCTATCCCCATTTGAGCAGGGTCTTTTCCAGGCCTTCTTGCCTAGATAGTTTCTCAGACTCTCAGCCTTCTCTCATCCTTCTGGTCCTAATCAATAACTGATCTATTCAGCCTTTGCAACTTCTTTTATCTGAGCCTGAGAGGCTCTCATTGGCTGCTTATGTGCAGCCTTTCTAGGCAAGTATGGGTGACTTACCGTCACTTATCTTTTCCTGGAAACCATGAAGCCTCCAGCTGGGGGAGGGAAGGAGGCTCAAAGGTCCTGATATATCCCATCACATTACAGCATAACAGATCAGTCATTTCTAAGAACAAGGCTAAGAAGTATTTTCAAAACCAAATATTTTTAAATTAGCTGGAAAAGAGAATGGGACCTGGTTCCAAGGCATTCATCTGCCTGTCTGTCCAGAACTGCTGACTCTGGAAACCCCGAGGTCTCCAACTCAGAGGCAGTCTTCCCAGCAGACTGACTTAGAGCTGCAGACCCCAAAGGCCTGGGCTGCCAAGGAGCTGAGCAAGGAAGCTCATCATCGGAAGCAAGCTCCATAAACACCAGGATATATCAACGTAAATCATCAGAGAGTGCTACCAAAAATCTGATAACCCATAATGTTTTAGGGTTCGTGAGCTGGCCTAAAGATGGTTGAACCAAAAGTATCTTAACATTTTCTTCAAGCTCTCAGAACTTCTTTTATCAATTTATTTCACAGTCAGAACTCATGATTTTTACAAGTTCAGTAGTCAGACTCAGACAGATGGAGCACTAATCTGGCATAGGCTGCTCTGCCAAGGAACTCAGGCATGTGTATGAGGATCAGAGATGAAAAAAATTGGACGAAAAGAAGGACATCAGTTAAACCCCACTTATCTTGTGGATACTGTTATCTTTAGGCATGGAAGGACAGCATTGTTTTATAGCTTAATTTCAGTAAACATTCATTTAATTCTACACACACAAACCAATGAAAAAATATTTCCTTCATTAATAACTGAAATGCATAGAGAGACATAGTAAGAAAAATGCTATTTGACAATTTATTAGAGTTTGATTTACGGATATTATATTTTGACATGTTGTGTGGGCAATTTTTGTTTTAACCATTATAAAACTGATTTTTGAATCTCTCTTTAAACAATTATTGTGCAATCTCTCTGTAATTTCCTATGACTGTGAAAATGTAAATCACTATAAAAATGCAAAATCACTATAAAAAGATCTGAAATATGTACTTTTGCATAAATGTGAATATATAAATAGACAAAAATAGGGGAAAATGCTTAAAATAAACATAGCTACATTTCTCAAAATTATAAAAACAATAAAAACCAAATTCTGACAAGTCTAATCTTCTGTAACAGCTAAAAAGATCCTAGGAACTGAAGTCTCTTTTAAAAAGTAGGAAAAGTATCCTAATATGACTAAAAACATTTTTAAATTAAAAAAAAAAGCCACCAGGAAGAAAGGCTGATAAACTACTTAATAAAGTATTTCTTTGATGGCTAGCAGGAACCTAGTGTGGTCTGGGAGCATGTATACTTATATAGACATGCATGGTGTGCTCTATAAATTGATGCAAGGTTTCCATGACTCCAGATGGAAAGAGCTTTCTATAGAATTACAAGCATGTGTCGAGTATACTGGTGAGGGAGGGGGAGCTGTACCGAGAAGCTATTCAGGGAATACATCTGATAAGTAAATAACTCTTCTTTCTTCCTGCAATAAATCATACAGTATCTAATGGAATGTTATTTCATGAGATAGCCCATCATAAATGCAAAAAAATATTATTTTGAGATTTCACAGTCTCTAGTTTGACATCAATAAATACCACAAATAAGTCAAACTGTCTCTCTTATAGCCTTGCAATAGGATAAATGTCCAAACGATTGTTTCCAATTGAGAATTTTGCTAAGACATCAAACCTACTTGTCATATAGAATCCTGCAACTCAGCTGCCAATCAGATTCTGGAAATGTGTGGGGGCTGGGGGCAACTAAGAGTTATTGGGATGGAAACATTTGGCTGCACTTCACTACTTTTCCAGGTACCTAGGACTCTAACATATAGTTGACCTTTCTAGCTTAAGAGTTGTAAATAGCCTTAAGAATATGTTTGCATGGTGAAGCAGATCAAAAATCTGCCATACGTAATAGCCCACAAATGTATTGAGAAATAATTCATGTCATTTATGGACAAGTATAACTTTAGCCTCTAGCTAATGCCAATGCTGAGAAAGCTGTCCAAACCATTAAGTATATTCTAACACAAGAGATTCCATTTCTAGCTTCTTTTGGTTGTAAAGCAACTGTAGTAAATACCATGAAGCATAATCTAGTTTCTAGTACCTCTGATGATTAGTATACAGATGAGGATGCTGATTTCTAAGCTTGGGGACTAACTGTATCCTCAATAGCAAATCTATCAAACAGAACTGATAAAATATCAAAAGATGCTATAAATGTCCACCTGAAAAAGTGAACGATTCAAGGGCAGTATGTGACCTGTATTCTGGTACTGAATAAGGGGGAAATTGGCTGGTGAGAGAAGTTGGACAACAATTTGGAATGTTAAAACCAGTGATTCTAACCTATTTAGGAAAGATCGAGAGGGCAAAAAGGGAGAAGAAGTGGTACTCTATGTATATAATGTTACTACAATAGAAGTTTGTTTGCAGCAACAGCTTGTAAGAGCAACCGCAGCTTACAAGCAACGTTTCCCCTGAGAACACTTCTCTGACAGTGAATTGTCAATAGTCCCCATAACAACAACAAGCGCTTAGGACCAATATAGCAAAAGGGTACCGACGTATTGCTACAAATGAGTATCTGCTGGTTTCCAAGTCAACAGTAATTTAAAAGAAAATGGTTTTGAATGCTTAGGAATCAATGTCTTAACAGGTAAAGCACAAGACTGGGTACTAGCTGGTGTCTGCTAGAGACCAGCAAATCACACTATGGCCGGGTTCTCAACCTTTTCTGTGTCCTAGCATGGCTGGCACCATGGCCAGCCATTCATAACACAGAAGCCCACAACAACTGCTGAAAGAAACAGCTGTTGCCTGCAGTTTGGGTGGCGGAACAGAACATGCAGCCGGTCCCCCACAGCTGCCGTAAGAATCTATGGCCAGTGGCATTTTTGGGACCACTTCAAAAACAGAACACCCCCATTGCTGAAAAAGCCCCATCCTCAAAGGCTCTTTCGGTGGTGCTGCACTACGGAAAACACCCCTCCACTGAAAAAAGTTGGCACGTATGGTGGTTTCGGTGTGGTGCCTCCCCTCCCCTCAAGACTCACCTCATCGGAGAAAGGAACTCCAGATGACCAGAAGAACCCACCAGGAGGGCAATGGGTCTTTCGGCAAAGGGGGGGAGGGGTTTTTCGATAGCAGGGTTTGTAGCGGCAACACTTTTGTGTCGTAACACAGCAGTTGAGAACTGTTGCACTAGGGAACAGGATGACCACTTTGTTAGACATCTATCTACAATAGGTAGGGAAAAAGGCTCAGTGATCCTGGGGAGTGGGAAGGCTTCAATTTGAATGATGCGCTGAAGGTTTCATGCTGCTAGTACTAAGACATCCTTGAAGATTCTAGCCATCAGAGATGACAATTTCCTAACTCAAATAGTGCTTCAGTTACACAGGAAAAATTTTTTTTAGGCCTGGTACTAACAGATTAAGAGGAACTGATCACAGAAAGGAAAAGAAATGGTATCTTACCCCAAGTGATCATGATTTGATCACATTTATAAAGTACAAGCAGAATAAAGTTCAGACCAGTAATACATATTCCTGATACTTCAGTAGGGTCATTTTCACAAAGCGCCAGGGGTAGCCATGTTAGTCTATTTCAACAAAACAAACAAGGAGTCCTGTGGCACTTTTAAAGACTAACACATTTATTTATCGTATGAGCTTTCATGGGCACAATCCCACTTCATCAAATGCATGAAATGGGAAATATAGCATGTTCATTGTAAATACACCTGTAAATAGCTAAATAGCTGTTATCTGTAAACAGAGTTTGAATCAACATTGTGACCTACCTTCTCTGTATTTAAATATTTACAGCTAATATGCTATATTTTCCATTTCATGCATCTGATGAAGTGGGATTGTGCCCACAATAGCTCATGAGATAAATAAATTTACTAGTTTTTAAAAGTGCCACAGAATTTCTTGGTTGTTTCACAAAGCTGAAAACAATTATGAGGCAAATCAGCAGAGAGGAAGAATTCAATTAGAAATGAGAATTGTCAATAATGTAAAAATACTGTAAGAGGGCGATCTATCCCTTTAACGGCCTGGGGGAACAGGAGGCAGGGAGCACCCAACTTTGTGCTAGGGAGAAGCCCAGAAAGCCGATGCTGGGGCTTACCTGACACACCTGATAGACCCACACTTTCATCTAGATGGAGGGTCCAGCTCCATAAGGAAGTGAGGGGCGATCCAAGAATGAATAGGGACCATACTCTCTCATAGCCAGAGTAGCAGGCTGCAGAACTGGGCCCTGTGATTCTCACCTACTTCAGGTTATAGAAGGCCCTGCCTGGTAGCTACCCCAGTCTGAACCCTAAAACAGACTGTTGTTTGAAGTACTTTTTTGCACATTGTTTCTCTGTTTGTGAAGATAATAATCAGAGCCCTTAAGGAAGGAACAAAGACTATATTACGCTTCACTGACCATTTGTCTCCATCTGCCGATTAGGATGACTATCCTACAGATACTTTGCTAAGAAACTACAATCAAGGAACCAAGCCATACTGGTTAAAAATCTGACCTGAATTAGAAGGGAAATTAAGGCAACTTTAAAAATAAAATTATATTAATAAACTGTAATAAAATAAATAATAGTATAATAATGATAATATATAACAAATGGGAAAAGGGGGAACTATATAGTAATGCTTATAAAACAGATGATAGGCTTTGTAGAAAATTGATAAGGAAAGCCAAGGTACACAAGGAGAACTCTATGACCAGATCTGGTTACGGTGAATGAGTTTTTCAAATACATTAGGAACAAAAAGAATCAAAATGATATTACTGATGTGTTACAAGATGGAAATGGTAGAATTATTGATAGTAACTGTCCCTGACAGATGTTCCCCTGTGCCAGTTTTTGTCTCCCCTGTTTGTGTGGCCACCCCTCCCAGGCTGCTCATGGGAATGGCCCTTCTTTCAGCTTCTTTGGTGCCATGGCCCTGCCTAGGGAGGAGGCCCCTTAACTATTGTTCCAGCCCTGGCTTGGCGTAGGGTGGACAATGCCCAGGAGTGCAAGACCAGAGTGGCTTGTTTTTCACAAAGGGCATGAGTCACACACCAACACCTGTGACTATGAGTCACATACCTGCAGCCCAAGACTCTGCCCGGACTTGTCTCTTGTTTTGCCCACGGTTCTCCCTGCCCTCTCTCCGCCCCTGTAATTCAGGGAGCCTATCAGAATTACTGGCGGGAACTGTTTGAATTAGTCTATAAAAGCAGACCTTTTGGGGGCCAGTCCCCAGAATAGGTTCCTGCACTGCCTCCTGGTCTGATCACCCCGGGGTCTTTGGGGGACCTTTCTCCGCTCCCGGATATTTAATTGAGCGTACCCCCGTTTTAACCCCCCCTCCCACGAACAACGAATCTTCTCCTGGAGATCTCCTGAACCACGAGCTATGAACTACGAGAACCGAGTCCTCTCTGCACTCATCTATGCTTCAGTTTCTGTCCTTGCTGCTCTCCTGGGGATTGGTAAGATTCCCCCCTCTCAGATTCTCTCTAAATTTACCTCGGGGTCTGTAACAGAGACCCCCTCCTGCTCCAGGGTTCCTTTCCACCGCAACAGCATAAACCATGCCGCTGCTGAGCCGTCTGCCTCTGGGGACTTGCCCAGAGCCCCCTGCTCCCAGCCGTTCCAACCTCACGCTATGCTTAGTTCTGTTATTGTGTTACTTTAGCTGTGTTAAGTTTTATTATACTTGTTACTTTAGTTGTGTTAAGTTTTATTATACTTGTTACTTTAGCTGTGTTAAGTTTTATTATACTGGTTGCCTTAGCTTTGTTAAGTTTCATTGTAAGTTGTTACTAAGTTTCACCATTGCAAGTCTGCTGCTGCTGAATTGCTGCTGATTAGTTGTGTTGATTTTAACATTGTAAGTTTTATCAGTGATTTACTGTTGGGTTTCCTCCTTAGTTTTATCTCTGTTAGATTAAGCTCTTATTATTGTGCCCCCTTAAAGCTTTGTTAAGATTCTTTCCGTTTTCCCTCGACTCCCCCCGAACCCGCTCCGCTCTCTGTTGCCTTCCCTTTGCCCCCCCACGCCATTTTCCCCCGACTCCCCTAACCCACTCTCTGCTCCATTGCCCCTCTGCTACCCCCGAATCCGCTCTCTCCTCTGTTGCCCCTCTGCCACCCCTCTGCCGTTTTTCCCGACTCCCCTAACCCACTCTCTGCTCCATTGCCCCTCTGCCGCCCCTCTGCTGTTTTTCCCCCGACTCCTCCAAACCCGCTCTCTGCTAGCCGCCGCTCTCTGTTGCCTTCCCTTTGCCCCCCCCCACGCCGTTTTCCCCCGGCTCCCCAAACCCGCTCTCTGCTAGCCACTTCTCCCGACTCCCCCCAACCCGCTCTCTGTTAGCCCCTTTCCCTGACCTCCCCAAACCCGCTCTCCGTTGCTGCCCCCGCGAAACCCCTGTCTGGTCTTCCCCTCAACCCCCTTCCCAGATCCACCCTAGACCCCCTCTTTACCTCCATTCCCTTGCCCAGTTTCCCCATGCACTCCCTCCACGTGTTACCACCCTGCCCCCACCTTCTAAGTGTGCATCCCTAGTCTGTTCACTCCCTCCATGTGTTACCCTGCCCCCACCTTCTGAGTGTGCTTACCTGATCTGCTTCAAGCACGCTCCAGCCCGTCTTCAGTACCTCCACACCTGGCCTGCAGACTGACTACTCCAGGTCTCCCCCTGCAGGGCTTCAAGGCTTACTGCAGCCTCTGCTACGGCAGCCTCTGCTGTTGTGTCTTTCCTTACCCCTCTGCTACTGCCTGCCCATACTCCCTGGCCATTTCCCCTAACCTCACTTTCTCATTGATACAGTTGCCTTGTATGTTTATGCTTGCAAAAAACCCCATTGGTTTATATTAAGTTACATTGGTTTATATTAAGTTACATCGGTTTATATTAATTGACATTGGCATATTAATTTACATTAGTTTACATCGATTCCCACTGTGACACTATACTGTTCAATAGAGAGGCCCATCTCCCAGTACCCCCTATACACCTCACTGCCCCATTCCATTTACCCTTGTTCACCCCCAATAAAAACACTTATTAATTCAAACCTCGCTAGTGTGTGTGTGTGTGGCAGCTGCTCCCCAAGATCCTCTACCTACTGGCAGGGACAGTAATAATGTAAAATGTGGAAGTGTTCAATAAATATTGTTATTCTATATCTTGCCTGTCTCCACCCACGGGGGTGGACTGGTCTTTCTCTCCCGCAATCACAGAGGGAAGCCATGCATCCTCTCTATAATGAGATAACAAGTTTGAGTAGTAGTGTTGACATAATATACTTAGACTTCTGTAAGGCATTTGACCTAGAACTGTACAGCATGTTGATTGTAAAACTTGCATGATATAAAATGAACATTGCACATGTTAAATGGATTAAAAATTGTCTAACTGATAAGTTTCAAAAGCTAACAGTAAATGGGGAATCCTCGTGAGGTGGGCATGTTTTCAGTGGGTTTCCAGATGGATCGGTTCTTGGCTATTTAACATTTTTATCAATTATCTGGGACAAGACATAAAATCATACCAATAAAGTTTGCTTGCACTCAGTTTATTAAGCAAACAATATGTTTTTTAATACAGCTAAATGTAAATTTATACATCTAGGAACAAAGAATGTAGGCCATGCTTACAGATCTAGGAAAACTGTGACTCTGAAAAAAATTGGGGGTTGTCATGACTCATCAGCTGAACATGTGCTCCCATGGATGCTGTGACCAAAAGGGCTAATACCTGGGGAATCTCAAGGAGAAGAGAGGTTATTTTACATACATAAATAAAACATACATTTTTAACAGTGCAATTAACCACTGGAAGAATTTACTAAGGGGTGTGGTGGATTCTCTATCATTGACAATTTTTAAATCAAGACTGGATGTTTTTCTAAAAGATATAATCAAGTATTTACTTGATGTCAGATTTTTTTAGCCTGAATATGCTAGGAGGTGAGATGGGGTGATCACAGTGGTCCCTCCTGACTTTGGAATCTGTGAAACATTTGCAATTTTGCAGGACAAATGCACTGATACAACCAAAACAGGTGTATTCAGGGAAATTTAGACATTTGCAACTTATTCCAGAACCAGGAAGTGATGCTCAACAATTCATTATTCTTAATACAGAATTAACCAGAAACATGAGCAGTTCTACTTGCACAACCCAAGAATCAGACACAGATCATCCATGTAAGCATTTTTAGGAATTTTATGAAGATCATCAAGAGCCAATATCAATGATTCTGCCTCAAATATTGTGACTAAAATCCTCCAGAAGGAGAATGATCAAGAAACAATCACGTTGATATTTAGTTAGATTCAGCAAATGTAAGTGGCCGAATTTACAGCTTACTTTTTCAGTAACTGGTATTTTATTTAGTGCTTAATATCAATTTGTATACTATATTAATGCAATTAACCCAAAGATGAATTTGTCCCATGGTGTTTTTATCATTTTCTAGAATTAATTGTTCAATGAAAAAAAAATAGTTCACAGGAAATAAACTTATTTGTCAATAACTCAAAAAAATGGAAATGTACAGCTGTGGGATGTTAAAATTTTTATACTTTAGGAAGGAATTTTACTTATTTGTGTTTCCAGGAACTCTTTTACTCACATGGAATTTCCTTTGCAGGTCATGAAATTACCCATAAGAGAGAGGGAAATATAAGACGGAAGGACTCAGATCTGTGATAATACAGTGGGTAACCTAAGACTTCAATGGAAGTTGTAACTGCAAGTATTTACAGTGATCATGTAGCTAGACACCTTCAGGATCTCTACCAGGCATTCTTAAAACTACAGTACAAATCCGCAGAAGTGAAGAAACAAATTGACAGAGCCAGACGGGTACCCAGAAGTCAACTACTGCAGGA
>ML685769.1:14203959-14217428 GCA_007922175.1 Pelusios castaneus | reverse complement strand
AGAACTCGAATTTATATGCAAATTTGACTCAGTTGTCTTGGGGTTAAACAGGGACTATGGATTTTTCTCGCATTATATCAAGTGAAATGACCTCCCCCTCCACTATGTGCTGTTCCCCAGTGTTTTGAATCCTAACACCTATTTTGATTTGCTGTTACAGCCTGACCTGATGCTATGTCATACACTCCCCTGCATTTATTTCCTCCCACTCTGTAACTTTCCTATCTTCAAAGCGTCTGACGAAGTGGGATTTTCTCCCACGAAAGCTCATGCGATAAATAAATCTGTTAGTCTTTAAAAGTGCCACAAGACTCTGTTGTCCATGTAGCTATACTGATTTACCGTACTTCAGCTAAGTTACCACCCATTAAACCAGAGTTAAGATGTATTGAACAGTAAGTAAGGGATAATGGGAGATATTCTATTTAGTGATGGAGCTGTGCTAACAGTCTGTGACTTTGATTCTCCTCTCTTTTATTCTGGCTGTATGCTGTTGTAACACCATGGACTTAAAGAGAATAACTCCTGATTTACACAACTGGTGGAAGAAAAACCAGCACCTTCATTTCTAAAACATATATTCACCCACTTCATATCCACTCTAGTTTCTTTTCTTTGTTAATGTTACTATTTGTGGAGTGGAAAATCTTATATTTACAGTCTTTTGCAGGAATAATTATCTTTTTCATGCTCCTTAATTGTTACCTCTGATGCACTCTTAAAGTTTGCTTTGTTAAATCAGTCTTTCTGATCTTGGCAGATTGTTTTTTCCCTTTTTCTTTCATTTCAGGAAAGTGGAAGGTAACTTAGGTGAAAGTGATCATGAAATGGTAGAATTCATGATTCTAAGGAATGGTAGGAGAGAGAACACCAAAATAAAGACAATGGATTTTAGAAAGGCAGACTTTAGCACACTGAGGGAGTTGGTAGGAGGGATCCCATGGGAAGCATGTTTAAGAGGAAAAACAGCTGAAGACAGTTGGCAGTTTTTCAAAGAGACATTATTAAGGGCACAAAAGCAAACTATTCCAATGCGTAGGAAGGACAGGAAGTATGGCAAGACTTAACCAGGAGATTTTCAATAATCTAAAAATAAAGAAAGAGTCCTACAAAAAGTGGAAACTAGGTCAAATCACAAAGGATAACTGTAAACAAATAACACAATTGTGTAGGGGAAAAATCAGAAAGACTAAGGCACAAACTGAGATCAAACTAGCTGAAGGCATGATGGGTAACAAAAAACATTTAAAAAATACATTAGAAACAAGAGGAAGACCAAGGACCGTGTAGGACCGTTACTCAAAGAAGGACAAACAATAACAGAAAATGTGGAAACGGCAGAGCAACTAAATGATTTCTTCATTTCAGTCTTCACCGAGACAGTTGGTGGTGATAGGATGCTGGGTGTAGGGGAAGGCAGTAAAAATGAGATAGGATCAGAAGCTAAAATAGCGAAAGACCAAGTTAAAAATTACTTAGACAAGTTAGATGTCTTCAAGTCACCAGGGCCTGATGATATGCACCCTAGAATACTCAAGGAGCTGACTCAGGAGATATCTGAGCCATTGGCTATTATCTTTGAAAAATCGTGGAAGACTGGAGAGGTCCCAGAGAACTGGAAAAGAGCAAATACAGTGCCCATCTTTAAAAAGGGAAATAAGGACAATCCAGGGAATTATAAACCAGTCAGTTTAACCTCCGTACCAGAAAAAAATAATGGAGCAAATAATTAAGGAATCCATTAGCAAATATCTAGAAGAGAATAAGGTGTTAAGTGATAATCAGCATGGATTTGTCAAGAACAAATTGTGTCAAACCAACCTGATAGCTTTCTATGACAGGGTAAAAAGCCTTGGGGATAGAGGGAAAGTAGTAGATGTGGGATATCTAGACTTTAGGGAGGCTTTTGATATGGTCTCGCATCATCTTCTCTATTAACAAACTAGGGAAGTACAACCTGGATGGAACTACTATAAGATGGGTGCAAAACTAGCTGGATAACTGCTGACTAGTTATCAATGGTTCACAGTCACGCTGGAAGGGCATAACAAGTGGAGTACTGCAGGGATCTGTTCTTGATCCGGTTCTGTTCAATATTTTCATCAATGATTTAGATGATGGCATAGAAAGCACACTTATAAAGTTTGCCAATGATACCAAGCTGGGAGCAGTTGCAAGTGCTTTGGAGGAATTCAAAATGATTTGGACAAACTGGTAAAATGGTCTAAGGTTAATAGGATGAAATTCAATAAAGACAAGTGCAAAGTACTCCATTTAGGAAAGAATAATCCATTGCACACATACAAAATGGGCAATGACTGCCTAGGAAGGAGTACTGCAGAAGGGAATCTGGGTGTCATAGCGGAATCATTTATCCAACATTCCATATTGTTTTTCAGTGTACCAGATGTTACTCCAAGTTTCTTTTCTACTTGGGATGGTGAAAAACACATTTAGGCACTCAAAATTTTATCACTATCACATCCCATTAACTTCGTAGTCCTCCTATAATCTCCATGCCTGTCTAAAACATTATTTATTTTAATTAAGTATATTGATAATAATTTCTTTGGCAATTTCTATTTTCTTTGCTATTTCAGCCATCAGCTTTACTTAGTCTACCAACAAATGGCCATGCATGCCAATTGCTTTCAAGAAAATATATACATATCATCAATCTTGTTTTTTCTTTGTGATTTCTGAAAAAAAATAGTTTTTTCTAGTTTTGCTATTTTATATGACATTATCTAGCATCCTGGAAATTCCTACAAGTTTAGAATGCGTTAATTTAATTGGCTCATAAACCTTTCTTTTTATTATAACAAGGACTTTGCGCCATTGGGCTGATACTTTCATTTAAACATTTTGCTTGATCTTTTGGGCTTTCCACTGATGTTCCATTTATGCTAGCATTATTTCATTGTGATGCTGAACAAAGGAAAACCTGGATCTGAGTTTATTAAACACTGCCCTCTTCTGCCTCAGTGAACAAAAATACTCTACAAAGCAGTCTTCTTTTAAGTTAGTTTTAAATAAAATGGAATGATCACATTTCCAATTGATATTTTGCTCAGCTAAAGTGAACTGTTTCATTGACCTTGTCATCTTTACTCCCTTTGAAGGCCAAAATGCAATAGATCACTACTACCAGCTTTTATCATCAATTCCAAAAAACAAATTTCAGAACAAAAAAAGCAAGATGCAAAAATAAAATGCATGCATAGCTGCCATGCAGTCGATAAGCTGAATGAACACAAAAATTAGAAACAAAGATAAATGTAAAAGAAAAATAAGAATGCTTTATAGAAATCTAACTAGCTATGTTAAACAGTGTCTCACTGGTATAACATCTAAGTCAGATAGCCTGAGGTGCATCATTTATAAATTATGGAATAATATTTTCTCCAATAACTTAAGCCAGAAAGAAGAAAATAATGATAAATTCTGCATTGCATCTCTTGGAAGTGTAGTGTAAGATGGATGTGGGGAGTCAGCAGGAGCAAAAAGGGCCATAAGACATGTTTGTATTCTCAGCTGCTAGTCTGCTTCTAATCTGTCTCCTTCCAGCCTTGCCTCCAATATGGTCCCATGCCAGTGCACAGGGCTGTCCGGCGGGGCAGGGGTGGGACAGAGCCCTGGGCCAGTCAACCAGTGGAGGGCCCTGGCCCCCCAGTGCTAGGGAGGGGCAGGGCAGGCAGGCCCAGAGGCTGGGCTCCATTCTCCCGCCCCACTCCTGGGCCGGCTGGCATGCTGTACAGCCTCCGGCATGGCCTTCTAGGGCCCGTGGCCTGCAAGGGCTGCATGGGAAGCTACAGCACATGCCAGTCAGCCCCATGGGACCCAGTGAAACAGCCCTGCCCAATGTAGGAATACCTGCATGACCCACCTCAGGGAATTCAGCCCTCATTCCTCATGAACTGTTTTTCAGCCTATAGCAGAGGTAGACAGACAATCTACCCAATATATAAAAATCAGTGTAATGAGATTTATTAAATGATGCATCTCATGACTCGCACATTCCTTACCTTTTTAACTCACCAGAGATTAGATTTATCCAGATTTTTCACAGTTCTACAAAGTAAGTAAAATACCTATCCTCCTTGGTTGCAGAACATCATACCTTTGAAACCTCTACTCTTCCTGCTGGAGAAAATCTATTTAAAACAACTCTCTGAGAGCAGAGATCCGAACTATCATAAGAAATAAACTTTCTTATAACTGTCTTTTCACACTCTCCTCTTTGTGGAGTTCACTGATTTATGAATGTCAGACACACAGAATATTAATAGTTCCCGTAATCATGTTATTGATCTGTCCAACTACATAAAAAAAATACTTGTTCAAACAGCAGCCAATACCTTGCCAATACACTCTGGCAGGACCCTAGCAAGGCTGTATAGATGACCCACCTAGATCCCAGCACAGAAATAAAATTGGAATAGTTTGTAATTTCTGTTATACCTTCTCTGTATATATATATATAAGTACCTACCATACTGCAGTTTCCACTTCATGCACCTGATAAAATGGAATTATCCCCAAGAAAGCTTATGCGATAAATCAATTTGTTAGTCTTTAAAAGTGCCAGAGAAAGCAGATTTTGACTCTCTTAGGGAGCTGATGGGCAGGATACCTTGGGAGGCTCATCTGAAGGGGAAAGGTGTCCAAGACAGATGGCTGTATTTTAAAGAAACCCTGTTAAAGTCACAGGAAGATAACATTCCGATGTGCAGAAGGAACAGCAAATGTGGACGGCAACCCGCGTGGCTTAGCAGGGAAATCTGCGGGGAGCTGAAACATAAAAGGGAAGCTTACAAGAAGAGGAAGCTTGGACAGATGACAAGGGAGGCGTATAAAGATATTGCTCGGGGCTGCAGGGATAAAATCAGAAAGGCCAAAGGACAATTGGAGTTGCAGCTAGCAAGAGATGTGAAGGATAACAGAAAGGGGTTCTATAAGTATGTCAGCAACGAGAAAAAGATCAGGGATGGTGTAGGTCCCTTACTGAATGGGGCAGGCATCCTCGTCATGGATGATGCGGAAAAAGCTGAAGTACTCAATGCGTTTTTTACTTCAGTCTTCACAGGGAGGGCCAGCTCCCAGGCTACTACACAGGGTAACGTGGAATGGAGAGAAGAGCGGCCTTCAGTGATGGAAAGTCAGGTTAGGAACTACTTAAAGAAATTGGATGTGCACAAATCCATGGGGCTGGATGAACTGCATCCGAGGGTGCTGAGGGAATTGGGGGAAGTGATTGCAGAGTCGCTGGCCATTACCTTTGAGAACTCGTGGCAAATGGGGGTGGTCACGGAGGATTGGAAACAGGCAAATATAGTACCTATCTTTAAGAAAGGGAAAAAGGAGGATCCGGGGAACTACAGACTGGTCAGCCTCACCTCCATCCCTGGGAAAATCATGGAGCAGGTCCTCAAAGAATCCATCCTGAAATACTTGGAGGAAAATAGAGTAATCAGGAACAGTCAACATGGATTCACCAAGGGCAAATCGTGTCTGACCAACCTGATTTCCTTCTATGATAAGATGACTGGATTTGTGGATGTGGGAAGAGCCACTGATGTGGTATACCTCGACTTTAGCAAGGCTTTTGATACGGTTTCCCACAGCATTCTCGTCGGCAAGTTAAGGAAGTATGGGTTGGACGAATGGACCGTAAGGTGGATAGAAAACTGGCTAGATCACAGGGCTCAGTGGGTAGGAATCAATGGCTCGATGTCTGGTTGGCAACCAGTAACGAGTGGAGTGCCCCAGGGGTCGGTCCTGGGGCCGGTTCTATTCAACATCTTCATTAATGATCTTGATGATGGAATAGACTGCGTGCTTAGTAAGTTCGCAGACGACACCAAGTTGGGGGGAATGGTAGATACTCTGGAGGGCAGGGATAGGATCCAGGGAGACTTGGACAAATTGGAACACTTGGCCGAAAGAAACCTCATGAGGTTCTACAAAGACAAATGCAAAATCCTGCACTTAGGACAAAAAAATCCTATGCACTGCTACAGGCTGGGGACCGATCGGCTAAGTAGCAGCGCTGTAGAAAAGGACCTGGGGGTTATGGTGGATGGGAAGATGAATATGAGCCAACAGTGTGCCCTTGTTGCCAAAAAGGCCAATGGCATATTAGGCTGCATCAGTAGGAGTATTGCCAGCAGATCGAGGGATGTGATAATTCCCCTCTATTCGACACTGGTCAGGCTGCATCTGGAATACTGTGTCCAGTTTTGGGCTCCCCACTACAGAAAGGGTATGGACAAATTAGAAAGAGTCCAGCGGAGGGCAACAAAAATGATTAGGGGGCTGGGGCACATGACTTACGAGGAGAGACTGAAGGAACTAGGCTTATTTAGTCTACAGAAGAGAAGTCTGAGGGGAGATTTGATAGCAACCTTTAACTATTTGAAGGGGTGCTCCAAAGAGGAGGGAGCTGGGCTGTTCTCGATGGTAACAGAGGACAGAACAAGGAGCAATATTTTCAAATTACAGCTGGGGAGGTCAAGGTTGGATATTAGGAAAAACTTTCTCACTAGGAGGGTGGGGAAGCATTGGAATGGGCTACCTAGGGAGGTGGTAGAATCTCCATCTTTGCAGATTTTTAATGCCCGGTTAAACAAAACCCTGGCTGCGGTGATTTAGTGGGAGTGGTCCTGCTTTTTAGCAGGGGGTTGGACTAGATGACCTCATGAGGTCCCTTCCAACCCTATTATTCTATGATTCTATGACTCCTTGTTTGTTTTGCTGAGCTAGATTAACATGGCTACCGCCTTGTTACTCTTGTCAGCTTTTACCCTGGCAGTTTGAGTTGTTCACAGAACTCCCCTCTCACTCTTCTGTTGGTCTCCTACAGTGCACAGCTCCCCTCAGACTTGCCTGAGTCTCCAGTGGCTATTACTTCACAAAGGATATTTGAGTGGTTGCCATAGCTGGTCTTCTGTTCCCCCCTAAAACTAAAAGGGCAGGGTTGTATGATGTACCTACTCTGTTTTGTCCCTTCAGGCAGTGTAGCCTGAAGTGGAAGTTAGCGGGAGAAAAGTTGGCTGTGCTCTCACTATTCTTGGAGTGAAGGTTGGGGAAGCTATTCTCCTAATATTGATTCTCTCTATTCAGTTAGAAGGTTCCCTGAACATAAAATACACCAAAAGGACAGAGGAAGGGCAATTTGAGGTATAGTCTCTTTTTCTTGAAAGGAAAAATTTTGTAGAAGCTAAGCATCCAATTGAATAATCATAAGTTGTTCTTCTACAAACACAACCTGCAGCCTTGCACTGGCCTGATCAATAGCAGTTGCACTAAAAGAAAGCTATTTAGTGAGGCCAGATGCCAACCACATAGACAAATTAACTTCAGTAAAAGAGGAAGAAATTTCAGGGCCGCTTGGTTAATGGTTACCATAAAGCTTATCACTGTTTAGCCATGAGCAGCATACAAAAAGAAATGAACTCTAAAATATCAGAAAATGTCCTTTTGTTAGTCAAAAGGAGAAGCTCCCAGCCACCCTCACCACACTGAAAGATTCCAGATAACATAGGGGGGAAAAAAGAATGATACTTCTGCTGACAGAGGAAGTCTGGCAGCAGCTGATGATTTGCTGATCTAGATGGGAGTTTATTTGCTGAAAGTTGGATTAAGTTGAAGAAAGCCAATTATCATCCCAGCTGATAGCTGCAGGCAAATGGGAAATGAAGCAGAGAGATTTGTTTGAAGGAAGTCTTTCTCCTTTTCCTTCTGTTCTGCAGGTTTCAATCACATAATCAGTTCCACTTAAAGGATGTATAGTATACCAAGATAATACAATATATCCAGATAGCAACCTAGTTTGATACTATTGGGTGAGGTTTCTAATGGTTCCATTTAAAGTATGCAATTCAAGTATGTATCTTCACCAATCATCATGAAAAAGTGCTGTAAAGTTCTGCTTGGTAATGTCTATCTGAAAGCACTTTTCAAAATATTGGAAATGTAATGGTGTTACATAGGGTGTTACATAGTTGATAGTCTGCAAGCGGTCAATGGGGAATCAATTCGGAGTTGGTAAATCCACCATGGAAGCTGTTGTGATCCAAGCAAGCAGGGACATTAATTGACTTCTACTAAGAAGGTTAGTGACTCTGGGCAATGTGTAGGACATAGTGGTTGGTATTTCCACAATAGCATTCCCTAACTGCAGTGGGGTGACAGACGGCACATGTATTCCAATTATGGCACTAGACCACCATGCCAAAAAGTACATAAACCAAATGGGACACTTTTTAATGATGTTGCAAATGCTGATAGATCACAGGGCATTTCACCACCAACATCGGATGGTCAGGAAAGATGCATGATGGAAGCTTCTTTAGGGATACAAGTCTGTTCAGAAAGCAGCAATCAGGCACTTTCTTTTCAGATAATGAAATAATCACTGATGATATTGAAATGTCAGAATTGATACTGTAAGACCCAATCTACCCAGTGTTCTCATGGAACCATGAGACCATACACCAGTGACCTGGAGCAGTAAGGAGCAGTTCAACCATAGGCTGAGCAAGTGCAAAATGGAGATGGAATGTGCCTTTGGACATTTAAAGGGTCATTGGCACAGTTTGCTTCCTAGGTTAGACCTCACTTAGTGCAGTATCCCCAGTGTTATCGCTTCATGCTCCATAATATCTGTGACATAAAATGAAGAGGGAAATTTAGGGAACTAAGATGATCAACAGTGGGCAACATCCAGAGGAGTTTACATATATTCATCCTGACACACTAATTAGGTAAAACCTCAACCCTGGACATCTCTAATATAATAGGTCACTGACCACTTTAATCTTTACATATCTAAATGTTTATAAAAAGTTTAATGTCTCCCACGAGCAGCTTTTTCTCTGATCTGAATATCATCATTTCTCTTATCTTTCTCATAGTGTTTTATTTTCCATACTTTTTTTACTTGATGTTCTTCTCTGTATTACTTTCCCATGTGTCTATTCATTCTTTTCTGTATAATTTTGCCATTTATATTCAAGTTAATGAAACCTGAATTACAAGTTACCTTTTTTACTTGACAGATAAGCTGTTGAGTAATATACAATTAATCATTTATTCAACAGAACACATGGATTGTTCTCCTAAGAATATCAAGACAGATTTTGCCATATGAATTCTGATTCTCCTTTCCTTTGTGGATTACTTTATGTCTTGGTTACGTTTTTTTTACTGATTTCATCCACTTCTCCAAATTAGCAAGACTGTATAGCATCCACAAATTTGGCTTTGTGGGACAGATCCTTAACTGGTAGAAACTGGCATAGCTCCAAGGGAACTAGACCAATTTACACTTGCTGAGAATCCTTGGGCATATTATCATACTTGAATTGGATTAGCATATTCTCCACTGCATCCTCAGAATAATTGGTGAAAATAAGAATACTACTGGATTCAGCAAAGATGTGTGTAGAACTCCACTTGATACCTTCCTATATCTGACACCAATAATTCTTCTGACTTTCTAAAGCAAATTTTTGTTTATCTTGTACACACACCTCACCTAAACCACATTTCTCTTGCTTCCCTATAAATAATGTCAAATGGGGGAAAAAAACTAACAAAGCAAAAGTTTATTTGAGTTTATTTTTTTTCATTATTATCTCCTGTTGTTTCCTATTTATTGGGGATGAGCAAACTTTCCCCCCAACTTTGCCTATCCCTTGAACACAACCAAAACTAGACCTCTCAAGGTTTGAAAATGTTTGATTAAGTAACTCTTCTGTAGTGTCAGTTTTTGTAGGTAAGGACAGATGGTATGTAGGTAAGGACAGATGGTATCTATGGTTCTATGTTTCTGAGCTCTGAAAGAGGCCTTTTAAGGGGACAGAATAGCAAAATCCAGTTGAAGAATTACTGGGTCTTAATACTCCACAACAAGGGACAGTCAGCCCAGAAAATAATTATATTTGGTTTTTGCTGCCTCATTTCGTGTGTAGTTTGGGTTTTGAATATGGCAAGGACATTAGAGAAAGAACCAACTACCCATATACTAAACTTGAGAATAAAAAAATTTCAACAGCTGCTTCATTCTCTGGTCACTACCAAACCTGTGCAGGGAGAATGAAAGACCTCCCTGTGCAGAATATTGGCACAAAACTACGCACCATTTAAATACTACTTATACCACATTTTGAGGGTTACATGGTTTAAAATGATATACAGCTCTGCAGCAAGAGGAAATTTCATATAGAATGAGACAGCAATCCTATGGGGGGGGGGGAAACAGTATTGATCATTTAACTAATTCATATGCACAAAATGGACAGGAAACCTTTACTTTGCCACTTCTTGACATGAAGAGTTTTACTTTGCAATCTTAACATTCTTTTTACATAATTCCTTATGGAACTAATAATACTCCAGCACTGGTGGAATCCAGCAGGATTCACAAAATCATCACTACCACAAACTGCTCCTGTTTTAAAACAGATCTTTCCAGCATTTTGATAAACCCAGAGATAAACTCCAATGAATGTGCAATAAATATATAATATGCAATGGTGAAATGTAGTAAATAATTTTCTTTAGAGACAAGTAAGTGAGAAACTCAAAATACTCCTACTCATAGGATATATAGTTATCCCAGAATCGTGAAAATAAATTGCATTATTGCATTCATCACTGCATACTATGTTTTCTCTTCCTCTCCATTTGGCCACATTATAAACATGCACACATCGGCTATGTCTACACTACAAAAAGTAGGTCGACTTTGTTAAGTCGACCTAAAGTCGACCTTATTAGGTTTACTTAACCAGGTGCTTCCCCTGAACAGGGACTTAGTAAGTCGACCTAACTGCCCTTAGGTCGACCTAATAAAGTGGACTTAAGCGTCCACACTGTGCTTAAGTTGACCTAAGGAGTCACCTTAGGGTTAGGTTGACCTATCCGGCGGTTCTTATTAAATCGAACTAAGCTCTCATTAAGTAGACTTAAGGAATGTCTTAAGTCGACTTAATGAAAGCCTGGTGTGGACAGGGATTAAGTTAGGTTGACTTAAGCCTCCTTAAATCGACCTAACTTGCGAGTGTAGACATAGCCATCGAGAATAATGATCAACAAGGAAAATGGCAGATGCTTTATTGCCAAAATACCTCATTAACAACAAATTTGCATGGAGGACTGGAATGTATACTTTAGGGAATAATCCTGCAATGACATAAAATATTTTCGATCTTGATTTCTGTTACTATATTATAATCCACTTGGAATGAAAGTAATTATATCTTTGGCTATGTCTACACTTGCTAAAATTAGTTTGAATTAGTTAGTTTGAAACTAATTTGAACTAATTTTAGTTAGTTCAAATTAGCTTAATTTGAACTAGCATGGCCCCACTGGAATGTTAGTTCGAACTAAGCAAGTGCCATACATGGCACTTGCTTAGTTCGAATTAGCGATCCCCATTCATTTCAATGGCTGGTTAGTTTGAACTAAGAAATTAGTTCGAATTAACATGGCCACATTGGTTAATTCGAACCAGTTAGTTCGAATTAACCCTTTAGTTTGAATACACTATTTGAACTTATTAGTTCGAATTAAGGAAGCCCTTAATTCGAACTAACTAAAGCCTTATGTAGCCATGGCTTTAATAAGTCTGATTTAAGCCTCCTTAATTTGAACTAACTTGCCAGTGTAGACATAGCCTTTATGATTTGAAAGATGGTGATTTTACCAATCTATAGGGTCTAGATTGGGAAACAGCATAGTAATAGTTACTAATTTGACTCAGCTGAGTGGAGATTGAGCCTTGATGAGAGATGTGCAAAAAGTGCATCATATTTCAGTTTTCCTGACATTTCGAGGAAGCAACCAGCATTTTTTGCAGAAGAAAGCTTATTAGATGACAAAGGTGATCTTATAAGTGTGGTGCAATGTATACCTGCTGACTCCATTCCAACTACTGTATTGTTTCCTGGATAACTGTTTCTGGAAGAACATAGGGTTCTCATGACATATAATATAAATCTTTAATTGGTATCAGGCAAGAAGTAGGAAAAGGGAGTTACCCAGAGTTCATTGCAAAAACTTCAAACTAATGCATTATTGAGTATAAAATATAAATATCGGGAAATGGCAGCCTCTAAAAATTTATTTCTCAGTAATAAGATTTAAAAGGATAACATTGTACTTAAAATTCATATATTAAATCTGATTAAAATTCATTATTACTGAACACAATTTGCATAATTTGATATTATTTAAGCAAATTTTTACAAGTACACTTTGTAATAAAAATTGTACACTGGAAATACTGGATAAAATACAGATATGAATTTTTATATGATTCTTTATACACTTTTGAGCCTTGAGTTCAATCGGGTATTTTAAATGCAAAGTCATTGATCAACAGATAAGAAGCTTAATGAGGCACAGAAGAATTACAGAATGTGAAAGAACAGACCATAATCTCTGAGCACCTATAGTGTGATGAAGACACTCAGATCACTGACTAATATTCATTTTCTGTATTTAATACAGAACCAGTACATCCCTTACCAAAACACTTTCATCTTCTTTAAATTTAATATTTCCTGAGCTGGTAACTTCCACAGAGTACAAGAATATATAAATGAATGTTCTCTATATAATAACTTTATAGCATGCTTTTTTTTCTGTGCTTTGTAATCATAGAAGCCTAGCAGGCCTATTTTAATTGTTAGCCTAACTGGTGAAAAGTGGGCAAAGATTCAAGATATGTCGCAAGGATTGTTATAGAAAACTGTTTAAGAAAAGATGCAAGAAGGAGACAAGAATCCTGAATCAATTTAAGAGGAAGGGTCTAGTGATACAATTCAAGAACTGGTTTAAGATTCTGACTTGTGAACAAGAAGACTAGATGATTAGAAATTAATGAACCCACATTGGTATGTCAGTAATTAGGGGAATAAAAGAATAAGATAATGCATTCTTCTACACATTGCTTGTTTGGGGCCTTAAAAAGAGACTTTTGGTGAGAACAAAACAAGACCTTTCTTTTACCATCACCTATCTGCAGTGGGCACATCATTGTTGTTGCACTGGACCATGATACTTCAATGAGGATACCAGGCAATGACGTGACCATCATCATTGCAGCAGTGAGGACCTTCACCTCCTACATGTGAGATCCTGCTCTGTCTTCCCTTCCCTCATGTGTTCATTTCTCTCTCTCTGGCTTTTCATCTGATCCTGAAATCAGCTGTACTGCCCGGCACCAGCATGGTGAGATGAGACTGCCCATCCAGCTCTGCTCAGCCTCAGAATGACCTGTGAAGGAGAGGGATCTGACTGGACAAAAAAGATGATGACTGAGAAAGTGAACCAGGATCCAGGTGAGAGGAGCAGGGAGCTGGCGGGTGGGCAGGGAAGGGGCCGGAGGGTCAGGGAAGCAGCGGGGGGGGGGGGGGGGCCAGGGGCAGGGGGAGCGGTC
Source organism: Pelusios castaneus (assembly GCA_007922175.1). Taxonomy (NCBI): domain Eukaryota; kingdom Metazoa; phylum Chordata; order Testudines; family Pelomedusidae; genus Pelusios; species Pelusios castaneus. The sequence continues at coordinate 14,203,978 of ML685769.1, read as the reverse complement.
GGGGAAGGTGGGGCCTGGG
>ML685769.1:14176108-14203859 GCA_007922175.1 Pelusios castaneus | reverse complement strand
GCGGGGGGGGGAAGGGGCCAAGGATGGGCAAGAGGAGCGGAGAGCCAGAGGGCAGGTGGGAAAGAGGTCTTGGGGGGTTGGGGATCCGAGAGGAGTGGGGAAGGGGCCGGGGGGGGGGGGGGTCGTGGAGCTGGTAGGCAGGAAAAGGGCCTGGGGAGTCAGGGAGCTGGTGTGGGAAGTCGGGGAGCCAGAGAGTGGGCGGGGAAGGGGGGGCAAGAGGAGTGGGTATCCAGCAGGCGGGTAGATGGAAAATGGGCCAAGAGAGTGGGGAAGGAGCGGAAGGGAAGTCAGGTGGGTGGGTGGTGAAGGGGGCCGAGGGAGCTGGTAGGGTTGGGGAGTTGGTGGGTGGGGCCAGGGGCTTGGGGAACTGTCAGGGAAGGTGGGGCCTGGGAAGGCTGCTGGGGGCCAGCAGTGGTGGAGCGGGGGTTTGGAGAAACCCCATAGGAGTGGCGGTGGTACAGGGTCCTGACCCTCCCCCGCCTCACACGACTCCTGCCAGTATACTGGCACTTTTTTTTTTTAAAGAAAAAAAGCACCGACCAAAAGTAATTCGCATTCTCACTTTCTTATCTGTTGTTCCCTACTGTTTGAGTCAAAATGACTTACGTGGTTTATTGAAAAATCTGAGCTGACCTTGTGACTTACTCTTGTCTGTTTACATATATTCACCGACATACGGCAGTTTCCACTTCATACATCTGAGGAAGTGGGATTATACACACGAAAGCTCATGTGATAAATAAATGTGTTAGTCTTTAAAAGTGCCCCAGGACTTCTTGTTTGTTTTGCTGAAATAGACTAACATGGCTACTCCTCTGAAACTTGTATGTATTTGGCACACACAAGTGCCCAAACATTTTTGGAATCCTCCTAATCTCTTGGTCTCTACAACATCTAGTGGCAATGATTTCCACCATTTAACTATGCATTGTATTTAAGAGTATTTTTCATTGACTCTCCCATTCTTGTATTTTTGAAAGGGGTGAGTGTCATTTGTCTACTCTATATCATTCATTCTTATACCATTCATTTGGGGGGGGGATACTTTTATTACATCCCCCTAATTCATCTCCTCTCTAAAGCACATGGTCCCGGTTATTTAAATCTCTCTTCATGTAGCGTTTTTCCATGCCCCTTGTCATTCTCATTGGCCTTCTCTGAACTCCAACTATTTTTGCTATATCCATTTATAGATAGGGTGAAAGAAATGAACATTCTAGGTGAGGTTATATCAGTTTGTATAGTGAGAACATCTCCCCGAGCACACAAATACAATCTATAATGCAAAATATTCTACCCACCCCAGTCTATATTATGAACTGGTGGGATTCAGCAAGGGAACAACAGCTGGCTAGTTAAGATTAAGAGTACCATGAGCAATTTAGCTGATCACTGGCTACTCCTCTTACGTTAAAAGGTGTCAGCCATAAACTGATGCTTCATGTATGTAGGGAACAATTTTTTCTCCATGCTGCTAGCTTCAGGTTTCTAAACAAGGAGTGAGGTAAACCTGAGAACTGATGCAAACTCTTCACAGTTACAAATAAATACTTGGCTGGCAAAGTTCAGACTACAGTATCTGAAAAGAAAATAATGGTCACTCAATACAGACTGAAACTAGGGGAAAACGAAACATTAAAGGGTAAGTCAAATAGCTCAAAATATTTTATAGCAGCAAAGCTACTAGAGGAAATCGGAGGGATGAGAGATGGCTTGTTGCAGTCCTCAGCTCATCAAATGTCTGACTTGAAGGTTATTGTTCCTTCTACTATTCTTTAGTTAACCTATTTTCCCTCCCTGCTTTGAGAAGCGTCATCCAGAATCTTTCTAGTTAGAGAGGAAGTAGGAAAGGACATAAGGAGAGAAGGCAAAATGAAGGACTTCTTAACCTTTAAAATGACACCTCACACATATCTAGGTATATTCATTAGTATCTTCAAAGATATTTAAGCAGCTAAGTATTTTGTTTAAGTGGTGATAAAAGTGGAAAGTTAACAAGGGTCTAGAAAGTCTAGAAACATAATGACTGAGACACACTCTCACTGAAGTTCTGAACATTGGCAGGTATATAAATGGGAATGTGGTACCTGTTACCAAGCTATTCCACCTTCCTGATCTCTCTCACAATCTCAAAGATCTGCCTTTCATTATAAAGTCACTTAAACAGAGTGCTATGTTTTAAGCTGACGAGAGTGTGGAAAATGTAAGGAATGTAATCAGATATAGATCCGGTTTTGGATTAATCAAAGTTCAGGATATTTTAAAAACCACACATGCATATTGGTTATGTCTACACTAGAAAAGTTAAGTCGACTTTGTTAAGTCGACGTTAATAAGATCAATTTTAGGTCGACCTTATTAAAGTCGACTTAACAAAGTGGACTAAGTTGACTTAGCTTTAAGTCGACTTAGTCCACTTTGTTAAGTAGACCTAACCACCCTTAAGGCGACTTAATAAAGTTGACTTAAGGGTTATTCCATGTCCACACCATCCTTAAATCAACTTAAGGAGTCGACTTAAGGGTTAAGTAGACTTAATGAGTGGTAATAACAAAGTTGACTTAAGCTTTCATTATGTCGACTTAAGGAATTTCTTAAGTCGACGTAATGAAAGCCTAGTGTGGACGTGGCTTAATTTAAGTTGACTTAAGCATTCTTAAGTCGACTTAAATTGCCAGTGTAGATGTAGCCATTTGTCAGTGCTATATAGGATGAAGTAACAGATGAGAGCATGAAATGGGGACTTTTTATTTTTGATTTTGACAGTTAAATCTCTTCTTTTAGTTCCTCCTTCAGTTACATCTCCTTTTGCCACATTATTTTTTATCTTCCTTTAGAGAAATGCTATGAAAAGCTACCATGTGAAATTAAATGAGGAACTACTAAGGACTAGTGAGTAAAATCCTTGTCCTATGTATGTCAATGGCAAAACTGTCACTGGATTTCAGTGGAGCCAGGATTTCATTTTATATCTTCATCACTACAGTTACATGAAGTAGAGATGCAATATTGGCTCCATAGCAATGAACCTTCCTTCCCAAATCACTCATTTCCTGTCTATTGGTGAGTTTGTGGGCAGGGAAGAATGGAGCTGACGGGACAGTGGCATAATACCCTGGAAACTTTCAGAATTTGTGTGTATATTCACAAGTGAGTCAGCATTCTCCCCAACACATTAGCTATACCTCCTATCCCACTCAGTCGTAGCAACATGGCTATCACTGTAAAAAGGGCTATGCATGAGTAGATTTGGGAGAGAGTGGCAAGGTATAATGCTTCCATATAGATAGGCTGGTTGCCCATGGATCTTGGGGAATTGACCATTTCTTGGGGGATTAAGTCCAATTGCCACCATGATCCCTGGCCTCTGCCCCAGTAAAAGATCCCACCGGAAACCACAAGAAAACCATATACAAGAGATTGTTGTAATCCCTGTTCAGAAATAGCCAACACTATGGACCTATGTGCCTAAATGACAGCAAATCTCTAAAGAGCAGCTGCAGTTGCTGTCAAATAGCTTGCCAATTTGTATAGCAGCTTGGCAGTTCTCAATAATGCGACATGATTTGTATTTAAGCGTTATCTCAAATTCTTAAATTTGTTAAAGCTGTATTTACTATGAACTAGGCTGTCATTAAAACCCAGTTCAGTAGATTACTCTCGTGATAGAAAGAGCTATTTCATGGTGTATGCACTATAAGTGGAAGGAAGTTTTGTATTTTAAGGTTAGTCAGCCAGCCTAAAGCCTGCAGGCACTATGGCTGAGCTTTGTTGTCTCTGTGTGATTTTCATGCATACACATTGGAGCTGTCTTTTTGGCATAGCAGTAGTAACATTAAGCAGCATATCATGACTCACAAGTGCAAGCTTCTCTTCAGTTGGAGTAGCTCAAAGGAACACACACTGAAGTACAAACCTTGGGAGAAAGATTAGAGTGTGAATAACTTAGGCTAATAGATACACTCTTTTCAGCTGGCAAGTTCCAGAGAGGTAGCCGTGTTAGTCTAGTTCAACAAAAAACAAACAAGGAGTCCTGTGGCATTTTCAAAGACTAACAATTTTATTTATCACATGAGCTTTCATGGGTGAATCCCACTTCGTCAGATGCTAGAAATGGAAAACTTACAGTATGGGAGGGAAAAATAAATGTGTTGAAGGGTAAGTCACGGTCATTAATTTTTAGCTTCAAGTCGGACACAGTGACCAGTTAATGCATTCAAGACTTTAAAGCATAGGCCAGTTTGTCCACCAGTTTAAGTCCACTTGTCCAGGTCAAGAATTGAACTTTTTCTAATGCAACTATGGTACCCGAATATGTGGAATCCATAACATTGTTTCCTCTGTGTTTGTCTTGCTTAAATTGCAAACTCTTCAGGCCAGAGGTGATGTATTTTACCTCTTGTACAGTGCCAAGCACTTTTTGGTTCAGAAAATAGATAACTTCCATTCCATTCATAATTCTTAGGACTATAGATGCAGTTCTGAATTATCACACAGCCTGTAAAATCTCTGACCTTTCTAGTATTAACGTGATTCACTGCTTAGGTGACTTTATAGTGTATACGCATATGAATTTTTTTAATCGGGAAGTTGCTGACAGCAAGTCACATTCAGTGGCAGATGGATTTAAGCAGTGTCCTCCTTACTATTTTTCATCTTTAGCCAGCAAATTAGTCAGAGAAGAACAAAGATGACCAGTGCCACTGACTTGAAATACAGCTTTCAAAGCTAAATGAACCTTCTGAACAGAAATAGTCAGTGCATGCTCTTTGCTCCACTGGCTGGAAGTTAATGAGTTTAATGCTGGACTGATAGGCATATAGGTTCAAATTGTCTATTTATTAATGTTTCATCACAGTTAACAGAAGAGGCTTCACACTGCTCTACTCTTATTATTGCAGAGTCTCCAGTCAGGATCAAGCCACATTATGTTCATGCCTAATGTATTTGGGGTCCTTCATAAGAATAAAGGAATAATTCAGTCTCTGTGCCCATTTTGTCCTTGGTTTCTCTGCTGTAGTTTCTCAGAAAGGTACTAAGTATTCAGCATTGCAGAGTTTTACTTTGTGCACTGTGCACCAGAACTTTCATTGAAACCACTTGCACATTTCAAACAAGCTTCCAGTGAGATAGCAAATGATAGAGACTTTCAGTCACTTCTAAGATGGGCTGGATTCACATCAAGGACCAAGACCTAGATAAGTCCTCCCCACAAATCCGCATATAGAGAAGGACATGCAAGGCATGAGTAAACATTCCCTCACCAAACCCTCCAGAAGTCTTCTTAACTTCTGAGGAATATGTGGGTCAGAGACTGGCTTAGTGTAACACAAGTCTTCACCTGTAATCCAGGGGACTGAATTAAAAAAAACAACCCACAATATAAGGTTATATATAATTTCTGTGACTCCCAATCCACAGGGCCCATTAGGGTCTCCCTCGCAGCATAGTTCCAATGGTGTTCCTGCTTTCAGGAACTCCTGCTGACTACTTCCTACAACCTCTCTCATCTCCATGCCCATACAGTACAAACACCATGACCTACTGAGTAGCCCTGGTGCAGTCTGCAGACATAGGGATGACAGAACCATAGAGGAGAGGGAGAGTCCCCTGGGTTAGAGGATCTAGATGGGATAATCCAGGCTTTCATTTACCTCCATCTGTATTCAAGTCTGTGGCACTGCAGATTATATTCAAGTAAGGAAATCTGATTGCATAAGTGTCAAACTGTCACCCCCACACGTGTTCTCTTACATTAAAATATAACATTTCAGACTTACCTTTCATCTGGAAAAAGCGTGAAGAACATAAAAGCAGAAAATATTGGCAGAGAGAACCCCTATTGATATGTCATAGTAAGTGGAGGGTGAGCAGGAAATGTAACTTTAAACTAAGCTGAACACTTTTTTGGTGCCACATTTTAAAAAAGCTAATCCTAATGAGACAAAACACAATACACATTTCAGAAAGTTATTGGTTATTTATTTGTTTCATTCATATTCAGGATGGATCTTTGTCATACCATTTGGTAAGTATAGGAAAAAATGACTCACTTCCTTTACAGCTGGAGGGATTCCTAACTAGTTAAATAAATAAAACTTTAAGCTATCATATTGCAACAAAAATCAAAAGAAAAAACATGATTCTTTAGGGGGTTCTTTTGTCTCTAATTTTAATAGATCAGTAAGGGCCAAATTTTAGGTAACGATTATTGAGATGGAAGGAAAAAAAATTTCTATGAAGTGTGCGCACCAAAAAACAAAACAATTGTGTTTTGAAATATATTTTTGTCCTTAGTGTATTAATAAACATTAATAATTGATTCCAATATACAATTCCTAGTCAATGGTTCTTACAATAGTAAAGTTAAATATAAAATTATTTTTAAACATACCTCTTTTGATGTTAAAGTATTTTAAAAAAATGTGTTCCTCTGTGGGCTACATACAGTTAAAAAGCAAAAGCAGTTTGACCATATTAGGCTAATTTTGCACGACAGATTCAGTTCATGCTTCAGCTGCCAGTACTATTGCTGCCTTCCTACTGTTAGTGATCTTGACATCCCTTTGAGCAACTGAAATATCACAGAATTCAAGGTAGCCTAGTTAATGATGGTGCTTTATTCTGAATGAATTTAAAACGGGAGGTTAGCACAGCAAGACACCTGTACTGGAGAATTTTGAAATTCGTCTGTGCACATGAATGCTTAAACTGCAGTTGCACAACGAAAATAAATTGGAGACACAGAGAATGTGTGTGTCCAAATATATTAAATATGCACAACCCTGGCCCTTTTATTTTTATAATAATTATATAATACCACACGAGCTTGATCCTGAACACCCTCGGGTCCCAATGACTGGAGCAGGGCACAAGAACACTCAGCACCTCAAGCTCTTATAGCACTAAAGTAAAGCTTTACCAAACAAACTCTTCAGGTTGAAATTATCCATGTCAGTTGTCTGTCTCAGGTTGAATTTTGGGGGTGGAGAGGAAGTTTTTAAATATGAAATTGTCCAGCATTTCTAAGAATAAGATTTGGGAAAATACAAGGGTTTGTGCATATTTTTTTAAAAATTAATATTTGTCCAGGTGTTTCACTGAGAAGCTCCACACTAGCTTTAATTACACAATCACATGAGATTTTTCCATGGACCGCTGTCTCATTCAATATACAGGATGAAGAGTCTCTGGAGATGAAGCAGTACTGTGCAGTGAAGGAGGCAGTTATTTATAGGGTCTCTACCTGATTTGCTACAGAAGTTGGAAGTGTGCAGTGAATGAGGCAGGATATTGCAGAAAGGATGATTCCTTGTTTAAGGTGCTTGAATGCCACCCTGGAGAATAGCTTCTATTCCTGCCTTTGCTTATGCAATACTGGCAAATGACATAAAGTAAACATTTTCACAGGTGACCATTGCATGTTCTTCATTTTCTAGGGTCAAAACGTGACACATGGAGACTCATCTGAAGGGGTGCTGAGTCCTCACGACCAAAAAACCCCTGACAAAAATTTGCTCAAACCAAAAATGTTTTGTTTAGGGTAGCCCTGCCCTATCACTTCCAGGTGTTCCTTGCTCCCTGCAGTGACAGTTTTGGCTTTTGGGTGTGCCTCAGTTCCTCACATGTAAAATGGAGATAATAGTATCTCATCCGGCAGAGGTGTGGTGAAAATAAATTCATTAACATTTGTCACAAACAAAGATGCTATGATGAGAACACCATAGAAAAAGTCCCAAGGAAGTTAATAGTTTAGTATTCAGTGCAGCATTTGGATAGTGTGCAGTCAATAATACATGAGGCTACACAATGGGCAGTCATCCTTTGGAAAAATAGTATGTGATCATGTAATTAAAGACTATCAAAGGCATAAGGCAGCCTTAATTCTGGTGTTTCCTAACTTGAATTCAAAATCTCTATATTCTTTAAAAAGGTTTTTCTAATTCTTTTTCCAGTTTAATACATAGTAAGGTTTATATAGTTAATTGGATAGAAAATGCTGTTGTGGACTAACTAAACTGTTTGGGACTAGTATAGAAGTATTTGAGTGAAGTTTAAAGGCCTTTGATATGCAGAAGGTCAGACTAAATAATGTGATGTTCCTTTCTGGCCTTAAGTGCTATGAAACTGTAATATAAATCAAGTTCTGCTGAGATATTTGGATTTAAGTGGTGTGGGGGGTTTTTTCAGATGTGTTTGATGGTAAGTTATAAGCATATTTCTTGAGTTATTCTATTAATGAAGGGCAAGATGATTTGTTCAATGATTTAACTGCTCTTTCCTTTCTTTTTATGGTTTGCAATGACTGGCTTGGCAATATATCAACATTAACTGTATATATACACAGTTCAAATTATAATTATTTTTATGCAATAATATCCTAATGTATGTGCATTGCCCCACATTTGTCAAAAGCTATTTAGAAACTAAAATATATTCACTTTATTTTTATTTAGTATAGCACTGTCTTCAACAAAAAATATTGCAAATGGATCACAATTCTAAACATAGGAGTTCTTCAAAATACAGAATTTCATCTAACAAAAGAATGTGCTTATTGGATTTTACACAAATACTATAGTCAGGAGCATATAAAAATGAAGAGTTGTACTTGCAATCCTAAATACTTATTATCTAATAGTTTCATATTAAGAGCTGTTTGTGTACAGAAGAACTGTCAAGCAGACTAGCATGTTAATGTTGTATAATGGCACAAGCATTGATGTCCTATCAGTATTGCTCAATTTGTAGCAGCCTCACCTCTGGACTAGAAAATAGTAGGTGCCATTTCTATTCCAGGATTTGTGATCCTGCCCACACAGACATTACAGAGCAATACTAGAGTGTTGCACTGTTAAATATGCTGTCCTTTAGTTACAATTTAAATGATCTGCTTGTCTTTGATGACTATTCATGTGCAAGTTAGAGATCTCAGATCACGTAAAATATAGCAAATAACACTCATGTCCTAGCAAACATTCTCCTATTTAAACTTGTTTTAATGGCCCAAGGTTGCTTGTATCAACACTTTGAGGGGGTCAACAAGCATGGGGACATGGATAATCCAGTGGAGATAGTGTACTTAGATTTTCAGAAACACTTCAGCAAGGTCCCTCATCAATGGTTCTTAAGCAAAATAAGTGGCCATGGGATAAGAGGAAAATTCCTGGATCAGTAACTGGCTAAAAGATGGGGTTGGGGGGGAGGTAGGAATAAATGGTCAGTTTTCAGAACCAAGAGAGGAAAATAGTAGTGTCTCCCAAGAGTTAGCACTTGGATCTGTATTGTTCAACATTTTCATAAATTATCTGGAAAAGGGGGTAAACAGTGAGGTGGCAAAATTTGCAAATGATACAAAACTACTTGTGATAGTTAAACCTGAAGCAGACTGTGAAGAGTTTAAAAGGGCAAGGGCAGTGGCAGTCAAATAAACTAATAATGTCGGGAATCATTAGGAAAGGGACAGAATATAATACATAATAATAATAATACAGAAAATATCATAATGCCTCTTTATATATCCACAGTATGCCCACACTTGAATATGGCATGCAGATCTGGTGATCCCATCTTAAAAATAAGATATATTGGAATTGTAAAAAGTACAGGAAAGGGCAACTAAAATGATTAGGGTATGGAAAAGCTTCCATATGAGGAGAGTGTAATAAGACTGGGACTTATCAGCTTGAAAAAGAGATGACTAAAGGGAGATATAATAGAGATCTATAAAATCATGACTGGTGTGGAGAAAGTATATAAGGAATGTTATTTGCTCATAACACAGAAATGAGGGGTCACTAAATGAAATTAATAGGCAGTCAGTTTAAAATGAAAAAAAGAAAGTATTTATTCACACAACACATTTACCCTGTGGAACTCCTTGCCAGAGGATATTGTGAAGGGCAAGACTATGGTTAAGGAGAGCAGGTCCCAACATGGTGTATAGGTCCATCAATGGCTATTAGCCAGGATAGGCATGGATTGCTGTTTTCCAGAGGCTCAAATGGCCAATGGGATTATCTGTTTTAGTCATTCTCTTTGAAGCACCTGGTATTGGACACTGTCTGAAGACAGAATACTGGGTTAGATGCACCATTGGTCTGACCCAGTATAACCATTCTTATTTTTGTGTGTGTGTGAGAGGTATTGCTAAATACAAAGAGGTTGCTGTGTTTGCACTACCAATATCTAACAGCACTTTGTCAAATATTTTATGGTACATTAAGTAAGAAACACTAAATACATTAAAAAGCAGATTGTTCAACTCTGGGCATCAAACTTTTGAAAAATATATGTAGAGAAGGACAGAAATTGAAATATCAGATCCTTGCAGGCATAGGCGGTCTTAGTGGGTGAGCAGTGCGGGCAGCTGCCCAGGGCCCCACGGGAGAAGGGGCCCCAGGCCACCTCTGTTTGGGCCGGGGACCTAGCAGTGGGGCCAGCTGGAGGGAAGGGGGGGGGGAATCTGGCAGCATGGCCAGCAGCAGCCCCAGTGGGAGACCCATCAGTAGCCCTGGCAAGGGGGCTGGCGGCAGCCCCAATGGAGGAGCTGGGAGGCCAGCAGTGGCCCCAGCAAAGCCTGGGCAGGATGTGGGGGGCTAGCAGGGAAACTTAGTCTACCTAGGCAAATCAGGAGAGGGGGCTCTATGTATTCTCTCTCTAAATATGGTTGGGCAGATGTCTGTGGAGAAACAGGAAGTCTGGTTGTATTTTAGAACTACAACTATGGGGAAATTATTGCTAGGCTAAAAGTTAAGACTGCTTGCAGAGTGTGTGTGTTTGTGTTTGTGTGTGTAAGAGAGAGAGAGCCATGTCTCTAATTCCTGCTTCTGCCTAATCATCAATTTGTTTAGTCAGTTCTGTAAGATTTTTCTTGATTCTCATATCTCTGTAACTTCTGTAGTGTAAGAGAGAAGTGGCAAGTCTGAGTCAGTGGATCACATTGTGGACACTTTGAAAGATCCCCAGGAGCAAATGGAAGCATTGGCCCTCTGGAAATCTGTAACTAATTCATCTGAAGACTGCCCAAAGTCTGACTCAGATTTGTGAGGGTAACATTAAGTTTTAAGGCACTTTAATCACCGATTATGTTGCGTTGCTTAAGACTAATAAGTGGACACAGTGGTGAAAATGACTCCAAGGGGGAAGTAAAGCTTTTTAGTCATAAATATTTGGTTCTGACACATCTTTTGCCAGCCACATAGCAGATGGGATGTACTGAATTTCTGTGGGGTATGTCCCAATACTGACTTGCTGAGACTGAAAATTACTAGGTCAAGGCACCCTGGGTAACATAATCATAGAAGATTAGGGTTGCAAAGGACCTCAGGAGGTCATCTAGTCTAATCCCCTGCTCAAACCAGGACCAACCCCAGCTAAATCATCCCAACCGGGGCTTTGTCAAACCACACTTTAAAAATCTAAAGAAGACTCACTGCATTTCTTGAAAGGCTGAAGCTGGGCACAACTGACCTCTGGGGAATTCTGCTTCCCTCAGAATGCCTGTATACTGTGTTAGATCCAGCTCTCACAAATGACTCTTTGGAAATAATAGATTCCTTGGCAGTATGTGCTAAAGCAAAACTATTTCAGCTCTAACCAAACATGATAAAAAAAAAAAAGTCAGTGTCCTGAGAAACCTCACACACACACTCACCAGAGAAAGAGAGAGAGAGAGAGAGAGGGAGAGAGAGGAATATATAAATAGTGCTGTAAAATATTCTGCAGATCAATACTGGTCATTTGGGACCGGACGTGAAGTTTGCTGCAATCAGTTGCAAGACTTAAAACAAGAATAGCATTATTTCCCCCTAAATAAGAAAAAAACCTTTAAAAAAATCCAAAGAAAAGGCACTCCAGTAAATAAACATACAGTTTCAGGATCACTACACTTAGAATAGCATATGTTCTAATTCTCTGGTATACATATGGTAGCTTAACCTGAGGAAATTACCTCTGCTCCTGCTGCTGTTTACAGAGACCTTAAGGGTTTTAGTAAATGCAGGCAGGTCTATTTTAGCTTTGTCTCACAGTTTAGGTTGTGTGTGGTTCATAGCAAGAGCTGTAAATGCAGGACTTGAAGCGTTTCTTGTCCAAAAAACAAATTATGCTAGGATATGAAGGTTATCTTCCTCTGGTTTCCAGATGTAATAAGCAAACTGCTAAGATCTTTAGTGGTTCTCTTACCTACATTGCCAAGAGCTACAGTATTATAGGATCATCAAAAGGTGTTTGCTGTATGCAAGAAGAAAAAAAAACCCATCAAACCAACTAGGAAACAAGCATTCTTTAGCAGAGACCTCATGGCTAAAGCTCGTAAGGTCTAGTAGTCTTGTTAGAATCCTGCTCCTTCCTAAATGTGTTTCCAGTTCAGAAACAGATACCTCCAAAACAACAGAGATCCTCCAGTTTATTAAATGATATGTGCATTATGTGACAAAAGATAAAAAACTCCAATTTTCAAGTGCTGAATCACTGGGAAAGGCTGGACCTTAGCTATTCTGTGGAGCAGACTAAGATTTGAGATTTTAGAACTGTGTGAACTGAAGCATCAGCAATTACTCTTTCTACAGCACCACATTTGAAAATTAAAAATAAATCCAAATGAAACACTATTCCCTACTATATCGGAACTTCACTTCGAGGTTTCAACTTTTTTCAAACTTTTGATCAGTGGAACAAACTGCCACACTGCAAATGAAATCCCACTTATGTTACAAGACCAATTCATCAGTATACTGGTCACCAGGAAAATAAAGCAGAAGCAAAATTACAGCTACATCTTCCTATCCTGAATTATTGTACTATGCATGTCTCCCGGCAAGGTAGCCAAGAGGTTCTTATCAAATGCAGAAACAAGGACATAAACCTCCCAGAGTCAACCTGCTTTCTGTGCTCCCGCTTGCTCTCATCCTATACTGGATGTTGTCTGCTTCTCCTGGTGTATTAACACTGCTATGCACTAGAGAAAAGGTGGAAGAAGTTCTAAAGTGTTCCCCACCTCATTCTTCCCAGTCCCATCCACTTTCAAATGGAGGAAACATAGCAGCCCTATGGAGGCAGTTCTCCTCCCTGTTGTACTACCCATAATGCAGCCATAGTAGAAAGGAAGGAGTCACCCATATGCAACCATTCAAGATGGACCTCCAGTGTGGACCTAAATAAATGAATCTGAGTCTATATGAAGAATATATAGTGGATAGCTAGAAATGGAGTATTAAAAAAAATCTAGTAACACCCCAAACTACCTGCAACAGTTCAAAGGCAAAAAGGGAATTTGCAGCTCCAGTGTTATCTAAAGTATTTATATGCCACTGCCTCCCCACTGCAATAACTGAGCACCTCACAACAGCCCTAGGAGGGAGGGCAGTACCATTATCCCCTTGGTAGATAGGAAACAGAGGGTGCGCCTACACTTGTGAATTAAGTCGACTTAAACATGCTTAAGTTAACTTAATTTAATCTGCGTCTACACTACAATTTCCTTAAATCGATTTAAGCTGCTGCTTAAGTTGACTTAAGGAAATTTTAAGTTGACTTTATTAAACCTAGTATAAAGTTGACTTTACTGGCTAAATTGACTTTATAAAGTCAACTTAGCCAGTGTAGATGCAGATTAGTCCTAAGTCAACTTTAAGTCAACTTAAAGGGCCCCAGGGCTGCCCCACTGACCTCCCTGCCAGGGTGGCTGGCACAGGCAGAGCCTAGCGTGCCCACCCCGCTCCTATACCCTGCCCCATCTCTGTCCTGCTCAGCCCCCATTGTACCAGGGTACAATGGGGCAAATGCTGATCCCCCTGGCACTTTGGAAAGGGTGCCCCCCTGCCACCATGGACCAGTCCCAGCTCCACCTAGCCCCTAGAAGTCGACTTAGGCATCCAGTGTAGACACTCTAAGTCAATTTGGCAAGGTCTACTTTAAGTCAACTTCATATTATAGTGTAGACATGCTAAGTCAACTTATTTTGACAAGTGTAGACATAGCCAGAGGTACAGATAGATTTGTAGTGTTTATTTTTATTTTTCTAAAGATTCTTGCCAGTTCTCAACTCCTGAAGATTTTTAAATTCAGTGATTCTCAGTAGGAAGAAGGCAAAGTTGTTTACTCTCTCCAAAGGCAGCTCTCTGAGTCTTCTGTAACTCATTGATTTGAAAGCATCCAGATATGAGTCATACCGGACCTGATTTAAAGCCTATTGCAGTCAAGGAAAGCCATTCCAGGCCCATAATAGCTTCAAAGCAGTTGAATCAACTTAGAAAGAAGATGATTATTTTGTAGTTTGATATGATTTTCTGTCCTTTTTAGGGATTTAGCTAACTTTGAACTTTCAGAGGTCCTAGTGGATAATAAATAAAATTTACCTTGCTGCATCACCTAATGCCATCAGTGCCAGTAACATTGGAAATACTGTTTTCAGACACAATTTAAAGAAAAAATACAAAAATAGGTTAATCAGTTTGTCATTTGGTAACGATTACAATCACACTCAGTTATTTATCTTCTTTTCTAAAAGTTATTCTGTTGGAAGATATTCGGTTTATTGGGAATTCCTTATTTTTAAGGTGTATTAATCAATCCCTAAGCAATTTCTTATCATTATAAAAACTTAATTCTTATGTTTTGCCTCTTTTGGATTCCAAATTGCAGCATCAGTCATAAGTTCTTTCCTCTTAACTACAGTGTACTTGCAGCTATCTATCTTTGTATTCTTTGAGAGTTTGATGCAAGAAAAGATTACTAGCAGCTGCCTTTGTCTCATTTGACTATTTCACCATTAGTATTCATCCTCATCACTTCAGTTACTCAGCAGTAAATTCCAATGCTGCTTTGTACACCTTACACAAGCTGGATGTTAAAAGACTTTTTATTCTGTTTAATAATTCTGTCACAAATATAAAACAATTAAGATAAAGTATTTTATTATCCTCCCACCAATGTCTTCTAACCAGCAGGTCCAAAGAGCTGCTCTTGGCACAATCATTATCATCACTTCCAGAATTAAAGTCCTGAAACATATACTGTGATGCTATCATTTTTATTATGGAAAGATCTTGTAGGGTTTTCCCCCCATAAACTAGATAAAAGCCTGACTGATGCTGTTTACAGAAAGAACAAATAAAAATTCTCAAGGAGAGGGAACATACTAACTTGTTTGTGACTCTCAGGGACTCACCCATAGCAAACATATTATGCAGTACCATAATAGTATTAGTTGCAAAAGTGTTGTTATGCATAGGATCTAGAATAAGCATCCACCATAACCAAATACATGTGTTTATTCTTCTCGGAGAAGTCAAAGTGTAGTTTTTTTCCCCAGGGGATTAATGAGGCATGTTAGGTATATTTTAAAAGCTTAGTGGTCTATTTTCCCTTGGCCTCAATACCTGGGAGCAAGTTTACACTGGAAACTTACATGGGCATCACAGTGTCTCTCATGAGTGTGAAAAATCTACACCCCTGAAAGACATAGCTTTGACAGCCTAACTCCTGGTATAGACAGTACTAGGTTGATAGAAGAATTCTTTATCGCCTCTGAAGGAGCTTGATTAACTACAGTAAGGAGAGAACCCCACTTGTCACTGTAGGTAATGTCTACACTGAAGTGCTACAGTAGCAGAGCTGCAGTTGTACCCTTGTAAGTGTAGATGTAGTCTGCACTGGGGGTGTCTACACTGGGGGTGCCACCTAAAGTCGATGTGTTAACACTGACATCATAAAACCGGAGGAGCGTGTCCACAGGACACTCCCGCTCTGGCTCCTTCCTTAGCAGCCCCTCCCCTCCCCCCCGGGCTGCTGCCAGCCCCAGGCTTGCGGATTGGAGGGGTGGAGTTACAAGGTCGACTTGTAACCTTCCTTAATTCGACCTTCCAGCAGCTTGAGTATGAACCCAGACTGTATAAGGCCGAAATAAGGAGCGTTATATTGACCTAACCCCTCAATGTAGACCAGATCTGGGTCTAAGCCAAACATAACTTCTAGCCAGACTCTTCATTTTCATTATCCCTTGATGGTATTTATGTGCTTCAGCTACTCACTTGTGAGCTCCTTGCTATCACCCACATACCCAATAGCATGCAATCATTCTCTACTAATCTATGAGTGCTAGAGGGGAGAGAGAGGGGCAGGGGAAGGTGCTGATAGTGATTTAACATGTGAGTCCTTCCCTCCAGGTGCCTGCTTGCACAGCTCCAGCTGGTAGTCTGAAAAGCCAGAAGCCCACATTGGTAAATCTAAATATGCAGGCACACAGTGCGGCTAAAAGTGTGGTATTGGCTCATTTTCTGGAGGGGAAAGGAGTGTGGATATTTAGAGTCCTTAGAAAAATGCTGACAATTGAAAGGATTAAAAATCATGTCTTATAATGATAGATTTAAGGAGCTCCGTCTCTTTAACTTATAAAAGAAAAAAAGATTCTCTGTTGACTTGATCATAGTTTTCAAGTACCTACATAGTAAACAGAAGTTCTGTAATACAGGGCTCCTCAATCTACCAGAGAAAGGTACAACATGATCCAGTGGCTAGAGGCTGAAGGTAGACAAATGTAGACTAGAAATAAGTAAGGGGCAATTTACAAAAATATGGCGTGGATTCTCAATCATTGGCAATTTTAAAATTAAGATTGAATGTCTTTCTTGAAAAAAAAAAAAAAGCTCTTGTTCAAACAGGAATTGATTCAGAGTAGTATATGGCATGTCAGACTAGATGCTCACACTAGTGCCTTCTGGCCTTAAAAATAAATCTACAAATTTATAGATTTAATACATTAATTATAAATTAATTTATACATTTAAATTAAATTATAAATTAATGAATGGACTTGAATCATTTGGAGTATGTCAACACTGCCTTGGAAGCAAGACTCCCAGCTTGGGTCAATTGACTCACTACCATGCTAAAAATAGCTGTAGATGTGGCTTCAGAGCTGCCACAACTTCGTAGTGCTTTTATGCAGCTCTTTTTAATGTCACAGGATGAGCTTAAGACTATCAAATTGGGCTGGAAGAATTGCTGCCATGAGCTGAGTAGATATATCAGCAGCTACTACAGTGCTGAGTGGCAAAGAAAAGTTTGCAAACTCTTACTAACCCCAAAAGTTTTATTTTAACTTGCTATTTGAAGCTGAAAACTGTTCTTTGGACACAATAGTCATTTAATTCTGCTGATTTTTGTCAAAATATTATTTGTAATGTTCTGCCAATATTCCAGGTAGTGAAATAATATTTGTTGAATGAAGCATTTGAAAAATAATATTCATTTTGTGAGTCAGTCATGCATTGAAGAATGCACTCAATAGAGCTAATGGAAAATTTTAGAACAAAACGTTGGTGTATGAAAATTGCTTGTAACAGAGAAGCTAGCCAGTTAAGAGCTGGAGTGACTGGGGCTAACCAATGCTGCTTACCAAATGAACTACACCATTTAGACTCAAGTCCAGGTGATTTCCCTATAACAAAGCAGCAGAGAGAAGCTCAGGAAACTGCAGGACATGAGAAGAGCTTCTGCAAGTCCAACCCGAGCATCAGGGAAATTTGAAGGTCAGAGTTCTGTGAGCAGGAGGCTGCTGCAGGAAAATGACTGGATTTGGATCTGGATCTGGAAGACAGCCAGATGACTGAGTTCCAGCCAACTTGAGCCTGGGAGTGGCAGTTGAATTAGAGGAGACAAAGAAGGGTTGGGCTCAGCCCAGTTTAAAACTGGTATAAAGACAGTGTGTTTGCCTTGGACTACCATGGAAGAGAAACTATTGAGTTCTGTTTGTGACAGACTTGTCAACCTAAGTAGGAGTAGTGAAGACTGAATCAGGGATCAGAGAGAATAGCTCAAGCCCCAGAAAGAAGACTGTGAGGGAAAGGGTGTAGGTTAAGAGGACCACTGGAAACTGTGTGCAAAGTCAAACTAGACTGCAGCCAAAATGCATAATTGTTTGAAATACCATGGACTGTGCTATACTTAAGGGTCCTTGAAAAGACAGAAACAGATATAAGGTGCTGCTCATGAGAAGGTGTCCAGAAGCAGCTGCCTTGTTACATTGCTGATAAAAAAACAAACAAACAAAAAAACCACACCCACTTGCAAAAAGTCAACATTTTTTTAAAAATCTTATTTACAGAAGAATTAGTACATTTTTTCCTGACTAGTTACAAGGTTACTACATATACATATACAAGGTTAATAGAAAGCTTTCATTTTCTGAAAACTTGGATTTCAGGAAACAAACTTTCAATAACTTAAAATTAAGGATCAGATTACTCACACACTTAAAATGAAACAATTTTTGTTGCTATAATTTAACATATACTACTTCTCGGAACTGAAACCAGGCTAGTACTGAATAAAAAGTGAGCTATATTATTTGTGGCAGTTTCCTCTGGTTGTCCCAAAATAATCGTGAATTGGGGAGAAATTTTCAGTATATTGCATTGACAAGCCTGAAACATTTTTTTAAAATTCTCTATAGCATCTCTAAAATCATTTCTATCAAACTAAATGTTCTGAAGTTAGACATGGTATAAAAATGCAGAATTTAAAGAAAGTTTTCATATTTCCTGTGTGAGACACCAGGGCCAGAGGGAAGCAGGAGAGTCATCCTATTTGAAGGACCGGGAAGTGGGCGGGCTCATGCCCGCCCACTGTTAAAACTCCTCCCCCAGCCTAAGGGGATGGAGCACTGGACCCGGCTTCAATTGAATACGGGGGACAACAAATGACTAACAGGAACGGGTGTGAGGGTCAAAGGGTCAAAATCAGGGACTCGGAAGGGGACACCGAGCAGAGAACCCCGGACAGTGCCCACTGCTCCCGGAAGGTGTCGAGGGAGCCAGTGGACGCCGCCCAGAGGAACTCTGCCCGGATGCGTGCACGAACGAGGGACCGGAAAGAGGCCCCACAGTCGCAGGAGCCTCCTTCAGCCAACCTCCTCTCTCTGGTTTTATATATGGCCACTTTGGCATAGGCCAAGAGGAGGTTGGTGAGGAGGTCCCGCAACTTTGTGGGGCCACGGATGGGGAGTGCATAAAGAAAGAGGTGTGGGGAAAAGTGCAGCCAGAACCTCAATAAGGCAGATATATAAGCCCCAGAATGATCCTGGCTTTGTTCCCTACAAACTGAGCAGGGTGTGGTTCTGGCTAATTAGAGGCACCTGATACCAATCAGGGGCCAGCTGATAAAAAGCCTGGCCCCAGCAAGAGTGTTGTGGGCGGAGCAGAGGGGTGTTGGAGGAGCAGAGGGGTGTTGGAGGAGGGCGAAGGAAGTAAAATAACAACAAAGAGAGGTAAAAGAACACCGAGAGGAGGAAATAGCCTAGGGGAAGGAACTGTTGCTGGTGGCAGTACCAGCAGCATACAGCTGTCTTTCCTAGGGCCCCTAGGCTGGGGCTCGGAGTAGAGGGAGGGCCCGAGCCCCTTCCCCCTCCTACTCTGTGCTGGCAGCGGAGTAACAACTGCCCAGAACCAGGGGCAGACAGGGCTTGCCTGGGCCCATAGCAAGACAAAGCACAGGACCCACAGGGATAGAGTGGACTGATTTGCCACACCTGTCAGAAGATAAACAGAACTGTTTAACAACTTGCTCTGTTTTATTAACTTTCATACTTGTACATGAATGTTACCTACAAACTGTTCATAGTGGCAAAGAAATTATTTAACAGGTAAACAAATGAAAAACCTATATTCCATGTTTATTGGAGTTTAACAGGGCTAATAAAGCAAATAAAATGCAGTACCATGAAATCTAGACTCGTGTCCCATTCCATAGTAAATTACAGTTAAGCCACAGAAATGTTTTATAAAGAACAATTTTTCTGGGTGTGTCTTCTTCTCAAGGTTATTCTCTTTCAGTACATTATGAGCTCTAGATCTGTCCAGGGAATGTAAACACAGCTATTTTCAAATAAGTGATGTTTATTTCTTTCTAATATAAAAGCCCTAATGGACCAAAAGGCAATGCTAGCTCCCTGATGCAGTGTGCAAAAAATCATAGGACTGATCCGCTAAAGTCTTTGAGAATCTTTTTCTTCATGGATTTTTAAAATCAGGTTTTATAATATGTAGCCAATTATTTTATCTTATCTATTTACTGTGTGATGTTATGAGTAACTAACATGTCATACATAATTGTTGTACACTAACTAGATCTAAATTGTAGGATTAAAGTAGTATAAGATTAATCAGTAATCAGAAGGATTACTGATCATACTCAGCATGTATGGCTATGCTTGCACTAGCAATTTAAGTTGATTTAAGGAAGCTTAAGTCTACTTAAATTAAGCCACGTCCACACTAGGCTTTCATTAAGTCGACTTAAGAAATTCCTTAAGTCGACTTAATGAAACCTTAAGTCGACCTTGTTACTACCACTCATTAAATCGACTTAATCCTTAAATCGACTCAAGGATGGTGTGGACATGGAGTAATCCTTAAGTCAACTTTGTTAAATCAACTTAAGGGTGGTTAGGTTGACTTAACAAAGTGGACTAAGTCAACTAAAAGCTAAGTCAACTTAGTCCACTTTGTTAAGTTGACTTCAATAAGGTCGACTTTAAGTCGAAAGTTGACTAACTTTTCTAGTATAGATATAGTCTATTGGAGGTGTAGGTAAGTAGGTCAAAATGCAAGGTCTTCAGTTTAGCCATACTAGGCCTTAGGCTTTAAGAAATGGTTGACACAAGTCAGTGATCAAAGAATGACTTGATGTCACAGGTTACGAGAAAAGATGTGCCAAGGGGTAGTATTGTGAAAAATTGACCCTAAGGTTAATTTTGGATTACAAGAGACCCAGTAGTCACATTTTTTTTTCTAACATGCCCTAATTGGTGTGTGCAAATATGAATAAAAATAAAAGGAACAAATAACCTATGAAAAATGGGATACCCCAATGTTCTTGGGAGACAATGCAAAAAAGGAAAGAGAGGGTGGACACATTCACGCAGATGTGCAGTGTTAGGTGCAGTCAGAATCACAAAATAAAAGAAGTGTCCCAGATTAGGTTAAATTAGTTCCCTACAGGAAAACCTCAGCAGGAATCATCCCTCTACTGATGATCAATTGGCAGTTCATCCATCAGACCCTAAGAATATTGTTAGGATTTATAGGATTATATTAGGATTATATTTGTATCTTGTGCCTAAATCTTTATAGGATTTCTATATGCATGGGTAATCATAAATTTAATTGTAATTTTAATAAAACTTGTAAAACAGACTAGACCTTGTAATTGTGAATATATGTATGGGTACTACACTTTATCTGTATGCGTTCCTAGAGGCTCTAAATCTCAGGAAGGTAGCAGAGGTGACTCACTCTGAGCTTGAACCATCGAAGTCGAAACCATGGTGATATAGCACAACTTTACTAAACCCCACTTTAAATAAAAGTGACAAATATCAGTTTAATGTATTTTCTGCTTCAGTACAAAGTAATATAGCAGTGAGAGCTACTTCAATACATTTGGTTTTTCTTCAGTGAAAGTCTGGAAATGTAAACTTCAAATGGATTCCAAATCTACTTAGTCTTCTTCTTTCCTAATGAGAACCATTATCCTTACCAAACATCTCTTATACACCAAATGCCCAGCCTAGTCAGCCTCCAAACAAACAAAAACCTTATGAAGTGGTTTTATGAAGTCAGTAGAAAGCGTAGAAAAAGGTAATTTACACAAAGGTTGTTTGCAAATGTTGGTGTCTAAGTCATCTCTACATATCTTCATCCCAAAATCCCTCTCATGTGGAAAAAAACTGTATGACTGGCAGTACATGGATTCTTTCCACTGTTCCAAAGATATGCACACATACAAAGAGGAGACCACCAAAGGAATACATTTTCAATATGATAGGATCGGAATTTGAGTCATGTGCTATGGCTTAATTGATGCATAATGGTTCAAAGTCAGGGTGGTGCTGCACATATTTACATCACTGCTGAATTTAGCCAAATCACATACTGCTCAGAGTCAGTAGGGGCTCAAGTTCCAGAGGGGTAACCATGTTAGTTTAGTTCAGCAAAAACAAACAAGGAGTCCTCTGGCACTTTTAAAGACTAACACGTTTATTTATCTCATAAGCTTTTGTGGATAAAATCTCACTTAGGAGGGGCTCAGCTGAATAACAGAAAAGTGTATAACATTGAATATACAGAATTATATATAAACGCCATTAATCTCTATTCTCTCCTCTTTGCAATACTAAATTGAAAAATACCAATGACTGGTGTATATCACCCCTTCTTCCATCTTCCAAAAGAACAGTTTAAGGGAATAAAAGAACTCCCACTGATGTTAACTGAAAGACTACCAGTGACTTCAGTGGGAGTTGCATCAGTCACCTCTTCCAAACAAACAAAAAGCCCACAGATTTTGTGGCTTCTACCACTTGAAACAAGAGGAGAAACAATGAAATGGGACTCTGAAAATGTACTGTATAAATACTAACACCATCTCCTATTGTTCTGTGACTCTTGACTCAGACATCTGTTAACTCTTCTGTCTTTGTCCAGTACACCATTCAAAAGGAAATTAGGAAAAAGAAACAGGAAAGGTCTACAGGGAAGCACTATTAAAATTAAGGCTAAAGACCACTCCCTCTGCCTGTTGAGAAATAGGGAATAACAGTTCTGGTATTCAGGCCCCTTGCTTTTAAAACAAGCCATTAGAGCCCAAATCCACAGAGATGTGGCCACTGCTATGCTGAGTATTGCAATGCCTAACTTTCAGGTGCCTCATCACCTGTCCCCGCCTGTTCTTATGTTTGTTCCAACTCCAGCTTTGTTCTAACCCTATTCTTGATTTCTGCTCTGATCCTTGTCTCTGGTTCCAGCCCAACCAATATGCTGGACAACCAGTGCTACAAACACTAGGACTGACCATCAATGTCTCAGTTTCTGATGTGGCCAAAGTTAGATGGCAGCTGACCAGCAATTTTGAGGATCTCAGTGGCACCTACATTTAGGACATAAGCACCAAAGTCCTTTTGTGGATCTGAACGCAGATCCCTAGTGGGGGTGCAATTTCTATTGCTTCTCTTCCCCAGTACAGACAATATGTCCTCTTCATCCGTTATTCAGCTGTCTGCCTCAAAGTTACAACATAAGGAACGTGCAAAAGTAGCATCGTGTTCTTTCCTCAATATGGCCCAACGGCATTATCAAGGAAGAGCCTAGAAGAAGATCGTTGAGTCTCCATGCACATTTATTCCATAGAGCCCTTCCTGAGACTGCCAACAAGGGAACCAATTACAGTCAAATGTAGTAGCAGTTTAGGTGATATGGACATCAGTTCTCTGTGATTTGAACTGAGAACACCTACTCGTTCCATATAGTCCTGTTACAAGACTCACCATCTCAGAGGTGCCCCTCACAGCAAGGTCTGGCACTGCAGTGACTCCACTTAGCCTCCTCCTTGTGGCAGCAGTGACCTGGTGTGGTGACTCTGGCCAGGATATAGGCACTTCCATTCCCCCTTTAGAGAAACAAAGTCAAAACCAAATAGTGTCCCAAAATCAAACAAAAGCAAATAAATAAAACACAAGATCTGTCACCCCTCCTCAATTCATCTTTAGTACCACTCTCCAAAGAAAACATAACAATGCATCCCCTTCTTAGGCTCAGTTCTCTACAGACTCTTTGCTCCCCTCCCCCCAGCTATTCATAATTCTTCCCTACTCTTTTTAAAGTGCTTTGGTTTCCTGGGGGCCCAGTTCCCCTCAAGCCAGTGACCCACAAGGCTTTCTCTGCTTCTTCAGAAACTAGATCCTTACCCTCTCTCTGTGGCTGGGATTTAAACTTCTCCCAAGCCCACCTCCAGTCCTCCTTCTCATCTCTGACCTCTAGCCCAGCTATAGCTAACACCCTCATTCAAGCAACTCCCCTATAAACTCCCACCTGCAACCTGCTCCCACCTGCAACTCTTCATAGGAAACACTTGTCCTATCTCATCTGCATCTGCATTAGGAAACAGGGCTGACTGGCCCCAGAAATCCATCCCATAGGAATAGGCCACCCTTAAAAGATCTTTTAGATTAGTTCTAACATAGTTAAGTGTTCAAATGGGTCAATGTATTTCAGGGGCCACTACATCCGCCACTGTTAATAATCAGTCATCACCAGTCTGTGGACTTATTTGCAGTCATGTGTATAATAAGAAACACTTTAAATGAAGCTACCTGCTTTAAAATATCATGGATGTTATATAAGGAAAGAAAGTGTGTGTGTTAAAAAGCAGGATTAATTAAAAGTTATCCATGAAATAATATCCTTTTTGGTTGATCTGCTTCATAGAAGGCAATGTAAAATCCACATAAACATAATTTTGAATACCATGGTGTGATGGTCCCCTTCTGTCATCTGGCCTGGGGAGTCACGGTGCATCCCTTATCACCACTCCTAGACCCCAGCTTACCCCGCTTTGCCAGGTGACCACCAACTTCTGGGTCAGCCCACACCAGCCTCTTGCATGTGATCAGTCCCAGGCAGCAGTGTGCACCCTCCAGCCACTCAAGGGACAGTCTCCAGTGAGCATCCCTAGCTCCCACACTGGGAACGTTCATCTTGCAGGGATTGGGACTCTTCCCCAATAACTGTAGGCTCATAGGCTGTGTCTACACTTGTAAATTAAGTTGACTTAAGCTTGCTTAAGTCAACTTAATTTACCCTGCGTCTACACTACAGTTTCCTTAAGTCGACTTAAGCAGCTTGCTTAAGTCAACTTAAGGAAAATAAAGTCGACTTAAGGAAAATTAAGTCGACTTCATTAAACCTAGATTTAAGTAGATTTAAGGCTTAATTCAACTTTTTAAAGTCGAATTAAGCCAGTGTAGATGTGGGGTAGCCCTAAGTTGACTTAGGGCTACTCCAGGACTACACCAATGCCCTCCCTGCTGGGGGGGGGACACAGGGGGGCCTGGCATGCCCCCCAAATGGCAGGGCAGAGCCCTGTGTGATGCTGTCTGGATTTAGGGAAGCATTTATGATATTTTCTATTCATATCTCATATAAGCTATAATCCATAGGAACTATGTCATGTTTGGTATCAATAGAAAGGTAGTAATTTGCTGGGAATGATTATATAGTTTATGTCTAGGAATTGTATTTGGATTAGAAGTTAGGAATTTGGTGTTATATCTGTACTTTAACTTGTGTGATTTTGTGGGAACGCCCGAGACAGTCTGTCTAAAACCATTGTCTCCTTAATGTTAAAGAATCTGTCAGGTGCAATGGGCCCAGGGAGTAACCTGATGAGCCATTAAGGACCCAATGGTTGTATTCCTGATCTTTCTCCTCTCTGGCAAAAACCTGCAGTATGCATATCCTTTGTGATGTATCCTTTTTGTTTACATGCTGGGAGACAGCTCTGAGTGTCTGCCTCCCCCCTAAGCCATGTGAAATGCAAGGGAACATGTTTCATATCTGTATACATACATGATGCTGCAGGAAACATGACAATATAACAACAATGCAGAGCATGTTATGTGCATCCATAAAAGAACCCCTTGCATGGCATATTTGGCAACAAACCATACAGTTACATTGCACTAAAGTGAATAGGAAAGTTATAAAGATCATACTCTAGGGAGCATCCCGTGATACATGGTTTGGTGAGGGATTTAGCACAAGGTTAAATATGTTAATTAAATATGAGAACAACCTTCAGAGAAACATTTTCCAAGCATTATGCAGTGTGTTAGCATCATGACTCATCTAGTTCAAAACTGAATGAGAATTTTGAAACTTTACCTCTACAACAACATTTAGATTGTAAACACATTCCCCTGAAAAACAAGCAATGGCACATAATTAGGACAAGAACTACACTCTCACCTTCACTATGTTCTATTCTTTATGTATCTAAACCATAGCAATATTTAAATATTGGTTTTAAATATGAATCCCTTAGAATGTAAAGAGATAAATGATGCACAGCTTATTTATCATTTTAAACTACATTTCAAGAGCTGGATTCATACAGGGCACACATGAGTATAAAGTACAGACCAGGTCTCTGATGAAAACCAAAAGTGGAGGCTGACATGGCAGGGCAAATTTGCTTCAGCTCCGTTATCTCTAAGGAGTGACCAGCTTTGGTAATGTCATGGTGTGCAGACTCAGTGCTTCCCCATAACAGCTTCCACTGATTGAGCTTTTCTCTCCCCTGCCTGGCTCGGGTAAGCAACATATCCCTACAGTTCCTCTTATTTCTTGGCAGGTGCAATGAGAGAGTCCCCTTCTGTTCAACCTACTTGAACCACTGACAGCCAGAGTTTGGGTCCTAAGCCTTAATACTGATTTTACAGCACTTCTCAACACAGAAGTCCCACAGATTTTAATTGGAGATATAAATGAGATGGCCTGCATGATCAGGCTCTTATCTGAATTATATTTTTAGTTATTGCTCTTTAATGGATGCCATATGTGCCTTCAGCAAAGAAATTCATTTTGGTCACCTAATATTTATATTATGTAGAAGCAAACAAAGTGACATCTGCTAAAAAGCATTTGATCCTTCTAGAGTTTTTATGTGTTTCTGTTGTATTCTGTGTGACTTCCTCTCGCTTAAGTCAAACAAATACAGACTGATACCATAGGTCTTTATATATGATCTCTCACCATGATATCTCGACTGCAAAGAAACCCAGAACTAAACTCAGTTTCTTTCTCCATTCTCCCTCACTTTCTGGGGAGGGGAAGGGAACAGAGCAACAATCTTTCAAAAATTTTTTATTCCAGCTTACATTTGAATTGGAATTTGGGCCTGCAGGATATTTCTAGTGATTCTTTTATGTCACATACTTGCAATATGTAGTAAGTAGTTAATTTTCAAGGTTAAATAGAATTTCTGACAGTACTGAACATGCTTTTATGTGAGAACCTTTGGACATTTTATTCAGTGAGTTTGGATATATGAAATGAGAAGCAAGAGAAGATTTCTGTTTTAAAAGTAACCAGCTTATGATTATTTTACTGTAATCAATTGTTGATAAGTGTGCTGAGTAGCTACTTGGACTTGAGTGGGTGTGCTCAATATGGTAGCTTGCATACAGTGGCCATATTCTTAGAGTTCAGGCATCTCTTAGTGTTCAAATAGTGCTTTTTCACCTGCCCTCCTCCTCTTTTCTCCCCTCCAAAGAAGAAGCAATAGGTCTCTAGCACTCTGCCTTACCACCAATCATCAAAAGTCTAGATGGAAATGTTTGCAGCTTGACAAGAGGGCCTGGGCCAGCCTGGGTTAGAGAAAATAAAGAGCACTTTTCCCTCTGCTCCTGCTAAGTATCCATCATCTACTTCTTGGGGCACAAGCAATCCTTGAAGGAAGCATGGATGGATCAGGAAATAGAAGAGATATTAAGGGATAAAGTTTTGCCTGAGTAAGAATAGCAGGGTCAGGTCCTTATTCCCTGCTGCTATCACTTTTCCCTCTATTTTATTTTTCTTTCCTCAATTATCCAAACCCCAGTTCTGGCACTGGCTCAGAAAAAACTTGAGCAAAGTCATGTTTATGACTAAGCAGCTTTTGCAATTCAGTGGGGACTGAGTCATGCAAAATGTACACATCTCCACCCTCAAAAATATCAAAGAGCAGAAATTGATTTTCAAAAGACAGACCTCGGGGGTTAATTAGAGTTGACTGAACATCATGAAAATGACTTTGACAGGCTAATTAAATCCATGACAAGAAATACTGAAAGAGAAAGTGAAAAAAACTACCCCACCCCCCCCAAAGAAAGAAAGAAAGAAAGAAAGAAAGAAAGAAAGAAAGAAAGAAAGAA
>ML685769.1:14159924-14176098 GCA_007922175.1 Pelusios castaneus | reverse complement strand
TGGCTACATGAAAGTGATTGTTATTGTTCACTAAGATAATATTGTATTAAGTACTCTTCCCTTTGAGAAATTTATTACAAAGTTGTGAACATATGCTGCATGTACCACAGACTCAGCAGTGACCCAGCAATTTCTGCACTATCCTCCCGTAGTCTTTTTTCAAGTTAATGTATGTGCTGATAGTTTAAAAGAGAAATTGTAGAGGTGGAAATCATTTGGGTCTATTTTTGTGAAGTGCTAAGCACTCTTAGTTGTCACTGGCTTCCACAATATCTTATAAAATTGAGCTCCCATGAGATTTGAATAAGTTAACTGTTTCCTAATGTTTATGGAGTTATCAGTATGGCAGACTCAAAAATAACCTAGCAAACTACCATACCATAGCCTATCAAAATACTATAATTTGTTACTGAAATTCATGAGCTCATCTTGATTTTTTTTAAAAAAGACCGAAAATGACAATTTCCTTTTGCCTCTCTTAGTTAAAAGCTAGTTCTTCCAGGTTGTGAGGTTGGTGGTGGTGAGGTGTTTTTTTATTTGTTTGTTTGTTTGTTTGGGGGGTTTTGTGAATTTTAAAAAGAAGTAAACTTCTCTTCTCCCTACTAATTTTGTTGTTGTTTTTCTGCTTCCAAAATCTATTTAGCATTAGGATATGTTGCATAGTATACACTTTTTCACTCAGTCTTGTTTGGGAGTATAAAAAACAATATCAGTCTCCAGTTTCCTTATGCTTGTTACCACTAAAGCTAGCCCGTTTTTGGTTTTGAATTTTTTTTTTTTTGAGTTTTTGTGTGTGAAATTTTCCAAAACAATATTGAAGAGCTTTCACCATTTTTATTAAACTGTTGTTAGTTACATTTGTCAGTATGTGACAATTGTAACTTTATACTTAAGCTCGATGTTTAAAACAGGACCCAAATCTTTCTATTTCCTACTTAGTTCCTGAATTTAGTCTCCAAATTTAACACACTAACACACTAACAAATTTTAGAATTTTTTGGATTCAAAGATTTACAAATGTTGAGCAAGATGGGTCCATTTTTTCAATTTGGCCATTAGTTTTGCTTGGGGCAGGGTACAGCTGTGCCAGCAAACTATAAATTACCCTCACTGGTGGGAGCAGGAAACCAAGGTGTGGATTGTGGGCAGAGTACAAGTGAAATGAGAGTCCTGTGCAAACTGCTGCACACTCGTTGTGTCTTCTTTTCAACCAGTAAACCCCCGATTCTCTAAAGAATCGCAAATTGAAAAATGGTAATCACTGCTGGGAGGGAGGAAGGGAGGCC
Organism: Pelusios castaneus; assembly: GCA_007922175.1. Classification (NCBI taxonomy): domain Eukaryota; kingdom Metazoa; phylum Chordata; order Testudines; family Pelomedusidae; genus Pelusios; species Pelusios castaneus. The sequence goes on along the minus strand of ML685769.1, from coordinate 14,174,812 downwards.
GGGCAGCCGTGTGCGCGAGCTATCTAATCCACAGGCTTATGCACGTGGATTCAGCTGCTGCGCGCGCACAACTGTGTCAGTTATATACGCGTGCAGGAGCTGCGTCCACGTCCTGCCGTGCATATATACAACTGTGGTTTAGTTATATAGATGGACTGGATCCCCACGTGGGCAGCGGCCGAAGAATCAGCCCCTCCATTCCAGCTGCAGGATCCGTCCCTGGTACAGAGGACCCAGCTGGATGGAGGGGGCGGGGGGGGAGGAAGGCAGGTCCTAGGTGGTGGCTGGAGCCATAAGAGCAATAAAGCCGCCTTCTCTTGGCTCGACAGCGCAGTCGGGGATTCTCTGTCCTGGCTCCAGGTCAGACCATGTGGGAGCTGCTCTGTGCAGCCACCGTGGAGAGACAGTGAGTAGCACGCTTTCACCGGGCCCCTGGGAACTCCCCGTCCCAATGGACCCCTCGTGGGGGGGCTTTCTGCACTCCCGGCATTGCAGACTCCAGGCTGCCCCCAGGGAGGTGAGAGCAATGAGCTCGGAGACGCCGAGGGACCCAGACATGCACCTTCCCCATTACACCCCGGCTGCCCACGTTGGCTCGGCCGGTCCACGCAGCCAAGCGGCCTCTGGTGAATGTGGCGCCTCCTGCAGCTCTCACACCGGGGCAGAATCCATCACCCCCCCATCACCGGCCCCCCACCCCTCCTCAGTGCCCCCATCACCTGCCCCCCACATCCTCCTCAGCCCCCCCAGCTCCCCACCCCCATCACCTGCCCCACACTTCCTCCTCTGCGCCCCCCAGCTCCACACCCCATCACCTGCCCCACTCCCTCCTCAGCGCCGCCCAGATCCCGACCTCGTCACCTGCCCCCCAGTCCCTCATCAGCGCCCCCATTACCTGCCCCCCACTCCCTCCACAGCACCCCCATCACCAGCCCCCCACTCCCTCATCAGTGCCCCATCACCTGCCCCTCATATCCCCCTCAGTGCCCCCCCAGTTCCACACCCCATCACCTGCCCCACTCCCTGCTCAGCGCCCCCCAGACTGCAGTTCCCCCCCTGGCCAGGGGCGGTGCTGCGCGGCACCGGCTTGGGTCGCTTCGCGGGGCCGGATGGAGCCTCTTGCCGGGCCGGGCGCGGCCGCCTCCTCGGCAGGGCCGGGCGGACGGAACGGGGGTTGAGGGGGGCCGGAGCCTTTGTGCGGAGCCAAGCGGGGATGTGCCCGGAGCCGGCGGGTAAGGACCCCCCCCGCCCCATGGGACTGCCCCCCCCCCACGGGAGACCCCTCCCCCCAGAACCTCCGCTTCTCCCCCATGGGACTGACCGCCCCCCCCAGAACCCACGCCCATGGGACTGCCCTCCGGACCCTCCGTGCATATATACAACTGTGGTTTAGTTATATAGATTAGAAGCTCTCTGGGACAGCAACTGCCATTTACTATATATTTGTACAGCACCTAGCAAAATGGGACACTGACTGACTTCTAGGTCATAGCAAGATGTTGCTACTGTTGTGTTTGTTGCTATTGGTAGTTTTGACATAAAAATCGTGAGGTTATTTTTGCTACGGTCCACCACTCACTTCTGATTTTCAAGATGTCCTATCTTGCTTCCCTAACTCAGCAGTTCTGTGGTCATGTAACCCCAGTTAGGCAGACTAGATAGCTATTCTTTGTCTAACACCATTCTCCCCCCTCCCCCCCAAGCCTCCCTTACCTGCAGCTCTTGCAAAGCCACCGCTCAGGGTATTCCTGCTCCCACCCCCATACCACCATTTACACTTCTTGCACCACTTATAGCTATTTACCCTTGCCTCTCATAATCTCTGTTCCCTGTTGTAAAAGTAGTATTAGTGAGGAAATAGGCAGAACTTTGTGGGAAGCTGATATGAGGTTTCCTCCGTGTCGATTTATGCCAGTGTTAGCAATTCCTCACTTTCCCTAAGAACTAAACTCACATTTTTCTTTTTTTAAACAGAACATTTTAGAAGTGGTAACAGGCCAACTTATACCCATATCTACTGTAGGCATCATTATAGATATTACAATCTGAAGATTATTTTTTCAAAGCTGTATCATCCATCAACTGGACAAAGGCCTTTGTTAATAGTTTTCTGATTAATAATTTGTTGTTTATCTATGGTGATTATGCCAAAAATAAACTTTCATAAAGTCAAAAGAGTAACAATTATTTTTGTCACAGGATTCAGATTTTGATTATCCTGCGGTTTATCAATGTCAGTAATCATCCTGCTGCTTATCAATGGCAGCAAATGAGATTGATGCATCAGCCTGTTCCAATTGTAGTATGATGCCTATGGCAGTATTAATACCACGGTTTTAAATATCTCTATTGACAGTGATGAAGGACATTGAAAAAGCTATTTAAGGAATTAATACCATCATTAAATTAAAAATATAGTACATAACATTTTTATTCTGTTTCCACTTTTATGACTGTGGTCACTAATAGTGATAAAGCTGATCAGGTCCTATAAAAACTTGTGTTCACAACTATGCCTTTGAATTCTGACAGGCGCTTCAATTTAACTATGCTCTTCTGAACTCTAAGCTCGATCGTCTACTGACGGAAACCAGCACAACTTCACTGATGGAGCTGAACTCAGTCACAAAAAGTGAATTTCTGGCCCAGCATTTGAAAAAAGAAGGGTATCTTCCTATACTGTGTAAAATTTACTTGAGAAGCCTTAGACTGAGAATTTAAGAATCTGCCAAATGAATTTGTAGAGTAACAGTGTCTGAACTAACACTACATCTTGATTTATATTTTAATACTAAGGCTGACTCTTATTTTTCAAGGGCTGCACCTGCTTCAAGACCTGAGATATACAAGTATTATTTCATAGTCAACCTAGGGTCAATGTACATCGTACCATAAAGCACATGAATGACCTGGCCATGTGTCATTAACCTTAATGATCAAACTAACGGATGTTTTCTGGTTACCTTTTTCTGTATAGGATATTATAAAAGATCAAAAATTCATATTTTAAATTAAATAAGATAACAGGGCAAAAAAATCTAATTTTTGAATTCCTGTTTTTAATATAATGGAACAGTCAACACAGTAATGTTGGAAAAAAAACCCATGTGATCTTCAGAGGAAATGTTGCCATTTAATGTCTCTGGAAAAAATTAAATTTTACTGTCAGATTCAATTATAGACCTATTTTTAATCTCTCTGAGTATAACCTTTCAAATATTTTTTTTACTTTTATAGCAAATGTCATCAGAACAGATTTTCCCCAACAAGAATACAAATAAGTTGAATCAGTTTCAGTAATTTTTGTTGTTTTGTGATGGACAAATAAGTTCAGTGTGAGGTGATAGTTGACTACTATTTATGAGACACTATTCATGCATAGAATAATAGGAATCTTTATGGGTGTGTTTTATTGTCCAAGTTTTTATACCAAGCTCATTCTAATATTATGGTTCTGCAGCCACAACAGGCTCAAAACTAAGTTCTTTTTTAGTTCAGATTGTCTAAAATCTCATAGCATGAAGGACCAGACAAATGAGTGAAGACAACATGATTTCACCAGGCACAATTCATACAGAGCTGTTTCTAACATGAAACAGGTTCTGCTGATTTTGCAGATGCTCTGATAGAAACAAAATGACCTTTTCTTTGCATTCAGTACAAATATGATATAAGATATAAAAAATTATGTGTACTGCAAATAGATGGTCTACAACTTCCATTAATGGCACAGTAGCCATTTACTAGGCCTGAGAGACTACTGTGAAAATGTAATTAATTAATATTTGTTTGAATGATTAACCAAATTCTCTTTGACTTTGATCACCATTTGTGAGTTTGGTTTCCATTCAATGTATGAATTTACTGGAAAGAATGTAAAGTTTAAACAGATGAACATTTACAGGAATAAAATTCTGAATTTGTGTACTTAATTATTTGTACCATAAAAATGATCCAAAGAGTTATATTCATCCAGTCAGAAAAAGAAACATACTGTGTGACTCAAGTACTAAAACTATCTCAAATTTCACTTTTACATTTCAAATACTCTCAATGAGCTGCTCCCAAACAATACACAGGCCAAAGTTTATTCACAAAAATAGTTTGATCAAAAAATGTGATAACCATCTATGTGTGAGAAAAATCATAAGGGATTGAGCAGCAGTGCACAATGGCTATGTCTACAATTGTAAATGTAGGTCGACTTTAGCTAAGTCAACTTAACTAAGTCAACTTTAAGTTAAATTACTTAAGTCGACTTAGCATGTCTACACCTAAATTTAAAGTCGACTTAGGGGGGAACTTACAAAGTCGACCTAGAGCATCCACACTGGATGCCTAGGTCGACTTATAGGGTCTAGGGGGACCTTGGGCAGGTCCATGGTGGCAGGGGGGGCACCCCTGGCCCAGTGCCAGGGGACTCAGCCTTTGCCCCGTTGTACCTGGGTACAACGGGGCAAAGGAACCCTGGCAGGGCATAGGGACAGGGTGGGCAGCCCTACCCTTTGGGGGGCATGCCAGGCTCCCCCTGTGCCACCCCCCCTGGCAGGGAGGGCAGTGGGGGAGTCCTGGAGTAGCCCTAAATCGACTTAGGGCTACTCCAGGTCTACACTGGCTTAAGTTGACTTTAAAAAGTCGACTTAAGCCTAAAGTCAAACTAAAAGTAGGTTTAATAAAGTTGACATAATTTTCATTAAGTCGACTTTATTTTCCTTAAGTCGACTTAAGCAGCTTTCTTAAGTCGACTTAAGGAAACTGTAGTGTAGACGCAGAGTAAATTAAGTCGACTTAAGCAAGCTTAAGTTGACTTAATTTACAAAGGTAGATGCACCGAATGTGAGAGAGGCATAAGTTGTCAAGGAAATTATTTAACTATGAATTGTTCAGGTGCTTTTAGTATCCACCTTCTTGTGTTATATACCACCTCAGCACCAAGGAAGATATATGAGAGCTACAACAATGAAAGAGGAAGGCGTATATAATTCTAATGCCCTAACAGGATATCTAGAGTGTTGTTGGAGTATACACAAGTCACATGTTTGTAAATGAACACATCTTTATTAGTTATTAACACCTTAAATAGGAAATAAATTTGTAATCCAGTATTGCCAAACCTAAACATTCAAAAATCATGAGACAGGACCTCAAAACTATCAGCTTGTCTTAAAAAATAATGATTTCCTTTTAAATTATCTGAATCTTTAGGTATAACATTTTCAAGCTTCACTTTACAAGGAATGCAAAAAGCTTCTTATTTCTTTTACATGTAAACTGATATCCTCAGAAAGTTTCAGAATTTAAGACTTTCAGATTGTCTAGCCTGACCTCCTGTCTATCAACAGACCACCAACATCCTCTAGCACCTACACAGTAAACTCAATCACCAAATTAGACCAAATTATTACAGCCCCCAGGAGACTAGACAATTATGTGATCCAGGCAGAGAACATGAGGAACCCAGATGCACCAGTGCCTGAGGCTCCCACAATGGCAGGGCATGGAAATGATTGAAATATACCATATAACACTGGTAATGACACACACCTGCACGCTGAATTGGAAGGTGATCCCCCCAGACGGACACACACACAGACACCTCACACAAAGGTCACTACCAATATGAACTAGGAAAAATTGCTTCCCAGCCCCACATGCAGCAATTAATTAAACTGTGAGCCTGTGAAACAGCCAAGCACCTGAGCCTGAAAATACTTGGTGCCACTTTATACTCTGATCCATCCCCACACTGGTCCATATCTGAGGCTTCAGAGGAAGGAGATAAAAATAATAACAAATAAATAAAAGGACTCCAGAGTATACTAAGGGGAACAAATTTCTTCCTGACCTCCGCAGGTACCTGGTTAAAAACCCTGAAATGCAAGCATATGCCAACATGACTGCAGAACTTGGGGCTTTAAGAAAAACACCAAATATCATGAGACTACACAATTGAGAGAGTTGGTAAAACCAAAAACTCCAATTTTAACATGTCACTCATTTGTGCCCTTTGTTTACTTCTTGCATGTCTCTCAGCTTGGACACTAAAAATCAGTTCCACTTCTGTTTATCAATTAGTATTTTCAAATGCTGAGTGCTTCAGTGTTGGGGTTTCTAATGCCAAAAGAGAATGTTTATGTTTTTAATATATGCTCTAGTTTTTATTTATTTTAATGGTGGAAAGATTTCTATTATTCCTAGATTTAGAAAAGCTGCTGCAAACTTAAACCTTGAACCATATTTGTTAAACATGTTAAAATAATACTGTCAATAGTATATATTAGTTACTGTTTAGAAAGGATAGATTTTACCATACTTACATTGACTAGTACCCTATGCTGCTGGTATCCCATTGAACTCAATGGGTAAAATCCTGGCCCAATTTTTCCCCAATTTGGATCAAGTGCAGTATAAGTATGTCTTGATAGAGAATGCTTGAGTGCAGTGGTAACAGCAGCAGTATCCAGTCCTGCCTCCTTACTTAAATAAAATGCTCACTGAAATTGAATTGCAATGGGAGTTAGGCCTAGATCAGTAGTTTTCATCCTTTTCAGGTCATGAGCCACAAATATAATTTTTACAACCTTGAAGAGCTCCAGTATCCACCAATAGTCTCCTGCCCCCCATGGCAGCCAGGGGGAAGACGTTCAGTGAGGAGGATCACCCCTCCCCCTGACTACAGCAGGGAAACCCTGCATTACACCTGGGTCCCTAGGCAGCAGCTCCCTTCTTCAGCCAGGGCAATGGGGGATCAATGCTCCTCTCCCTTTAGCTCCAGCAAAGATCCAGCATCTAGGGACCCAGGTGGACCACTTTGCTGTGGGGAGGAGTGCACTGATCTCCCATCCCCTTGGCTGCAGCAAGGAGCCTGCACTGGCAATATGCTCTGACTGGGTTCATGCAGCCAGTGGGAGAGGTACCCTGAGCAACTCTGAAAGATTGACCTGGGGGCCATTGGAAAAGAATCACTGGCCTAGATCCAAAAAGATATTTCATTCTTCCCTGCCCACAAGCATTTTATGGAGTGCTGAACTGAGCTCATGTAAATCTCACACACACTACTGACTTCACATATGATTATTGCTTCCTTTACTCACCTACAGTTAACATTTTCATTCAGACCAAGCGCACATAAAAAACCCGACACACTCTCTTTTAAATTTAGTTTGCATCTTATTTACAGACTACATCTACCTAAATGAAGCTATCCATATCATCCTTCTGTTAATATTAAAAATCATAAATCATTTGCATCCAGATATGGAGTTTTACTTGCCTCCCTAGAGCATCCTGAAAGAAAATCAATAATCCAGGCTGTCTGTAAGGAACTAGGAAACGTTTCCTCGGTTTAAGCAGTTTCCTCAGCTACTCTAAATCCAAGATCAAATTTTGTCAGTTAATTTCAAAATCCTTAAACCAAGAGATCGAAAACCAGGGCTCATGTATTCAGTTCATAGGACAAAAACTGACGCTGTGTATGTCTTAGAACAACTAACCCTTCTGTTAGAAAAAACAACAAGAGTCCTGTGGCACCTTAAAGACTGACACATTTCTTCAGGCATAAGCTTTCGTGGGCTGCAACCCACTCCATCAGATGCATGTTAGTTCTGTTAATGTGTCTGTCTGGGACAATGATACGATGTAATCACCTTCCTCAAAGTGGCATCTTGCGATTTACATGACATTTGTACAGCACTTTGAGATCGTCGATAAAAGAAACTGCACATGTGCCATGTATTATTCCAGGGCTAAATTGAAACTTTGCCACAAGCCCATATTTCATTGCACTACCCCAGGAGCAATAGGGGAAGCAGACTGACTCAGATAGTCACAATTTGCCTCCTTGGTCCATATCTGCTCTGGGGTGGACATGTGCTGTGCCATCCTTATCCCTGGAAAATTGCACTGGGGATGGGAGAGGGAGCAAGACTACTTATCTCCTGCCCAGCTCACCTGTGCAGCATAGGAGTAGTCCTTCGGAGGAGAAAGCTTCCCCCTTCACATTCTACGGTTGCCTGCTATAGGATAGCCAGCACTGGAAAGCAATGGAGTGCATTGTGTGAATATTCAGGATGGTCCACAGCCTGGCTCTCCTATTGGTTTATTACTGTCTTCCTTAAAAATAATAACAAAAAACCTCTCAAAAAATCACTCTTGGTCTCTTTTCTCTGCCATCATCACCTTGAAAGACTAGCTTAGCTCCCTGTATAAAAACAACATGATTATTTTAGCCTTTTTCTTTGCTATTTGTTCCAAACAGCTCCTCAAATACATACACAAATTCTCTTCAGCAGCCTCTGTGTCTCTCCTACCCTGAGGATATCTTGTTTCTTCTAGCTCAGATTAGTCCCCTAAAGAGGAAAGAACACAGCAATTTAAGCTAAGTAACTCTTTGACCCATCTGTCTTTCTCAGTGATGCCTCTCTTCCCCTCCATATTCAGATCTGACTGACAGTTTTGTATTGTTTTTTCTGCAAGGCTTCAAAGCCTCTGGCAGCTCCCTATCATATTTATATTAGCGGTCCCACCTCTCTTTTGGCCTTTTGCTCTGGCCAAGGATCAAGACCTACAGAGAATTCTGATTTTTTAAAAAGTATACATTGAAAAGCAAGTGCATTCAGACTCTTTGCAATTAGTTTTCATCTGTCATTTTATATATTCCCTGCAGAGCATTCTGGTATGCTGCTATGCATCTTGATGATAGATTTGCAGAAATCTTTTAATGGAATGTTTAAATATTCATTAAATTATTTTATTTATTTTCTTTAAGCAAAAAGTTGGTGGGTTCTATTTAGTGGGAATTACAAGTGTCTATATCCCATGTGCCTACTGAAGTAACGTTAATTGCTTCAGTGGTAGGTGGACGTGAAGCAAAATATGGATTCAGAAATGTGGACTTCGAAAGCAAGCTACGAAATGGAGAAGGACGCATCAAACTTTGTGGTGGTGAATTCCCAAACCAAACTTAAATCCTTTTAAGTTTGTTTTCCACTGAAGATTAGTTCTAGTGTGAGCTGATAGTGTCAGCAGCTGCGCATTGCAGCAGGGCTAAGCCAAAAATGTAGATACTCTTTCTCTAAACCTTGGTTGCCCTCTTCCAACCAAGTAGGACTAAATGGACATTTTCTTACCTACCTAGATTCATCTTCTGACAATCCTATTTCCTCCCCTCCACAGGAAAAACAGATAGCTGCTGCTTCCGCCATCTGGACTTTTCAAGTGACTGGCCAGAATATGTGTCCCCACAGCTGCTGAAGGTAGCTGGCCTGCCCTCCCCCTACATCTGATAGCAACATGGAAACACACCTTCAAATTCTAGGACTGTAAAAAACTCTTTGGGGTCATACACCAAGGAGCCCAAAGCCCAGGGAACATGAGGTAAATGCTCTTCCTCCTGTTACAGGATACTAGTTACAAACTATAGCTTAGGTTTTAAGGTTTAATGGGTTTGGTAGGCACAATACTGGGAGACAAGATAAAAGATAAAAGCAAACTGCATTTATTAAAAATACAGACAAGAAAATAAAAAGAAATAGAAAAGCACTAATGTTTCTGCCCCTTCAGCAGATGGGAACTCCAATTAAATGACTGCAGGCGTGGAGCATGGGGAGCGATGACTTGTGGCAGTGAACATAGCAGTTGCCCTGACGATGAGGTTTTTAATTGCGGGAGCTATTTACCAGCTTTTTATATTTTTGAGGTTATTAAGTGGTTAAAAGGCATGTACATTTGGTGGGTTTTTTAATTTATTTATAATATTTTTTTGCCCCAGTTTTATTTTGTTGTTTGCAAGTTATGTTTGCCTCTTCGTGGGAGCAAGGTACCTCTTTGGTCACTACCAGTTCTATTTTGCTTACACACAGGATAAACTTTTGGTGAGGGCTAATTAATGGCAACACAACCTACTATCAGTTTATCGCATTACAAGGTCTTCCGTTGGGTACTACATTCCATCCCACTAGGTGGTGGAGCTGTTTATAGCCCTGATAAGGGGTTCTAATTTTAAAATTAATTTTTATAATTAGGGCTTGCACTTTTTGCCATTAAATTGTTGCTTTGTGAAATATTGGTACTAAAGCAGGCTGTTTTTTAACTAGTATGATTTAGGATCCGCTACATTTGGTATTTTAAAAAAAACTTTGGATTAAGGTTTTTAAAGAAAGGAAGTTGGTTAATTTGTAATTTAATTATTTTTATATTAAGGTTTATTTAGGGCTTTAATATTAATAAATTTTTAAAGGTTTGTTTTTATTTTATTTTTAGGATGGTGATTTTTTTTGTTGTTATTTTGGGTTGAGGAGAATAATGGATGTTTTTTAATTATTTTTATAAATTATTTGTTTAAAATTAATAGTTTATATTATAAAATTTAATTTAAATTGCATTGATATTAATTTTATATTAATTATATTAATTTGTGGTTTTAAAATAAGCAGGTTGTATGTGTTTGGTAAAATTATTGTATGTAGGTGGTGCTTGTTAATTTGCATTTTAAGAGACTAACCAAGGCCAGGCCGAACTGGTGGTACCCCTTGACGGGGGCCAGATTTTTAAAGCTTTATACTTGGCCAGAGCCTAGCAGAGGCAGGCCTGTATGGTTGGTACACTTGTTTATCTTTAGCAGGGCTTTTAAGATATCTTGTCTAAACAATTTGCTGGTGTTGGCATTGGTTTAGCACTACAGGGTGGTGTTATTTAGCAATTTTAAGGTAAAATTTTTGAGCATACTGAAGGTTGTGATACCTAGGATTGAGCCAAGATGCCACAGACAGGGTAAGGTGCAAATTGCCATAACGTTACAGGACTGATTGGAAGGACAGGCAAGTTTTTAATGGTTTGGTGGGACTTTACAGGTGGGAAGGTTAGGCGAATGGTGCCTCGCGAAGGATGGTACGGCTGCGATTGTTTAGCCTCAGTCACTCGTATTAGTTTGCTTTGTAGGAGTACTTTTCACATATTAAGACAAACAAAATTATTAATTTTATTAATACTGATTTAATAGGTGTCCCCGGGTCTCTGGGTGATGATTTTTTTTTTTTCTTTTTTTGGCTGGAGGAACTGCTTAGGGTACTGTTTTAAAACTGGGTTTGATGGGGGGACGGGGCGGGGGGGAGGTTTGGTTGTTTTATTTGTGTACTTAAGCTTTTGCGATTTTTAGGTGGTTTTTGGCATTTTGGATTTCTTTAGGCTTAGCGCCTCTGGGAGGGTGATTCGCTTACAGATTAATCGGGCCACTGAATTGCCAGGCTGCACCTGCACGGGTTTTATTTTAAAATTGAACAGCAGTACTGCACCTTTTTTTTAGAAATTAGGGTATGCCACTCCTGCCTGTACATATACTTTTGCATATACTGCTAGTTTAGAATGGAGGGCTATTTTTTAATAATATTTTTTAGGTAGCTGTATTGTGTTTTAGTGGGATTAATTTTTGTGTGCTGGGATTAATGCTATTTAGGATGACTGCGTACAAGTTTATTTTTACTGAGCTAGGTGTTTTTTGATTGGGGAGTGTGTAGCAGGGTGCATTAGCACTACTTGCAGCACATTAGGATTTGGCTGGTTTGGGTTTTTTATAGCACTTAGCTGCTTAGTCACTGGCCACACGCTTATTCCACTGTGCTGTTGTTCCATTGGCATTCGGCTATAACACTGGTGAGAATTTAATTGAAAGGCAGTTTTTGTTAGTATTTTATACTACTTTTTAAGCATGCAGTCTGGTGATAGGAGCAGCAGTTGCTGCCTTAGGAACCAGTTGTAGCAGTTTACTGCACCTGCCCTCTGGGGGTAACAGGAAAAATGGACCATCTAACAAATGCCCAAACCTGTCGCCCGGTCCTGCATGGTGCTGCCAGCAAGGGGCAGGAGGGGGGGGAATATTTAACTGTAGCGAAAAAGGAAACTTCACGGTAAAACAATGCATTTTGTAAATTTAGCAGTTATAGTTTTTGGTGGCAAGGGAGGTTAGCTAAATGTTTTTATGGCACTTGTTTGGTGGGGGGAACTTGGCCTGTATTTAAAATTTTTTTTTACAGTTGACTAAATTTTACAAGCAGCTACAGTCATGTTCAGGGCAATATGAAACGTGAGAACATCCCGAGTTTGTGCCCAGTAGCATGCCTCCTCTGGACCCAAATGTACTGAATGGATGTGCACACTCTGGAGGTGAAGTGGGAGAAGCCTTTTCCCTCCTTAGCAGGGGCTGCTCTGCACTTGGCAACATGGGCCAAGTGGTTCACTGCAAAATTATAAATACATATATATAAATATATATAAATTATAAAATTATCTTCAAAACGTCTGACGAAGTGGGATTTTCTCCCACGAAAGCTCATGCGATAAATAAATCTGTTAGTCTTTAAAAGTGCCACAGGACTCTGTTGTCTTTCTGCAAAATTATAGTGATGGTTTTGGGTGCAACTGTGGTTGGCATTTACATGGGGTATATACATTAATAAACTTTGTGCAGCAGAGTACAATTTTTGTTAAGTGGGGGTGTCTTACATGGGCTTGCTGTGGATGGCCTCCTTTTGGACCTTTTAGCATTTTAGTTAAGTGGCCAGTTTCTGAGCCACTGGTTAAAAAAAATTACTATATAGTTTAGGGGCATTGTTGGCACTATGCACACAGGGCATGAACCTTGTCTGTCTTTAGTTAGTGCCCTACAATTAAAATTTTAGCAGCAGAACAGGCACACGAAGCCTGCCTGCCAAAGCAGTAAAAAAAAAAAAAGAAAAAGCTACCAGCCCCTCCTTTTTTTTCGCAGCACACAGCCAGATGCAGCCATGCTCTTGCGGGAGGGGCAGGGGATCCTGAAAAATTTGTGTCCAGGGTTTTAACATTCTTTTACTTTGCCTTTGAACACAAGGCTGCAGGGTGGTTACTTAGGCAGTCAAACATGATACCCAGAAAAAAAAAAAAAAAAGGTCTGGGGGAAGGGAAGGGGGCTCTGGAGAAGCTGCTCTATCATCCCCCTAACTTGATGGAGTGGGCCCCCAGCCTCGTTACCTCCTCCAGGACCAGCTGCACTGCATCATCCTCCTGGTCTCAGCAGCAGTGCTGCCTGGATTTCATGCTTTCACTTACTTTTTGCTTGTATTGCATTAGGAGCCCTTGGAGCTCTGTTTGGGTGTAATCTTGCATGATTTGTATTTGTTGAGGGGCCACTTCAGGGAGTCCCTTAGCTTTATTTGCAACTAGAGGTTGAAGGTCCTTTGCAGGACTTTTTTCTGGCTTAGCTTTTTTTTACTTTTTATTTTATTGCTGAAATTTTATACATTTCCATTTTATGTTTTAGGGTCCCTGTCTAATGCTATTTGGGCCTGGACTTTCGCTTGAGACATGGTGGGGTGCGGGTTCTGTAGGAGGCAGCAAAGGCAATCCCAGGCATAGTGGATTGCTAATGTTTTAGCCACCTTCCCTTGCTTGTAAGCTTTGTGCTGGACAGCTTTTAAAGCCTTAGCCACCACAGTGTTTTGTTTTTTTTAGAAAGAACTTGCTTAATATTTTTTAGTATAACGGCCTGTTCCAGCTGTTCAACATTAGTTGTTAACACTTTTAGTATAACTTTGTTCCTTTTCCAGGTCTCAGTGTCCCATTCTCCACGGTGAAGGGTTTGCACCTTCACAAAGACAGGAGCTTGGGCTTTATGCTTGTGTTTGCACTGTACCATTTCTAATTGCTTTTGGAGCGAGGTTATTGCAACAGTCTGAGTGCTACAGGTTGCTTTTATTTATTTATTTATTTTGTAATTGCTTTTTTTTTTAAAATAATATTTTTTTATTTTGGCTGTTCCACAAGGCAGTTGGGAAAAGCCATCCGGCCTGTTGGACACCCCTAATCATGAACAGTGGGAGGGAATCCGGCACCTTCTTTAAATCTCGGGGTAACTCATTCCCAATCTCCAAGTCAAATGACACCACCGGGGTCACCCGGTTCCAATTCTGTGCCAGACGGTTCCAGGCTGACTTGGTGGGCCAGCCTGATTGTCGGCTGTCAACATCGCCCCCCTTTCCCTCTTCCCTTTTAAAGAATGAAAACATCTTGTTTGTGCCACCAAACCCTGCTCGCTGCACCAAATGTTATAGGACACTAGCTACAAACTATAGCTCAGGTCCTAAGGTTTGATGGGTTCGGTAGGCACAACACTGGGATACAAGATAAAAGGTAAAAGCAAACTGCATTTATTAAAAATACAGACAAGAAAAAAAAAGAAATAGGAAAGCACTAATGCTTATGCCTCTTCAGCAGAGAGGAACCCCAGTTAAATGACTGTGGGTGTGGAGCATGGGGAGTGATGTCTCGTGGCAGCAAACATAGCAGTTGCCCCGATGACAAGGTTCCAAATTGAGGGGTCTATTTGCCAGCTTTTTATACTTTTTGAGCTTACAAAGTGGGCAACAGGCATGCTCATTTGGTGGGTTTTTTACACTTATTTACAACATTTTCTTGCCCCAGTTTATTTTGTTGTTTTACAAAACTTGCAAGTTATGTTTGCTACTTAGTAAAAGCAAAATGCATCCTTAGTTAGTACCAGCTCTATTTTGCTTATACACAAAGTAAACTTTTAGTCAAAATTAATTAGTTAGGACCAGCTCTATTTTGCTTATACACAAAGTAAACTTTTAGTCAAAATTAATTAATGGCAACGCCACCGACTTATCTTATCGCATTACAAGGTCTTCCGTTAAGTGCTACACTTCCCCTCCATCATCAATATTAGGGAAGGTGGGCTATGCAGAAAATCCTCTCTTCTTTGCAAGGAAGGTGGTTCTTCTACTCCTTTTTCCTCATTTGAAAGGAGGGGAAGAAAGTCTCTGATTTTACTGAGACAAAAGGTTAATGTTGCAATGCTGATGCTGTCTACGTATTTGAAACAATAATAATGGTTCAGT
>ML685769.1:14111536-14159914 GCA_007922175.1 Pelusios castaneus | reverse complement strand
GTTCAGTCTATGTTTTAATACACATCTTTATCACATGATGATGACTTTATATGTGCTCTGATATGTATCTTCATGACATTAATGGTGGCTAGATGCATGATACATGTTTTTAACACTCTTGATGTGGTAAGGACTTTAAGTTGACTAATCTGTATTTTGACATTGCTTGTTCATGTTTGCATGCTTGTTTTCATGTAGTTAGAAACATTTTAATTTCCCTGAAAAAAACAACATTCTGGATTAAGTGACAAATTTATGGTATGTTTAAAGAGTGTATTAATTTACAAATGATAATATTAGAGCCTGAGAGCTGGGGGTAAAGCATTCTTCACTAATAAATCCAGCAATAAAAGGACCTTTCAGAGGAGGTCAGGTGAATCTCAGTGTATTAAGAAAATGCTACAAAATCTTCCTCTTTGAAAAAGCTTTTCCACCATAACAATGTAATTTGCACTACTGGCACTTTCTTCTTCCCACACACACTCCCATCCAAAAAGTAATTGACAAATCAAACCAAGCTACCAAAACACAATAACCTACTCTAGGCACAGTTTTCCCTTAAAAAGAGAAAATTATGAAAGAGATCCAAGGATTTCCCTAGGAATGTCAGTATTGCTACTGCTTTTGTGTTAAAGGAGCTCAGGTCCTATGATGGTGGGTGGCAGTATAAAACCAATAGCTTGTGAATACAGCTAGTCATTGATATGTTTATTTCTCTTGTTTTCTCTTCATTATTCAGTTTTCTGTTGAATTGAGGTTTCAGACTGTTGGCTTGATTGAAAGTCATGCTAGTAATGGATTAATGTTTAGTATTATGTTGGGATTGAATGTTGCCTTAACTCATAGTTTCTTGCTTTTTAGCATTTGCAGTGTTGTGAGGAAATATAGTCACCCTCAATTCTCAGGCAATTTTCATGTCTGGGATTTATACTATATTTGTTTTGAAGTGGAATATGAAATAGACTTGATCAGAAGAAAGTGTATGGTAGGAGATGCCTTTGAATAAGCTCCTAATAAGCCTCTGCATACAATTTAGAAATACAGAATCTGAAATACACACACAAGTGAAAAACATTGAAATGCTCTAATAGCAAAAAGTTCTATACTGTATGGAGTTAACTGTGCAGCTTTTCCATTGACTTCAGCTAGAGCAAGATGAGACCTCCTCTCCCAAATATTTTATAACCCCACAGGAGAAAATTCACAATAATAGAGATCAGGTACAATCTATTTACATAGAAGAAAAACCTAGTCACTCCTTATTTCTCTATGAACCTGAAAGACAGGGAATACACTGCTGTATTTTGCATGTCATCTGTCAGAAAGCAAACAAGCAAGACACTGTTAAGAAAATAACAAGAGCTGCCCCCGAGATAGGTAATCATATGTGAGAGAAAAAAAATAATTCTGAAGAAAGGGTCACCTGTCCCCTGGATGACACAGATTTCACACTACCCAGCAGTTTCATGTAAGAAAGCTAGAGAGCAAATGAAAAAACACACTAACAACAAGCACAGTTTTTACTTCTCTGAAAAGAAATCAAAACGTGTCCTCGAGGTTTGGCTCAAATATTCCCCTTTTTGTTGGGTTAAAGGTAGGATTTTTTTTATTAGGTTGATGGTGCTTTCAACAGCATATTAAGCAACAGAAAATAACACAAAAAATAAGAAGCCTTTTATGTCTCTCTCATATTCATTTTCCCTTGTCCTCTATCCCTGGAATGATTTGATGTTGTAATTTCATTGTCATTTTGTACTCATTTTTTTTCTTCAAGTTGTGTCCTACAGGTTGTTTTTCCCCCTTTTCCCTTCATGTCTTTCATCAGTAAAATCTTGTATAATTATATTTAAACATTTTTATCACAACTGTAGGTGTTTTTTTTTTAGTTGAACTATTAACCCACAATGGAGGGATAGGGTATTAAGAGTATATTTATATTAAACTGGACGCCCCATCTCACCCCAGGATCTTTATGCCCATGCCCATCTATCAAAGCTAAAGTTACTAAGAAGCAGAAGAGAGGCTGATTTGATAATTTAACAATAACAATGATTTATTTAAACAGCAATAACTTGAGTGAGCAAAGGTAACAAAAGGCTGACATTAACAGCATCCCCCTTTCCTTCCTTGATTTCACCCTCAACTCCGACTGGGAAGTCCACTTATCTATTGTTCTTCACTCTTAAAGGGCACTGTCCTCTACTGTCCAGATGATGGTATCTCTGGAAAGCTAACCAGATCCAGGAGTGCAGTAGATGTTCATTGCGGAATCCCTCAATACCACTGGTGGTTCAGGTAAGTGGCAAGGGTCTCTGATAAGTCCCACACAGTCCTTGAGGTAGATATGCAGGCTGGCCCGCGCAATGCTGCCTCTCAGGTGGACAGCCCAAGGTAGCGGATGAACTACCAATTTATAAGAGTTTTTCCCACCATTGCCAGTGATTGACAGTTCTTGATTGGCAGCTGTTGTGCACCCGGCACTCTAATCTCTGCACACGACACTAGTCCTTATGCAGTCGGCACCAAACAAGATTGAGTTTATGAGTGATTGACAGCGCCTTGTGCTCTACTGCCCTCTATAAACACATACATGCTATTTACATTAGACATCTTTTCAACCCATTACTTTTACTTAAAGACCTCTCTAACAGAAACATGTCATTGAATCTTGCATCTGTCATTTCTGCAACACTGAACCCTTCTAGCATATTTCAAATTGTTCTGCAGTAGATCTTTATTTTGTTGTTCTGTCACATGACAAATTAAGACAAATATCCATGTGCAGTTAAATATGGACAGATTTGTAAAAATCATTTGGCCAGCTCAGCATACTGTAGTTAGCTTGATCTCAAAGCTTCAATGAGTTCCACTCAGAAAGTCCTGTGTGCTTGTGAAGAACCCTACTGACTCCTGTGGCCCGTGTGTAAGGTGCATTGCAGAACCATGGCCCTTGATCATTTATTACCATGTAACAACTTCGCATACCATGGATCATACAGTGACAAGCCCAAAGTGCCCTTGCAGGAGACCCAGTGATATACTAGTTTATTCATCCTCTCTTCACAGGATAAGATCCTGGCCCCTGTAATTTATGCATTTCTCACTTCCAGAGTGAATTCCTGTAATTTGCTATTTGTGAGTCGATAGTGAATAAATAGGCTCATGGTGGTACTCACCTCCTCCATGGTCTAGGGTGCTTTTAATACATCAGGTTCAAAAGAAGTAGTGATAAATGATTGAACCATTTGTTGCACCCACTTCAGAGTCAGAAGAAATATATTATCATCATCTTGATGAAAGAAATAGTTCCAGTGATGGCAGGTTGAAACATATAACTAATTAAGACTGGAGGCAAGGTATGACTATTAAACTACTAAGAGGTGCTGGAATGGGGTAACGCATAAGATAGTTATTTTATTTTTTCTGTATGACTCAGACTCTATTACAAAGTTCTGTCTATAAACACTGAGGAAAAGAAAGCCATAAAAATAGTCGGTGAGGTGCTTGACTCATAGCTATAACAGTTGCACACCTGCACAATCCCCAGAAGTAATGGGAAAGGGAAGTAAAGGGCAGCCGAGAGCCCAGATCTTCTGTAATTTCCTTGCTAAAAGCAGAGAAAACTCTTTTCTGGACAACACTGGCAATAAATATTGGATACAAGGTATAAACCAATATGTTTCTTTAGAAATCGCTCTCTGAATCTCAGGTATTAACCAACTGTACTGGATTTTTATGGGTTGATTAATTATTTGACAGTAAACTATTATGGATTGGAGACTTGTCCAGACTATATTCTCTCAGCAGCGTTTACAGTAGATGAAATACTATCATAGATTCCTTGATTGACTTTAACTGTTGGACTGCTGTGCTTCCTCTTCAGGAGAACATTTTGCATAACAAAAAGGTAAGAAAAGGGCAATTCTGCAACACAGGAGCCTAGACAGATCAGTCCTATGGAATACATACTGGATGTAGATTTTCATGTTAATTGTGACTTAAAAGATATTTTTGTGTTTGGGAGGCATATTTGCTGGTGATGGCAATCAGACAATAGCTGTGTGAAGTTATTCTCCCACGGGCATTTTGCAACTGTTAAAATAATCTTTTCATCAGCCCCATGCAGAAGTGTGACCATTGACTTTCATAGCTCCAGGGAGTTTCACAACTAATAATATTTTCCATCTCTTAAAGCAGAGCAGTTTCATTTCCCCCATGTAGATAAAATCCACCCACATACAGCCCTCTGTGCCTCAGGACTCCCTTAATACTAATACACTGTGGGGGAAGAAGTAGTGGCCACTAGATATACATGGAACTCTCTGTTTGCACTGCATGTTACGGAGCTGTATGTTTCATGCTAGCTCAGAATATATTATTATGAAGGGGTAGAGCCCTGGTGCTGAACCGGGGACAGGTAGGTTGATGCCCACTGAATCTGCACTAATGCAAAGCTAGTGGGCAGAAACTCAAACACAGGGGACATTCTCCTCTTTCAGCTCACAATTCAGATCAGAAGCCACGGAGGAGCTATACTCCAATGGTCACCTCATTGGCTGTGGGAACAGTGGATTCTGTGTGTTTTCCACATTCTCTATAACCCCCTTGACCAGTTCTTTATTTACTTGGCTCTCTGAAGGGATGAGGCCCATGAACCTCATTCTAAAAGGATATTTAATCAACATTAAAATGAGAATCAAGAAAGTTCAGGCTTTCTATGGGCTTTAAACAGGAAACCTTTTATGTGTGAATAATTATTTGATGGAAGGGTGGGGAGGAAATGCCAGCAAATATTCACAAGGAATTACTTGACTAGCTGTAATCAGGATTATGTCCAAAGGAAGGTCACAGAAGAGTGAGGGAAATTAGAAGTGCAAACTCTGCCTGAAAAATTGTTAATGCTAATTAGTGGATGCAGTTTGGTGTGCCTGCAGCTAATGTTCTGTCTGCAGAAAAAATTGTATTTATTGGTCCAGTTTTGCTTTTAGGATAAGTTAGGATATCCACTTTGAGAGAAGAGGAGGGATTAATTCAGAGCTTTGCGATGTGTCATTGACTACCTGACCTGACACAACATAATATCTCTTAAAAATACTACTTCTGTCACAGGAATATGGCTGGATTACAGCCTACATCAATCCCAGGAGCTGCCTATATTCTAATCCATGCTCTTAGCTTCACACCATCTTGATTCCTATAAATTTGTGCTACCAAGTTGATTAAAGACTTCCTTACTTAAATTACACCTCTCAAAGTTCAGCGGCCAAATATTAACTTCCAGTAAAGGCTCATAAGAGGAACTTCATTACCTCTGTTAGCTAACCTTTTAACCTGCATCTTGGTGTAAGCCTCAAACTATACTGTACTATTTCCTTTCAAATTTAAAATGTCTTTACAGTGGACATATGGAAAACAGAATCCATTAACATTAGGACGGACGAAACTGACTTTACCAAGTGTTTTCATTAGCCATAGCCTTTACTGATTTACTTACTGTAAAATCCTTAGACTTTCTATGGAGTCCAGTACAGAACCCATCCCAGAAAATATTATTGGAACCATATATAGGTTAAAAAAAACCTCTCTCATTTCCTTCTAATTTGCATAGGCTGGGTGCTCATGAAATTGCCATTTTGGTGGTAGCAGTGTTATCTTTAAATTTAAAAAAAAAAAAAAAGGTTATTTTTCACTGGTAGGCTAGGGAGATGTCCAGAACATTATCTGTCTGTTGCAGCTGTCCCCCTGCTGCATTTATTTTCCCTTTGTTTTGTTGTTTTGTGTGGCCACCCCTCCCAGGCTGCTACGGGCCATTGCCCAGCCCAGGAAGGCGGCCTTTAGCTCCTTGGCTTAGACCCTGGCTTGGTGTAGGGTGGACAATGTCCAGCAGTGCAAGACTTAAATGGCCTGTTGAGCTTAAGGGCATGAGTCATACCTGTGGTTAAGAACTTTGCCCAGACATGTCCTGTGCTTATCTGCAGTTTTCCCTGCCCTCTCGCCTCCCCTGTAGCAGAGGGAGCCAATCAGAGTTACTGGCGGGAAGCTGCCTGAGTTTGCCTTTAAAACCAGACATTTTTGAGTCAGACATCAGAAAGGTTCCTGCTTTGCCACCTGGTCTGATCAGCTAGGGGTCTTTGGGGGGCCCTTTCTCCGCTCTTGTTTAATTTTTGAGCGTAGTCCCCGTTTTTAAACTCCCTTCCCACGAACACCGAATTTTTCCTGTGAGATCTCCTGACTATTGAAAACGAACCGAGCCTCCTCTGCATCCTCTGCTGCTGCTGCTGTTCCTGCCCCTGTCCTGGGAATTGGTAAGGCTCCCCTCTTGCAAACTCTCCCTGTCCTAGCTGCTGGCCTTGCTTCCCCAGCAGACAGACTCAAATTAATTCCTTGGTCTGTGCCAGAAACTGTTTCTAACTCCGCAGTTCCCTTGCTGCTTAAAGAAAAGTCTGTGCCGCTGCTAAGCTCTGCCTCCGTGTGCTCTGTCCTGGGGCTCCCTGCTTTCAATTGTTTCCACTGCTGCAGCCACCATCTCCTGACTCCCCCAGGAGCTGTACCCTGGACTCACACCACTCTGCCTCTGGGACTGCTCCCCCTGGTCAATAGGACCGGTATAGTATAAGGCGTGCCATTAGGTTTAGTTTCATTAGTTTGTTTAGATTTAGTTTTGTTAAGTTGCATTTTATTAGCTTGTATAAGTTGTAGTTCTGTTAGAATTGAATTTTGTGTCTCTGTTTAGTGGTAGTTAAGTGGGATACTTGTTTGCCATTACCTGTTATATTGTGTGGCCATAGTCAAGCTAGATTAAAGATAACTGTTTTACTGTATTGCTTCTCTCTTTTTGTTTTTCCTTCTTTCTGTTGTTCATTATTAGCATAAGTTGTATAGTTGCTGTTAAGTTGTTAAATAAGTGCCTCTGTGTCTTCATCTCTCCCCGAACACCCCAAGTCCTCCGCTGCTGTTTCCACCTCTCCCTGAACTTCCAAAGCCCCTTGCTCCCTTTCTTCTTTGATTTCTCTGCATTTAGCCTGCAGACTCCTGAAGACTACTCTGAGCCTCGCCCTGCAGGGCTTCATTGTCTCTTGCTGCATCCCTTGCAGCTGTACTCTTCCCTCTTCCTCTGCCACTGGTTACTCACCCCACCCCCACCTGTTCCTTAACCCAGCCTCTAGGTACACTCTTACAGACTGCCTCTTGCTGCATCCCTTGCTGCTGTACCCTTCCCTCTTCCTCTGCCACTGATTACTCACCCCACCCCCACCCCTGTTCCTTAACCCAGCCTCTAGGTACACTCTTAAAGACTGCCTGCCACTGCAGTCCTACAAACCAAGTTATTGATTCTCATCTGTACTATTACACTTGTGTACATTCACTAATCATCCTTATTGTGCAATTTTACTGCCATTTGTGTCTCATTCATATTCGTAAAACCCCATTGGTTACCATTGCCTTTACTGTACCTCTACACCTATACCACTGTGACATATTGCTTTTTTTTTGTAGAATCGCTAGCCACCAATTGTGACTCGCTGTGACACCTCTTCATTTTCACACTGCTTAATAAGAGAAACCCCCACCCCAACTGCCTACTTTGACAAACCCCATACACCCCATTATTGCCTACTGTGACAAACCCCATACATCCCATTATTGCCTACTGTGACAAACCCCATACACCCCATTATTGCCTACTGTGACAAACCCCATACACCCCATTATTGCCTACTGTGACAAACCCCATACACCCCATTGTTAAATTTTGCTGTTTTACATTTTTCAACAAAGATTGATTTGTACCCCACTGGTGTGGTAATTGCCCCCCCAAGATCCTCTACCTGCTGGCAGGGACATTATCTATGCCCTAATCTATGGAGGGCTACACATGGGTTGGCTGCAGGCCCACATATGGAAAAGTAGCAGCAGTGACAGTGATATAAGGAAGACATGGTGCAGTTATAACAGTCTTTTGAGTTTGTGCTGTGACATTATCTATTTTACTTACAATCCCTCTGAGTATTTCCATGTAATCTGGAAGGGAAACAGGGTAGAATCATTGAATCTTAGGGCTGGAAGGGACCTCATGAGGTCATCTAGTCCAACCCCTGCTAAAAGCAGGACCACTCCCACTAAATCATTCCAGCCACGGTTTTGTCTAACTAGGCCTTAAATGTTTCCAAAGATGGAGAGTTCATTGTTCTGTATAGAGCAATTGTTAGCTGCATAGGGTTCCTCCTCGCAGCTATTCTAAGAGCTATGTTAAAAAATATTGAGATTTACTCCTAATATCCTGAAAAATGTTATGTCATTAATTTGTATGATGTCCTTCACTGTATTTACTGTCTAGATGAGTAGTTTCGATTAAGGGCAAGTAACAGGTGAACATTATTTAAGACATCTGTTCTCTTGTGTTGAATTGAAATATCACCCCAGACACTGGTCCAACCTGCTTAGTTAAGATTGCAAACCAGTTACCATTTGAAAACCCTCTATGCTCATACTTAACTTTTTACAAGTATTTTGGACCTCTTTGGCCAATTTTTGTCAATCTTGGTTCTGGCTATAGATGAACTTATCCAGATGTATTTTTTCCACCTTTAAAAAAAATCTGAATATTTTCCCTGTTTTGCATAAATCCTAATAAAACCTGTACTAGGCAAAGCTATAGCCAAACTAGTTGATGTTTGCAATTTAATATGGGCTCTGGTCTCACTGAAGACTGAGGTTTTAACTTAAAGTGCTATGAAAATTGTGGGCTGGCAGATGCCATAGAGAATTTCTTCAAATCTAAAGATCAGCATTGCACCGCAGATATCGTCACATCGAACGAAGACGGCGTCTAGTTAGATAAGCCGTACATACTCTAGAGTCACTTGGGGCTTTGCCACTAACCCCATGTATAGTGTTAACTATTATTTCCTGGTCTCTTCTCACACCAGGGAGGGTATGCCTTAAGCTGCCTTATACCTTATACAATGTACATCCCCTGCATGCTGCACAGTGCAATTTTAGAACGCTGTAGCCAAAGCTCTGGCCAATACTGCTTTCATTTGTCGACAGGGGGTGGGGAGATGTAGTGACCCTGTAAAGTCTGCTGTATCTCACCCTGCAGCTACTCACAATATGGCTCCTTTTGACTGCTTACTCCCCTGTTCACGCATATAGGATGAACCACAATCCAACCCTGCGGATTGAAAAAAGCCCTTTCGGTCAGACTGGAAAGAGAATGAGCTGAAGTGGCGACTAGATGGGGATAAAAGGAGATGCACACACTGATGCTGACAAGAACAAGGCTTGTCATCACCTCAGACATTTCCAAGTTTGATTCCTTGGTTCATGTAAGTTTTCTGGGACCTCATTCTGATCTCACTTGCACCAATGGAACTCCATTTCCAGAGAGGCCCTCTTTGTTTATATTGAGGTAAGTGAAAGGAGAATTAAGCACCTGATATCAACTAGAGGAGAGTTAAGTGATACCACAGGGCTTTTTCTTTTTTTCCCATACAAAAGTGTGTAGCTAAGTAAAGGTACTCTGACAAAAACAATAAACTAATTACATATAAAACCCTCGCATTATTGCAATAGTAATGCTATTTTTTTTTACTTAGTTGAATATGGATAGGATATGTCTGTGTATTTATATATAGCATAATATTTATAAAGTATAATCGTGTAAGTACATTACACATAATTACTGCTAAAGGAAATCTGTAACATTATGTCATCATGACCAGATGCCCTGTAATAATATATGTATGTTTTATACAGAGTGGGCAGAATTTCTGAGTTTAGGACACTATGTAGTCATTTACACCACAGTAAAATGAGTGTAGAAGCTGACCAAATGAGAAGGATATTAATTTGCAAACACTGTGCACTCGTTGTGCATCTCTGTAAATAATTGTACATGTTGTAGGGACACAGGGATTATGGGCCATTACATATAAAAACTTAATCTGGTTTCCGTTCCTTTCCTGTTAAAACTTCAGGTAAATCCAGTTCAGATTTTGCTCAACAATTCTGGTCTATTCTTATTATAACCTACCCATCTCTACTGAATTGCCTTTTGATACCAAACTTAATTGCTTCAGTTGCACACATGAAATGACTTATATCAAATAGAAATATGTGATATTAAAAGAAAAATAGTCCTGAGAGCATGAAAAGAATACAAACAGATAATAGAAAAAGTGAATAATTTTGATGGTACTTCAAGACCATAATTTGGAGTGTTCATCAAATACAGTAAAGGATATCACAAAACAGGTGAAATGAGACCAAGAGTAAAGTGTTGACATTATTTGAATAATACAGGTGAGTTGAGATACTTGAAAATAAAGTCTGCTTGAGAGTGAGAAAATGGAAGAGCTCATCACAAATCATGAACTAAAATTAAGGTGCATTTTTAGCAGAAGATAAAACAGCAAGATACATGAGGCCAACTGGGGTTCAAACATTGTTCCTTAGAGCTGTAAACATGAAAAGAAATGACTAACCTAATTGGAAGTGCACATTAGCAATTTAATTTCTCTCTAACACCATTGTAAGTCAGGAGTAATTCTATGGAAATGGAATTAAACTGGTCCAAGTGAGATCTGAATCAGGCACCAGAAAACATACCAATCAATGAATCAAAAACGGAAATGTCTAAGGTGTTCCAGAAAAACAAACAGAGTCCTGTGGCACTTTTAAAGAGTAACAGATTTATTTATCGTCAGACACTTTGAAGATGGGACATTTACAGAATGGGAGGAAATTAAATGCAGGGAAGTGTATGACATAGGATCAGGTCAGGCTGTAACAGGAAATCAAAACAGATGTTAGGATTCAAATACTGGGGAACAGAACATAGAGGAAGGTGAGGTCAAATCACCTGTTATAATGAAAGAAAAATCCATAGTCCCTGTTTAAGGTGTTTCACTAGCCTTTCACGTATAGCCCTAACTTTACATCTAGGGAAACCTGGATTTTAAGTATTACCTAAAGTCTCAAAGAAAAAGGGGTGCTAATACCCAAGTCCCCATATTTGCACACCATAAAATCACTTCTTAAGAGGCACAATAGGCAAGCTTTACTTCAGAGAGGACACAGACAGAAATTCAAGAGGTGCTAAAGGTTTGGATTAAAGTACATTGGCAGGGCTATTTAAAGATACTAGTCAATATAGAGAAGTCCAAACAACAGAGTTAAAAATTAGATTAGAAAGAGGATAAATAGTGTATTATGTTAATGTTCACAGGTTGCTGGTCAACTTATATATTTGGAAGGACATACTAGCTGAATTACCAAAATAAAACACCTTCACACTGAAAACATGATCCCTTCCATATTGCCTTTAGTTTCTCTTATTCTTTCCTGAATACATATCCCTTAAAATCTGGACCACTTGCTAAATAAGGCTTTAAAAGAGATTTTTTTTTCATTGTTTAGAAATCAGTTACCTAAAAAGCCAAATTACTTGGCATCTTATAAGTCATGTATACCGAGGAGGGCTGTAAATATATCTTAAGAGCAAGCCAGCCTATGATATTTGGAGAAAAGGTTAATCTTTTCATCAATGCTGAAGCTGCCTAACAAATTTCCCACGCCCACAAGAGAACTTCAGACCCACAACAACAAGTTGCACAACTAATTGAGAGGTAGAGAATCCATTGCCTATGATTTCTACACTCTCCTCCTTTCAATTCTAATTCTCAGTCAGCAGGAGACCTAGAGGTTCCAAAACAACTCAGTTAGGGTCTTTGTTCATCCTCTAACCAGGTAGGGATTTTTAAAATAAAAAATTACTTGACAGTTTTGGCACAATGTTTCTTCATATCAGCTCTCTATACATAATATTGGTATCAATCTTTAAATCAACCAAGCACAAAGAAGAACTTCCCTTTTGTGACATATTCCAATAATCAAATATGTGATGGGATGAATGCCAGAAGATGGTGATGGTGGAGACAATGATTTAGCAAGTCAATGTCTTCTGCTGTATTCAGTACCCATTTTTGTTGGCCTCTGTACAAGTTCTAATTGATCAAGAAGTTTCTTTTAGAATTAAAACCTTTCCTCAGTCAGAGCAACAACTGAGACATTTTGCAGGAACAGTAACTCAAAAGTACTCCTCTATATGATGATTTGCAGCTCCAAGTTCTACTCATTGCATTTTAATTATATTTATTATAGGTTTGTTTGCTTTGGTATATTGGTATTTCAAATGAGTCTCTCTGGAGAGAGAAACTTTAGAATTCTGCTCTCTCTCTCAATCCAATTAGAGCACATTTTAAAGATTCTGGAATACCGTTGTGTACATTCCCAAGCCTAGAATCTAATCCCAGCATGGCCTGTATACCAAGGAGTTCCAAAAGGCAAGAAGGAGATCATAGGGTAGCAACATAGCCACTCTGCAGCAGCCCGTGATGTCTGTAATGGTAATGATGGGTTGGCCAGTGTTTGAAGTTACAGATACAATGGTTTCATTCTTGCTCCTCTCCAATCCCACCTTGCCTTTTGTGAACTGTGCCTTTAAGAGATGAGATAGTGTCCAACACCAGGAAGTGCAGCTGGACAGGTGTGGTGCCTGCAGAATGATCTCTAGTTAAGTTGCAGTAAAGCTCTGTTTATTGAAACATCCCAGGTTAGGTCTCTTCATTATCTTTCCTGGGTCAAACCCTAAACTGCAGATCCCACCCACAAACCAGTTCCCTTCTCACTGAAGTTCTTTGGAGCTAAACTCTGTGTGGTCAGATTTTAGAATCTCTCTACAAAACTTTCATAGGACCATATGGTAGGAGGGGCTAGAGTGGCCATCCCTAACCCCCTGCCAAGGTGCAAGATTTATTGTGTCTAATCCAGCCAAGCAGATAGCTATCTGGCGTCCTTCTGAGAACTTCCAGTAAAGGAGCTTCTACGACTCCCCTGAGGTAGTCTGTTCCATTGCCCTACTGTTCTTTTTTACATTTAGGAAGTTTTTTCTGAGATTTAATCCAAATCCACTATGTTGTAGTTTGAACACATTGCCTCTTGTCCTGCCTTCTGTGGCAAGAGAGTCCAACTTTTCTCCATCCTTTTTAACTGCAGCCTTTCAAGTATTTGAAGATCACTATCATGACTCTCCTTTATCTCCTCTTTTTTAAAGTAAACATACCCAGTTCTTTCAGCCTTTGCGCACATGGCTTTCTTTCCCTCCCTTTGATCATCTTTGTCACTCATCTCTGGACCCTTTCCAATTTGTGTACTGGTGACCAAAAATGGATACAGTACTCCAGCTGTGGCCTAATCAGTGCCGAGTAGTACATTACTGTCACCTCCCGTGACTTCTTACTATGCCTATATTAATACAACCTAAGGTTTCCTTTTTTTAAATGCAACAGCACTGCATTGCTGCCTTATTTGATCAGTATATTCTCTATTTCTAGACCCAGTCTTAATGGTTAGAGTACATTTTAAATATAAAAATATATATTATTAGCAAGTTAACTAAATTATATTATAATTATATATATATATTATATAGTATAATATATATTATTAGCAAGTTAACTAAAATGGCTGCCATCAGAAATCTGTATGTAAAGAAGTCTCCTCCACCTTCATCCATTGCTCTCTAAATCTTTTCTGTTGCCTGATTCTGTAGCCTGTTTCCTCCGTCTCCCAGCCGGCACAGCTCCTTCTCGTATTACTCTCCCCAGTTGCTTCCATCTTCTTCAACCCTTACAGCCCCTTCTCACTTACTTCATTCACTACAAACAGAGTCCTGTGGCACTTTTAAAGACAACAGATTTATTTATCGCATGAGCTTTTGTGGGAGAAAATCCCACTTCATCAGACGCTTTGAAGATGGGAAATTTTGTTTTTCTGCAATAGACTAGCACGGCTACTCCTTTGGAACTTCATTCAGTACGGCTTCCTAGATGCCCTCCTCAGCCTCTCTTCCAGAAACTATTTACTCCCTTGCCCAAATATTGTAGTTCCTTCCCACATCCATCATAATTCCACCTCTCCAAGTTCTCTTCTTTCCTTGCTTAAATGGCTAACATTGAAAGTGGAGGGGACAGTCATGATTTGTGTGTATAAAAACATATGTATAGAAATCTTTATGTTCATTTGTCATTTTCTCACTCCATTCATTGCACTGACTACATCAATCCCAGAGACTCCTTCCCTCCAAGTTGTATCTGCCACATTGATCTTCTGTTGCCCTCTCCAAGTAGCTGTTAAAACTAATGGAAGATATAGGATCGGTGAATCCAGAGAATATGACTTTGTTAAATCTCAGCCTTGCACAGTCTCTAGGGTTTCTCATCATTCCTCATATTTTGACAAATATATTCCGGGCACTTTCTAAAGTTTAAATGGATGCTTATCCACCACAATCCAGTGAAACGCTGGAGTTTCACATGCAGCAGGAAAAAAAATCATTGGCATTTAAATAATATATAAATACATTAGACACTGACAAGATCAACCTGCTAGGTACAGTATCTTACCATCTTCCCATGGGAAAGGATTGAGATGTCTAGTTGTCAGGTAGAACATCCTTATAATGTAGTGTACATGATAGTATTAACTGTACACCATTCTTCCTAGCCCAAGCTCAGGAGGCTCCTCCCATCCACTATGCCTTTCTGTGACCTAGTCAAAATTCTGTCAAACCTGCAATCACTGCTGTTTATGGCACTGTACTCACCAGCCACCTGCAGTGTACTTTATTCTTGCAAATATTACTCTGTTAAGCTGGCTAAAAAGAGAAGACCAGTAATCACAGATAAGTACTTAATCTCCTTAATCAATGAGTTCAGAAGTCTAGTATGGATTGTTGGATCCGATGTATCATTTACAGCAAACTTTTACCCTCCTTGATTGGAATGAGCATATTAACGCATATTAATGCATATGTTAGCGCATATTAACACTAACACAGGCAAATCCCACTTCATTTGTTATAAAAGTCTCAAACCACATCAATCCCTTTGGCTCCCTGCTATTGGATGGAATTTCTTCTTCCCAAAGATTATCTAGAATCTAGAGAGACACTGCTTAATTTTTCCAGCCTCTTAGCAGTCATGATATTAATGTTTTCAGTCTCTTAGCAGTCATGATGCATCTGACAAAGTGGGTTGCAGCCCTCAAAAGCTTATGCCCAAATCAATTTGTTAGTCTTTAAGGTGCCACAGGACTTCCATTGTTTTTGCTATATACTTTCATTGCTTTTACCCAATAAGCATAGGTTGTTTGACATAATACAGACACGGTGGTACATGAACCATATATTCCATGAAAACATCACTGTTCTGTACTTCTTCTCTAGATTAGACTGGTTCCTTTCATGAGGAAGTAAATTTCTCATTTGGCACCAGGAACTTACCTAGTCACAGCTCTCAATGGTCTCCAAATCACAATACCCAGGTATTTATTGAACTATTCAAGGAAATAACATTCTATTTGAACATGTTCTGAAAAACGATTTCTAGAGTAAAATATTTTATGATAGGTTTGTTGTTCACATAGGTGAAGGGTAAAAAACAGTTTAATGGCAATTAGAAGTCATAACTAAAATAAGTATTTATTCTTCTCTTTGTGCATCAGATCACCATCTCTAAAAGAGGGATGATATATTTCTTTTTTCCCACCTTTTGATTGACTTTTCTGTATCAATTGTAAGATGTTCCTAGCAAGGACTGTCCCTTTCTAATGAAGCCATGATCTCTGTTGAGGTGTCTAGTTGTTATTGCAATACATGTGATGATAATCAAATGCATAAATTAACATCTGTCTTCATTTAAGGACAACAAATGTGTTTTACTGAATTATTATGATGTAAGGAAATTAGATGGCACCACCTTTTGTTGTTTAGGAAAGGACTTTAAAGGAGGAGAAGAAAGAGAACCAAAGAAAGAAAGCTGCCATAGCAAGCGTGGCTGATTGTCCATACAATTCTGAATACATCCACTTGTAAACTATGACATCCATATTCTGAATTATGATCTTATTAGTGCTATTAACTTGGCCTGCCCCATGATGCTTGATTTGATTTTCATTTTTGTCTGGAGATCTGTCCTATCCCAGGGGAACAAGCCATTATAGAGACTGCTGTTGATCTCTCAGATATGTTCTCATTTTGGGTTTTTGTACATGTATAAGCTGATCTGTGATAAGAACAAACTCTTTATTGTTCTGCAATACATGAGAAGTGGTCATGCTTTGATTGATTTTAAAGGCCACTAAAGTTAAGGGAAAGAGTCCAACTGTCATTAATGGGCTTTGGATCAGGGTCTTAAAGAACTCAAAAAAATCTTTCTGATTTTCTTTTTGCATTATATCAGAAATATCTGTATGCACAGTGTTGGCTATAAGTCACAATTAAATCCAAATAGATTCATATTCTGTAACAAGTTCCTTCCTCAGGGCAACCCTTAGGCTCTAACTGGGCCTCTGTATTTACACAAGCCTCTGCCCAGCAATATCCAGGAATTCCAGCATGCTGCTGCAGTCATAAAAGGCTGAGCCCTCCATTTGAGCCCCAGAGAGTTCACCTCTTCCAGGGCTATCAACAAATACAAATAAATTGTCCCACAGATGTGGTAAGGCTCTCTTTTTAAGCAGGCTTAAGTTAGCCATGGCCCCAGTTAGCTCACAGACCACTATGGAGAGGTATTCTCTGTGACCAGGTGCATGGATAGGTCAAACTGAGAATGCCTTGCTCAGGGTAAACTGCAAGAAATAGGGCAGACAGTCACCAGAACTGGTGATTTATTTTATTCTTAGATTGATCAAGCCAGAAACTAAACAGCTTCTGCAATACCACACTGGTTAATAAAAAGCCAAACACAATTCCTTTAAGCATTCCAGCTTTTGGCTCCCATCTCAACCAAGTCAGAGTGAGGGGTTATTGAAAACCTGATTCACCATATGTGAGGTTCCGCAATTTCAAAGGACCAGATACTTATTTCCTGGCCAATATAAATCTCAGATCTTACCCAATTATAACAGTGATGCCAATCCTTTAGTAACTAAAACGAAAGGTTTAATAAAATAAAAAAAGAAAGAAGAGAGTTGCAAAGATTAATGTGATGAACTCACAGTACTCATCATTGGATTGGCACCTCATACTGGTGATCTGGGGAACAGTTCAAGCAGACATCCATGCCTGCAGGTGTTCTCTGTCACACTTCATCAGGGTTCGCCAGTAGTACTTTTGCGACTCTCAAGACCCATAGCATCCTCTTCCTGGCCTGGGCCTCCAGCCAAGCCAACAATCCATATCCCCCTTTCTGTGTGGATTCAACATGCCCAGCTCCACCAGTTACTTCAGTGACCATCAGAATCCACCACCACTTCCCTGGCAGACTGAGGGAGGCGGGCCTGCCCATTATCTGGGTCCCTGCCCAGGGATCCTATGTGCAGCAATCTTGCATTGCCCCTTCCTCCACCTCCTTAACTGACTTCCCTAGACCTCTTCCCCACACTCACAGTACCTCTTCTGCCCTTGTGCTGCAGAGTCCCCAGCTGTCAGTCACTACTCCGTCTAGTGTGCTGCTTTCCTGTAGCCTGCAGGACATTAGAAGCCAAATTGCAATGTCATTTCTAACAAATCATACTGAGGATATGTACACATGATCAGATTAAAGCGCAACATGGTTATCATGCTATAAAAAACACGTGACCTTTGTTGCAGGATAGCGTGTACACACGTCGCTCCTTGCAACGCAACAGAATTCCTTGCATTATCGCGGTTGAGCGCAATGACTTCTGGGCACCTATCCCATCATTCCATTTTCCCTGAATCGGCACTTGGAATCATGGGATGAAGGAAAGGAACGCAAAGCGCCATGGGTAAACTCTCAGTTTCCCGTGGTGCCTTGTGTTCCCCTTGCATCTTCCTCATTGCCAAAGGCAACTCGCGCCTATTTTCAACAGTGCAGTGACACACCGCACCACTTGCAAGCAATCACAACAGCGACAGCATGGATCCTGCTCTGATCTCCACTGTCACCTTCAACATTCTGAATACATCTTGGCTGGTTGCTCAGTACGCAATGAGCTCTGAGTCAGACGAGGACGCTGAGGAGCAGGGGCTGATCGATGCCATGCAGAGCAACAGCACCGCGTTGCTCAGCTCCTTCACCGATCATCTGCACATGGTGCAACGCCGTTTCTGGTCGCGAGAGACGAGCACCGAGTGGTGGGATCGCATAGTTATACAGCTGTGGGATGACGAGCAGCGGGTACAGAATTTTCAAATGCGGAAAGCAACCTTTCTGGAACTGTGCTCAGAGTTGGCCCCTGCCCTGCGATGGAAAGACACCAACATGAGGTCAGCCCTAACTGTGGAGAAGCGTGTAGCGATTGCTGTCTGGAAGATGGTGACTCCTGACTGCTACTGGTCGGTTGCAAACCAGTTTGGAGTCGGGAGGCCCACCATCGGATTAGCCCTCTCACAAGTGTGCCGAGCCATCAATCGCGTTCTGCTACGGAGGACGGTGACATTGGGCAATGTTCATGAGATTGTGGATGGCTTTGCTGCCATGGGATTCCCGAACTGCGGGGGAGCCATAGATGGCACACACATCCCAATTTTGGCTCCAGACCATCTCGCGACCGAGTACATCAACAGGAAGGGCTACTTCTCCATGGTGCTGCAAGCACTCGTGGATCACAAGGGGCGTTTTACGGACATCAATGCTGGGTGGTCGGGAAAGGTGCATGATGCCCGCATTTTCAGGAACACTGGTCTGTACCAGAAGCTGCAAGGGGGTACCTTTTTCCCTGATCAAAAAATTACAGTGGGTGATATGGAGATGCCCATAGTCATCCTTGGAGACCCAGCATACCCACTGATGCCATGGCTCATGAAGCCGTACACCGGTAACCTAGATCGCAGCAAGGAGCGGTTCAATTACAGATTGAGCAGCTGCAGAATGA
Source organism: Pelusios castaneus (assembly GCA_007922175.1). Taxonomy (NCBI): domain Eukaryota; kingdom Metazoa; phylum Chordata; order Testudines; family Pelomedusidae; genus Pelusios; species Pelusios castaneus. Next base: position 14,141,011 of record ML685769.1, on the reverse strand, counting down.
CTGTGGAGTGTGCCTTCGGCCGTTTAAAAGGGCGCTGGTGATGTTTGTATGGGAGGCTGGACTTGGCGGAGGACCACATCCCTGCTGTGATTGTGTCGTGTTGTGTCCTCCATAACATTTGTGAAAGAAGGGGAGAAAAGTTTTCCCCGGTGTGGGCTATGGAGGCACAGCGCCTCGAGGAAGCATACGAACAGCCAGCCACTAGGAGTATTAGGGGGGCCCAAGGAGAAGCTGCTCGCATAAGGGAGGCACTCAGGGAGTATTTCAATTATGCTCTCCCCTAGTTAACTTCCAGGACGCATCAGGTGCACTTTATGAGATTTTCAATGTGTACAACTAAACCCACTCTTCAAATTATTTGTTACTGTTTTTATTCAAACCTAAAAGGTGGTGGTGGGGTTTACAGGTGGGTGTAGCTGCAGGTCTCTAAAAAAGTATCTGGGGGCGGGGACTGGATGTTGGAGTGTACCGGGGGGAAGGGTGGCCTTCAAAGAAATGCTTTGAGGGACAACAGGGAGTGGGAGGCAGACACGGCTGAACTGTATGGAGTGGAGCCCGTACATTAATCACCTGGGACTGCAAAGCAATCATGCTCTTGAACAGTTCTGTTTGCTCCTTCATGACGCTTATCAGTTCGTCCCTGTGTTTCTGCCTCCTCTGTTGGGATTCCTCTCTCCAGGCTCGATTCTCCCTCGCGGATTCCTGTGTTGCTTTCAGCAGCTCCTGAAACATATCCTCCCTGTTTCTTCGAGCACACCGCCGAATGCTTCTCATTCGGTCAGCTAGGGTAGACACCGGCTTTGTGAAGGTCGAATCTAATAAAAAAATAACAATAAAAAAATTGTTAACACATAGCATAGATAACCAATGTAACCTTCCAGTAGCACATTCCACTGGAAGGTACAGGGCAGTCAACATCCTATGCTTCGCTGAAGCGGACAAGGTACGTCCTAATAGATGGCTTACTGGGGGCTAACATTCAGCACTGGGCACACAGATGGAACCCAATATCTCTCTCCTCAGAGTCCCCCTGCCAGCTAGAATACATATCCTACATGCCACCGGTAGCAAGCCAGGACCGTATGCTGCTGCACTGTGTGCTGCCATGGTTCCCAGGGCTGTGCTTTGCAGTTGGCGAGGCAGAGTATCCGTCTTTGGGAGCGTAGACACAAACGCTCTCCCATCTAACCTGATTATTAGGCTCTGGAGGTACATCGAGGAAACCTTTACTGACCTAAATGCAGATGATTATTTTACAATCACTGCTTGTGATGCACTTCTAATGAATGCAGAGTAAAGAGCGTGCACAGCGGGGACCAGCAAGCACCCCCACCCCAGACAACGATATTTTAAAAGGAGTCATAGCTGCACGAAGGAGAAACTTACCGGAACCCCCCTCTGGTGCGTCAGAGGACATGCTGCAATTCAAGCCTTGGGTGGATGTCTCAGCAGGGGTGCAGAAGAGCTCCTGGCTACACGTTGTTGTGCTTTCCTCCGTGTCATCCTCCTTCCCCTCCTCCTCCTCCTCCTCGATAACATCCTCATCCTGCTCGGGTCTGGCATTCACTGGATGAGGGGGGGCTGATGTGTCCACGGGACTTTTGGCAGTGGTTGTGGGGTCCCCACTGAGGATGGCTTCTATCTCCTTATAGTACCTGCATTTAGCAGGCGCTGATCCCGAACGGCTGTTTGCCTCCTTCGCTCGGTGGTAGGTTATTCTTAGCTCCTTCACCTTTGATCTGCACTGCACAGTGTCTCTATCATGCCCTCTCTCTGACATGGCCCGAGAAATTATGCCAAATGTATCATAATTTCGCCTGCTGCCATGTAGCTGCGCCTGCACAGCGGACTCTCCCCAGATGCTGATCAGGTCCAGCACCTCTGCCGTGCTCCAAAGGGGTGCGCGTCGTCCACGATGGGCCGCCATTGCTACTGAAGATCGGAGCTGCACTCCACTCCACGAGGAAGAGAACAGCAAGTGAAACAGACGAGAAATTTGAAAATCCCGGGAATCAGATCAGGGCGGGGACAGTTTCATCACGACCACAGAGCGGGTGGGGGGAAGACCAGAGACAACTACTTTGGAATGCTGGGACACTTCCAGAGGCCCATCATTGCGCGGTAAGCGTACACACGAGCGCAAAGGCACAACAGCTGTTCCGCATTAGCTGTTACCACCCTAGTCGAGGTGATTTTTGTATTGCACTACAACAAGGCAGTTAATGCGCAACAGCCCTATTGCACGTGTGTACGCCGTTGTTGCTATCGCGCGGTAATGATTTTTAATGCGCAATAAACTGATCATGTGTACAAGGCCTGAGATTTAGTTGGCCACCTAGGTTTTATTTTGTTCTGACCCAGGAAGTTTTCAGTGAATGTAGGCAAGAACACGGAAACTCTATTAATTTTCTGGGCACTATTTTTTTCAGCTAGAACTTTTCATTGTTGTGTTGGGTTAATTGGTTGAGATAAGAGGCTTGTACCAGTTGGACAAAAAGGGTGATTTTTTCTGTCTGTCAGGAAAAAAAAATCAACAATACAACAATATTGTTCTACCCCTTCAAAGAATACTTGTTATAGAAATAAGATTTTTCTGCTTTGAAATAAAAGCTCTTTCTGACACTACATTGAATAATGCAATTTCAGAACCCTACAGGCATCCACTTGTGCTGTGTCCACATTGAACTGCAAAATTAGAAATACATTATCCCCAATGGTGAGCAAAAATTTACTCTAATCTTGCTTAACTTGTTTTTCCCCTGTCACACTAACCCCTATAGCTTGTTAGGTATTAATGTATTGGAATTCCAAACTCTACATGATAAGTAAGACTTGACTTCTTTAATTTGGTCTAAGTTTTGGTTTCTCTTTTAAACAAGAAGTATGCTGCTGAGAATAGCCAAAATTTATTATTGCTTGTTGTCCTACAGCCCCTGAAAATTAACTGGTAATCTCATTTCATGTTTAGTTATCAATGGACAGGTCCACATTATCATAGCCACCTTCACACTGGCACTCTATTAGCCATTGCAGAGAGAGGAAAAATGATTCCCCACCCAACCTTAGAGGTTCTCTGAGTTAGCAAGTGTGCATAGATCGGAAGAGGTGAAAAAGCTTGTTCATAGATTCCAAGAATAGAAGTGAAATGACGTTTTGGTGATCAACCAGATCAGTAAGGGTTTCTGTCACTACTTGCTGCGTAACCATGAGTGCCTTTATGTTGTGCTGCTGTGGTTCAGAGCCCTGACACAAGTACCATGCTCACAACTACAAGATCTCCCTCTAGCTTCCATGCAGGATTACATCAACAGCCCTTCCAGACTCAAGTCTCCCCAATTCAATCCTTCTGAAAGTCTTATCGACCAGATGCTCTGACTCTTCCCCTTTGACTCATCACCCAAAGGAGCTTCCCAAGTCATCAATTCATTGTGTCATACACACTCCCCATGGTGCATAACAGAGAGCTGTCCGAGGTAAAAATAAACATAAGGTTTATTTAATGAAAAAGTCACAGATTCAAAGCTAAAACAGTAAGGAAGAGCAACCCTGTGCAAGTTATACAGAAAATAAGCAAAGACACAACCACAGGCTTTACACTTTCAAATTAGATGAAGTCCCTTTTGCATTATGAGTTACCTATGTCTTCTGAACAGCTTCCCAGCATGCCTCCTGCCATAGAGAAGATTCATCATTTCATGGACAGCACTTACCAAGGGACTGTCCCTCAATTTCTGGATGCCTTACATTTCAAAGCCCTTCTATTTTAAAAGGGCTTCTCAGGGTTTTTTTCTTCGTTTACTATAGATATTCAAAGCGGGGAAATCCCTAAGGGTGCATCTACACTGGCAACTTAGGTCAACTTAAGGAGGCTTAAGTCAGCCTAAACAAAGCCACGTCCACACTGGGCTTTTCTTAAGTCAACTTAAGCATTTCCTTAGGTCGACTTAAGGAAAGCTTAAATCGACTTAATAACGCCTGGTTTTAGGTCAAGTTAAGCCTTAAATCGACTCCTTAAGTTGATTTAAAGCCAATGTGGACAGGGATTAGCACCTAAATCAACCTTATTAAGTCAACTTAAAGCATTAAGTTGACAAGGGGCTATGTCTACACTAGAAAAGTTAAGTTGACTTCATTAAGTTGACTTAATAAGGTCGACCTTATTAAATTGACTTAATAAAGTCAACTTAACTTTTCTAGTGTAGACATAGCCTAAGAGCTAGTTCATGATGCTGTTTAGGTACAGCTCAGAGCTCTGGAGGTGTGGAATGACTTCACTTCAGAGAATCATTCTGCTGAATGCTTCCCAGAGTAATTCCGAACTCTCATATCAAGAGAAAACACAGCTGCTACTATACCAACATGTGGTATTCAACTCTGGCTAAACCACATCTGCTCTATAAGCCAACATGGATGTGAAAGGTAGAATCCTAGCATTGTTCCCTTCCTACTCACCATGGCCTGTGCAGTGCTGAGCCCATACAGGGCCAGCAAGGGAGCACTTCCTGAACTCACCTGAGCATAGGGACTTGATTTCATGCAGTCCAAATAAAAGGGATGGGGGAGGAGGCTCTATGTATTTCCCTTCTGCACCATTCACCTTTATAAAACCCAGGCAGAATTTGGTGACTGTCCAACATTAATCTTCTTTTATTCACATTTCCAGTCTGTTAATGTCTACAGCCACAATATACCATCTGGGATTGATCCTATAATTAAATTATTTTCCAATATAGTACACTCCATTTGTCTCTGGCTCAAATTGTCTCTGCAGTGTTATCTTCAGCACTAAACAAAATCATTTTTCAACAAGCTGCTTGTGCACCCAAATTTACAAATGAAGCTAAGGATGAATCTCTGCATGGTATCTTCCTATTTGCTCTTCGTCTGTCCTTTTGTCTCTTAAAGGTGCTGATGCTGTTACCATGACTTGGTTTGCCCTTAGTTCCTCCAGGCACCTAGAAGTTTCCTCTAATTTATAAGCAAAATGACTGCAAGCTGTTAGAAGTGTGGAAGGTATAAATATCCATGACCACCAACGTGGGACTGTCAAGAACACACTTAGTCTATATAAAGTCAATCATAAAACAAGAACATTCCTCTGTCACCTACCAGCAATACAATGATTTTGGCTGTTTCTGCTCTGTAGGGCTATATCTACACTTACTAAAGTTAGTTTGAATTAGTTAATTCGAACTAACTAATTCGAACTAATTTTAACTTAATTCGAACTAGAAAAATTTAGTTCGAACTAAGCAAGTGCCATTCATGGCACTTGCTTAGTTCGAATTAGCGAATTGCATTGAGTTCAATGGGCCGGTTAGTTCAAACTAGGCAATTAATTCGAACTAACATGGCCACATTGGTTAATTTGAGCTAACTAGTTCAAATTAACCCTTAGTTCAAATAGCATATTCAAATTTATTAGTTCGAATTAAGGAAGTCCTTAATTCGAACTAATTAAAGCCTAGTGTAGCCATGGCTTTAGTTAGTTCAAATTAAGGAAGCTTAATTTGAACTAACTTGCCAGTGTAGACATAGCCTAGGAGCTTAGTCCTGATGATGAGGCCAAAATTTAGATGAAATTTCAATCCAATCAGCACTGAGTCTTCTTGCTCACAAAATATGACTCTTTTTATTATTTATGATCCAATGTTCCCCACCCAGGGAAAATGAATGGAGGAAAACTAAGCAGTCAAAACTTCATGTGGACTTTTGTATGAAGTTCTTAGGCTACTGTCACTATTCTTCATGAGGCTGGTGAGGCGGTGATTTTTTCAGGAGTGTACAGGTCTGAAGAAAGTTGTGAGCAAGGAAATATTTGGCTGGGGATCAAGAGGATTAGGCCAATTATCTCCAGGGCCTTTTCCTCCATTCTTCTTCTATAACTGTCTGTACAGCCCTAGTAGCACAATTAGCTTGTGTCTGGGCCACTACTGGTCTCAGGCTTGAGGCCGTCCTCTGTAACACACTACAAGGAGGAGATTGTGTTGCTTCAGAAAATGTCACTTAAGACATTTTCTATGTACTTTGTTCTACATACAGATACACAGCATCTGAAGTGCTCACACTCCCTGGCTATCTTTTGATCCCCTTTTCTGCACAGCACAGAAGCCATGTTCATTTTTGCTGAAGCAACATGGGCAGTTGTGCACAAGGGGAAAACATCCCAGGCAGCCATCTTCCTTTCTCCTTGATCTTTTCCCTAAATTCTGTTTCAATACTCTTCCCTGCCACCTTTCCCGTCTATACAGGCCAATTGATTAGCAGCATAATGCAATAAACAGTACTGTAAGAGCAATAATATATTTTCTTTAAAAAGATAATGCATTTTTTTCCAAGCAAGTTTAGAGCCAAATCCTGGCCCACTACTCCACAGAGGAGATTATGGGAGTTGTGTGATCTAACTTTGTTATACAGCTGCAAAGGCTGCTTGGATCATGAATAAGGCACTTCCTCTCACCAAAGGCTGCATATCCACTGCATAGCTGCTAAACCATCCCCCAGGTCAAGAATTAATTATTCCATCCTATGAATCTCACATGTGGCAGACAACATGCTGAGAATGGCATCTGGAAATGAATTGATCCTTCTAAGATGTCCCTGAAAGATGCAGGTTCTGCCAGCTGAAAAGGGAAGAGTGTAAGGACTGTGGAGCTTGTGGAGACTGTGGGCAACACAGACCATAGAGCAAGTCAGATCAGTCAACCAGGAGATTATAGCTCCACAGGGGCAAATATTCTCTCCCCATAGCACATGGTGAGGAGGGAAGACATCTCCCTCAGCCACCAAAAAAGTCCTGAGGAGGAAGACCTGCCCAAACTGTCCACGGTAACGTTTACTTTTCTGTAAACCAGTAAGAGAGATTTTGAATCCTATTACCTCCCACACACCCGTGGCTGCTTCTGAGGAGTTAACTGCATCCCTTATGTGCTGAGAAATACAATTTAATACACTGAGCGCAAATCTTACAGCTGCATCGTCAGGGTTGAATTAACCCTCCTGTGGGCCCGAGACTCTTAGGCTATGTCTACACTTGTTAATTTAAGTTGACTTTAGCTAAGTCAACTTAACTAAGTTGACTTAAAGTCGACTTAGTTAAGTCGACTTAGCATGTCCACTCAAATTTAAAGTCGACTTAGGGGGGAACTTACAAAGTCTACCTAGAGCATTCACACTGGATGCCTAGGTCGACTTATAGAGGATAGGGGGACCTTGGGCAGCTCCAAGGTGGCAGGGGGGCACCCCTTGACCAGTGCCAGGGGGCTCAGCCTTTGCCCCATTGTACCTGGTTACAATGCCAGGCTCTCCCTGCCCCCCCCCCAGCAGGTAGGGCAGTGGGGGAGTCCTGGAGAGCCCTAAGTTGACTTTAAGTCGACTTAGGGCTACTCCTGGTCTACACTGGCTTAAGTTGACTTTAGGAAGTCGACTTAAGCCTAAAGTCGAATTAAAAGTAGGTTTAATAAAGTCAACAATTTTCATTAAGTCGACTTTATTTTCCTTAAGTCGACTTAAGCAACTTGCTTAAGTCGACTTAAGGAAAGTGTAGTGTAGACGCAGAGTAAATTAAGTCGATTTAAGCAAGCTTAAATCGACTTAATTTACAAGTGTAGACGCACCCTTAGAGTTTGTGGGACTCCCAGCTGGGAAGGACAGTATGTACTTATGGCTGGGAAGGGGCATGAGTCCTATGGGGGCAAAAATGCAGGCTTGGCTCTGCTGTCCCTCCAACTTAACTGCCGCACAACATCCACCACTCCTACTCCAGTATAGGTGGATTTTGGTGGGTATGTGGGGGGCAATGCCCCCCAAACTTTAACCTCCCTCCACTTCCATCTGCACTACCCAGTGCTGTCTCCCCACTGGGTGTTCCGAACCTCAGTGGCATACCAAGGGGGGAGGCAGATGGGAGCCATGCCCCCAGAGTTGGCTGGGGGGTGCTGACAGGACTCTCCTGGGAGTCTCTCCTGCTGTGACATCACCTACCCAACCTGTGGCTCTCTCACTGAACCCAGCGCAGGACCAAGAAGTGGAGGGGCCAGGTTGGGGATGTCAGCAGAGCAGGTGGCTCTCTGAGGACATCCCTGCCAGTTCCCCTCCCCCCACTTTCGGTATACCACTGCACATTGGGCTGGGGAGCAGGCACTTGCAGCCAGGCAGGGGGCTCTGCCAACTGGGGGCATTGGCTAGGACAGGGGTGGCCTCACCCCACCCCCTGCCTGGGGGTGGTCGGGTTAGCCTTTCACGATCCACGGGAGCAGGAACAGCCACACCTCAGACTCCTGAGCCCGCCCCGCACCCCCCCACCCCATCCGCTGTGAAGGGCCAGTCCAGGCAGGCACTCTGCACTGATCCAGCCCCAGCAGATCTTGGTGCCAGCTGGGGTGGGGCAGCCTCACACCACCTCCACCCCCCATCCTGGCCTCAAGGAAGGTCATTGAGCTGGCCCTTCATGATGCGCAGGAGGCAAGAGGGTCCTGCTGGCCCCCCCCCCCGCTTAGCCTTAGGCCCTGAGCTGCAGCCCCTTAAGCCCCTGGCTTAATCTAGCCCTCTGCATAGCTAAGAAATTAATCAATATATATTTCCCTTTCATTCACATTCTTTCCACTCCCTCCACTCACCTCACCCTATTAAAACCGACTGCAAGAAATAGAGATTCATTTATCTTCCACCTTCTTCTGTGGTATAAACAAGTAATAAAGCATCCTTTACTATGCTCAAGAAACACAGCAGACACAGCTTGATGGCATGATATGCATGAAGAATGGAGAATCAAACATAGAAGATCCAGTATTTCCACTTGAACAAAGGGTGTGAAGTTGTCAAGTGAAGAGTGGCATTTCCAGCTATTGGCTGACGGTGCAAGTTTATCTTTAAATATTTCTCTTTGTAATCTTGGTAGTTTCTATTTAATACATTATGCCATGTAAACTGAAGGACAAGATAGGAGAAAGTCATTTTTATATTATTCCAAATGATTTACTGTGCTGAATCCCTTGGACAAGAACCTTGGCTGTTATAAATCAGCATTACTTCAATGCTGATTTACATTGACTGAGGACCTGTCTCATCTACTTCCCTACTCCATTTGTGTATGAATGGAAATGTAAGTGTATGATCTATTCCACTGAGCTTCTTATAACAATATATCAAAGTGTTAAGAGTTTCCAGTGACAGAGAAAATCTTCAAACGAAGAAAGTAACAGTGTGCTGGAGTTCTGCAAAATAGTTTTAGACAGCAGAATGTATATTTGGGAAGAGAAGAAAAGCTGGGTGATAAGAATACCAAATTTCACTTTGATCAGCCTCATATATAGAGCAAAGAGATTTTAATTAGGTCTAAAATTTAAATATATATTATTTCACTGACAGACAGAATTAGAAACATTCACTGTTGCCAGGTGAGAAGCCTGGGGAGTGCTACATAGGCAAGTGGGACTGATTACAGCAAAAAGTACAAAATGGCTAAAAATAAATTTAAAAAACTGTGAATGTATTTAATACTCATGACTTTTGGATGGATTGAGAGCCTTGAAGAGCGGAGCCCTATTTATCTACAGAATAAATCACCTCATGATCAATGATCATGTTAGTTTTCCTGCACTCCAAATAGTGTCTCAACCGTTTTCATCCTCTGGGGTCAACGTGTAATTCCACATCCATGCCTCAAGTCCGTAGATTTTTTAATGCCATTACCAGCAATAGCACCATGGACCACCATTCTGCAGAGGCATTAATGTTAATAACTTGCAGTTGCCAGCATAATTCCAGGCCAGATTCAAGTGTCCTAAAGGTAAAAAGCTCTGATTAACAGTCCCTTCAGTTAACTCTGGACACCAGGCAATTGAAGTTATCTCTATCCCCAGGCTACCAGTCCTGGTACGCACCCCCTGACACTTTTTAAAAGAACAATCCAGGAAATACAATTATTTATGGTCAGAGCCCTGTATATCCACAGATATCTGCATCCATGGACCATTTCTTGTGGATGCAGATCAGATGCGAATCCACATATTTGTACCCACACAGGGCTCTATTTATGTTTCATAATAGAAGCATTAGAATTGGAGTCAGCTACTTAAAACAGCACTTCAGAATAATGCACATATGTGACACCACTGGGCAATACAGTTTTAAAATGTTGCTCACTTTGAAAATGTAGGAAAAAAATCTTAGTTACTCTAAATAGTGCAAAACATAGTTAGCTGCTCAGGGTAAAAGGGGACTTGCATGCCAACAGAGATAGCCATGTCTGGTTATGTAAGACCCAGGTAAGTAGTGACGATCCCAGAATAATATTTTCATCACTTTGGGGCTTTAAAGGGCATGGATTTCAAGCAGTTTTTACAACATAAAAGAGAATTTTTGAAGAAAAAAATTTTACTTGTGCAAGATAGAATAAATCAGTTTAGCACAACTCTAATCTTGGGTATTTTCTTTACTTTATATAGAAGCTGAAGAAAAAAAATTAAAGTTAGTTGTGTGGAGAGAGAGAGAGAGAGAGAGACAGACAGACAGACAGACACTCTGAGGGGTGACATTCAGCTATTAACCTATGAGTTTTCAATCTCTTGAAAAACTTTAAGCCAATTTGAATCTAATGCACAAAGTAGTTCCTGAATCAATTGACTTTAAAAATGTAGACACTTCCTTTCTTATTTTATCGGTCATCTGTTTTGTGCTCTGACATACTTGATGTCTGAACACTAAAAGTGACATTTGGACCATAGCAGTAGCTTTCTGAAGCACACATTTAAAATATCAAGTTTGATGAGATAAAAGCAAGAGTTTATCTTCAGTTAAGATATCTATCTGGCTGCCTGCCCTTGTATTCAATCTCAGATAATTCATGCATAAAATAGAAAGCAGGTTTCACATGACCAAGATGGAAATATTAATATATCTATACTTTATGCTGTAAACAAATACCTCACTATTAAGCATTTAACATAAGAGTATCTCATTGGTAGATTGTTGTTAGAAAGAATGTTTTATAGTATGCCTGCACCTTCTGCTTAGATCTATATTGGGTTCATTTCACTTAAAGATAGTGGGTATCTTTCCTGAGTAAGGAATGATTGAGAAAAAAGAGAAAATACAAAAGAGGTCCATTTGGCAATTTGGCCAAGCACTAAGCTTTGGAAAAGCTGCAGTATACATATGCATGACAGAGATCTGAGGCAGACATCCAGCCTGGAAAACTTTACCCCAAACCATTAAAGTATGATGAAGATATAAGCAACTGAAAACAGGGTTTTATAATCAGAAATGTTGCACTAATTTAATAAGTGGCGCTACTAATCCCACCCATAATGTGAAAGAATAATAAATATAATTAGGGTTAGAAGACCTGAAGTCATCTAGTCCAACCCCCTGCTGAAAGTGGGACCAACCCCAACTAAATCATACCAGCCAAGACTTTATCAAGCCACATCTTAAAAGCCTCTAAGGATGGAAATTCCATCACCTCCCTAGGTAACCTATTCCAGTACTTCATCACCATCCTAGTAATTTTTTTTTTTACTAATATCTTACCCAGATCTCTACCACTGCAACTAGAGATCATTGCTCCATGTTCTGTCATCTGCCACCACTGAGAACAGCCTAATTCTATCTTTCCTGGCACCCCTTCCCTTCAGTTTGTTAAAGGCTATCAAATTTCCCCTCATTCTTCTCTTCTGCAGACTAAACAAGACCAGTTCCTTCAACCTCTCCTCATAAGTCAAGTGCCCCAGTCCCCTAATAATTTTTGTTACTCTCTGCTGAACTCTCTCCAATTTGTACATATCCTGCCTGTAGTGGGGTGGCCAGAACTGGACACAATACTCCAAATGTGGTCTTACAAGTGCCGAATAGAGGAGAATAATTGCTTCCCTTGATCTGTTGACAGTGCTCCTACTAATGTAATTGTATTTTCTATTAGCCTTCTTGGCAACAAGGGCAAACTGTTGACTCCTATCCAGCTTCTTGTCAACTCTAACTGCCAGGTCCTTTTCTGCAGAACTATTGCCTATCCAGGCAACCCCCAGTCTGTAGTAGTGCATGGGATTCTTCCCTCCTAAGTGCAAGACACTGCCCTTGTCCTAGCTGAACCTCGTTGGATTTCTTTTGATCCAATCCTCAAATTTGTCTAGGTCACTCTCCATTCTATGCCAACCTCCAGCATCTCTGTTGATCCACCCAGCTTAGTGTCATCTGTAAACTCGCTGAAGATACCATCCACTCCATCCTCCAAATCATTTGTGAAGACATTGAACAAAACTGGCCCCAGATTAAACCCTGAGGCATTCTGCTTATTGCCAGCTGCCAACTATACATCAAGCCATTGATTACTACCCATTGAGCCCAGTGATCTAGCCAGCTCTTTATCCATTTTATAGTCTATTCATCAACCCATTCTTCTTTAATTTGTTGGCAAGAATACTGTGGGATAATGTGTCGAAGTTTCACTAAAGTCAAGATAAGACATCCACCGCTTTTTCCACATCCACAGAGCCAGTCATCTCATCATAGAAGGCAATCAGGTTGGTCAGGCATGACTTTCACTTGATGAATCCATAGCCCTGATGCCATGGATTCTGTTGCCAATAATGTACTGGCATTGCTTCTTGAAGAAGTTCCAGAGAGACACTAATGGGATTAAATTAAATGCTTTGCTAAATAGGAATAATATTGATCTCTGCAGAGGTCCAAAGATGAGGGTTCTTGCAGATGAAGAGTATCTGCCCAACTCATCAAAATTCTATAAGCCCTGTTGGAGAGAAATTACTAAAATTATTATAGAACTCTCCTAGCTATTCCACCAATTCTTGTGCTAATAGGGCAGATTGTGTTGAAAGATGCAGAAAATTTCCATAGAATAAGATTTGAGCTTTGGTCTGTGTGTCTAGCCATGAAGGGGCATCCATCAACACTGCTAAAAACATCTATCTTCATATTGTCTCCTAGATTCAAGCCTAACTGAGATTTCTAGAATTTCAATGCACACAATGTTGTTGGAGTTAGGTTGCTAAGTGTATATAATATGAAGGAAATACCTATTAACTACCAAGTAGAAAAGGTGAAACACATTACAATATCCTTCTGTCAGATACCTTCATCCCTAAATGTGGAATTAGAAATTTCAGGGAGGAATTACAAATTTCAGAACACCACTTTCATCTTAACTACTGGATTAGTATGTTTTACATCCATTATACAGGCATATCTTCATCATTTTAGTCTAGAGGTAATGAATCTTGTATGGTCGTCAGTAGGATGATTTTGGTACTCCAAAAGGTGAGAGAACTGCTTATTCCTTTCCATGATTGTTCCATGATAGAACTGATACCATTACATCTTGAACAATCTCTGCCTCCATGACAATCCATCACACATAAACAATACAAAAACAAACAAAAAACCAAACAGCCATAGAATGCAATATTCTAAAAATATATTAGAATAGACTCTCTGAGAAAATATTTTCTCAAACTTAATTCATTATATGGTGTGTTCTGGGTTAACTAGCTTAAGACAAACAGAAGAAATATGAACATCTATAGTTACTCATAGATCAGCACTGGAATAAAAAGATCAATGGGGACTGCATATCCAAATAAAAGTGAGGAGAGAGAGAGTGAGAGAGAGAGAGAGAGAGAGAGAGAGAGAGAGAGAGAGAGAGAGAGAGAGAGAGGTAGGCACATCAAAAGGTTCTTATGAAAACTTATAAATATCCCTATGTAAAGAGAGATTCCCTTTATATAATATAGGGAATTCCACTGGTAATTCCACTAACTAATTCGAACTAATTTTAGCAAGAGTAGACATAGCCCTTGATGAGAACCTTTTTGGCAAGAAGTCTTCTAAATGCAACTATTATCAGCTGAGGCATCATGAAGCCTGCCATCATAAACTTTGAACCATTCAAAAGTTAAAATTTTCATTAACCAGCTGCCATCTCTGAATTTCAGCCATCTCATCCTCTGGGCCATCCTCCCAATTTCAGGACCTGTCTTCCCTTTTTCAGGACACAGTTCATCCAACCGGTGGCCACAGATCATGGTGCACTTGAACATCTCAGACATCCATATCTTTATAACTACTAAAAAGATTTTTCTTCAAAAACTCAGAATTTTTGGTATATGTCATTTAGGCATACTGGCACAAATGAAGTTATTCTTCAAGAAAATGAGTTTTAAAGTTGTGCATCATCTTAACTAAAATGATTTGACACAGTTTTAGAAAAACGACTATAGGATTTAGTAGAAATGTAAGATTGCAAATAATTTGAGTATTTGATAGTTAGCATATTTTACGTATGAAACTGTTTTAATGTTGCCAGTGGCATTATGTCCAGCATTATGAATGACATATTTATGGGTACTGTTTATTAAATAACAAAGGAACAGCAATAATCACCTAATAGCACCGTGGAAAAATTCCTTTACTATCTTGACAGTTAACTGATAAAGCTACAAAGTTTCATGCTACCAGCTTGAAAGCTATATTAATCATGGGCCTAATAAAGCAGATTCTATTAATATTTTGAAACAAAAATCAATGGCAGGATCAAGGTTTTTGTTAGGTGGATGGTCGCATCTATTCAGCAAAAGACCCAGTGAATCCACCCTGGAAATCCACAAACACCGCCAACATTATTTGTATTTATAATATGTTCAAAATAGATAATTCTATAGGATGAAGAAATCTATATAGTTAGACTGACATTCCACAGAATGTTAACTATGATCTCTTTTATAAGCACATAGGTAGATATGCTTATATGGATGGAAAGGGAGAACAGTTCCTTTTTACCATATTATTAATGTTTTAACTTATAACACTTATATAGGGCTTTTCATAATCTAAGTATTTATTATATGAATTAATCCTCCCAACACTTCTGCAAAGTATCTTCCCTCATTCCCTCTGCCTACTATTATGTGTAACACTTGCTGCAAATTAGATTGCAAGTTTTTCAGATCAGGACAATGACCATATATCTTCCTCTGTGCTCCTGCAGTGCCTGACACAATGGGATTACAGTCCTGACTGGGACATCTTAGAACTGCCATAACTCAAATAATAGTAATATGTAATAATCAGGGCCACATGAAGAGTTGATCCATAAATCCATGTGACTACTCAGTAACTGGAAAAAGGTTCACAATCTGGTCCTGTTCCATTGAGTTAGAGATTTGCTCAAAGCCACCTTTCAAGTCCTGAGTTGACATGGAAATGGAATTTGTGTTCCTTACGTCCATTCCTGTGTTCATTCAGAGCACAAGGTCATACTCACCCCCATTCCCTCTTTAAGGAAGATAATAGATAAAAACCAATTCTAATATGTTTTATAATACAGTTTGCATAGATTACATGCCCTGGTATTTTAAATTAGCACTGTCCACACTATCATCCTCTTTTCTGTGCTTCTACAATGGTTCTGTGAAATATTTTCAGCAAAATTCACCTGCTTTCATGATCTGTTTCAAAATCCAAACTCAGACCACATTTACTGCACACTTGGTAAAGTTCACAGTCCTTTCAAATGTTCCTGCCTCCAAGTTTTCACAGAGGGCCCATGTTTCTAACAAATCTGGACAAATTTAGTGAGTTACATCAAAATCATGTAGAATTCATAGTTTCATACTGTTTAAAAAGCATAAATCAGTCACTCCAAGTTTGCTTTGACATTCAGATTCAAACAAACTCAGCATCACAAAGTGAAATCTGGCAGTACATACTGCTGTGGATTAAAACCAAAGAAAATGTTCACATAAACCCCTGCAAAGTGAAATGCGGATTTTCAAAAAGTCACAGCTGCAGCTCAGTGAAACTGATTAAAGAACTGATGAACAGAAAGCAGATTTTGATGGCAGAATTGTGTTCATCTTACAGCAAAATATTCAGGGTTATACTCAGCATAAAGCAATAGAATTTGACCTTTTGCAAATATGAACAAGAAAGAAAATCTGCTTTTATTTTGTGCCATATTGGGAAATCAAAACTAAAGGCAAGGAAGTCCTTAACCTAGCAGGAAAAACAAATGAACAATAAGCAGTGAATGTCACAAAGTTTAATTTTAATAATTTTTCATGTCCCTCTTTTTCTTTTCCATTGTTAGATACAAATTTAAGCAGTTCATGGAGGGCGTTAGGGAAACAAAGTTTCATGCAATACACAAAATCTCCTTCACCTCTGACTTAATGGGACAGCCCCAGTTGCTTAAATGATGTTGCTGCCATGGCTGAGAGGACACCACATGTCTAGCTCCCCCTTCTCCCCTGCCCATTCCTGTATCTCCATCTCCATCCCTTTCCTCTCCCCACTATCCTCTGTCCCATCCCATCCCCTTCTTTCCCCCCTATGCCAGGGGTCGGCAACCCAAAAGATAAGAAGAGATATTTTTTTAAAAATTCCTTCAATAACCAAGTATTTGAGAGCCACAATGGGTGTGGCCTCTTGGTTGGGGGAGCTGGGCCAAGGCACCTGCAGCAGGGTCCCATGGCGAGGGGGGGGAATCTGAAACCAGGAACACCTCCCCCCCCCCCCAGGATCCCCCCAGTGGTGCTGGGGAGCCTGGAGCCAGGCATGGGCCACTTGCAAGATCCCCAGTGGCAGGGGGGCCCAGAGCCACAAGACGACAGCCAAAGACCCACATGCAGCTCCGGAGCCACATGTTGCAGACCCCTGCCCTATGCTATCCTACTCCCCCTTTCCCACTGACTTGATTACAATCTATAAGTACATGGGGATCAAATATTTGATAATGAGCTTTTAAAGGTGGCAGAGAAAGGTGTAATGTGATCTAATGACTGGAAGTTGATGCTAGATGGAAATAAGTTATTTATTTTTAATGGTGAGACCAATCACCATTGGAACAATTTACCAAAATTGTGGTAGACTCTGGCAATTTTTAAATCAAGACTGGATGTCTTTCTAAAAGATATGGTCTTCAAATTATTTTGAGTAACTTATAGGGCCCATGTTATATTGGAGGGTCAGACTACATGATCACAATGGTCCCTTCTGGCCTTGGAATCAACGCCAGACCAGATGGGTTTTATTGACGCCAAGCCATAGCTCTCTTCAGTTCTTGAAGCTCAATAAAGAGTTTAAGAAGTTTTTTGTTTTGTTTTTCAGGGTTCTTTTATTTGATTGTTTGTTACTTAAGTCACCAATAAAGGCAAAGCCCAGAAAAGGAGGTAAGCTTGGGCCAGATGCAGTGTGTGTGCATATTGTATTACAAGCACCATGAAACCACCTGTTGATAAACCTGGTATTGAAAAATAAATTTATACTTCTAAATCTTGATACTAGGGAACATTACAAAGATAGTAGTACAGTATATCATGGTCAGCCTGTAGAAAAAGGGTTGTCAAACGTTCCCAGGAATAATGAAGTGACATTGGTATCAACAGCCAGCATCAAGACAGGTGAAGGATTGCCCTGCGTTCGCAACCAGAGTAATGATACGATGTTGACACTGACATATGGGAAGGAATATTGGAATGTTCTATTGATGGTTATATAGTTGCCTATACTATTTAGACACTTAGGAAGCAATTTTTATAGTTGACCTAACTGGAAAGCTTTAAATCTCCTAGTGAAACCAATTGATTGAATATAGATAGATAGATAGATAGATAGATAGATAGATAGATAGATAGATAGATAGATAGATAGATAGATAGATAGATAGGCATGTATCACAATGAATTAAAAGATCTGTGTTGTCATTATGTATGTTTGTGGGACACTTAAGGGGTTTAGAACTTCCTTTTAAAATCCCATCCCTGAAGGTTTTGATTTTAGTGTGATACGAACAGTTCAGTACAGTAAATAAGTATTCAGACATGAAGGAGCAATCAGGAAATAACTCCCTCTTACATAGGGAAAGCAATCATGAGGAGCACCTTACAGAGCTTTTTTCACCCTTTAAAAATCTTCTGCAGGTTTTCTAAGGGGAGCTGGTGATCTGTCTCTGTATTAGTAACTTGCAAGTGGTTTAATTACACTGTTTTATGATTACAAACAAGGAGTTCTGTGGCACATTTAAAGACTAACAAATCTTTAAATGTGCCACAAGACTCCTTGGCTATGTCTACACTGGCAAGTTAGTTTGAATTAAGCTTCCTTAATTCGAACTAACTTAAGTCTTGGCTACACTAGGTTTTCATTAGTTCGAATTAAGGGCTTCCTTAATTTGAACTAATACATTCGCTTATACTTTTCAAACTAACGGTTAATTCGAACTAGTTTGTTCGAACTAACCCAATGTGGCCATGTTAGTTCAAACTAAGCGCTTAGTTCGAACTAACCAGCACATTGACCTTAATGCAATTGACTAATTTGAACTAAGCAAGTGCCATGCATGGCACTTGCTTAGTTCGAACTCAAATTTGCTAGTTCGAATTCAGCTAATTCGAACTAACTAAAATTAGTTCGAATTAGTTAGTTCGAATTAACTAATTTGAACTAACTTTAGTAAGTGTAGACATAGCCTCGTTTGTTTTGCTGACCTAGACTAACATGGCTTCCCCTTTGAAACTGTTTTATGATTGTGTTATCACATTTTTCCAAGGCTGAAATAGCTATTTTCCCTTAGGAAGAGGATATGACCATAAAGAAGATAATTATTTAACCTCCTTTTTGTAGTTCATATTTTTTAGGTTATTTTTGTTTTGTTTTAGTTTTAGATGGATGCAAAATGTATTACTGAATTTATCCACAGTTTTACAACACAATGGACTTATGCCAGCTGAGCACTTCTGATACCGAGTCCAATAACTTTTTGTGTTCCCCAGCTTTTCAGTCCATGAAGAAGTTCTGGTTTCCTTGAGTTTGGACAAAATCTCTACTTTAATTTTGTTACTTTAAAGAACAGATAACTGAAGAAAACGCTGTATTGTTCAGGCACTTAAAATTATAGGATTTAGAATGACAATATACTTATAAACTTGTAGCTAGGGCAAGAAGATAAAATTGTCCGTTTTCGATTTGATAAATCGTATGTTCCTCAGCTGGTTGACAACTTCCTGGCTGTGGTTATTTTCCCATATATTATACATACTACAAGTACACTCCTGCATCTTCCTCCAATCTCTCACTTTTTAATTGCTATTTGACTAACAAATGTAACACTTACCTGTTCCTCCCCTCCTTCACTGACACAGGCTGTCTCAGTCAATTTATCTTTTCTCTTTAATGAGCTTAACTCCACCAAAAACTTCCTTGATTGATATAAGGTATCTAAGGTGAAAACGACCTCTGTAGGTAATTTATCCTCAATATATGGAGTGTACACTACTATCTTCCATCCCCTGAGGTACAGTTATGACATTTTTGCTCAAAAGTGGGCAGAGGTGGTGAAGGATTACATTAGCCTTTTAGAAGAAGCTAAGATTCAGCAGATGCAGCTAGTGGATTTTTAAGTGGTGTGACGGCAATCCTACATGTTCTTCAAAAGCATGTCACTTGTTCATCTATGAAATCATGAGGGTGTTTGAGGAGGATGTTGTGACATTCAGTATCAAAGAACAATAGCCCATATTTGCCAGTGTCATGTAATTATGATATGTTCTGTACAAGTGTAGGCATCTGCAGTACTCGACCCACTTGGAGGGTGCCTCCTGGTGGTGTTTATGGGGATTAGCTAAAGTGGTTCCTCACCAGGTGATTGGTACTCCGCCTCTCCATGCCAGACTCTGTATCCAAGTCCTGTTGTGGGATCTTAGCACTCTGGCCAAGCCCACTAGTCCACCTCTTCTGGGGTATAGTCTGGCTCCTCTCCCCTTAGTCCTGGCCACTAACGGCAATGGCCGGGGAGACCTGTTGGCCACTGTGTTAAAACAGTCTCTGGCCCAAGCCTGTGCTACTCCCGACACACTGGGGGAGCAGGGACAGACCTGAGGCCCACTCTCTTCTCCAGACCCCAGCACAGAAATCCTAAGTGCCTCCACTGAGGTTCCGCCTCCCTCCAGTCTCTCCACATAATGGGCATCAACTACCTGGGCCACTTTCCCCACAGCCCCCAGTTGCACTCTGCTCCTCACTATCTCTGGAGACCAGCCCCTGCCCCTCTGGCACTTGCCTTCTGCTGCTGGTCAGCTCACAGTGCAGCCACTGTGCGCTCTCCAGGGTGCTGGCTCCCTCAGCCAGTCAGCCAGCAGGAGAACCTTCTCCTGGGCTGCCCAGGCCAAACTAACTAAGCTTCCCATGCAGCTCCCTCTTATATTGGGCTCCTGGCACCTGATTGGCCCAGCAGCCCTCCTTTCTGATTGGTTGCTGTTCCCTCTCAGACCCAGTTTCCCATTCCTATCCATAGCAGCGCCACAACACTGCTACAACAAGATATGCCTTATATAGTATTAGTTTAAAAGTCTTAATCTGCTAAACATTAATATCGTGGGTAATTATTTATGCAATCATAGTATGTGAAGTTATGGAATATTGTTGAATATACTATCAGAACCTGTTGCAAGGCAGGAAACCCCCTTAAACAGCTTTTCAGGCATAACAATGAAATAGCCTGGCATGCAAAGGAGAGATCACTCTCCCAAACCCCATTACCAAGAAAACATGTACACAGTGAAATAGTGAACCAATGAGGATGCCTCCCAGGTCACAAGCCCTGAGTGGTCAAGGAAGCTGCAAAAGACTGTACAAGAAGAAGGAGAGTGACATCTTATCTTGTCTTCACTTCCCCACTGCTCAACACCTGAAGAAACACCTAAAAGACAAAAGATTTTTAAACTGGGGCAGGAGAACCCTGGCTGTGAGAAAAAAGTAGCCTGTGAATTGAAGAGCTGCAAGCCTGCTTTCACCATCTCTCAGGACGAGACTTTCCTAGATTCAAATCCTATTAGAATTTAGATTGAGTTCTTATTTTTATTTCTTTGGCAAATTCCTCTGATCTTTTAAGCCTACAATTTATAATCACTTAAAATCTATTTTCTGTAGTTAATAAGCTTGTTTAATGTTTTATCTTAACCAGTGTGTTTGAAGGAAGTGTTTACATAATCTGTACTTAGACTAATGAAGGCTGATGCATGACTTCCTCACATAGAGGGGGAAGTGAACTTGTTAATGAGTTTGCACTAGACAAATTTTGTCCAGCACAAGATAGAGTGCATTCCTGGATAGAGTAAAGCTTGGAATTTGTGGGGGTTACTAACTGACCCGACTGTATGGCAGGGGCATGAGTGACTCAGTTGGGTGTGTGCTGCCACCTGCTGTCATGTTTTATGATGACGGGGCCTGGAGAGACTATCATTAACAAAAGCATATTTGGAGGCAAGCCCACGCCATGAGAGTAAGGAGGTTCAGTGGCACCCAAGATTCAATCTGCATCAGGCTTCACATCCATGACAGACTTATGTCACTCTGTTAAAACTAGTATTCCAATGCATAAAGTACTATATATATAAAAAAAATTAAAGTATATATAAATTTATTTTACTACTTATAAATGCTTTAATGAAAGTGATATCTCTCGTGATATATTTCTGATCATTAGGAAAACAATTTAACCAAACTAATGTAAACAATCAGTTGGAGTTTGATTCTATTCTCCTTACCCACACTGATTTCATTCCATGAGTAGTCCTAATGAAGCTAACATTTTGATAACCTGTATCATTTTTTTTAATATCTGCTTAGCCTTAGATAGTTAACCAAAAACTGCCAAACATTTAACTGTTCAGAATATAATAAAGTAAGCAGTGGACGGCTTATTTTAAACTGTGAAAAATACTTTTACATATTTAATTATAGTGTGTGTGTGGTCCTTCCTGATGAGCAGCAAGAGCTTTCTGAAAACCAGGCTATGTACTGGAGACAGACAGTTACATTTCATAAATGTTCACAAGAAGCAAAACTGTGATATTCTATTGCAAAGCAAGGTTAAGTGAATTCGTTTTTTTCTCAAAGCCTCGAAGTGAGAATATGGTTTCATTTGCCATAGCAAGAGTGATATGTTGGGTCCCCCAAATGACAGTTGGTACATTATATATAACAATATAGTTTCTAGGAAATAAATTCCCTCCTTCCCCCTTCAAGTGCAAGCCAGATCTCCACAGCCCCCTATGACCCTGTTGTCATGATCTCTACATTACTATTCAGGAACCTGCCTCTGTGGTCCACCAAGCCTTGCAGAACAATGGACTATCATCTTTGTGGTTTATATATTCCCTTACTCTTGTGGTGAGCAAACTATTGGCACATGATTGCCATCAACAGCAGTCTGTGAAAACCAGCAATTGTTTCAGGACTATTTCTTATGCTAGCCACCCCTGAGTAAACCACAGTGTTCATTGCCTCACAAACCTCCACATCTATGACCCCAATGGTGGACTTTCCAACTCCAAAGTGGTGTGACACAGATCTGTAGATGTATGGGGTAGCCAGATCCACAGGGCAAGAGCAATGTGCTTCTGAACCAGTATGACTTTCCTCAGTCGAATGATCTAGTGCAAGCTCCTCACTTAGATCCACAAAGGTCTGTTTTCTCATGCAGAGGCTCTGGAACCACTGCTGATCATCCCAAATCTTCAGGGTGATGTGATCCCACAACTCCTGCTACTTCTTGTGCATGGTAAGTGAAGGTACAACAAAAGGAATTCTGTGGCTGTGGCAGCATTCAGCACATGTCCAATGTGTTGTAAATAAATTGTCATAATCACTCAAGGCCTGCTATTTTCTAGGTGTCAGAAAATGCTGCCAAAATGCCATTTAGCATTACACTGAGTGCCTACTTAACTGCATAAACATTTGTCCCACAATAAGAGAAGGAGCAGAAGCAGGATGACATCCAATTGATCCATGATTTCAATCCAATTTTGCAGAGATAGCAAATGGCAGCAACATCGTCTAGAAGGATCATCAACATATATATGAAAACAGGGAGCACTGTCTTCTATGCCCAGATACAAGCTTATTATGTCAGATCAATGGACTTCAGAGGGACTAACACCTGAGGCTCCTAAGTATCTAAGTCACTTTTGAAAATGGGATTTAGGAACCAAAGACACATAGGCACTACTAAAAATTCTACCTTAAGTCTATATAAAATGGTTTACAGAACCTTAGTGACACAACTAGACAAACAATCTTATAATATTACCATGACAACTGAAGAAGTATGCAGACCAACAAAATTAATTAGCAATTAATTTTAACACATTTCTTTCTGTCCACTAATCATGTAAGCAAAAATCTAAAAAAGTGTATGCTACAGTAATGTCTGTAGGCTGAATGACACTGAACAGTGAAAGTAGGTCACAGTAAAGTAGTGAAAGAGCCAGGACTCATGCCAGCTGAGGAGATTTACTTTTATCAGAAATAAGCATGCGACGTGCCATTTCTATATGTCCCATATTTGGAGTCTAGCCTTGAATTTAAGTCTTTTAGTTGTTCCAATGAGAGAGAGATTTGTGTGTGATTTGTGAGATGTGTGTCTTTTATACACACAAATCAGAAAAGGCATTTTTATTTCAAATTAAAGAAAAACACAAAAAATATACAGTGTTTCTGGGAGAAAGAGAAACTACTCCACAGTGCTCACTCTATGTTCTGCATCTAAACTTAAACAAAACCAGAGGAGGGACTTTCAGAAGAGAAGAAGACAGGAGGGTATAGACTAGGGGTCAGCAACCCAAAAGAGAAGAAGAGCCATTTTTTAAAATCCCTCCAATAACCACGTGTTTTGAGAGCTACAATGGGTTTAGCATCCTGGGGAGAAGGGGGCAGGGGCGGGGGAGAACTGGGCCAGGGCACCTGATGCAAGGTCCCTTGGCAGACAGAATAGGAAGCCCAGGACCAGAAGCAGGCCACCCCTCAGTGTCCCCCAGTGGTAGGAGAGGAGAGACCGGAGCCAGAACACAAGCTGTGCCCGCAGGGTCCGCCAGTGATGGGAGTGTGGGGGGGAGGGGAGGGCAGCCAGAGCCTGGAGTCGCAAGGGGGCAGTCAAAGAGCCACATGCGACTCCGAAGCCACAGGTTGCAGAACTCTGATATAGACAAATAGGAAAGCACAAGGAAACAATGATACAATATTGGCCAGCAAAATAGGCAGGGTCCCAGCACACAGACTGCCTAAAAGTCGACAAAGCATTATTTTCTACTCAGTATCACTTTTCATAAAGCTATTCAAATGTTCTTATACAGATACTATGGCAAGATTATTTCTATAAATTATATTACTATAGGTCAGATGAAAAACATATCTAATATTCTCATACTGCCCCATGTACAATATAATATTCCACAACCTTATACTTTAATAAATGTGCTTAAGGCTCCTTTGATTTTATCTCCCTCTGCATCCAAGGTTTGAATTAAGAATTGCATGTCTCTTATCACTAAAATAGAGCAATGAATCAGTTTAGTACTGATTATTGAATGTCTGTCTCCAACAATATCCCTAAAAGAGATAACCGAAGAAGATAAAATATCAACCCATTTGCTTTCTAATATTTTAAATATTTTCTGAAGATAAATTCTTAGACCTAATTTAACAGTCAGGCCTGATTAGCATTGCAGTCTTCTAAGCAAAAAGCGTTTCTTAAAATAACATGGATTCCATTCATGACACAGAATGTACTGAGTGACAAACAAGAAACCCTTGTGACAGAAAGTATATACAAATGAAACTAAACCCAATGAATTGAAGCTTAACATTTTTGCAGTCTTCCATCTGCACAAAGTAAATGTAAAATCAGCTCTTCAAAGAATGTCTAAAGGACTGCATTCATGAGTATGTTAATGTGACACAAGTTTTGGAGGGTTAGGGCTGTGAGAACTATTAAGAGGGCTTAAATTCTAAAATACTTTGGAAATCTTTTTAAAGTTCTTATTTTAAACATGAATATTCTCAGGGAAAGAAATGTGTTGAGTGAGAATGTAATCAATGTTTTTGTAAGTAAATATATATTGTGGTCAGAAAAAGTACTTTAAAGTAAAAAGAGATACGATCTTCTGTCACACTCTTTTCAGGGCTTAATTAGCTCTCCCAGTGAAATTCAACATAGATTGTACAGAACTGAAAAAATGAATTTTGTACCTGAGAGTTGGTAGGCACCTGTGAGAGGAGATCTCTGCAGCAATACCAGCGTCTGCAATATAAATGTGGTTTTAACCCATGTGCACTCTGTGAGTGGGTCTGCAGCATTTAGTTCTGTTAAATCATGAACAAAATGGCCATGTGCCAATCTACCAACATGCTGCTGAAGCAATCTCTGCCAAGCTCAGAGGGTGCTGAGTCCCCAGAGAGAAAACTTTCTATATGTCTTAACCCTGTCCATCGTAATGGCCATAGTTCCCAAGCACTTGGGGGCATACCATAGCTAATGTCCCTACTGAATAACTTTCATCCTCTGTTCTTACCCTCTTTCTTTCCTTTAATCTTTCTTTACCTCTCAGTTTCTTAACTTCATTCTTTTCTGCTGTTAAGCTCTCATGAAACATCATGATTCATGGGATATTTGAATTTTCTCTCACTGATCTCCCACTCCAATAAGGCTCACAGGCATCTAATTCTGCCCCAGATTTAATCAGTAAATTGAAAGTGCACAGAACATTAAAAAGTCTAAAATTCAATTAACTCGTTCTTTCTCCCTTCCACTAGAGTTAATATCGTAACAGCATTCAGCTCTCTCTGTTATACTTTAAAAGGAAACATTGAATGAATATGAATTTAGGCTTTTGCACAGTTTATTGACTGATGATTGTAATGGATTTCTGCTCCTGTGGTCTAACTGTTTAGATAATATTTTTATACTAACATCATTGACTATTATTCCATCTTATTTACTGTAACTTATGTGAATTAGTAAAATTCTATCACACTAGAACTACATAATAAATTCTACTCTATCACCATAACAATTCAAATTTAATTAGGCATGTGTATTTAATCACAGACTATTAATCAAAAATATTACCAGCAGCAAAGTAGCCTTAAATCTTCCCCTACATTTATTTTTAACTAGGGCCAAACACATGTCCATTAGAATCAATGGCAGTCTTCATTTGACTTTAAAAGGCAATGGAACTCAATTCTTTCTGCTTTTTTAAGATTATAATTTAGTTAATTGAGCAGATGTATATGTCATTTGCTCATCAGCAACAAGTTTAATGATTTATTATGACAAACATGTTTCAATGGATATACTTTGACACTTGCATAAAAATACTGTTTAGTCTTCACTCAAAGTATATTTATCTAATGAGGATTACATGGAATTATTTTGCTCAGTAGGAAAAGGTTGCAATTTGCTCTTGTTGTGCACAGTTTCATGGAGGGTACTTGGTCCTGCCATGAGTGCAGGGGACTGGAGTCAATGACTTCTCATGATCCCTTCCAGTTTCTATGGCTATGTCTACACTTGTAAAGTTAAGTCAACTCTCTTAAATCGACTTAACAAGGTTGACTTTAAGTCGATAGTAGACATAGCCGTCCATACTGGCTTTAAGTTGACTTAATAAGGTCAATTTAGCGCTATTCCCCATCCACACTGGCTTTAAATTGACTTAAGAGGTGGCGTTATTAAGTCGACTTAAGCTGTTATTAAGTCGACTTAAGGAAGCGCTTAAGTGGACTCAATAAAAGCCCAGTGTGGATGCGGCTTTGTGTAGGTCACCTTAAGAGTACTTGCGTCAAACTAAGTTGCCAGTGTAGACACACCCTATGATTCTATGAAAGCCAAACTTGTTGCATCATTTGTATGAGACGTGTGTGTGTGCTTCAGAGAGAAATATGTGAGGAATAGGATACGGGTCACTGGACTTTTATAGATATTATGTTTTTGTACACAGGTAGAGTTAGTTTATTTGAGTTCAGGACACTGACAATGTTTGTTTTGATTTTCCATGTGTGCAAATTGCCAGTTAAAGCTGGTATCAGTAGTGTTTTGTAACCATGACTTTTTATATTATATTTCTATAATGCTAATATTCAGAGAGAGGATATAACAGATGTATTTAATGGCCCTTTTTCTCCTGAACTGTGTTTAGGAACTTTAAAATTTAATATTTTCCATTTAAAATTATGTTTAAAATTCTGCTAAATCCAATATATAAAATACCAGATGTCTCCTAGCTCACAGGGAAAAGCTTACACATTGACTGGTGAAAGTTTTAGGCTATATCTACACTTGTAATTTTAAGTCAACTTTAACTAAGTCGACTTAACTAAGTCGACTTAAAGTCAACTTAGTTAAATCGACTTAGTGTGTCTACACTTCAAATTAAAGTCGACTTAGAGGGGAACTTACAAAGTTGACCTAGAGTATCCACACTGGATGCCTATGTTGACTTCTAGGGGCTAGGGGGACCTAGGGCAGGTCCACGGGGGCAGGGGGACACCCCTTGCCCAGTGCCAGGGGGCTCAGCCTTTGCTCCATTGTACATAGGTACAAAGGGGCAAAGGGGGACAGGGTCCCTGGCAGGGCTTAGGAGCATGCCAGGCTCCCCCTGTGCCCCACCCAAGGAGGGCATTGGTGTAGTCCTGGGATAGCCCTAAGTCGATTTAGGGCTACTCCACATCTACACTGGCTTAAGTCAACTCTAGGGAGTCGATTTAAGCCTTAAGTCGAATTTAAAGGTGGTTTTATAAAATTAACTTAATTTTAATTAAGTCGACTTTATTTTCCTTAAGTCGACTTAAGCAAGCTGCTTAAGTTGACTTAAAGAAACTGTAGTGTAGGTGCAGGGTAAATTAAGTTGATTTAAGCAAGCTTAAGTCGACTTAATTTACAAGTGTAGATGCAGTCTTAGTGTCAGTCAGTTTTCTCTGTAGGACATTCCAAGTGTTTGTAAAGCAGATATTATAGCTTTACTGGCTTACTAGCCTCAGTACCTGATAATCAAGCTCCCCAGTGCTCAGATAATCCCTGCCTTAGTTTTGGTGGTGGTGCTTGTTGTCTTGTCTCATGATAATCATATCATGCCTAAATTTCAAGAATGAATATGGTTACTGTTACATAGTCCTTTGTATAGGCTTGATCGAAGGTGTCAAATAAAAAAAGTATAACTTTCCTTTCAATATGACATTCGAAGGGATAGGCAGGTGTTAAAACTTGATCCCAACACAAATTTGCAGTATGGATAGCTCTTGGTCCCAGCTCCACTAATTTTCATACCTGCAACGTGTTCTGTCTGTAGTCTCATAATAGTAGAACTTCTTTTCCAAGATGCATTGATATCAATCAGAGGGCTTTTAAATCTTTTGACTATATTTTACCTAACATTTTCCTTTATCATTGTCATTCCTAACTGAGTTTCTGATTTTACAACTTACAGTTACCACATTCCCATGTACATCAACATGTGATAGAATCCATTGAAATGTCAATATATTTCCTTACTTTCTGATCCCCTAGGCTTCCTTATGAATTATATTGATGATAGCATTCTGGTGTCTTCAAAAGGAACTGAGAACTGCTGTCTGAGAGTCAACCATCACAACATCCACCTCTACTTCTACTCTGGCTTTTTCTTGCAATACAGTGAGAATAGCTTTCATTTCAGCCATACAGACTGAGCTGATGTACCCAGTTACTCATTCTTCTACACTCTGCATTGGGCCAGTGGATGAAGAAAGGGCTGTCCCGAGGGAGGGATGAGGCTGAGGGCCAATTGGCCTGTTGGGGCCCCTGCCCCACCTGTGCTGAGGCGGCACGGCAGGCCGGCCCAGAGATTGGGCTCTGTTCTCCCACCCCACCCGCAGTGTCAGCTGTTCTGCCTGGCCAGCCCAGAGGCTGGGCGCCACATTTCCCCCCTCCCCCCCTTGCCTTTGGTTTCCCACCAAAGGCAGCAAGGGGGAAGCGCAGCAGTCGGAGACATGGGCCCCACTCTGACCCCACAGGATCGTGACTGGAAAACAATATGGCAGATAAATTCAATTGTTGATAAAGGCAAAGTAAATTGCCTTAGAAAACATAATCCCACTAAACATACTATCACATGTCTAAAATTAATGACAATTTGAGATTACTGACTAACAGGTTTAATTGGAAGTATTTGATTAAAGATTATAAATCAGAGATTAGTACATCACTATACAGAATACAGAAAGAATAGATACATTATCATCCTTGGTGTAAAGTAAAGAGCTAACTCTATGTCATTCCTTCACCTTAACTGGTGGGATATGGCAGTTTTGTTCCACAACTAAGTACCAACACTTCCATCATTACACTGGGTTTTTAGACAGAGATCCTGTTTGCCAAAAACATCTCAGAGAATCGTATGTTCTGATGTCATTTCTTTTAATATGCATACCTTTCTTCATTTACCTGATTGATGTGTGAAGACACCATTGTTTGGAGCTGAGAGAGCCAATGTTCTTCAGGATAATATTCCCCCCATAATCATTCTTCTGTATTATTCCCCAATAAGAAATGTTTGCTATAACAATCTCCCAGGTTTATATATTTAAACACATTATGTGAGAGAGAGAGAGAGAGAGAGAGAGAGAGAGAGAGAGAGAGAGAGAGAG
>ML685769.1:14078278-14111526 GCA_007922175.1 Pelusios castaneus | reverse complement strand
TGTGTGTGTGTGTGTGTGTGTGTGTGTGTGTGTGTGTGTGTGTGTGTAAATATATGTATGAATTCTATAGACGTGTAGGTACCAAGGATTATTAGATTAGGATTATATGATAATGCACAGAATTCCTTAATATGGCTTCTTATAAATTAAGGACCAGCCTTACAATTTAAACATATTCTTTGTTCATATCATAAAAACTCTAAAGAATAGTTAATATATAAATTAATCAAATATTAAAAAGAAAATTGTTAATATTTACTAATGGGTATTAACAATACAAAATTATGGGGTTTAAATGAGCTGTTACCACTTAAGAAAGAGCTCTTGGCACCATCATGGATAGTTCTCCAAAAACATCACTCAGTGCATGGCAGTAATCAAAAAAACTTAACAGAATATTAGAGATAGTTAGAAAAGGAATAGATAATAAGACAGAAAATATCACAATACCATTCTATAAATCCATGGTACACCTACAATTTGAACACTTCATGCAGTTCTGATTGCTCCATCTCAACAAAAAAAAAAGTATTAGAGAAGGAGAAGGAGTCCTGAACAGTTTCCATGGCTATGTCTACACTTGCTAAAATTAGTTCGAATTAGTTAGTTCGAACTAACTAATTTGAGCTAATTTTAGTTAGTTCAAATTAACTTAATTCAAATTAGAAAAAAGTTAGTTCGAACTAAGCAAGTGCCATTCATGGCACTTGCTTACTTCGAATTAGCGATCCCCCTTCATTTCAATGGCTGGTTAGTTCGAACTAAGAGATTCAAATTAAAGCCTTACTTCTGAAGCTCTATTTGAACTTATTAGTTTGAATTAAGAAAGCCCTTAATTCGAACTAACTAAAGCCTCGTGTAGCCATGGCTTTAGTTAGTTCGAATTAAGCCTCCTTAATTCGAACTAACTTGCCAGTGTAGACATAGCCCATATGAGGAGTTGCCAGCAGATCAAGGGATGTGATTATTCCCCTTTATTCGGCACTGGTGAGGCCTCATTTGGAATACTGTGTCCAGTTTTGGGCTCCCCACTACAGAAAGGATGTGGACAAATTAGAAAAAGTCCAGCAGAGGGCAACAAAAATGATTAAAGGGCTGGGGCACGTGACTTACGAGGAGAGACTGAAGGAACTAGGCTTATTTAGTCTACAGAAGAGAAGATTGAGGGGGGATTTGATACCAACCTTCATCTACTTGAAGGGGTGCTCCAAAGAGAAGGGAGCTAGGCCATTCTCGGTAGTAACAGAAGAAAGAACAAGGAGCAATGGTTTCAAGTTATAGCTGAGGTGGTCGAGGTTGGATATTAGAAAAAACTTTCTCACTAGGAGGGTCGTGAAGCATTAGAATGGGTTACCTAGGGAGGTGGTGGAATCTCCATCTTTGGAGTTATTTAAGGTCCGGTTAGACAAAACCCTGGCTGGGATGATTTAGTGGGAGTGGTCCTGCTTTTATAGCAGGGGATTGGACTAGATGACCTCATGAGGTCCCTTCCAGCCCTATGATTCTATGATTCTATATTACCAAGACTGGGAGTATTCAGCCTAGAAAAGAGACTACTAAGAGGAGTACGATAGAGACCTGTAAAATCATAAATTATGTAGAGGAGGTGAATAAAGAAGTGTTATCTACTCCTTCACATAACAGAAGAAGCAGGGGCCACCCAATAAAATAAAAACATATAAGGAAGTACTTCTTCACAGAATACATAACTCATTGCCAGGGCATGTTGTGAAGGCCAAAAGAATAACTGGGTGAAAAACAAAAATAGATAAGTTCATGAAGGATAGGTCCACCAATGGCTATTAGCCAAGATGGTCAGGGACACAACCCCATCCTCTGAGTGTGCCTAAATCTGACTGCCAAAACGTGGGACTGGATGACCAAAGATGAATAACTCAATAATTGCCCTGTTCTAGTCATTCCCTATGAAGCATCTGTCATCTGATCTCTCTGACAGGATCTTGGGTTAGATAGACCATTGGTCTGACCCAGTATGCCCATTCTTATGTTCCTACTTCTTTATTGTGTGATCAAGATCACTCCATTGTATACCAGGTTTCTGTTAACAGCAATAAGTTTACCACTAATGTCCATTTGTATTGTAGCTGAACTTCTTATGGTTTGTGATACAATAGGTGGATTTTGTTTTTTCTGGCTTCAGCTAACATTTAAGTTCCTTTGCCCCTCTGGTCAACATTTCCACCTCATCATTCAATTTATTTTGCCAGTTTCATCCCCCAGCCAGTGACACTGTTGTGCCTTCTCTATCGCTAGTCCGTCTTCTCAACTTCAGAGTGCCCCATTTCAGTGGCTCGTTTACTTGTACCTTTTTCCTCCTTCTCTGTTAAGATTTGCAGGAGAATCTTTACAATTGGACCTTAGCAAGTCTGTCATCTGCTGAAAGAGATCATACAACAGAAGGCACAATTTTTCCACTTTGCAGGACCCCTCCAAATGCCCACTTCCTTAGTTCTCCCTGATCCCACTATCACTTCTATTTCACCTGCTACAGTTCTAGAATATTTTACCAGCTAATTATCACCAAGTGAAAAACATTAATCATTGATCCCTATACAAGTTCATCCATCTTGTATTCAGAACAGAACTTAGGCAGATCAGCTGCTTCTTTATACTGCTCAGGCCTTTGACCTTGGTCTTCTGTAACAAGTAATCAGCAGACAAGGACCTTTTCCTCAGAGCTTAGCTTTGAAAGGCTGTTTTTTTGCAGAACCAGGGTTGGGGACATTGCATTAACTCTCCACAGGAAATCCACTTAACACTTACAGTCCCCACAGTGCCCACTTGTCTGGCACATTTTCAATATAATGTTTTCAATTCCCAGTTCTCACATCTATCACCTCTCCTTCCCTGAGAATTTACATACAATTCTGTCCCACAATAATATATATGTTTAAGACAATACATCTTCCATGGATATTTCAAGAAATTGCCAAATCTGACAATTCCATTTACAGCAGTGAAGTTATACCAGGAATGAAATAAGCTCATATTCTTTCATTTCATTTTAGAGAAAACAAACAGTTCCTGGTATAAGGAATCAATTTATTTCTTGAGCTAGAAGTCTGTTCTTTATACAATTTATAAGATCTTAAATCTTGCCTTACTAATGCTTAAATATCTGTTTTTTCTGTGAGTTCATCAATACTTCTTGTAGCAATAAGAGTGTCAGATCACTCAACAAAACATTGTTAGTGAAATAAATTCTTTAACATTCAACTACTTTATACTGATGCATTTATTTTAAAATATTTCCATAGATTACATGTTATCTTTAAAAATCAAACAGAACAGTTATGAATTATGGTACATATTTTGTGTTCAGCTTAACTTCTAAAAATGAAATTTAGATTTCAAATATCCTTAAGAAGAGTGATTCAAGATGAAGAGCAGAGCAGACAACACAGCAAACCTTAATAATTAAAGTAAACATCAGGAAAGAACCTTCATGAGTCATAAAACCATAAAATGTGAGAGGTCACTTACCTTCCAGTGAACTATTTCTCAAGAAATGACGCAGGAACCTATATTCTTACAGGTGTATAAGCAAACTGGAGACATTTAAACAAACCTTTTTCTGATTGTAGTTCTAAACATTTTCCAATGAGAACTACAGCCATCTGGGCAATCAGATGCCCTTTCCTCTTTCCCCATAGGAAATAACATGACCCGTTCATTTTCTGACAGTTTTCACAACACTTTGCAATATTCCAATTGAAATAAATGAAGGTCTTTGTCCTCTATAGCAAAAAGTGTTTGTACTAATAGTGGTCCTCAGAAACATGTTGACAAGGTAAATTGCATAATATAGTATCTTGTATGAAACCTTTACTATAGAAGCACACTAGCATCACTGTAGTTACAGTGAAATTTAACTTTTGATATATATATAAACTGCACACACAAAAATTATATAGAACATTGAAGTGTGAAGTTAAGCCCTACAAAGTTAGCAAATGCCAGAATTAAGTTTGCCTTCCCTAATTTGCCTCCTAGTGTCTATACATTATATAGCAGTGCTCAAGTATATGATCATACTACTTTTCACACAACCTCTGCTTCCTTCAGTGACCAGGATTGATGGTGTTAAGTGAATGGACTTATCTATACTGAAATCACTGTGTCGGTCTCCACAGATTGATGATAGAGCGGCCAGGGGAAACCCACTCAAATCGAACCTGGAAGCACTCTCCATTTGACACAGTAACTTCACCCCCAGAAAAGATAATGCTGCATCAAACTGAGATCATTTCCCATCAGTGCGGCCCCGTGAAGACGCCACAGTAAGGGAGGGTAAGTAAGTTGACAGAAGATATGCATTGCGCAGTATGTAATCTGCTATCTCCTGTCAACGCAGTTTGGCTATGTAGATCTGGCCAATGGGTAGCTATTCAATATTTCTTTTTATCCTCATTATTGAGCAGGCGGCCTCCATCCTTTATTTTACTACCAAATATCCAAACCCTACACTGTACATAAAACTTTTATCCTTCTTAAGCACTTTCCTATTATAATGATCACCATACCCATCTAATCCCATCACCTCCAGCCTGTCCTTGTCCCCTTTATCTTAGCCCTAGTCTATACTTGCGCTTTTCAGCTGCAGTCGACGGGAGATACCCAAAGTACGTAAAATACCTTGCATATCTCCTGATGACTTCCTAACTACCCCTTACACACTGAAATGTCATCTGGTCAGCGTAGCTCTACTCCATTTATGGTGCTGGAGTTAGAGCTTCTGTTCCGGGTTTGATTGAGGATGTCTTAACAGACTGCTCAATCAAACACAGAAGAGCGCACTGACAGTAGCAATTCTGCTGCCATCAGTATAGATCTAGTCTTAGTCTTTCCCAGCCTGTGCCATCTAGTCTGTCCCTGTCTATAAGCCCGTGCATGTCCGACCCTCCTCCCATCCTTACTCCTCTGCAGCTGAGTAAGTCATGTTGTTTCTCCTCCACATAGAGTGCCAACAATGGAAGCTTTGAGAGCACAGCAGGGACAGCTTCCCTGTTCTCAAATTCTGATGCCTGGCTGCGCAGCAGCCCTGGTAAACCATCAGGAGTGAACTGCCAGAAAAATTCTACCCAGCTGAGCCTTGGAATGGAGCACACTCAGTTCTGTGGAGATTAAGCATGTGCTATGCAGACAGAATCTTTGGAGAATGATTCTGCCTGTTCTTAACAAATCTCTACTGAGCATGTGCAAACTGTAAATATCAGAAGCTTGTAACTTGGCCAAATTTGAAAAGATTATCTTGAAGACCTGAAAAGACTCCAGCTTACAGTAGGGCGCACTTCCTAGCATGGAGAAGCTTGAGCATCTCAACTAAATAAAGGAAATTCCTTCCTACAAAAAACTGTGCATTTTTGGAAAAAAAAAATCATTCCAAACCAGAGCACAACACCCAAACACATAAAAACTCTCATAGGAAGGGTTTTAAAAAAAATGTATTTCAGAAGAATGGAAATGAATTTTTCAACTTCCCAGTTGAACAGAAGGAAGGCAAAAAGCACATCCTTCACACCTACATGGCCAAATTTCAAAGTCATTACTCCAAGGAGGGAGAGGTGCTAGCACTTCTTAACAAAACAGTTGTGTGATTTTTTTTTCCCCCAATATGGACAAAACAACATATGTTTCCTTAATCATGTTCTTGGAAACTTGTGAACTACATTAGCTGAAACTTTCAAAAAGATTCAGCCTGAGGCAAAAACCTTGCATGGAAAATATCAGTCCAAATAGTTGAAGTTTGACAACATTTGGTAGGCTTAGCACAAGTAAATAATAAGCATTTTAATATGACTAAATATAAGTATATACATCTGAGAATAAAGAAAGTAGGGTATACTTACAGGATGGTGGGCTCTATTCTGGTAAGCAGTGATTGAAAAAAATTGGGGTTATGGGGGATAATCAACTGAACATGAGTGCCCAGTGTGACACAGTGGTCAAAGGGACTGATGTTATCTTTGAATGTATAAACAGGTGAATCATGGGTAGGAGTGGAGAGATTCTTTTACTTCTGTATTTTGGCACTGTACAACCCCTGCTGTAATACTGTAGCAAGTTCTGGTGCCCACAGTTCAAGAAAGATGTTGTTAAATTGGAGAGGGATCAGAAAAAAGCCAAGAAAATGATTAAAGTGTCAGAAAACATGCCTTGAAGGAATGCAATCTAGTTATCTTAACAAAAAGACCTTGTCTACACTTGGAGATTTTGTTGACAAAAAAGCCAGAGACTCCCATTGACATACTCTCCAGTATACTTGAATCAGTATAGATTCAACATCTCAGGTTCACAAATCTTCAAGTCAATGACAATCAGGCAGAATATGTGTCATATACAATCTGTGTAACAACTGAGTTGTATTTTGAACTGGATACAGTTTCCAAATGTATAAAAAATGTTAAATTTGCATTGTAGATGGGAACCGGACTAGGTCACTGAATATGTCCAATCCCTACTCTGAAAAGACTTTAGCCCAGTTCCATTATGAACCATTTAGAGCAGAGTTAGCTCCCATGTACTTTGTAAATAGCAACTCAGTCTGCCTGGCTCAGTTGTTTCTGTAGTGTAGATGCATCCACATTTGTCTTCCCGAAAAAATTCAGACTGATAGTGAATTTAGTTATTAACTGATTTGTTTACACCTGAACAAGCACTTGTCAGCATAGATTATCAGTTCATGCCATTTTACCACTACAGATCGGGACTGTTCATATGATGATGTCCTGTTTTATCTGTAATAACATAAACTAAAATGATAGTCATTTAACTATATGCTAAGTTGGAACATTAGGACAAGTTATATTTCATTTCTCCCTTTTTCAATTCTCTGCCTCCAAAACAAAGGAAAGATGCCCAATTAATTTATGAAAAGATTAATATGCATTTTCTAGCCCAGGAGATGCTGTGTTTCTTTACTGTATTAACAGTGATTTGTGGTATACTACAATTATTTAACTATCTTTTTAAGGCAAATATTGAGGCAAGAATCATTGCCAGTTTTGTATCCTTGATGCACCCAGTGCACAATTATATAAAGTGAATGATAAAATTGTAATTTAATAAATAAATAAATAAATAAATATTACTACTTTGAAACTAGTCAGTTCTTGTGCATATTAAAAAAGTTTCAACTGAGCACCTTCTTAAGATCTTTTAAATAGCTGCTTCATTGACTTTGTTCAAACTAGTGTATAACTAGATATATAGTACATTCAGGCTGTATGGTATACAAGACTAAGACTGGGGTAATGAAGCTAGAAAATGCACCTACAATGATTTTTTAAATCATTTTAAAGGCATCTCTTCAACCAAAACCCAAGTAATTGAAATAACTAGAAGAGAAGTTAATGGTACCCTAGGATTAGGGTTAATGCTCCATCTAACCTGACATTTAGGTTTACTGCTCAACCAAGGGCTAGGATTAAAACAGTGGTGAGGCTGCTGGTGTGTTCAGACCACTGACTATCATGCTGACCAATATTATCTCTTTGTTTCCTTTCAATTCTCATCAGTCTCTCTATATCCATCTGTTGTCTCTTGATTTGTACCTAGATTGTAAGCTCTATCAGGCAGGGACTGTCCATTTGTTCCATTAGCACATTAACACATTGGGGTCCTGGTCCACAACAAGGGCTCTCAGGCACAACAATAATATAAATAAATAAAGGCTTACCCAAAACTCCACATTCCCACTGAGAAGACCTGCATGAATAAATAATGAGTATAATTAGACATTATACCCTTCAAGGGAGGAAACATGTTTTACTGTGTGTTTGTACAATACTTAGCACAAGCTAGACCCATCCTTACTGGAACCTTTGAATATTGCCATAAAACAAATAATGAATATTATATGACAGATTTTTTAAAAATGGATGTTTTTCTTTTTTCTTGGTTTTATTTTAATGTAGGTTAATTTTGAGGATGTTTGTTTTACTTTTATTTCCTGTGGCAGAAATTCTAACATCATACTGAAGAAATTTGCAAAGTATGGAATGTGTTTCATTTGCTCTCACCTATGACGTCTACTGGATAAACTACACTGTCAGATAGCATAAAGTCAGTGTATCTTAAAAATACCAATTCCAGCATTGTTAGAACAATAGACACCCCAGGCTATTTTAAAGACAGTCTTGTAGTGAGTCAGAAATATGCTAACCCTTATTTGGCCTGTTCCAAATAAGCCATAAAAACCATGACGGAAGAAGCATCCCATAGATCTGTAGCTATAACTCTGAAAGAAGCTGTTGAAAAAATGTGCTCTCTCTAGATGCAGAGAAATCATTTCCCTTTTTCATAGCCTAAGATACCTGTTCCATATGTGGATGTAAAGGAGAGAAGAAGCAGGAAAAGGATGTAATATGGTTCCTTTTTAACTAGAAAAGAAAATCATGAATACTTTTGATTTTTACAGGCATTTTGGATCTCAATGTCACTCCAACTTTCTGCCCTTGTCACAGAAATAGTTTCATGACTAAAATAGCTATAGATCTTGTACATTATGCATTACAGTAGCCATATGTAGTAGTATGTTGGGTATTAATGCAGATATTAGAAATTACATAGCTGTTTTCTCCAAGCCATTGAAGAAAATGTTCATTTTCTTAGATTACTGTCACACTGCATATTTCTACTGATTACTTTTATTATAGATGTCTTTACCATGCACATAATCATGATATTTAAATAGTTTTCTCTAGTAATTTAGAAGTAGATTTCTAGCATCTGACAAAGTGGGATTCACCCATGAAAGCTCATGCAA
Source organism: Pelusios castaneus (assembly GCA_007922175.1). Lineage (NCBI taxonomy): Eukaryota > Metazoa > Chordata > Testudines > Pelomedusidae > Pelusios > Pelusios castaneus. Next base: position 14,102,738 of record ML685769.1, on the reverse strand, counting down.
TAAAAAAATGGTTATTCTTTAAAAGTGCCACAAGATGCCTTGTTTGTTTTAGAATGATAGACTCTTAGGGCTGGAAGGGACCTCATGAGATCATCTAGTCCAACCCCCTCCTAAAAGCAGGACCACTCCTATTAAATCATCCCAGCCAGCATTTTGTCAAACCGGGCCTTAAATGTTTCCAAAGATGGAGATTCCACCACCTCCCTGGGTAACCCATTCCAATGCTTAACCATCCTCCTAGTGAGAAAGTTTTTTCTAATATCCAACCTCGACCTCCCCAGCTGCAACTTGAAACCATTCCTCCTTGTTTTGTCTTCTGTTACTACTGAGAACAGCCTAACTCCCTCCTTTTTGGAGCACCCCTTCAAGTAGATGAAGGTTGCTATCAAATCCCCCTGTAACCAGAGATTTTTGCCCCAAGATATCTAAGACATGGATTTTATATGAAGAGGCAATTGGCAGAAAAGCCTCAGAAAGCGTTTAAATTCCAGCAGGCTAGCAGTAGCATAAAGCTCGATACTGTTACAAAATATCAACAGTAATTAGGGTCAGTTACAAGAACATTACATAACTGAACTCAGAAGCCTCTTTGTCAGAGGACTCCATTTTGTTTTATATAACAAACCATAATAAGCACTCTGGTATATTTTCTTGGTCACCAACAATACACAATCTCTTCCCATACTATCTATGACATACTTAAATCTTCTTTTAACTTCAAACAGTAGTAAGGAACAGTGTGTACTGAGCAATTAGGATAGTTAGCACCTAGGTAGCAATATAGATAGGACCTTTTATAACTTAGAACTGAACCATTAAAAGCCCTTTCTCTCACTACATGAAAAACCTTGTACTCCTACAAGCCAAAGTCATACTTTATTTCATAAAGTTATATTTCTTTGTTAGATCAAACTTTCATTCTCTTTTCTCTTCTTCTTAGCCTTGAAATGAACCTTTAATTACTGTTCTCCCTTCTCTCGCTTTGGTATATCCCTTCTCCATTCTTTTTCCACTCACTCCCCTCCCTCTAGGGATGATCTCATTGTCATATGATTGTCATATGATCCCTCTCCTCCCCCTCCTCCCCCTTAATTGACGTTTTTGGACGTTCTTACTTTTTCCCCTCCGAACTCCAAATCCCACAATGCACACTGCTTTCCCTCCTCCCCCCCACTTGTGACTATAAAAGAGCAGCCAATTGCAGGCAAGCTTTGTTGGACGCTGAGAGCCTGGGGAGGTGCTGCCAGTCCACCTAGCAACTAGTGACGAGTCGGAACACCGAGACCTGAGATTGGTCACCCCCGCAAGCTGGACCAGATAGTCTGCCTAGCAACTCAGAGCATCGCAGAAACCAACTGTCAATTGACCCACCCGCCTCCGTAATTTGAGTCTACGTGCCACCACCCGGACCAGTGCTGCCACAGCCCAAAGCAGCATCACCACAGCCCAGAGCAGCATCGCCACAGCCCGGCCCTGTCCCATTACAGCCCAGACCAGCGATCGTTACAGACCGGACCCGTCATTACAGACCGGACCCATCTAATCGGTAAGGCATTGGTGTGTTAAGGATTTGAGGCAAACTCGGCTAACTGAGCTCCGACTTACATTGCCCAAATTCTGGCTAGGTCCTTTTCTACAGTGCTGCTACTTAGCCAATCGGTCCGCAGCCTGTAGCAGTACATAGGATTTTTCTATCCTAAGTATAGGAAATTTCGCTTGTCCTTGTTGAACCTCATGAGATTTCTTTGGGCCCAATGCTCCAATTTGTCTAGGTCTCCCTGAATCTTGTCCTTGCCCTCCAGTGTGTCTACCATTCCCCCTAGCTTGCTGTCTTTTGTGAACTTACTGAGCGTGCAATCTATCCCATCATCCAGATCATTAATGAAGATGTTGAACAGAACTGGCCCCAGGACTGAGCCCTGGGGCAATCCACTTGTTAATTGTTGCCAACTAGACACTGAACCATTGATTCCTACCCACTGAGCCAGATGATCTAGCCAGTTTTCTATCCACCTTATGGTCCATTCATCCAACCCATACTTCCTTAACTTGCCGACAATAATGCTGTGGGAAATTGTATCAAAAGCTTTGCTAAAGTCAAGGTATATCATGTCGACAGCTATTCCCGCATCCATGAATCCAGTTATCTCACCTTAGAAGGCAATCAGATTGGTCAGGCATGATTTGTCCTTGGTGAATCCATGCTGACTGTTCCTGATCACACTATTTTCTTACAAGTGTTTCAGAATGGATTCTTTGAGGACCTGCTCCATGATTTTTCCAGGAACTGATGTGAGGCTGATTGGTCTGTAGTTCCCCAGATCCTCCTTTTTCCCTTTCTTGAAGATAGGTACTATATTTGCCTTTTTCCAATCATTCAGGAACTCCCCCATTTGCCATGAGTTTTCAAAGATAATGGCCAGTGGCTCTGCAATCACATCAGCCAACTCCCTCAGCACCCTCAGATGCAGTTCATCTGGCCCCATAGACTTGTGCACATCCAACTTCTCCAAGTAGTCCCTAACCTTACCTTCCACCACCGAGGGCCATTTTGTGTCTCAGTAGGTTCTCTTTTCCAAGTTGCTATTTCTGATCTTTGCATTTCTATCCTTGTAAGAAACCTTTCTCTCTCGTGTTCAATACTTTGTCCACATATGTACTGGAATATATGGAGCTCACTCTTTTGAACCAATTATGTTTCATATACCCATGAGTCTGTTCTGATTCTTTGAAGCTACCCTCTAAGGCCTTTGAAATAAAAGTCTAACAATGTTTATCTATTACATGGCTCTCACAGAAGGTTCAACATTTACACTAAACAAGCATATGCATGAATGAGTATATAAGCTGAATTTACTTCCCTAGTTAAATAAAGAAACTCTGTTTATTATTTTTAAATTTCTTGTCAAATTTAATGAATATTCATATGGTGAGCTACTTCTTAGTTTCAAAGTTAACATAATAATGATCATAGTATAGCAACCTGAATGGATGGATATTGGTGAAGGAACTGGACAGGAAATCTCCTAATTCAAGAATATCACCATGTATGGCTGATAATGAAGAAACATAGAAATAGCTATAGTGTGTCAGACCTGTGGTCCTCTTCCGCCTCCTACCTTGATAAAGATAAAAAATATGTAGTTGAAAATACCAAAGAACCAAGATTATTTTCAAACCATACTCCATAAATGGATAAATATCATGGACCTTACTCATCTCTCAATCATACTTGTGTTAATCAAGAGTAGCACCATTGAAGTTGTGACTGAGGCAATACTTTGGAAATACTGAAAAACTATTATACTGTGATGTGACATGTTATAAACATATGGACTATTTAAAGGCTATTGTTTCAAACTTTGTAAGTGTTAGGTGTATCTTTATGGACTGGCTAGTGATCGCATTCCTAGCTGAATGGAGGAACAGAAATATATTTCCTGTAGGAACTAAAGTCACTAGCAGATAATTAATGTAAATATTTAATGCAGGTAAAGATTTTGTGGAAGGTTCCACCCTCTGAGCTAATACTATCCCTGATTTGACCTGGTTCAAGAGGACTAGCAGACAAAGAATTGGAAATTATAAACAGACATCTCTGATCTGGGAAAGAGATTATTCTTACTCAGTCCAAGAACTGATGTGATACCATGACCAAGAGAGATGAACCATGAGGCAAGGGCCTGAAGTAATTTAGTGCTATCCAGCTCTGTAGGTGAAAGATGGGGAATTACTTGCTGACAGATATGTATATACAATATTTTTATACTTATTGATTTTTATACATTTTCTGTGTTATGCTTTTGTTCTGAATATATAGTACTTGCTTAATGAAGGCCAGCTGATCACTGGCTCTCCCTGAGAACAATACTGAAGATGGTAAGCTAAGAAGAGTCAGACTTGCTGAAATAATCTCAGTAAGTCACAGGATTCCAGACCAGGGCCTTAGGCTGCAGAAATAGAAAATCATGGGACTCCAACCCTCCAGAAAGGTAACAGCTATGGACCTAAGATCTAAGTGGGGAGCCATCAGAAAGGTGCCAAAAGAATCAGAATTACCTGGGAAATGATGACAGAATTCAAGACAGTTATACAATCATAAAGCTGAAACAGCAGGAAAATTAGGCTACTTTGGTTAGTTTGTCTGAGGCAACCAAGATCTAATTGGCACAACTGAAATAAGGACTACGCTGTCTCCTGGATTCTCTACCTGCCCCAGGTGCACAATGGTAGAGAAATTGAGAGGATGATCTAAATTATATCAGCCAGCAACACTGCCAAAGAGACTGTCTTTCAGGTGAGTAGCCAGTGCATAGTAGGAAAAATACGTTGTTTTGCCTAGGTTAAAAAAAAAAAAATCATGCAATTGTTTTGTTGGAAGCTTTAGTACCTCCATCCTTTGGAGCAGAGATTTGAAATTTGGTCACCTTTTTTGCCATCTGTATAAAAAAAAATTCCCCAATTTGACCAACTTATGCACCTTTGAAAATTTGCTATTTCTTAAATGCTAAGATTTCTGAAGATTGAATCTACATGAACATGCTAATGATATCCATAGATTCTGCGAATCCAATGCACTGTGAATGCACCATCCCCACAGAGTAAATGGTCCATCCCAACCCTGGAGATGTGGTGTAAAGAGGCTGGGATGCAGGGAAGAGCTAAGCCTTAAAGCTACAAGTGAGACTGAGCACTCAAACTCTTGTCCTCGCCAGCTGAAAAAATTACATTTTGGTTCTCTCAAAACTGACTGTTTCTTGAAAATACCACCTGTGAAAAGTTTGCATATTTGGCATTTTGTCCTGATGTGGAATAATTGGTTTCCCCCACAATGCGATTTATTTATTTTGTGGGAAGTTATTTCTGTTGTCTGACCAGCTGTAATTGCAATGGAAAGCACACATTCTGCCCATACTACGGTATTTGCACAGATGGCATATATAGCTGAATACATTCTTCACAGTACTCTGGAGGCATTATGCCTTACACAGACTGAACACTTCACCTGTTAACATGCTTTCCCCAACTCTCCACTACCTTTCAGAGCTGTAAGTAAATTCATAGCCCCTGAACTGGCAACTGACTCCGTACAGAGAGATTCCTGCACCTACAAGGAGTCCCATTGACTTTGCTATTAAAAACAATTCCAAATAATAGATTGAAGGCTTTGTTTTACACTTATCTTGCACCTTTTCTCAAATGATGTTAAAGTGAATTACAAACATTAATGAAACATCAAAATATCCTTGGCTATGTCTACACTTACTAAAATTAGTTCAAATTAGTTCGAACTAACAAATTCAAACTAATTTTATTTAATTTGAATTAGTTTAATTCGAACTAGCATGGCCACACTGGAATGTTAATTCGAACTAAGCAAGCACTGGCTTAGTTCGAATTAGCGATCCCCATTCATTTCGGTTAATTTGAACTAAGAAATTAGTTCGAATTAACATGGCCACATTGGTTAATTCGAACTAGTTAGTTCGAATTAACCCCTTAGTTTGAATACCCTATTCGAACTTATTAGTTCGAATTCAGGAAGCCCTTAATTCAAACTAATTAAAGCCTAGTGTAGCCATGGCTTTAGTTAGTTCGAATTAAGCCTCCTTAATTCCAACTAACTTGCCAGTGTAGACATAGCCCTTGAGATACAGGCACGTATAGTGCCCTAGTAGATAGCTAAACTGAGACACAGAAATTGTCCCGATTTTTAAAAAGTGCTCTAGTTTTAGGTGTCCAGTTTAAGAAACACAGAGACAGATTTTCAAAATGTATTCAGGTGCCTCAAAATGCACATAAAAGTCTAATGGTATTTTCAAGAGCACCTGTACAGGTATGGTACCTCACTATCAATAATTTCATACATTCTGTAGATTCCAAGGCCCAAAGGAACTGTGATCATGTAATCTGACCTCTTGTATAACACAAACCATAAAAATTCCTCAAAATAATTCCTACAATGTATCTTTTAGAAAAATTATTCGGTCTTGATTAAAAAATGGCCAGCAATAGAGAATCCGCCATGATTCTGGGTACATTGTTTCAGTGGCTAATTGCTTTGACCATTAAAAATGTACTCCTTATTTTCAGTCTGAATTTGTCTAGCATCAACTTCCAGTCATCGGATCATATTATAGCTTCTTCTGCTAAACTGAAAAGCCCATTATTAAAAATCTATCTGAATCGTGAAGTGAGTAAATACCTTTTAAAATACCCATACCTTAGACCAAAATTTTGTCACTTGGATGCCTAAAGCTACATCCCTACATCTATATTGTGGCACCTAACTGAAGTGTCTAAAGCAGAGCTGGTTCTAGGCATAAGCAGGCTAAGAGACTGCTTAGGGCCCCGAGCAGCTGAAGGGGTCCTCCTATTCACTATTAGTATTGTGTGGGGAGGAGGGGCAAAAATATGACTGATTAGGGCCCCCTCAATGGACTTGCACCAGTATTTGTCTAAAGCAGAGGTTGGCAACCCCTGGCACATATACCTATTCTCAGTGGCACACAGCACCGGCGCTGTGGCTGCTGCCCCACCGCCGAGTGGGGTCTGGACCACAAGAGCCACAAGTGTACCACGGCTCCTGTGCCCTGCAGGACATGCTCCTTAGCTGGGGGTCGAGGCCAGCAGGGAAAAGGCACCATCACGCAGGGCTCCTGGCCCCTGATAGACCCACCCCACATGGGAAGAGTGGGCCAGCAGGGGACAGGAGCCACACACAGGGGTGGGGCCAGCCCCCAGCACCTGCTGGCCCTTCCCCAGTATCTGCAGAGATTGCACAGAGGCAGGGCAGGCATGAGGGCCAGCAAAGGTTGCCAACCCCTGATCTAAGTATGGCACCCAGACACTGATGTCTCTAAAACTATAGGGCATTTTTTGAATAACAGGGCCTGTGGTCACATAAGATGTGAATACAAGAACAAATACAAAAGTCTTGGAACCTGAAATGCCAGTTCCTGCTCTGATAAAAAGACTGTGCTTACCTCCACTAGTTTCTTTATCCAAAACTTTTACTGTCAAAAAGCTAACATTAGAGAAAATGAAAGGGGTTGCTAACTTTGAAAAAGCCCCTTATCTTCTGAAGTATCTCCTACAGCTTTCCCCACCTTTATAATAATAGTTTATATTATTTATAAAACATCATCTTCAAATGCCACACACACACAAATCTAGATAAAGTCATAACAACACACAGTGAAATCATTTGGGTAAATCATTATACAATGTTAACAGTTAAAAACATTTATTTAAAATTCAGAACCAGTGAAAACTGATGTTTGTAACAGTAATATGTTGAATGGAAGGCAACCAATTACTATATTTACTTACTTAATAAAAACGAGTTTATTTCTAGCCATCAGTTGCCTATTTATATAACAGACATGAAGACAGTAGCAAAAATGTCAGTTTCACCCCTAGACTTGGCACACTGTAACAGCCATAGACAATGAGAAGAAGAAGGAACTGTTCAGAGACTCGTGGCTCCACACAAATGTTGCTGACCTTGACACTTGCCATCCACATTGTTTTCAGGACAACTGCTATTTTAAGCTCCGTCTGACAGCTGTGAAGGTGAAAGATGTCAAACTATGATTCCACAGATCTATGCTGATTATCACCAGCTAATGATCAGCCCCTGGAGATATTCATTAGTATTTTCCACTGGCTAATTGATTTAAGCATTGTGAACTAACAAAAATATCTCTCTAGGTTTGATTTGTATTTGTTTGTTTTTTTGCTGGTAACAGAATATATTTTTAACTCTTTATTTTATTCCTAGATAAATTAATCTTCACTCATGTAACTTTTCTTAGGTGTAGTAGCCAAGATTACTGGATAATTGCAAGAAATGATTTTGAGGTGAGTGAAAACCCACATGTGTAAAATAGGGATCATTAGCCTCTTAAATTTAACAGAACTGCTAATTCATAAAGTCAATTGAATATTTTTTCTAATATTGGAAAACCTATGTTATAAATAGAACAGTCCTTAGCGGAGGTTGTTGAATTTCATTCTTTAATACTTGTATTTATTTATTAGTTGATGTCAGTTCAGAAAGGCAGAGCAATATACTTGATATTCCTTAAAACAAAAACTGATGAATAGATATAGGAAATCAATGTGACAGAATGTGTAAACCCCACACTAGACCTGAAGGGATTAAAGAGCAACCCTGGGCCAGACAATCCCACTCAGTCTCCTTTCTTGCCGGAACCCCTGCGTGGGTCCTGGGGAGAATAGGGTCCTTTCTTGCCGGGAGCCCTGCTCTCTTCTCCCTGGACCCATGTAGTCTGGGCAAGGAGAGAGCTCCTGGTGCTCAGCTGACAGGGGATCCCTGGAGCTTCCCCTGTCCGATGAGCACCGGGGAAGACAGCTGCCTGCAGCTCACTTCTGGCCAGGACCCGGGATGCAGGGAGAGGGCAGCTGCAGCTGCCTTCTTGCTGGGCCCCCCCAGGTCCCAGGGAGAGGGCAGCCATGGCTGCCTTCTTGTCGGGACCCAGAGGCTTCCCAGTATCCACACTAGGTTTAGGTTGACTTAACAAATCAACTTAGCCATTAAGTCGACCTAAACAGTGGTATTTATTAAGTCGACTTAAGGACTTATGTCCTCACTCTGAGGAAAAATTGAAAAAAATGCATTTGTTTAATTTGGAAAAAAGAAGACAAAGGTCATGTTTTCTAGTCCTTTAATCATTTTCATTGCTTTCCTCTGGATTTTTTCCAGTGTGTCCATCTATCCCAAAGGGTGGAGTCAAGTACTGGACACATTACTACAGTTGAGACCTTATCAGTGCTAAGTGGAATGGAAGAATAATGTACCATGTCTTGCTTACAACACTCCTGCTAATGCTCCCAGAATGATTTTTAACCAACAGTACTACACTGTTGACATAAAATTTTGATCCACTATAATTCCCAGATCCTTTTCTGCAGTACTTCCTCCTAAGCAACCATTTACCATTGACCTTTCTAATTTTGTCTTTGTATGTTTGTTTGTTTTTTATGGTCATACTTCATATACACTTTGTATGACTCTTCTTTGAATCTCAGGTTATTAAAGTTCTCCCGGTTAGAGCCCTGCAGATCTGCGGATATCTGCTTCAGATCCATGGGTAACCGCATCTGCGGGTACAGATTACCGCAGCCCCATTGGTGTAGATTGGCTGCGGATTCTATGTTTATGATCAATCCCTGAAGCTGCTGCTATAATCTGCCTGGTCAGCAGCACATAGGGGAACAAGGAAGCACCCCAGCCAATCCCAGCTGAGCTCTGACTGGTGGTCTGCCAGCCAATTAGAGTCTCAGTCACAACAGGCTGGGGCTTGGGGAGACACCACTCACTGTCAATCAGTTAGCATGCTGGCCTTTGACTGGCTCATTCCCCATGCCTTCCCTGCCCACTTCTTCATTTTCTTGTTTGTGGTTCATACGCCATGCTGTCAATCAGAAATTTAATTGGTGGCAAAGGAAATCTGATTGACAGCACAGCATGCAAATCACAAACAAGAAAAGGAAAAAATGGGTGGGACCTATGTGGTGAATGAGCCAATCAAATGCTAAAATGCTGACTGTGAGCCCAAGCTCACTTGTAGATGCAGTTCCGGAGCCACATAAAACATGGCATGCGGCTTGCGAGTCAGATAAAGACTGACATTGAGCAGGTGCGATCCGGTTCCGGATCCACATTTTTTTATCCGTGCAGGGCTCTACCCCTGGTTAAGCCAGGGTGGTCTCTTACCTTACTTCCTATCTTTCCTATGCAGAGGAGATTTCTTTTGTGCCTTTAATCATATCTCTTTATAAAACTGCCAACTATCCTGAGCTCTTTTTTAGCCCTTAGACGTGCTTCCTGGGAGGAGCTTATGTTCCAATTTGCAGAGTAGGAAAAATCTGTATTCTTGAAGCCCACTGTCTTTATTCTGCTGTTTTTAACTCCTACCATTCCTTAGAATCATGAACTCTATCATTTCATGATCATTTTCACCCAAGCTGTCCTCCACATTACTTCTGAGCTAGTTCTTCCCTGTTTGTCAGAATCAAATCTAGAATAGCTTCTCCTCTAGTGTCTTTCCTCACCTTCTGTAATAAAACGTGATTACAGTGTTATTACAATGCATTACAAGAACTTGTTGAATAATCTGTGCCCTGTTGGATTATTTTCCAAACAGATGTCTAAGTAGTTGAAGTCCTCCATCACCACCAAGTCCTGTGTGTTGGTTGACTGATGTTCAAAAAAAAAAAAAAAAGCCTCATCAACCTCTTCTTCCTGGTTAGGTGTCTATAGCAGAAATCTCCAATGACATCATCCTGGCTTTTTTTTAAAACCCCTTTTATTCTTAGCCAGTGACTGTCAACAGCTGTGCTCCTCACTTCTATTTCAACCTCAGTACAAGTGTATATCTTTGATATACGCAGCACCACATACACCCTTTTTTCCTGCCTGTCCTTCCTGACCAAATCATACCCTTCTATACCAATGTTCCAGTCATGTGAATTATTCCACCAAGTTTCTGTGTTGCCAATTATGTCACAGTTGTGATCATAGAATCATAGGGACGGAAGGGACCTCACGAGGTCATCTAGTCCAACCCCCTGCTAAAAAGCAGGACCACTGCCACTAAATCACCCCAGCCAGGGTTTTGTCTAACCGGGCCTTAAAAATCTCCAAAGATGGAGATTCTACCACCTCCCTAGGTAGCCCATTCCAATGCTTCACCACCCTCCTAGTGAGAAAGTTTTTCCTAATATCCAACCTTGACCTCCCCAGTTGTAATATGAAACCATTGCTCCTTGTTCTGTCCTCTGTTACCCTCGAGAACAGCCTAGCTCCCTCCTCTTTGGGGCACCCCTTCAAGTAGTTGAAGGTTGCTAACAAATCTCCCCTCAATCTTCTCTTCTGTAGACTAAATAAGCCTAGTTCCTTCAGTCTCTCCTCATAAGTCATGTGCCCCAGCCCCCTAATCATTTTGGTTGCCCTCTGCTGGACTCTTTCTAATTTGTCCACATCCTTTCTGTAGTGGGGAGCCCAAAACTGGACACAGTATTCCAGATGCGGCCTGACCAGTGTCGAATAGAGGGGAATTATCACATCCCTCGATCTGCTGGCAATACTCCTACTGATGCAGCCTAATATGCCATTGGTCTTTTTGGCAACAAGGGCACACTGTTGGCTCATATTCATCTTCCCGGCCACCATAACCCCCAGGTCCTTTTCTACAGCGCTGCTACTTAGCCGATCAGTCCCCAGCCTGTAGCAATGCATGGGATTTTTCCATCCTAAGTGTAGGACTTTGCACTTGTTTCTGTTGAACCTCATGAGGTTTCTTTCGGCCCAGTGTTCCAATTTGTTCAAGTCTCCCTGGATCCTGTGATGATACACTAGTTCTTCCTGTTCATTCTCCATACTTCTTGCATTAGAATATAGTCATCTAAGACATTCACTGATTTGCCCGCTATATTCCTTCTTGTCTCTTCTTTGTCCCTGCTGTCATTGCCAACATTTCCCCCAGATTCCAACCCTTCACCCAAGTCTTCATGTTTTGGACTTATCTGTGAGCTTTTGCCTCCTGCCCTGTTTGACCTAGTGTAAAGCCAGCCTCACTGGGTTAGCCAGTCTGTATCTAAAAATATTCTTCCCCTTCCTGTGACTTGGCTTTTAAGGCTTTCTTTCTAAGTCAGTCCTGCTCCCTAAGGGAAGGGTAATCACAAGGATGATCCAGGATCAAGTGACAGGAGGCTAGAGCCTTGCTAGTGCCCACTCAGCTAGCAACTAGGAAGCCTCTGGCTCCCACTCCCACCCAGTCCTCAAAACACACAATCACCAGCAAAGGGGCACTATAAATTTTAGCAGGCCAACAGCAAAACCAAGCAGACAAACAAGCTCACCCACTCACCTCACAAATTTGTGCTCAGTCCTTCTTCAGCAGGAGATCTCCCTCTCAAACTCATTTATTACTTTCACTACTGAGATAAAACAAATGAAAGGCACTATTTTCATTCTCATTACCCTTTTAAAGTTTGACCAAAATGACTGATTATTTGGGGAAATGCTCTCTTGAACTTTGAATTATTTTAAAGTACGTTTTCAAGTTCCATGGTCTATTTATATTTCCCTTTACTACTCTCTGTCACAGTGTATTTGCTTGTCCATTAGGCCAGTATTTGACAAATATGAAGTGTGTGTAATTCTCCGTGTTTCCATGAAGTCTTGAAATTCAAGACCAGAATTTCCACATGCATAATTAAATGAATGCTCATGAAAGCTTGGTGCATAGTTATTTCAGACTGAATGGTGTAAGTTTTGGGTAAATGTACCTCAGCATCTCTTGCCTCCTTGAACTTCAATAAACATTTTCCCTCTTTTCAAACTTCATTTTGCCTCTTGGCACGAATAATTTTCATGCTGAAAACAGTTGTAATCCAGTCTCTTCTAGCACACTGAGTGGCACATGAGACCACAAATATAGATTTCTTCTTCAAGTATAGATCAATATTTTAATGTTTCATTACATATACTGAAAAGAAAATCTTAAAATATATTTGAGATTGTCATTTTTATAATATATTTGGTAAGATGTTGTTTTGTCAGTTTCTCATCACAGTTTATTTGGCTTCTCTTTAAAACATAAATAAATATTGCACTTATAGTATCAGAATATTGTTGTGAAAGATGTGTATTCCAAAGCCTCTCTCACCCAGTTCCATATATTTTGATAATGGGATTTCGTTTCTCCTACTGAAAATATATCTTGCTGAGGAAATACTGGAAAAGTGAGGATGGCAAGCAATAGTCACAGTTGTTTGATCAGCTGGATGGTACAACAGACTGTATAACAAACAACTAAACAGAATGGCAATAGAGAGATTGTTTCATTGCTATTTATGGCAACAACAAAAAAAGTTTACTCTCTGCCAGTTTAAGATTTTTTCATTCATTCATAGTGTTTGAAAATAGAAAATTTGAGAATAGGAAAGTGCTCGAGTTCCATTAAGTGATACAACTGAGAGTTAATTAACCCACTGATTCTCTCTGCACACATTTTTTCCTTATTAGAAAATATTCTAAATCATGAAAAATACATCCAACATCAATTATGGTATTTTCAGAGTGCCCATCACCTAAGTTATCTAGGTACACTACAAAATTCAAAGATGTATGAAATTAGCTTATACTCTAACAGTGCTTTTTTTTGTTTTGGTTTTTTTTTAAATAAAAAGGTGCCAGTATTTCACCAGGGACCTGTGGCCACCAGCAGCAGGAGCCAGGGCTGCATTGCTGTGAAAAATAGGTGCCGGTGCTCAGTACCCCTGAGAACAATCATAAAAAGGCCCTGCTCTCTAATAATGAGTGCTCTTGTCCCCACCTTCTTTTTAAACCACTTTCTTGTCAAAAATGTCAAAAGTTGCCTCCTGAGAATGCAAGATCAGAATTATTTTAAATATTGAGCAAGGTCTGTATAAGCAGGTAAATCCCTAAGCATGCTTTAAAGATGATGAGATTGAGGCTCAGCTGCATTTCACCGTGACCAAGAGCACCCTGTCTACAACCATCATGATTACAACTGTCATCTCATCGACCAAACAGCCCCTGCTAAGTATAGCTAAGGTGGTGGGATGTGGAGAGTTAAGTGGCCTCTCAGACAGCTGAGCCTCTGGTCCCTTTAGGTCTTTAACAATAAACACCAGAATCTTGAGATGCTGATCAGCTGTCTATGTAGACAGACTGCAGTGAAATAATGCAATATTTCCTCCATGAAATGAGGCTTGCAGCATGCTGCCCCACCTCTAGACTCTGGGTAACCTGAGGATCAGCCTTGATAGAGCACCTGGAACACTGGAGGGCCCGATCCTGTACATTCTAAGCAGATAAAGCTTGCAATGGTGTGTACATCATGGTAACACTGCTGGAATAAAACTGGCCTTTTATATACTTGGAGCTAGTACATCCTGGAGGGCACAATGATTTGCCTAAATCCTCAGTACGAAAGAACGACCTGGGAGGGAGAAAAGGTCATTGGGATCTGCCCAAGAGGACAGTTCTTTCCCCAGTTTCTAAAGACACTGCGGCTCAAGCTCCAAGCTCCAAAGGAATGTTTCAGATTTTGTTGCTGCAGAATAAGTGGTTGAGCACAATGTAAATACGGCAGCCACTAGCTTGGCTGGCACTGATGATTGAACTTGGGACTCTCCGAAGCTAAAAGCATGAACAGCTTGTGCTAAGAGACAGGCTGTGAAAAAATGAATTCAAAAATATTTCACATTGGAACCAAAAAAAAAATAATAATAATGGGGAGAGGGAGGCTAAAAAATTTGAAAAGAGAGAGGGAGAGAGACCCCAAAACAGCACAGAATTGGAAGCTGCACACTGCTGACGCTGCTAGCAACAATACTACCTTCCCCTACACTATTTCCCCCTCTCTGTGCTCTTTTACCTCTCTTGTGGCTAGGTTCTGTTTCTTCTGCCTTTCTCCAATGCTCCTCTGCCTTCCTCCAACACTCCTCACTCACTACTGCTGCTAATCCTCCTTACTCTCCACCCTACCTGGCTGGAGCAAGGGTTTTTTTTATCAGCTGGGCCTTAATTGGTTTCAGGTGCCTCTAATTAACCTGAAGCAAGCCCTGCTCAGTCTGCAGAGAACAAAACCCCGATCATTATAGGGTGCTTATACCTGCCTTCTAAGACCCTCCTGCTTCCCTCCAGCCTTGCTGTCTCACATTTCCAAACTTGTTGCTCCATCTGATTTCTCACTGGAGCAAGCAGAAGGAGCTAAAAGAGTGATAATTTTCTGTTAAGGGCCAGGAAGGACAGGGACTATGTGGAAATCCCAGCCACATTGAAAATCTATCCTTAAATGTGTGTGAATTTTCAGCTAGTGAAGATCCACTGTCATATATTGAGTAAAGATAATAAACAGAAATAATTACTCTGAATGACAACATAAACAATATAAAATGTTCAGGCAGTCTCAATTTGTATTTTAAATTACAGTGTTCCGTGATTTGCATAATTGTGCATAATTATAGTAACTGCATATCCAGACAAGGTAGTTATGCATGCAGCTGTGGATTAAGTTGCTCCAAAGGGTAGCTGTGCATTCAAAAGCAATTTCTAATTTTGAAAGTATGATTTTTTGGTGTGTGTTTACAGGAATGATAAAATTAAAAGAAGAATGATAAGACACAATCAGTCATGCAAAAACACAAATTTAGAACAAAAAAGAGATAAGGGGATATATATATATATTCTTTTTGTTTCTTTGACTCTAACAGAAAATAAAGTTTGTTATGAAAATATAATCTTGTTTGGCGGTGACCTGTAAATTAATGCTATTCAGGACAATAGTCAATGTTCTGACACATATCATTGGGGCAGAATTTGACCATTATTTAGCACAGTGATTAATTGGAACTCGTGAGAAAAAAAATAAAGCTATCATGTCAGGTGATTAATAATAAGCAGCACTGAGGAAATCATCAAATTTAGCTTTGGGACATATCATTTTCCTAAAATAGAATATAAAGGGATCTATGTGTCAAAATACCAAGCATGTGAGTTTTGCCTGAGGATGGACTTTTCTTTCTATGAGGTGCCTGTCCCATACTTTATTAAATAAGTGATACATGGAGAGAAAAAAGGGTGAAGTCCAGAACTGCTATAACAATGTGGCTATGTCTGCACTACAAAAAGTTAGGTTGACTTTGTTAAGTCAACCTAAAGTTGACCTTATTAGGTCAATTTAACAAAGTGGTTTCCCTGAACGGGGACTTAGTAAGTTGACCTAACTGCTCTTAGGTTGACCTAATAAAGGGCTTAGGTCAACCTAAGGAGTCGACCTAAGGGGTAGGTCGACCTAATCGGCGGCTCTTATTAAGTCGACCTAACCTTTCATTAAGTCGACTTAAGGAATTTCTTAAGTCAACTTAATGAAAACCTGGTGTGGACAGGGACTAAGTTAGGTCGATTTAAGCCTTCTTAAGTCAACCTAACTTGCAAGTGTAAACATGGCCACATGTGTCTCTCTAACAGAAGAAAATATAATAAGCAAAGGTTCCTTCAAGCTGTTTTTCCTACTTACTCTGAGAGGATACATTCATTTTCAGTTTTACTGATGTTACACATATCCAGAATAGTATTTAAAGAAAAAATCACTTCAGGTAACTGAGAAGGAAATCTAGCTGTAGGAAGTAGCCCCACCACTAACTGCAGGTGTTTGACACACTCTGTGAATATTCCTTAAAAATCACTCCAAATTTTTTAAGATTTCACTAAATGTCCATGTATCTCTGCACATTCTTTTAGGGTCTGCCTCAGAAGGTATGATTTTTAAGGGAAACAAAGAGAAATATTCAAAATCTACCACGTCCATAGAATTTCTAAATAAAATCCCAGTAGGTTTGTTCCAGTTTTTCAAAGCAGAAAGAAATGTTTACTGAGTTTCAAATAGTTGATAGAAAAAAATCACTTTAAAGCAAGAAGGAACAATGAATGTTAACCCTTCTGTATAAATTAGACTTATGTACATAAGTCTATGTTCATGATCTAATACAAAAGTAACAAGTGGGTTGGTCCAGCACCAGCAATTATAAAGGTGAAAGACACACAAACCCTTCTCAGCAATCAATAAAGGTTTCTTCAGCAAAGTACCTATACCTAAATATGTGAGACTAAATATACTATGTGTATACACAGATTAGTAAATCAGGGAACAGATCAGAAAAGTGCTTTACATCTATAGATTCATGTTTTATAAATTTGTTTATAGTAACTAAACACAGACATAAATATGCTAATCAATCCTGTACGAAAAAATTGTCAGTTGCAATAATAATGAGGTAATATACTGTAAATATGAGCACAAAAAAAAAAGGCAAGGAAAGACATTGCACTAGGAAAGTAACATAACAAGGTATTGCCTAATGTGATCAGCCTACAAGATTCAAAGTGGTTGACAGGGCTACACAAAGGACCCAATTCTGCTGTAATTTCTGAGGCAAAATTGAGAAAGGATTGCAGTGTCATGCCTATTATTACCAAAAGTGGCATGACTACAGTTATAAATTTCTAGAAAAAATTGATCATATTCCCTTGTTGGCAAATATTTCTGAGAGAGATAAAGGGCAATGTAATATGTGTAAGTATGCATGCAAACTAAATTTCAAATTTGCTTGAATAATTATTTGTGCTGGAAGTACTTATTCACTCCTCCAGAAAGGAAACAGAAATATTACCATGTGACTTATCTGACCAATCATAACTAAGCTACACAGATCACATCAAATATTCAACCTGTAGAGCTTTACATGTAAAATTCTTATTCCCATTTCTAATCAGTTACATAAACAGAGCCAATGAAGTCAAATTCATGATTAAATATTAAAGGTATCTGAAGAAATGATCTACTAGAGTAGAGGTCTTCAACCTGGGCAATACCGCCCACAGGTGGGCATTTTGTAATTTTTGGTGGGTGCTACAAACAATTAATTTAACGACAGTGGCAATTTATAAAAAATAACAATTTATGTAGTTGGGCAGTAAACTTACTGCAAATGTGAAAATATTGAAAAACTGGGCGCTGATCCAAAAAAGGTTGAAGACTACTGTACTAGAGGCACAAAAAAGGTTAAGTTAATTGCATATCTTATTCATTACAAATTATTTGCTCAGTTCCAATAAAAGTTTATGGGCATGGACCTTATATCTTTACCTTTACACTGATGATGATTTTATACCATAGTTTCTCAAATTTCAGTGCTTTTCCAACAATTCTAAAGCTAAGCATTTATTTTCTTAAACTGGTCAGTTGACCAGAAACAGGTTTTTAAATACCACCTCTGCTCCTATGCAACAAGGGTCTTTGTACTAAAAGTCCATTGCCACATTGGCTTTATTCCAGGCACCTAAAAGCTCCACAAGATATTATTGATCTGAAGCAGACAGCTTAAGTGTCGACTACCAAGTGGCCATGGTCAGTTCATGGTTGGACAATATCCCCTCTTGACCTCAAGTACAATCTTCAGGGCTTGATGTGCTGGAACTATATGTCCAAGGCAGGTTATATAACCAAAACTTTAGGCCTTCATAATCTGCTCTCAGAAGACTATTCAATTCTCCAGGGATGTCAGATAAAGGATGAAAAGCAAGTATAGCATCCACTGGAGGCAGCTCAACAGTTGATCTGGGCGATGGCATTTCACAAGGAGAGGCTGGAGCCAGGTGAGTAGGACATGTGTAAAAACTTTTCAGGGAACAAAAAGCAGTGTTGGGCCTGTAGCTGCTGCACTCAGTGCATGAGCCTTTCACCTTATAAAGCAGAATAATGTCCCGTCATTTCATTCTGCTGGTACCTTCCCAATAGTCCAAGCCTTGACAAAAAGTTGGTATAATGCTACATTTATGGACTCTGTGACACGCTTGAGAAACTTAGGTTTTATTCCATCAGGTCCAGCAGCATTTCCTCTTTGCAGTTTTTTTATGGCAGAGTGAACCTCTTCCAGCATAGGTATATCTACACAGGTTTTAGGATCAGGGATTGTATCTACCACTAATGCACCCAGATCTGGATGTGAAGTCACTTCCGTATGGTTAAGTGCACTCTCATAATATTCTTTCCATCTTAGCAATGAGATGATGCTCAGTATTTGCTGAGGCTTCTGCAGCTTGGTTAAACACAATATGACTCAAATATAATTCTGGATCAATACATGGTTCAGATCTTTCCTCATCTGGCCATCATCAGATATCCAAGCCTCCCAATACCTATAAGAACCTGAACCAACTGCCAGTGATTGTAATATTATGAAAAGCACAAATGGAGAGAAATCTCACAAAGCTGTCATTTATTGTTCCAGAGTAGAATGGTTGTTGACACTGACAAGACCTCATCTGGAAATATTGGGGGAAGAGAACTGCACACATATTTAAGAAAGATTAATTCAAACTGGAACAGGTCCAGAGAAGGGCTACAAGGATGATCTGCGGAATGGAAAACCTGCCTTATGAGAGGAGACTTAAAGAGCTTGACTTGTTGAGTCTAACCAAAGGGGAGATATGATTGCTCTCTATAAATACATGAGAGGGATTAAGACCAGGGAGGGAGAGGAATTATTTAAGTTCAGAGCCAATGTGGACACAAGAACAAATGGATATAAACTGGACATCAGAAAGTTTAGACTTAAAATTTGATGCAAGTTTCTAAACATCAGAGGAATGAAGTTCTGGAATAGCGTTCCAAGGGGAGCTGTGGGGGCAAAAATCCCAGCTAGCTTCAAAACTCAGCTTGATACATTTATGGAGGGGATGGTATGATGGGGCAGCCTAGTTTTGACTACTGGTGATGGATATGCCAATGGCCTGAGATGGGATGTTAGATGGGGTGGGGTCTGAGTTATTACAGAGAATTCTTTAACGTCTGGCTAGTGAGTCTTGCCCACGTGCTCATGGTTTAACTGACTGCCATATTTGGGATCAAAAAGGAATTATCCTTCTTGCCTCAAGGATTCTCTTTCTGCCCCACCACCCCCACACACTATACAGTTCTGTGGTGACCTGGAAGCCTACTTTCGCCTTCTCCGACTCAAGGAATATTTCCACCACACCATGGAACAACACACTAACTCACAGATACCTTCCTACCAACACTACAAGAAGAATTCTGCATGGACTCCTCCTGAGGGCCATAACAACAGATTAGACTTTTACATAGAGTGTTTCCACCGACGTGCACAAGCTGAGATTGTAGACAAGCAACATCATTTGCCCCGCAACCCCAGCGGTGCTGAACACAATGCTATACACAACCTCAAAAACAACTCCAACATTATAATCAAAGAGGCTGACAAAGGAGGCGCTGTAGTCATCATGGATAAGTCGGATTATAAATAGGAGGCTGCCAGACAACTCCGTAACACCACATTCTACCAGCCACTACCCTATGATCCCACTGAGGAATACCAAAAGAAACTTCAACATCTACTTAAGAAACTCCCTAAAGATGCACAGGAACAAATCTACATGGACACACCTCAAGAGCCCTGACCTGGGGTATTCTATCTACTTCCCAAGATCCATAAACCTGGGAATCCTGGACGCCCCATCATCTCGGGCATTGGCACACTCACAGCAGGATTGTCAGGCTATGTGGACTCTCTCCTCAGACCCTTTGCCACCAGCGTGCCTAACTATCTTCGTTATACCACTGATTTTCTGAGGAAACTACAATCCATTGGTGATCTCCCAAAAAACACCATCCTAGCCACTATGGATGTAGAGGCTCTCTACACCAGCATTCCACACAAAGATGGACTACAAGCCATCCAGAACAGTTTCCCCGATGATGACACAGCACACCTGGTAGCTGAACTCTGTGACTTTGTCCTGACCCACAACTACTTCAGGTTTGGAGACAATCTATACCTTCAAGATAGTGGTATGGCTATGGGTACCCGCATGGCCCCACAATATGACAACATTTTTATGGCTGACCTGGAACATCGCTTCCTCAAATCTCATCCACAATTACCTCTCCTTTACCTACGCTACATTGATGACATTTTCATGATCTGGACCCACGGGAAAGAGTCCCTTGAAGAATTCCACTGGGACTTCAACCACCTCCACCCCACTATCAACCTCAGCCTGGACCAGTCCACACAAGAAGTCCACTTCTTGGACACCACAGTACAAATAAGGGATGGACATATTAACACCACTCTATACCGAAAACCAACTCACCGCAATACATACCTACATGCCTCCAGCTTCCACCCTTGACATATTACACGATCCATTGTCTACAGCCAAGCCTTGCAATACAACCGGATTTGATCCGATCCCTCAGACAGAGACAAACACCTACAGGACCTTTACCAAACATTCCTAAATCCACAGTACACATCTGGGGAAGTGAGAAAACAGATGTTTGGTAAAGATCCTGTAGGATCTACCTACAGGATCTTTATCAAACATTCCTAAAGCTACAGTACGCACCAAGGTAAGTGAGAAAACAGATCGACCAAGCCAGATGGGTACCCAGAAGTCACCTCCTATATGACAGACCCAGCAAAGAAAACAACAGAACACCTCTGGCCATCACCTACAGCCCCCAGCTGAAATCCCTCCAACACATCATCAAAGATCTACAACCCCTCCTGGAAGATGATCTTGCACTCTCCCAAGCCCTGGGAGGCAGGCCCATTCTTGCTTACAGACAGCCTCCCAATCTGAAGCAGATACTTAGCAGCAACTGGACACCATACAACAAGAACACCAACCCGGGTACCTATCCCTGCAACAAACCCCGTTGCCAACTCTGCCCGCACATCGACTCTAGTGAGGCCATCACAAGTCCCAACCACAACAGTTACACTATCAGGAACTCATTCACCTGCACCTGCATTCACCTGCACAACTAATGTTGTTTATGCCATCACGTGCCAGTGATGCCCCTCTGCCATGTATATCGGCCAAACTGGACTCTCTTTACGCAAGAGAATAAATGGACACAAATCAGACATAAGAAATGGTAGGAGAACACTTCAGCCTCCCTGGACACTCAATTACAGACTTGAAAGCTGCCATACTTCTGCAAAAAAACTTCAAAAGCAGACTCCAGTGTGAAACTGCTGAGCTGAAGTTCATTTGCAAACTTGATACTATCAGTCTAGGTCTGAACAGGGACCTGGAATGGTTATCACACTACAAAAGTAATTGTCCCTGTTCACACATTCTTACCTTCTATTCAACTGGTGTGAACAGACCTCTCCTGCCCCTCTCAACTGACTGTATCAGCACTTGCCATTATTATGCTACTCCTTCATCCTGACGTGTATATATACCTCTCTACTGTTGCCTCCATTTCATGCATCTGATGAAGTGGGTTGGAGCCCACGAAAGCTTATGCCCGAAGATATTTATTAGTCTTTAAGGTGCCACCGGACTCTCGTTTTTTGATGTATACAGACTAACACGGCTACCCCTCTTGAACTTGGGATATTTATGAAGGTAGTATGTATTACCCATATTAAAATTTGGTCAGGATCTTGTGGCATATGTTCTTACTCTTTTAAAAAGTGCAATGGAAATTTTAATTACCAGAAGCGTTCTGGTTCTCAGTTTTAAGTTTTATTTAAAGAGACAGCATCTTCATAAGCATAGATGCCACCTAAACCTATATTAGTGTTGGTGCAATTCTGACTCAGAAGAAAAACGATAATCTATTGATCCAGTAAATGTATCTTTAATTAGCATATGGGTCAAAATTTTCAAAACAAGCCTATTATCTAAACTGAGCTTCTCAAAATACAGCATATCTTTATACTTTTTAAAACCAGACACATCATCTTTATAAAAACACTTAATTTAACTGTTGGGGTTTTTTTTACTAAAGTACAAAATAGAGTGTTATTAAAATGCAACTCTCCACCTTTCTTATAATGTTTCATCTCAACCCTTCTTGCTCTCTCTTTACTATATGCGCCAATTAAACATTTAAAAATCTCATCCTTTTTTAAATTACTGTCTTTCAAATTATCTCATCATGATAATATCTGCCTCAGATTTAGTTAAAATTTATGAAAAAGCCCTTTTCTATTTATCGGGAGGTAGACCTGGTGCAGGCTGGCCAGCTTGCTTATGGAAAAAAGTGAGATGGAGAAAATGACCCTGCTGGTGATACTGGGACAAGAGGACATATCTGCAAAGGCAGGGTGTGGCAGCATGGAGCTACCTGCAGAGTAGCTCCAATTAGAACCAACTGGGAAAGATCAGAGGTGTCCTGTATATGGTAGGGTGAACCCCAATATTTTAAGAAATTAGGAGTACACAATCACAGGAAATGTCTTACCCAGGACACTGATCCTTATAGTCCAGTATCCTGTTTCTGACACTGGCCACCACCCAGAGGCGGCTTTTGGGGTAGGAGAAGCAGGCAGACGTCTAGGGCCCCAAGCAGTAAGGGGCCCCGTCGCCTACCCCGAAAGACACATCTGCCTTGGGCAGCAGCAGGAGGAGGAGCTGAGCTCAGGGGCCCAGGGCCATGGGGTGGGGAGCTGGGGCAGGAGGGAGGGCAGGGTGGTGATGGGGGAGTGGGGATGAGGGGATTGGGGCCCCGGGGGGGGGCCCCATGGGCCTATGGGGGGCCCCCACAATGGGCCTTCGCCTAGAGCCCCCAATAGCCAAAGGCCGCCTCTGCCACTACCAAATGCTTAGGCAGAAGATACAAGGAGCCCTGCAATGAGTAGCTATGCTATCTACTACAGGAGAAGTTTCTTCCTAACCCCCACAATTTCAGGTTGGCTTATCCAATCAGGCGATAACCCTGACAAGCATTATTATTATTATTATTCCTTTGTTTAGTGCTTTAAACCTCAACATTGCAACTCTAGATATTCTCACTATCCATAAAATCTTAAATCCTCTCTGAAATCTGCTAAGCTCTTGGCCTCAGTTATATCCTGTGGCATTGAGCTCCACAGGCTAACTCTGTATTTGCTTTTATCATTTTTAAACATAATATCTTTCAACTTGACTGAATATGCCCTTATTCTTGTATCATATGAAAAAAAACCAACTCTATTTAAGCTATAAAACAAATCTTTTTAGTTTTCTTTTTATTGGTGCTATTATAGTGAAAATGGGACACCCAAACCATAACATAATTTTACTGAAGATGCCCTTTTTAGATTTGACCTTACCATACCTAATCACTTGACAGTTAAAAATAGACCATATTATGTCTTCTTTCAGTTAAACCAAATGACAATTTATTAGAGACAACACAACAAAAAGTGTTCACTCAAGGTTAAGATTAAATGGGAGCATGAACTTCAGAGCCCATACCAATAGCACAATCCTGGGCCCAAAGTTAATCTGTTATGATTCTTTCTTTTCTCTTTAGAGCGCTGGCCAGGACTATGACATCTTTGAACTGGAGCTGCAAGATCCTGGACTCAGGAACTACAAGGTAAATTGATTTCAGTTAAGCTGTGGGTGACTGCCCTCTTCTATCTTCTGGAACATGGTGTTTCTCTCTATTAACTCTTGAACAATCCACTGGGTGCACAGCTGCCTCCCAGATGGACAGCCCTTTTCTGTCCTGATCTTGTGTTTATATATCTCTCTGGTTGCTAGGCAGATTTTAGTCCTGATTTCTGCCAAAACCAAAAAGGATGGGAATCAGTTCATAGAGGACACCTAACATGAAGCCCTTGTTGTTATGACAGACCAAAATGGTGATCCCAACACTTATTAACATAGCCAATCAACATTAACCATTAGTGAACATTAAATGGAATGGAGAGGAAGGGGTATATGTCATATATATGTATGTATGTGTGTATATATATATATATATATATATACACACACACACACCTAATATATATATATACACACACACACACCTGCCTAAGCCATAGATAGATAGATAGATAGATAGATAGATAGATAGATAGATAGATA
>ML685769.1:14022831-14078268 GCA_007922175.1 Pelusios castaneus | reverse complement strand
ATAGATAGATAGATAGATAGATAGATAGATAGATAGATAGATAGATAGATAGATAGATAGATAGCTTATATACACACATTACCTAACAGACTGCATCCTAGTAGCAACTTCCTAGGTATGATTTACAGAGAAATAGGCACTAAGGGACATTCCTTAACATATATGACAGGGGTCACTATAGTATGGGTGTTGGCAATCCCAGGCACATGTGCCAAACATGGCATGCATGCCCATTCAGAGTGGCACGCAAGGCTTCCGACCCTGTGCCTGCTCTCCTCTGTTGGCCCCAGAGCCATCTATGAGGTGGCTCCTGCTAGCCTCGCCCCACAGCAGCCTCAGGCCCTGCAGGAGGACAGGGCAAGCAGGGAAAAGGATCCACCCAAAATAGCAACTCCTGTCCCTTGCTGGCCTTGCCCCCAGCACCAGCTGAGGGGACAGGACTGGCACAGAGGCCAGCAAAGTTTGCTAACCCCTGCTATAGAAGATGATAGTCCAGATGCTGAACAGAGAGAGAGAATCACTTCCATGACTAAATTGAACACAATCTGTCCCACACTCCTGTAGGGAACTAAGGAAAATCCTCAGAAGATGGAATCTGGAACAACAAATTCAGGTTTACACCTTGAGAGGAATTCAGGAATCAACAATTGATATCTCCTAAGTTTTACATTGGAATTGTTGGTAGTGTGTATATGTCAAAAAGGAGAATTTATTATAGCTGCACAAGACTTGATGTATTCCATAGTAAAACAAATTGAACTGGATTTCTGCCTTAAACATTTATCATGCTCTTTACCTGGTAAATGCGTACTTGAATTCCCTCCTTTTATCTATCTAATTATTTGATTTTTAAATCTTCCCTAATTCTTAAAGTAAAATTGAAGATGCAACATTTTGTGTGTGGCTATGTCCTTTTACTAACAAGAAGAAAATGTGTTGTATGAAAACCCCCTAAACCTATGACAAATTAATGTCAGCAGTTACAATAATATAAATCTATATTATCTGTATGTTGTGAGCAAAGTTAAAGGAA
The DNA here is from genome assembly GCA_007922175.1 of Pelusios castaneus. Lineage (NCBI taxonomy): Eukaryota > Metazoa > Chordata > Testudines > Pelomedusidae > Pelusios > Pelusios castaneus. Next base: position 14,077,235 of record ML685769.1, on the reverse strand, counting down.
ATCTTCATGATAGGGTATAGATTTTCAGAGTAAGGAAAGGTTTACAAACCGGATGATTTCTGCCAAACTGGAGTTCTAAATTGCAGAGGAACCAGGCATTATTTTAGCTACAGGACACATTTGACATTTATTATTTTTGGCATACCCCTCAGTTCCTGTCCTTTTCAAAGAACTAAGAAGAGTTTATATTCCTAATGATAGGCTAAATGACCCTACATGTGAAAAGAAGAAGAAGAAACAAAGCAAATATCATGCTTGCTATGCCTGAGACTTTTGCACTACAAGAAAAAAATTCTTAAATATCTATACAATGCACACACAAAAAAATCTTTGTGGTAAGGTGGGTCAAAGAAAAAGCCAAGCACATTTTTGGTTGTAGCCATTCAGAAATATGCAGTAGATTGCTTGTTTAAAAACTTTAAAAGAATTATAGTAAACACGCAACACCATGGATGACTGGAATTAACTTAGAAATAGATTAGACTGTTCCTTATCTTAGAGGGACAGATTTTTACAGTTTTGTCTTCATAAAGCTCTCCTAAATTCAATGTAATTTCTACAGTTAAAAAGTTGTCTTTCATTTGTCTCTCAAAATGTCCCAGTTTAAAGATTTCCAATATTAGCAGGTATATAAGAATCTCACTACTTATTTTACAGCTCAATTTTGGCAACAAAAGGAATGAATAATTTTACTCACATGAGTAATTTCATGGGGCCTGATCCTGTACCATTCAAATGAATGGAACTTTTGTCATTGATTTCAATAGTAGCAAGATAAACCCCACAGGTTTCAGTAAGTTGAGACTATACTCGTGTTGAAGTATTTGCAGAACTAAGGCTCATCTGTTCCATTTTACAGACAGGAAAAGCTAAAGTATATGTTATATCCCTTTTCAACTCTTTAGGGCAGGGATTGGCTGTTACTCTGTGTTTGTACAGTGCCTAACACAATGAGTTCCCCAATTTTGTGTTCCCTAAGCATCCCATAATAACCATGCTCACTGAAGGTAGGACAAGAATTAACAATCTGCAACAAAGGGGATTTAAGTTAAATATTAGAAAAATCTTTCTGACTAAAAGGGTAATTAAGCTCTGAACTAGGGAGGCTGTGGAATTCCCATCATTTAAGGTTAAGAACAGCTTGGACAAAGACCTGTCAGGGATGGTCTAGGTTTACTCGGTCCTGTTACGGTAAAGGAGCATGGACTTATTGAGGTCACTTCCAGACCTAGATTTCTATGATTCTATGATAATTAATTAATACCATACACTATATTTAGTGTTGGCTTGCTGTAACCATGTACAATTACTAAACTATACAGTATATACTGCATTTTAAACTCTGTTATTTAAAGCCTATGTTAATAAACATTTTAACAGAAATTATTAATTACAAATCACAAAGATCAATGAAAACATCCATTGTCTATATAACTTTGGAGTCAGCTTCTCAGACATTAATAATTGCCATAATTACATATTCTTCACTTAAGTAATAATAATTTACAGCAACTGAGGATCTGGCCTTATGCTCACAAATGGTACATATATATTCCTCCTTTTATTGGGGGGAGGGAGGAAAAGCCAAAAACAACCATCCCACAGTTGTCCTTTATTCTGTACTGTCAGTGTTTTGTGCCAAACAAATTATCCCTCTGCTGAAGGTTTTACACCCAAAATTAGACAGACAATAAAATATACAAAATACATCATGTGCAAATTAATTCACTTTGCAGATCACCAAGGACTGATCTCAATACATCAAGAACTGTAAGATGAAAGAGGATTCCAGGTGAACACGGTCAAATTTCTCAAGTTTTCCCATTCCATCACCAAGGCAACAGTGAACCACTCTCAAAGGCAATTCAGAGTTGGTATCAGAAACTGAGCTGTAACTCAATGACTAGTTGAGAAGAATATAGAAAGTGAAAGGGTGTGTATGAAAAGCCTTTTGTAAAGTTTGGCAAACTATATCAATGCATCATCTTCATAATGAGAAAAGACAGGGATTTCCCAGTTAGTCTATGAAAACATCTAAATGAAGAATTTATAGATTATCAGAGAAATACGAGTAATATTTTTTCACACAATGCATAGTCTACCTGTCTAACTCTTTGCCAGGGGATGCTGTGCAGATCAAGGCTATAACAGGATTCAAAAATAAATTAGATAAATTCATGGAGAATAGATGCATCAGTGGTATTAACTGGGATAGGCAGGGATGCAACAGCACACTCTCAAGTGTTCATAGTCTCTGTTCACCAGAACCTGAGACTGGACGACAGGGGATGGATCACTTCATGACTGCCTTTTCTCTTCATTCCCTCTGAATCACCTGACATTGGCCAATGTCAAAAAACAGATTACTGGGCTAGATGGACCATTGTTCTCATGTTCTTATGTAAAAATTAATTATAACATAAAAATGTTTAGTATAGAAATTATCATGCTAGGCCTAAAAGGCCAAGCCAGCTTGTGAAATACATGACCAAATCTAACCTTCAAAAGTATATTGTAGTGTTACAGGTAGGCTAGGGCTTTGATATGCATGTGTGTTTTAGTAGTTACTTGATAATGTTTACATCTATATTGTTAGTGGTTAGCAAGGTAAATGAACTGCTTCCCTATCTGTTACTATTGTTCTATTAGAAGAGGTCAAAAGGGAACATCAACATCTAGATGGAGCTTTGATGTACCAATGTAAACTGTCTATTAATGGTGCTAATGCAGCTAATTACCTGTGGTGCCCAAGAGGTGAAGGTTTTACTTCAAAGGACAATATACATTATTATTCGCCACTTAAGAAAGTCTCTGTGAACCTTCATCAAAGCCCACATGAAGAAATGACCTGCAAATGCCTACCTTGCTACAACTATAAAAAAGAAGTTGGGAACATAATCCCTTGATCTCACATCCGTCCAAGCTTCTCAGGGAAAGTTTGGCCCGCAGGATTGAGATCCCAGCCAGCAACAGCTTGGAATTATCCTGCTAATTCTCATGGGAGCATTAGAGCAAACTCTACACTTGGACTATTTGGTCTATATTCCTTCAAACTGGATTTCTAACAACTGAAGCTGTGAACCAAGGACTTAAACCCATCCAGGTATTGGATGTGAGCCTAAGATCTGCAAACTTCAAATTCTACTGGGAACCTGATATATTGGATTTTCAATTATTGTATGTATGTGATTACTTTAACCCTTTAACAGTACTCTCATAGTTTGTTTCTTTCCTTGAACAATAAACCTTGCGTGTTAGTCACTAAAGGATTGGCTGACAGCATGGTATTTTGGGTAAGATCTAAACCTATACTGTTCTGTGTAATGTGGCTGACTCTTTGGGGTCAGGAGAAACCTTTTTGAGTAAAGAGCTTGGAGTTTTAAGCAATTTCTCTTTTTACCAGACCCAGTGACTGTATTGGGGCTCGGTGGCTGACTATTTTATGGCGGCTTCTTGTTATCCAGTGTGGGGGATCAGAAGCGTTGTTTGTGACTGGTGGGGGAGTTTAGCTCCAGGTAATCCACCAGTGCTGGGAGAATCTGCCCTCCTTTCTGCAGCTTGTCCTGATCTTTGCATATTCAGGTGGTTATCCCAGGAGGCCTAGGTTACAGAAACTCTCCGAGATAATGACCTCTTGAGACAACAATGATGTGAGATAACAACCTTGGCAAATAAAGCATTTAAAAAATCTTGGCTTAGTAGGAAACATATTTATATAAGCTTCCCAGTCACAAACCTAACATTCTGGAGCAAAGTCACTAAAACACAGTCCAACAAACAATTGTTCCTTTAACATGCCTCTCCCTTCTGCCTCCATCACATCCCTGACCATATTGCCCTTGGTCAGTACAAGAGGCCCACAGCTCAAGGTACTTTCACAGGAGTTAACATCCCATGGGAGAGGAAAGAAAGGAAAAGAGCACTTTGCTTGATCCTCCAGCTGCTTGCCATTCACTCAGCCACTATTGTTCAGCATGCTGTTCACTCCATCACTCTGTCACTGATGGCCTCTTGCACCATCACCTTCTGCTGCCACCTCCACTATGACCTGACCTCTGGGAGAAGGTCTCTGAGGTTCCACAGCTCTCAGTGATTTCAGGTCTCAGTAGGGGTGGTTATGCTAATACAGGCTGGCAGTCTCTCTACAGAAACACTGTGACTGCCACAGAAGGTCTAAACACTAGCCACTTAGACCAGATTATCAATGATTTCAGATTTAATGTCACTTAACAAAACAAAAGTCTATGGAGTCTGATCAGCTCTATCTTTTAACAAGGGTCAGGTCACACAGTGCTTGTAACTCTCAGGCAGAGCCCACACCACCAAGCAAAACTCTTGTCCCTTCCCACTCCCTCCTCTCTTTCAACTGAGAATCAATCTGGCATCTGAACCCTCTGCTTAAGGAGTTCAGTTCAGTCATTCCAACCAATCATAGAACTGAAAGGGACCAGAAGAGGTCATCAAGTCCAGTCCCCCGTACTCATGGCAGGACCAAGTACCATCTAGACCACCTCTGACAGGTGTTTGTCTAAACTACTCTTAAAAATTTCTGATGATGGACATTCCACAACCTCTCTAGGCAACTTATTCCAGTGGTTAATCATTCTAACAGACTAAAAATATCCTCTTCCTTCAAATAAGCCCTTACCATTCACCTATGCCAACAATGCTTAATCAACTGTTGTGCTCTGACCTCACTGCAAACCACTAATCATAACCATCTCACTGTTACCTTGGACTCCCTGAATCTGTTTGCGGTATCCACCTGTTGTCTCTTATCAAATACTTAGACTGTAAATGTTTAGGATTGATACAATCTTTTGGTTGTATGTGTGTCTAGTGTGCCAGGGGTTTCAGAGGAAATGAACAGAACAGGTAATAATCAAGTGATCTATCCTGTCACGCATTCCCAGCTATCCCTGCCCAGTTAACTGAAAGATATTGAGACATCCCATTCTTAAGGAGACATCCACACCTTGAATAAACAAGACTGGAGTGGGGTGTGGGAGGAGAAAGAGGTCAGAGCCTTTTAAAAGGAGGCTTAAAACTAAGGTTATCATCCAGAAACTGAGGGACAGTCACTTTGTGGGTGCTGTCTATAAAATGCTAGGCCCCCTCAATGGCAGGTGGAAACTGTTTAGAGGCAATAAGTTGCTCATATTGGAAAGGGGAGTTTTATCTAATTTGAAAGTATAAAATCTGTGACTGCTCATTTATGTTTATTTCCTGTGTAACTTGTACCTGGTCGCTCTCCCTTACTATTTTATCTTTGAATCTGTGATTTTTCTGTTAAATCAACCTTTTGTTTAATTTTATCCCAAGCAGGTTTATGTTATGCAAACTGCATGGAGTTTGTGTGCCAAAAGGGCTCGTAACTGGGAGGCTGATTTCATGCTTTTGGGTAAGAAAAATCAGAGGGCAAAAATCATGTTTGGTAGTTAAGAACTTGGGCATGACTTAGTAGGAGCACTACCAGAAGATTGAAGGAAGTGATTATTCCCCTCTATTTGGCCATGGTGAGGTCTCATTTGGAGTACTGTGTTCAGTTTTGGAGCCCCCACTACAGAAAAGATGTGGACATATGGGAGAAAGTCCAGAGGAGGGCAACAAAAATTATTAGGGGATTGGAGCATATGAATTATGAGCAGAGGCTGCGGAAACTGGCTTATTTCATCTGCAGAATAGAAGAATGAGAGGGGAATTGACAGCAGCCTTTAACTAACTGAAAGGGGGTTCCAGAGAGGATGAAGCTAGGTTGTTTTCAGTGGTAGTAGATGATAGAACTAGGAGCAAGAGTCTCCAGTTGTAAGGGGGAGGTCTAGGTTGGATATTAGGGGAATCTTTTTCACTAGGAGGGTCATGAAGCAGTGGAATGGGTTACCTAAGAAGATCATGGACTCTTCATCCTTAGAGGTGTTTAAGGTACTGCTTGACAAAGCCCTGGCTGGGTTGATTTAGTTGGGGTTGGTCCTGTTTTTGAGCAGAGGGTTAAACTAGATGAGCTCCTGAGAGCCTTCCAATCCTCATTTTCTGTGATGACTGAAGACTGGAAGGGCTATTAGTGTCACCCTGCAAGGAGTAAGTAGGCTGGTGGAAGGCAGCGTGAGACCTAGTGCTTGGAGACAGGCTACTGGTGTCAGGGGCTGAACCAAATCTACATAGCACAAAGCACCCAAGGTTAGAAGGCAAGCTGTGACAGAACTCCTTACTGGTCCGAATAATCTCCAAAATATCCCCAGTATTAAGAAATATGATGGTTGCTTAATAGGGAGCTCAATTTATTTAGCACAGCAGAATGGTGTTTTGTATCTAGGCCTTTCCTCAGGGCCCTTTCAATGCACATTTTGTTTCCCATTCCACCCCAGGCACTGATTGTTAGTTGTGTTTTGGCCAACATTCCCTTTAGCATCAGCTTGGCTCTGAGCAACAATCTCTAATTGGTAATTCCATGTTAGTAGTTTACCTGAGGACAAAGAGCATGTGCAATTAATTTGCACTTTAAATTTTATTAAAAAAAGAAAAATCACATCACAATTAGCTGGTTCTCAACACCTTACAGGATATACTCGCAGCATGTGATACCTGTCTTGCCCATCAGAGCAGGAATATGATCCCATAGAATTCTGTACATAAACATTTTCCACTGAAGTCAAATAAGAGTTGAGAGCACTCAGCTCTTCTCAGAGACGCAAGTGGAATTTAGAGGCCAATTCAGGCTAACATGTCTGGCCACTGCATGTGATGAAGTAGTAAAGAAAATGTGGACTGAACAATGAATGTGTCAAAACCATTAAAATTAATCTTTGTTTAAAATTCAACATCCTTTCAGATCCACAAAATGAACTGCTTGTGGGCTTGAGGCAAACCTCAGTAGAAAGATTTCCACTGATGTCCTTAGGTTTTGGATCAGAGCCTTAGTCCTTATTTAATCTTAGTCTGAACCGCATAAATACATATTGTGTGCACACTTCAGATAACAAATCTGGAAGTATATAAAACTTTTGGAACAAAAAATGCAAAAAGGCAATAGGATTATAAAAACCAATCTTTCATTTTATTTCATACTACTTGGTTAATTTTCAGGATTCCTACTGATTTGCCATTGATGTTAAAATAGTACATTTTCTACGAATTCTAATCCTTCCTTACTTAGAAAGTCACAGATTCTTGGGGCTTTAGATGGATGCGCGCAAGTAAAATTACAGGAAAGATGACATGAAGATTATATACAATGTGAAGGTCAGTGGAATTATTTATTATTAATCAGCAGCAGTCAAATGTGATCTGAAGAACTGAACAAATCCCTTAACACTATGGTCTTACTATGACTCATGCCTCTATTTGTATTTTCACACTTACACTGAACAGTAGATTATAATCTTGGGGGATGAGATTAAACAGAAGTATCTAAACAAAGTTACCATTGACTATAAAAAAATTGAAAGTAATTTTTATTCTAGTAACCCTTTTTAAAATTACCTGTGACTCTTTGCAACAGAATGAAATATAACTTCATTTGTATTTTAAACAAGCCAACATTTTAAAATTTGAGTGTATAGAAGTAGGCATACTAATCCACACTTAGGCATCTAAATAAATGTCCTGTTTTTTAGAAGTAACTATGAATGTTGGCCTTAATTCTTAAACTTGAAGAATTTATCGATATAAATTATCACTATTATTTGCATTCTAAAAATGTTAATACATTACTTTTATAAGTGCATCTTTCTGGTAATGTTACAGATTCTCAGGAGAACTCTGACACTTAGCAAATAATGCAGTTAACATAGCATTTAGACCACAAATTGTCCTGTTATAGTTAAATGAGAATGGTCTAGGTCTAAACAATTAAAACCCTATTAATCCCTTGGGATCTATGGCTGTTCAGGGGTATCTGCAAGAAAACTTCACTTCTCTGCTGTAGCTCTGTGTCACTGCTAATAGTCTATCCATGCTCTTTGAAAGAACAGCTCCACTGGACTCCCTCTCATCTCAGGGACCTCCCTTAAACATGGAGCTATAAAGGGCACTACTGAGGAGGTATATGTCTCAAGATTTATCAGCCCATCAACACCTTCTCTACTCCCTGCCAGTTCCACCTGGATCAGCAGATCAACAGAAAAGAGGGAATGGGAATGGTGCAGATGAATAGCTAACCACCAGTTCTTCACAGAATAGGGAGTTGTTGCAAAGGGTCCCCTCTTTATACAGAATTTGAGGCACAATCCTCCATTATGTTTTTGTAATGCCTGAAGTTTTATGATGCTTTATAGTGTTGGTGTAGTACCAACGAAAGACTTTGTGACGTGATAAGCTGCTAGTAGGTGGTGTTGCCATTAATCAGCCCTGACCAAAAGATACCCCTATGTAAGCAAAACAGAGCTAGTATTGACCAAGGACATACTTTGCTCCCACAATATAGCAGACATAATATGTAAGCTCTGTAAAATAACAAGATAAGACTGGGGCAAAGAAATGTTGTAAATAACTGTGGAAAATAACTAGATGTGCATGCCATTTTCCTACTCAGCAAAAATAAGTGTATAAAAGCTGGTGGCTAAGTCCCCCCAGTTTGGAACTTCACCGTCGGAGCAGTTATCACTCCCCATGTTCTGCGCCCACAGTCGTTTAACTGGGGTTCCTGTCTGCTGAAGGGACGTAAGCATTGCTGCTGCTTTTCTATTTCTTTTCTTTCTTGTCTGTATCTTAATAAAACTGTTTGCTTTTACCTTTTATTTGGTTTCCTGGTGTTGTGCCTATTGAACCCACTGAACCTTTGGGACTGAGCTATATAGGTTGTAGCCAGTGTCCTGTAACAGTTGGTCTATTTCTGTGGAAAAACTGTTTGGGAGTATATCTTTCCTATTCTTTTTATATGTAGATGTTCTATTGATTTCTGACAGAAGTATCTTGCTCAGAGTACTTTAAAGGTTCACTGACTACCATTATCACTTCTTCTCCACTAATTACACTATGCCACGTTGTCTGCCAGAATTCAGATTCTGAATGGCTCAAGATTCTCAATGTGAAGCTATCAGTGGGCGTCTGTAAAATAATGTTCCTGCATCACCAGAGCTCTCACGTATTCCGTTTCCACAGATTGTGCCTTTCTTTCATTTTCAGAACAGCAATATTTGATTGATAGGGACAACAGAAGCAGTACAATTTTGATTGTTATTTTAGAGAAGCATCTTCAATTTTAACTATGGAAAGGCAAATGGCCTTCATTATAAAAGAGTCCTCGTTTTGCATGTGTATAACTTTTCTGGAAAAAGTGGTTTGCCCTAAAAATTGGCAGATTTACTCTGAAAACAAAGAGAAGCATTTAAACAAAATCTGCAGAAAATTTCTCAAGTGGTGATAACAAACTATTACAAAGTTACACTGATCTGAAATTATGACTGATATATTTTAACCTATTTCTAGTTTAAAAAATATCAGTTACTAGCCTTTTAAATGTTCTACATTGTTCAATCTCCTTGGAAACTCACATGAAATACATTTTTAAGAGAACATTTATTTCTTTAAGTAGAAGCAAAACCAGGATCAGGCATTTTGTACACAGAGGAGCACATTATCCTCTATTTGTTGGTGGCAATTTAAAGAGAACATACCAGCAAATGTCCTCATAACAAGAAATTGGTTCTAAGGAACATGCACATGACCCATCACCCTATTTCAAGGCTCTGGCTGATTCAGATGACCAAGGTCAAGTAACTGCTTTGATGAGGCAGCACTTCATATAAGAGAGAATGTGCTCATCAGAAAGAAAACTGTTGAGTCAAGAGCAGGATCTGGGAGGGTTTTCTGTACCAGCTGGTTAGAAAGTTTAGTAGAGCTTCCTACAGAGCTACAGGGAGAAGGGGTAGAAGACTTAATGGAAAGAGGTGTTTTAAAAAGCCAGATAATCATTTCAGAATTCAAGGAGGAACCAATGAGGCTATGAAAAACTTCTTGTTATTTAATATTGAGCTCTCTTGTTAAACAAAGAAAATACCTAAAGAATAGGATTTAATTCTGCCAATGTTGGGAACTGTATTCCAAGTATAATTCTGTGAGGCGGCTTACACACTTGTAAGCCCTTTTATTAGTCAGCATCTAACTGAAACCTTATTTCAGATAAAACGGGAGAGGCCTGTGTTTTTGGAGTTGTAGGAACAGAGCTCCAGTCTCATCCTCTTATGAGTGTGAGTGGTGTTTATAATGGAAAGGTAGTAGCAATCATGGTCCAATTATAAAACAGATTCTTAGATTTTTAAGACCAGAAAGGACTACTGTGATTGTCTAGACTTTCTGCACAACACAGGCCATAGAATTTCCCCATAGTCCATCAACAGCAGGTAAAGAAATCTCCTGCATTTATTACCAAGGCCAGAACTGTTAAGTTAGTGTAATAATCTGGTGATAAATCAATAATGCATTTTTTTTAAATAATGCATCTTCATTTTACCCCAAAAATGTTAGATGTAAACAAAATCACAAAAAAACAAGGAAATTCTCCAAAACAAAATTTTGTTTTAAAAATTGCAAAGTATCAACTTTGTATTTATGTTTCACTTCACTTCCAAAATTAAACCCTTTAAATCCAGGAAAGGAATAAAGAACATGATTAATCTTACACTGCTTATACATCAAGAACATTTTGTTTTCTTATCAAGTATGAAGAAATGAAGATTTCTTTATATCACAACAACTTTAACTCTGATCCCAAATTAAATACTATTCATTCAGCACTAACTTCAAAATATACATCCAACAAAAAATCCTTCTGAATAAAGTAACTTGAAAATTATGGGCTAGATCACAGAGAATAAGCACAATGGACTTCAAAACTTAAACTGAGGGAACTGGTAGGTAAGGTCCATGGGAAGAAAATTTAAGGGAGAAAGGAATTCAGGAAAGCTAGCAGTTTCTCAGGGAGACAAAATTAGGGACACAACTGCAAACTATCTAGGTGCAAAGGCAACATAGTAAGTGGCTAACATGGCTCCACCAGGAGCTCTTTAATGACTTGAAAATTTAAAAAAAAGGAATTCTACAAAAAGCGGAAACATGCAACTAATTGCTAAGAAGGAGTACAAAAGACTAGCACAAGCATATAGGGACAAAATTAGAAAAGCTCACAGAATGAGTTACACCTAACAAGGGACATAAAAAGTAAACAGAGATCTTTAAATACACTAGGAGCATGAGAAAGACTAAAGGAAGTGTTGATTCTCCGCTTAGCAGGGAAGGGGAGCTAATAACTAATTACATTAAGAAAGCCAAGGTGGTTGATGCTTATTTTGCTTCATTCTTCACTTTAAAATGAATACAAAATGCTGTATTACCAAAAAGAAGGAAAGAATACAAGCCAAAACAAAGAAAGAACATGTTAAAGAATATTCATGTAAATTCGATACATTCTGGTCAGAAGGATCTGATATATTTCATCCTACGATACTTAAGGAACTAGCTGAAGGGATTGTTGAACAATTAGCAATTATGCTTGAGAACTCATTGAGAATAGGAGTTGTCCCAGAGAATTGGGAAAGTACAAAAATAGCATCTGTCTTTAAAAAAGTAAACAGAAGACCTAGAAGATTATAAACCATTCAGCCTAACTACAATACCTGGAAATATGCTGAAACAAATTATTAAACAATCAGTTTGTAAGCATTTAGAGGATAATGGGGGTTATAAGCAATGTTCCCTCTAAGGTTTGGCGGCTTGTGTGCAAAATTTTCAAGCCGTGTGCAAAACTTTTTCTGAATAAAATTTTTGTGCAAACTCACATGACAGAAATTATAGGCATTAATTTAAGTTAAAGTGATTGTAAACAGAATTAATTAATTGTGTTTAATTAATTGAATTTGAATGAATTTTGAATTGAAATTTAATTTTTAGAAAAGTTTTTAGTTAAAATTAATTTTTAAAAAGCTTTTTAAAAAGGAAGGAAGGAAGGAAGGAAGGAAGGAAGGAAGGAGAAGATGAGAAGGAAAGAAGGAAGAGAGAGGGAAGAGAAAGAAGGAAGAGGAAGACAAAGAAGAGAAAGAAAAAAGAAGAAAGAGAAAGAAGGGAAGAGAAAGGAAGAAAAGAGAGAAGGTAGGAAAAGAAAGGCGGAGAGAAGGAAAGAAGTAAGAAAGAATGAAGAGAAGGAAGGAAAGAAAAAGGAAGGCAAAGAAGAGAAGGAAGGGAAGAGAAAGGAGGGAAGAGGAAGGAAGGCAAAGAAGAGAAAGGCGGCAAGAGAAAGGAAGGCAAAGAAGAGAAAGGCGGCAAGAGAAAGGAAGGTAAAGAAGAAAGAAAGAAAGAAGCCGAGGCCGCTGGTGGCGGGGACCCGAATACGGTCCCGGGAGGCCGCTGGCAGGTCAGAGCAGACCCCAGCATGGGAGACCGATCCTGGCCCCAGGCCGGGAAGTCGAGGCGGCCGGTGGGTAGGAGACCGGGAGCCTGCCCTGGCCACGGCCACCCCGCTGCCCCGGCCGCATGGGGCAGGCAGGCACACGCACATGCCCCAGCCCTGAGCCTGCCTGCTCCGCCCTGGGAGCGGGGAGGGCCAGCCCAGAGGCCGGGTTCAGGTTGGGTCTGCTGCAGCAAAGCCGCAGCCCCAGGGGTCTGGAGGGGGCGGTGGGGGCTGCCGGCCTGCGCGGGGGTCCGTTAGTGCTGCGCGGGGGTTGCGACGGCTGGTGCACAGCCGCGCAGCTTAGAGGGAACACTGGTTATAAGTAATAGCCAGCATGGATTTGTTGAAAATAAATAGTGCCAAACCAACTTAATTTTCTTCTTTGACAGGATTACTGGCCTAGTCAATAGAGGAAAAGCAGTAGACACAATATATCTAGATTTTAGTAAGACTTCTGATACAGTCCCATTATGACATTCTCATAAATAAACTAGGTAAATGTGGCTTAGATGAAATTACTATAAGGTAGGTTCACAATTGGCTGAAAGACCATATACAGTAGTTATCAATAATTCACCATCAAACTGGAAGTGCATATCTAGTGCGGTTTCTTAGGGTCAGTTGGGGCTCTGGTACTACTTTGTAGAGAATATGCAGATAAAATTTGCAAATAAAATCAAGCTGGAAGGAGTTGCAAGCACTTTGGAGAACAGGAATTCAAAACAACTATATTAAAAAACTATAGTATTAGTCACAAATCAAGATGATGAAATTCAGTAGACAAGTGCAAAGTACTAAGAAAGGTGGGAGAGAAAACAAGCACACAACTACAAAATGGAGAATAACTGAATAGTAATTCTGCTGAAGAGAATTAAATATGAATCAACAATATGATGCAGTTGCAAAAATGGCTAATATACTGTGGTGTGTTAACAGGAGTGTTGTATGTAAGAAACAGGAGGTAACTGTTCCAATCTAGTCAGTGCTGGTAAGGCCTCAACTGGAGTACTATGTCCAATTATCAGAACCACACTTCAGGAAAAGATATGGACAAATAGAAGAGAATTCAAAGGAGCACCAAAAATGATAGGTTTATAACATTTGACCTATGAGGAAATTTTTTTTTTAAAAAAAAAAAAGCATGTTTATCCTTGACAAAAGAAGACTAAGGGATGACATGACAACAATCTTCAAATATGTTAAGGGCTGTTATAAGGACAATTTTAATTGTTTCTATGTCACTGAAGGTAGGAAAAGAAATAATGGGCTTAAAATCTGCAGCGAGTGAGATTTAGGTTGGATATTAGGAAAAATATTCTAACTATAAGAGTACTTGCACTTTGGAATAGGCTTCTAATAGAGTTTGTGGAATCCCTGTCATTGGAGATTTTTAAGACCAGGTTGGACAAATACCTGGTAGAGGTGTTCTAGGTTTACTTGTTCCTGACTCAGCACAAGAAGTTAGACTAGATGGAGTTTCCTTCCAGTCCTACTTTTCTATGATTCTATGCTTTTAGCAAGCAGCCTATGGTGAGGGAAGTTGCATAGGTGTGCATTATCCCAAGAGGGGTACCAAAAGAAATTGTGCCTTACAGATGCAGAATGCCTTCAGAACACTCTAGCCGTAATACATGAAGCAGGACACAGCCATTAAAAAAGTGATTATTACTCCTCATCGTACGTACACAGTCAGCTTCAATGACCAGCACATGACAGGTGCATTCGGGAGAAATGGAGCTATGGCTTTTTCTACTCCCCACCCTGTCTCCTTTCATTTGTTGTCATTGAAAACATTTGGGGTGCATGCCCTCCTGAATGCAAGGGCTACAGTTCTGTCCTGCCTTGCACGGTTACTGCTTGAATCATCATTTGGAAATTCAAACAGGAAAGACAAGAATGGGATTTTTTTTAGTAGAAACTTTTCTAAATGTGCTACTGTACATTTCTGTAAGGGGTCTGGGACCTACCTATCTAATATGCTGCCTCATGTTTAACTTACTGACACAGCTGTGATCAGCAAAGTTGTCTGAGCAGAGCCCCTTTGATGTGAAAGAAGGGTGGTTGGCAGGGCATTCTCCATTAAGGCCCCTGACATATGGAATGTATCCCCTACCACTTCCTCCCCTCCTCAGCTCTGTAATAGCCCAATTTTGTTAGCCTTCAGGGAATAATGCATGACCCACTTTTTCTCTCTGGCTTGTGAAGAAGTTGAAGCTGGGTAGAGCTGAGTGTGAAACACTAGTGGATCACATCTGAGATAAATTAATTGAAGTTATTTATGCTACCACTGTTTATTTGAATTGATCTGGGGGAATTTTATTTTAGCTTTTTCAAAATTATTATCATGGGTGCCCAGTATATTGGATGAACATTGTTTTATTACTTTCTGTATCATCTAAATAAATAAAATAGCAATAAGACACTTGGTAAGTCATTATTGCTTATGGCTTCAATTCTGCAAAGAAAACTGCCCAACATGAACTACTGTTGACTTCAATGTAGCTCTGTACAGGCTACCCATATTGTTCTTTGTGAAGGCTCAGAACCTACCTGAGCAAGTTTGCTAATTAGGATATAGCTACATGTGACTTTGTGAGGGAAAAAAACAAAGCCAACAGGGTCTGATACCAAATAATGCTTAAAGCAAATAATAAATCAACCACTCTTGAGCACTAATTTTCCTTTATAAAGTTATTTTTAGAGTCTAAAACCTTCTGAAGTTCACACTTGTGATGTCTGCTCATTCTTTTTTAAGGAAACAAAATGTAACAGGTATGTGAGAACTGAAACCTGTAGGGCAATTAATTTAAAGGCTTTGACATTTAAGTGGGTAAACATTGTGACTGCACCTGACAGCAGATTTTTCATTCATATTTTAATTTCATGAAACATGATTGGTGAGTCTTGGCTTTTTGAGTAAAAAAAAAACCACATTGTTGCAAAAATTGGATTGCTTCATTTTAAGTACTTTCTTTTACTATAACATTGAAGCAGCAAAACAAAACCCCACCTATCCAAGTTTTTAAAAAAGGGGAAATTGCTATTTTAAATGAATAATGAAGGTTGTTGCAAGCCTGTCTGGACTTTATGACAGCATATTCTACCAAAAAAAAAAAAAAAAATCCCAAAATTAAAAAAAAAAACCCAAGAGATACTCCTCAAAGAAGAAAGAGCCAATGAGGTTCAGCCTAACACAATAATTAAAAAAAAATAAAATAAAATGGCATGCTTTTGTCTTCATGTCAGGTCTGTGAGGTTTTTTTGTGTGTGTGTTTTTCCCTGTGTTCTTATGCTGACACTCCAGCATTTACAGACCACAGCAGAAAGATGAAAGCTATAATCCAAAAAAGAAGAAAGCCAGACAGACTTCTTAGGACTGCTAAATAAAACAAATGTTTTTGCTAGTCTCAGCTTGCTTATTTTAGCAGAGAAAACATGATAGAAGCTGAGATAGGAGCACTACAGAAATAAACAAAAACATTTTTTCATCAGATTTTGTGCATGTTTACACATCATTTGGATTACACCAAAATATTTTGTGTGATAAACTTTCACTTTATTTAAGAGCACTACAACACTTGCACCAAAACATTCAAGTTATTTGCTGATTGAAAATGTACAGATATAGTAATTGAAAATCTATAACCTAGATACATATAATATACACACACAGAATGGGCAAATGGAATGGTGGTCAGTCTCTGATTGAAGTCCTGTAATTGAGGTGATACTTGCAATCTTCATCCAGATGCTACTCTATTTCTCAGTGATCTCAGCTCCCTGAAATCAGAGGTGGATCAAGGGCCAAAGGGCCTCTGGGCCTTCCCCATCAGTAGGGCCTCTGGGCCTTCCCCATCACAACTGGTGGGCCCTCTCTCCCTGTCACCAGGTCTCCATTCCATTTAAATTCTTCTTATGTTGTCATTTAAAACCCTCTTTGTAACCTCTTCCTTGCCCCATCCTTCAGCGTACTATAAGGCGTTCTGGAATCACATAACCACATATCTGATTCTACGGGATTGTCTAGTGAGGCCAAGTGACCAATGACTCAGTCATCCATCTTTGAAACCTACCACATTCACTGCCCAACTATAATTCTAAAGATAATTTCAGGAGTCTCTAGCTATGTATCAACCACATGTGTTGGGTTTTTATTTCCAGACATAAAGCTTATAAATGGCATTTATTTGTAGAGTATCATATATGTACTATTATTATTAAATTTATTATATTACATTTCCAATGCATTATAGATACATTAGAAGCAAGAGGAAGACCAAAGACAGGGAAGGCCAGTTACTCAGTCGAAGAAGGGGGGTGAAACAATAACAGAAAATATGGAAATGCCAAAAATGCAAAATGATTTTTTTTCCAGTCCTCACTAAAATTTTACTGTCAATTGGACATCTAACTTAATGAATGCTAATGAAAATGAGGTAAGATCAGGGGCTAAAATAGGGCAAGAACACGTAAAAAATTACTTAAACAAGCTAGATGTATTTAAGTCACCAGGGTTGAAATTCATCCTAGAATACATAAGGAGTGGATTGAGGAGATACCTGAGCCATTACCAATAATAATCTTTGAAAAGTCAAGGAAGGCAACAGATTCCAGAGGATTGGAAGAGGGAAAATACAATGCCAGTCTTTAAACAGGGGGAAAAACCTTTTCCCAGGGGATTACGAACCAGTCAATTTAACTTCAGTACTCAGAAAGATAATGGAGCAAATAATTAAGCAACTAATTTGCAGCCACTTAGAAGATAATAAGGTGATAAGTAATAGCACAGATATGTAAAGAACAAATCCCATCAAACCACCCTATAATTTTCTCTGATAGGATTACAAGCCTTATGAAGAGTTGAGAAACAGTACACATGGTTTATCTTGACTTTAGTAAGGCTTTTGATACTGTCTCGCATAACCTCCTAAAAAAAACTAGGGAAATACAACCTATATGGAGCTACTATAAGGTGGGTCCATAACTGGTTTGAAAACCATTTCCTGAGTGTAGTTATCAGGGGTTCACAGTCAAGCTGGAAGGGAATATCAAGTGGACCCTGCCAGATCTGGTTATGTTTAGTATCTTTATCAATGATTTTGATAATGACATAGAGCTGAACCACTTCCTCTGGCACCTGCCACGTGGCCACACTGCACAGCTTACTTCCTGTCTTGCCATCAGCTTGGGTTAGTGCCGCCGCAACCGCTTTGACACTAAAGTGGCCCATGGAGAATGGAACTCAGTGGCTCTGGCAGCTCTGTGCCAGGCTCATCCTCCTCAGCTCATATCCAGGACCAGCCACTTTGCTAGCTCTTACCCTGCCCAAAAGCCCACGTGTCCCAGTGTCTTCCTTGCATAAAGCCACATGCTCCCTCCAGCAGCCCAGCACCTGCTCCAAGGCCCAGCCAAGCTTTTCAGGCCCTGCTCACACACTCTCCGACCCCAGCTTCCAGGTGCCTACCTGGATCCCTGGGCTGCCTGCTGTTGCTGCTGCTACCTCCAGCCACAGCTCAGCAGTGGCAGACCAACTGGGGGACAAACAGGGGTTCCTGAGTAAGTATCCCAGAGGTCACAAAACCAGAGGGGGCCTTTGACCAATAATCTTCTGAACAGTCTCTCTCTTTAGGACTGAAATGGATCCCAGGGTGTGTCTGTGTCACTGTATTTGGGGCCAAGAGGGAATTTTCCCCCAGGGCAGATTGGCTTGGGCCCTTGGGGTTTTCACCTTCCTCTCTATTGTGGGGCATGGGTCACTCGCTGGTGGTTTCTCGGTACCCTGAAGTCTTTAAACCATGATTTGGGGACTTCAAAGATTCAATCATAGGTTAGGTGTATATTGCAGGAGTGAGCAAGAGGTTCTGTGGCCTGCATTGTGTAGGAGGTCAGACTAGATTATCACATTGGTGCCTTTGGACCTTAGAGGCTATTAATCTATGTCTATATCTACACTAGAAAAAGTTAGGTCCACTTTGTTAAGTCGACCTTATTAAGTCAACTTAAAGTGGTTACCCTAAATGGGGAATTAGGAAGTCGACCTAACTGCCCTTAAGTCAATTTAATAAAGTCAATTTAAGGGTTAATACATGTCCACACTGTGCTTAAGTCGACCTAAGGAGTCGACTGAAGGGTTAGGTCGACCTAACCGGCGATTCTTACTAAGTCGACCTAACCTTTCATTAAGTTGACTTAAGGAATTTCTTTAGTCAACTTAATTAAAGTCAAGTGTGGATGGGGAGGAATTTAGGTCGACTTAAGGCTACTCAAGTCGACCTAAATTGCCAGTGTAGACATACCCTATGAAAGAGAAATTAAGCAAGGCAGCAATATAAACAAATGTAGTGTTGTCCTCTTATTAAAATCCCACAACAAGCTTGCATGATACCACCCTATTTTGATACCAGTGGTATCTCAAGGCATAAATGGGGTGAAGCTGCTGAACCACAATGATTTTTCCTCGTGTGTGAATTTTGTACTCTTTAACTAAAATGCAAGGTTGGCAATCCTGCACAGCTGCTGCTGCTCCTGCTCCCCTCCCCCTGCACCCCACATTGCTGCTGCAGCTGTTGCCACCCTTTCTCCCCATTCCTGCCACTGTTCCTCACACTGCCACTCAGAAGGCAGGGCCTAAGTATTACATAAAAATCGGGGTGGAGGGGCCTCCATTTAAACAGTTTAAGAACCACTGGCATAGAAAATACACTTACAAAGTTTATGGACAGTATGAAGCTGGGAGAGGTTGTAAGTGTTTTGGAGGAAAGGATTAAAATTCAAAATGACCTGGACAAACTTGAGAAATGATCTAAAGTAAGTAGAAGGAAATTCAATAAGGACAAACAGAAAGTACTCCACCTAGGAAGGAACAATCAGTTCCACACATGCAAAATGGGAAATGAGTACTGGGGAGAGTGGTGATCATAGAGGATCACAGACTAACTACACGTCAGTGCAACACTTGAAAAAACAAAGCACCGAAAACCCCCATCATTCTCAGATATAATAGTTGGAGGGTCATAAGAAACAAGAAGTAATTCTTTCACTTTATTCTGCACCAATCAGACCTCAGCTAGAGTGCTGTGTCCAATTCTAGATGCCACATTTCAGAAAAGATGTGGACAAACTGGAGAAAATTCAGAGAAGAGCAACAAAAAGTATTAAAGGTCCGCAAAACAGGACCTTTGAGGAAAGACTGAAAAAAAATGGGCTTGTTTAGTTTGGAGAAGAGAAGACTGAGGGGGAACATGATAATTTTCAAATACATAATAGATTGTTAAAAAGGAGAGAGAAAAATTCTTCCTTTTTAACCTCTGAGAATAAGATAAGAAGCAGTGGACTTAAACTGCAGCAAGAGAGGTTTACACTGAAATTAGGGAAAATTCCCTAATGGTCAGAGTAGTTAAGCACTAGACAGAGGTGGACTTTGGCTATTGGGGGCCCTGAGCAAAGACACATTGTGGGGCCCTCTATAGGCCTGCAGGGCCCCCCGTCTGTGGCCCTGGCCCCCTCTTGCCACCAGCCCTCCTTCACAGCTCCCCCTCCAACTCCAGCCCCGCTCCCCGGGCCAGCTCCTCCTCCTGCTGCCGACTGAGGCAGATGTGGCTTTTGGACAGGGCCCCCTTACTGCTCAGGGCTCTAGGCCTGCTTCACCTACCCCAAAAGCTGCCTCTAGCGCTGGAATATATTGTCACAGAGGTGGGGGAATCATGGGAAATTTTTAAGAATAGATTAGACAAAGACCTGTCAGGAATGGTCTAAATAATGCTTAGTCCTCCCTTGAGTGCAGGGGACTGGCCTAGAAGACATCTTGAGGTCCCTTCCATTCCTACATTTCTATGATTATACACATATCAATTGCAGGTATTGTCTGCCCACAACAGATTCTATGACTATTAAGGAGTGAACCAACCTGGTTACAAGATGAATCCTCTCAAAAACCTTCTACCTTTTCTTGATGTAAGAAAGTTTGAAGTGAGAGGCCCAAGCTACTAAATTAAGGTATTTACCCAGATTTCAGACTCTCCCAAAATTTACCTAAATTTAGTAGTGTGGAGACTAGGGGCTTTATTTGCCTGTCTAAAATAGGCCAAGAGTTTGAGCCCTAAATGCAGGTTCACCCTCGGTATCCCTCCCTAACCATCTAAATCAGTAGTTTTCAACATTTTGCAGGTTATGACACGCTTGGTAATATATCGCGCCCTACAGGACACATCAGCCCTGATTGCAGCCTAGATGCATGTAATATAACTTATTTTCCGCTTTTTTCTCCTTTAAAAAAATCCCAGGAAATTACATACAACTATTCTTCTCCCCCAACCACCACACGCCCACACAGATTCTAAGAATGTTATTTATAAATATACAAGAGAAGAAGCATTAAAATAAACTTAAAGTGCCTGACATTTTAAAGTCTACTAATTCCAAAGATGAGGACTCTAGCTTTTTAGATAACCACTTCAGCAGAAGCTCTCATTTTCTTCTTCACCCTTCTCTAGTGATTTAGCTTTGAACAGCATCTGAACTGAATATTCATAAGTATACATGTCCATCGGATGATTGTGCAGTATTTATTGCATGCCATGTCATACATTGCTGAATTTTCCTTCCCATTAACATCAAGAGGATTTAAATCCAAGAAAGGGTTCTATGATGTTTCAGTCGCACTCTCTCACTAATGCGACCTTTTACACACATGATCAGATTGTACTTGTTGCAAATAAAATGAAATGATTAAAAGGAATGTTCAGCAGAGAATAGCATATAAAAGAAAGAACCAGAAAAAAGCCACAGACAGATAGAATCAAATATTTTTGTAGCTATGCCATAGGGCATCCTTCATGAGAAAGGCTAATATTAATCTACTGAAATTAGTGTATAATATTTAAAATGGTGGTGGTGGTACTGAGGAGGGTGAAAAAAAAATCTTATGGTGGCCCTCACATAGGACTTAACATAAAGTCTCACTCTAATCCTGTATATTTGACCATTACTATGGTTTCCATTTTTAAAAGTCTATTTGTAGAAGTTGTATACATGATTTGTGAATGCAGAACACCCGACATGCACTTGAAAGTCAGGTTTGCACGTATGCACCATTTGGTCTTGTATGTTTTAGACACTGCTGTTTTGGATTTTATTCTTGGATGGGTCTTGTTCATACACAAGCAAACAGAAATAGTTTAACATCCTGTAAATACCTTATTCTGAAAAGTGCTTTGAAACATGGAGAGAATTCCTGAATAGTTGTGTCTCATACTGACCTTGTGCATGGACATGTTGGATTTTTTTGTTCATGTAAATCAGACAACTAGTTATGCTGGATGCTCTGCCGAGAGTTAAAACGGTTCATCCATTTTGAAAGCATGTCACTTTGAGGCATTCTCTGTATTAAAAATGAAGAATACCATCAATATCTCTCAAAACAGAAATAGTATTTTTGTTTGATCAATGAATTGCCATAAATCCTTCAAATCCTGTTAATATCCTGTTTTACTAAAGAGAATGTTTTTATGAAAGGCTCCCAGCAATCTGATACACGGAGTCCCCATTTTGGCCACCAAATCCAGAAACCTATTCATGCAAGTAATCCTTATACATACACATGAGTACAGAACTTGCATGACTGAGCCCTTAGCTTGGCCTCCAGTGGTTACATGTAGTGAGCTATAAGACTCTCTTGATACTTAGTCCCTAAGTTGAGAATGCAAAAAACCCATCTTTTGAGCTCTGTGACATGTTGGCTGCAAGCCAGGTGGTAGGGTAGTTAAGTCTATGAATTCTTAGTGCAAAGTTATGCTTCTGGATTTTTTCTCTCCTCACAGTTTTTAATATTTATCTCTGCTGGATAAAGTTAGACTGAGGCCAGGTCTACGCTATAAAGTTAAGTCAGCATAAGCCACCTTGCATCGACTTAATTGTGCATGTATCTACATTTAAATTTTTCTACAACCAACCTAAATGCCCTGATACAACCACATGGTGACTCCTCCTCCCTGAGCAGTCAAAGTAGCACAAATGTATATACTGTATTACCTATGTCAATCCTGAGTCCTCCATCAGCTATCCCACAGTGCCCAGCACTGACCACTCTGGTTACAGTTGCAAACTCCACTGCCCATAGGTCACAGAGAATGCAAGAGCCCTTCCCTCCCCCCACTTTAAAGCCCCATTAATTTTTGAAATGCACTCTCCATTATTGTGTGCTACTGCCCAGCTGACCGTACCAGCTCCATGCTTTGATTTGGAGTACACGGGAGATATTGGCTCTCCTATGCCTCTGGAGAGAAAAGACTGTACAGGCACGGATACAGATCAGAGTTGTAGAAATGTGTACATCCATGGAAATGTACAGGAGAAGGGGCTATGACGGGAATAAACAGCAGTGCCCCATGAAAGTGAAGGGAATACGGCAGGTCCATCAGAAGGCCTGGAAGTCCAACAGCTGATCTGATACTAAGCTGCAGATGTGCCTCTTTTACAAAGAGCTACATGGAATATTTTGCAGAGACTGGCCATACCTCTGATGAGCCTAAGTCATAGGTCTCTGGCATGAACAGCAAGGAAGAGGGAGATGCAATCCAACTATATTGTGAGGTAGGACCTATTTGAGACTCCACTGCAGTTCCATCAGTCTCCGCAGTCAAACACAGGCAAGTCCAGTAAAGGGGAAGGAATCTCAAATAAGTGTGTACATGTATTTCCCATTACAAGGACATACAGATGCTGCCCCAGTTTAACAGCACACAGCTACTGACTTTTCATTACTTTACTTGTAATGGACAAGGTAGCAGGAGCGGGGAAAGGAGTTATCTGCTCTTTATTCCTCTGTATAGTTTGGTAAGGGTGACCATGCAGAGCACGTTGTTGATTTGCACAGTGATGTCCCCAGACAAGCACTCCTGGTGAGTATGCCCAGCACTGACTCAAGGAGCTAAGTATGCACATGCACAAGAATTATACTAACTGCAGTGGTTTTATGTTGATGTTACTTGCATTGGCAAAAGTTTGTAGTGCAGACATGGCCTGAGATATTTAATAAGTTGTGTCCCAAGGGATCAGACATTTGCAGGGACTGGAAACATTGTTCCTTGGGGCTATTTTGATTCAGCAGCTTCTATTTTTGGTGATAATGACTAATTGGGAATGGATTAGACACACTATTCAATAATCTCCTTAGATTTTGTTACAGTGGCATTAGACACTACCCAGGCCCATAGGGGGGATTTTCTTGTCAGTTTCTTCAGAGGCAGTCACTAGGTCTACAGAAGAATTTTTCCAATAGCCTAGCTCTGTCCACACCTCAGAAAAGGTCACCACGCAGGGGTGTGGATTTTTCACACCCCTGAGTGATACAGCTGGCTCTACCTTACTTTTTAATGTAGACCAGCCTTCCTTTTTTGGTTGGGTGGGTGGAAAGGTTAGCGTAAAGCAGAAATCCTTCTTTTCTATCTTGAGGATCCTGAGCCCATGAAGGAGATTTTGCTTGATGATCCTAACTGGTTAGTGAGGTAAACTACCGATTTGTTATATTTTAAACATTACTAACTATCTCAGTGTCTTCTGTGTCCTCATTTGTATTTAAGTTTGGTGTGAATTCAAGCAGTAGTGTCCTGTAGCAGCAACACGCTTATCCAACACAAATACAAGTTGCACAAATTCACCACTTCTGCAATTTTACATGCTAGAGAAATATATAAAATGCTATCCAAAATATTTTGGTTTAGCCCTTATCTCTTTAAGCAGACTAGCCCCTGGGAAATCCTCTTTAAAATGGGCAAGCAAATGATTCTATAGCCTTATGGAATTCATAAGGCATTAAGCACCTTAAATCAACTATTTTACGACATTACTAGGTTTAATTCTGTGTCAAATGTAAGTGTCTCTGCAGGTATATTATGCTTAAACAAATAGTTGAGTAAACCAAATTAAATTCTAGCCTGGCCTTCCTTATTCACTTTCCTTGAGTATATCGAGATGTAGGAATATGCATTCTCATCTCAGCATGCAGGTATTATGAGGATAATACCCATTATTATTTACATACTAATGATGTGAGATAAAAAATTCGCTTGAAACAAGAAGGTAACTACAATAAACCCATTTGATTATATGTCAGCCACAGTAAACATATCCTAAAAGGAATGAAGCACAGAATAATTCCTGAGTATTAACGAATATCTAGGATTAGATAACACAAAGCACTTATTGAGGCATGCTAAGACAGGCATTAATGATTCTAGTACTGTTTGTGCTGGAGTTATCAGTATTAAATTGGTGAATTTTTAAATCCTTTGGTCCTGTCACAGAACTCAGACTTTGAGAGAGAAAAATTATGAAGAGAAAAATTCTAATATTAGAAACTGGAAACAAAACAAAGAAGGTGTATAACTGTCGGAGATTTTACTGATACATTCACAAGGAATGTCCAAAGAAAAATGAGATGCTTAACACAAAGAAATTTGACTAGATATTACAGTACAAGCCATATATTTCCTTAGTTTTCAGCAAGTAGGACTAAAGGTGTTGGCTTAACCATATCCTGTTATACTTCTCCAAATATTATAAAATTCTAGTATTAAAGATGAACTACAAAGCAAAAGTGAAAATAAAGTTAAATTCAAAATGCCTATAGCTCAATGTTTATGCTGAATAATCTGTGGGGATTCATTACAGAAATATGTTTAAACTTCCTAATATTTTCCTCCATTAAAATCCTTATTTGGTTCTTTCCAGTTCACTAAAGATATTCCACAACACATCACAGTGATGCATATCACAAAAAACCAATGTTATCAGATTTATTCTGGGACTTCAGTGCTGAAAATCAAGGCTGAACGTTGGCTCTTTAGATGGGCTCAAACTCAACCTGCAAAAACAGAGGTACAACGGTCACTGGTGGGGAAGCCAGGACTGAAGTGGTGTTATAGCACTGGATAACAGGTTTCAGAAGGGTAGCTGTGTTAGTTTATTTTCAGCAAACAACGAGAAATCCTATGGCACCGTAGAGACTGACAGAAAAGAAAATTGGGAGCATAAGCTTTTGTGGGCTGGAACCCACTTCATGAAAACAATGTCGGTTCCAGCCCACAAAAAGTGTATTCCCCCCAAATGTTTTTTGTTTGTTTTTGTTAGTCTGTAAGGTGCGACAGGACTCCTCACCCTTTGCTGGAGAACAGGGAGTAAGATTTCAACTCTCCCTAATCCTGGTGTATTCTCTTGCAAGTTTCCTATATGTTTTCAGTACAAGATATTAAAACAATGGTGCTGTAATGCATACGTGGTATGATGGCAGCATACAGTAAGAGCAAGATTTGTATTCATGTCAACTCAGAAATAAATATCATGGGTTTATTTTTGCTAAGCTAGATTCTTAAACCAACCAAACTTTTATTACAAATTATTGTCATAGGATTCTAAAATAGACATTTTAGCTAAGGCTTTTTACGAATTGTGGTGCAATTTTTTCATTGTAAGGACACACTTCTCAGGAAAAAACAAAGAAGGAGTCCTGTGGCACTTTTAAAGACTAACAAATTTATTTATCACATGAGCTTTCATGGGTTGTATCTAACAAAGTGGGATTCCATCCATGAAAGCTTATGCAATAAATAAATTTGTTAGTCTTTAAAAGTGCCACAGGACTCCTTGTTTGTTTTGCTGAACTAGACTAACACGGCTATTCCTCTGAACTTCTAACAAACTCTCTCCAAGCTGTCTCCATTAAATATCAATCAGGATACAGGATCATTAGTATTGTAATCATCAATGTACAGTTCTCACAGATGCCATTTTTTCTGACAAAATAAAATAGCACAAAAAGATGCGAGTACTGTTGAAAAGGAAAAATGCAAATTACAAGTAATAGCTTATAGCTGAACCAGCTTCCTACAGGAGCATGATTTGTGTCAAGATTCTTAATAAAGGCTTTTCCCTACTTGCATTAAGATTTTAAAGGCTGGTACGTGCAGCAGAATGTTTGGTTCTTCCTCACAAATACAGATGTGTAAAATTTCAGATAGCAATTTTAGCATTTGACATATAAGTAACCCTGGCAGGCTGAATAGTTTTTGGCAAATATCTCTTTAAAGGTGAACTTGATTTTAGTTGAGATTGAGATGAGGAAACTATTTTTAGTAGGCAAAGACAAGGGTTTTTTGTTTTTCTTTTACACTGCTATATATTGTATCTGTACTATTTAAATAATGTCTCTGAGAAATATGATGCTGACCATTTTCTGAAGATTGTTTATGTAGAAAAACGTATTTACATAAGTGGACTCATACAAACATTTCATAGAAAATTTGATTTGGTACATGGGTCTCATTTTTCTCCGATAGTCAAAAATAAGTCTGAGATCTTTGTTTTGCATTCTATCCCAAAATATTCAGTCTGTGAGATGCTTCTAAGACAATTATGATTTTTAGAAGTTCTTCCCTCAATCCATGTGTTTCTAAACTTAAGGGTTCTTGGTCTATGCTGAGCTTGGACACCCCATATACACTGATGCCCTTGGAAAGGATTCTATACCCCAGGCCTTATATGTACCCAGTATTGTTCTGAATGGCTAGTATGCATGTGTGCCATTACTCTGTTTGGATGGAATTACAGCTGCTTGCGGTATGTCACATTTAATGAGTTATTCAATTTAAATTCTTTAACTTTTCCTCTCTGATCCTCAGACTGCCTCATTGCCCTTTACATTTCTTATTTGCACTAGTCAGTGTTTCAATTCATTTATGATATTAAGCAAGAGCTCTGTTTTTAGTAACCATTGTTGGATATATCCTTCTCCGCTTAACCATGGAGGTTACAACCCACTAGGTTTTAAAATATATTTTCCCTCTCATGTGCACATACATTCACTCCTTTCATAAAATGTTTTTATGCATTTACAGCAAATAGCCCACAGGCTCGCTCTGGTTTTCTAACTTTTTACTTTACCCATATATCCAACCATTGTTGGATATATCCTTCTCCACTTAACCATGGAGGTTACAACCCACTAGGTTTTAAAATATATTTTCCCCCTCATGTGCACATACATTCACTCCTTTCATAAAATGTTTTTATGCATTTACAGCAAATAGCCCACAGGCTCGCTCTGGTTTTCTAACTTTTTACTTTACCCTTCTGCCTTCTTCTAAACATTTTCCTTCGAGTTTTGAAGTCTGCCCTTTTAAAGTTCACTGTCATCGTGTTACTTCTAGAGCAGTCACTCTCTGTTACTATTATGATATTAAACCGAACTCTGCAGTGATTACAGTTGCCTAAAGGGATGCATACATTTACATTCTATGTTAACAGCTGTTTCTACACCTTGGTGCTGGATTTGGCAATGCCACCATATTTTTGTGAATTTCTGATTATCTTAAATTCCATGCCATAGTTATTGTTGCTTTCTCACTGACAATCACTGTACTTAAGAAAAAGGACCATTCTGTATGCTACAACAGAAATCAGAACAGAAAGAGCTGAAAAATGCCCAAAGTTGCAAAAGGTTTAAGCATGCTCTTAGAAACCAGTACTACATAAAATATCAGTGGGAGTATAGGTTGTGACCAAGAGACTCAGAGTAAGACACATGTGACTACATATCAGAGATTGCATTATTCCTACATAACATGGCCTGATTGCTGCTCATCTTCAGGAGTCAGATTATTATCTGTATTATGGTATCCCCACCAGGCCCCAGCTGAGACCAGGACCCTATTGTGCTAGGTATGATCCATATGCACAGTATGCTAGGTTCTTATTTGAGGCACAGCCCTCAGAGGGTGCTTCATAAGCTGCACATTCCAAGGACTTTACCGAGGGGGCCTTGCAACTCAGACACCCTTTGAGTCACAATGTCACAAAGGAGAAGAATTCCAAAGGGGTAGCTGTGTTAGTCTATTGTAGAAAGACAACAGAGTCCTGTGGCACTTTTAAAGACTAACAGATTTATTTATCGCATGAGCTTTCGTGGGAGAAAATCCCACTTCGTCAGACGCTTTGAAGATAGGAAAGTTACAGAGTGGTAGGAAATTAAATGCAGGGGAGTGTATGACATAGCATCAGGTCAGGCTGTAACAGCAAATCAAAATAGGTGTT
Organism: Pelusios castaneus; assembly: GCA_007922175.1. Lineage (NCBI taxonomy): Eukaryota > Metazoa > Chordata > Testudines > Pelomedusidae > Pelusios > Pelusios castaneus. Next base: position 14,048,767 of record ML685769.1, on the reverse strand, counting down.
AGGATTCAAAACACTGGGGAACAGCACCCATTTAAATTAACGATTTGTTAATAGCTGTGTTGAAACAGATGAATAACAAATCACAGCTTCAAAGAGAGTCTGCAGAACTCGAACTTATATGCAAATTTGACTCAGTTGTCTTGGGGTTAAACAGGAACTATGGATTTTTCTCGCATTACATCAAGTGAATTGACCTGCCCCTCCTCTATGTGCTGTTCCCCAGTGTTTTGAATCCTAACACCTATTTTGATTTGCTGTTACAGCCTGACCTGATGCTATGTCATACACTCCCCTGCATTTAATTTCCTCCCACTCTGTAACTTTCCTATCTTCAAAGCGTCTGACGAAGTGGGATTTTCTCCCACGAAAGCTCATGCGATTAATAAATCTGTTAGTCTTTAAAAGTGCCACAAGACTCTTACTTCTACATGTTCAGGCCCATTGTTTAAGTAGAACATGTAAGTCTCTTGTACATGTGCAAGTCTAGTGAGCAAGACAGTCCTTTCCCCAAGGAACTTACAATCCAAATAGACAAAGGTCAGAGAACAGAGTTTCACTATCCCCATTTTACAGATGGGGAAGGGAGTCAAAGGTTAAGTGATTTGTCCAAGGTCACAGAGAGCACAGGTAGGAACTGCACCCAGATTTCCCGAGTCCCACGCCTGCACCGTACCACAAGACCATCCCACATAAATGTGGCGCACCAATTCCTAATTACACAGAGACTTCAACAGCTGCCATACTCAAGATCCTCTTTTACTTACCACTGCAATAAACACAACATGACTACCTAGAGGCTCCCATGCTTCATATGATTCCAAAGATTAGAAAATGGAGGCTTTACTATATTGTACAAATATTTTATTATCATAACTATATAATCAAAACCTATTTATAAATAAAGTAGCAGGATTTACAACAGCTAGCTATGCTACCGTACTATATGTTGGTATTTTTTAATCCATGGCACTCTGAGCTGTCCATGAATATTTCACTGTAATCAATTGTGAATAACTACTTTGTGGAGACAGACACCCCAAAGCATTTCATATCATTGGAAAGGAAGCAGCAAGTTTCATGAAATGTTATATTTGATGACATACATCTTAACTAGGAAGGATTAGAATTTTTTTTTTTATCAGCACATATCAGTAAATGTTGATTTTGCCACACACACATAAACCAAGAAAAAAAATTTCAATAGATTGAAATTTATACATAGGCAAAGAAAGAAACATGTGGCTTGAGAACTTAAAGTTTGATTTTAGGATATTGAATTTGTATATTTTAATGTGATATTGACAATTTGAGTTAATAGTTGTAAAGCTTCAGTGTTATGAATCTCTATGTCTATTGTGATTAAATAACAGTTGTCTGTCCTCCCTGTTAGCTTTCTGCAGCTGTGAACATATACATTGACAAAACGCTTAAAAACTTATAAAACATCAATATTATCTGTTAAAATTATTTTAAAAATTGAACTTTTCCATGATGACTTGTCCTCCTTTGTTGAAAGGACAATATACTCTATTTTCAGTTCTTAGGCCAGACCTGCATCTACTGTGATACAAGCTATTCTGACTATCTGAATACTGCTTGTATTGGGACTACTCTTATTTGTTTTTACTTGGATAATTCTAAAATGTGCTGAAGTACAAAAAAGAGGAGCTCTGAATAAACATTTTTGGAGTTTGACACTTGTTTAGAAACCTCCTGCTATGCCAACCTGAGAAGTATACTCTGCTACTTTGTCCTTGATTAACCAACCTGATTAAAATTATGTCCTTTGACACCACTCATTAAAATAAATTAGATACATATTTCTATAAAATCCCAGATTTTGTTCCTGGCTAGAAGAGGATCTCAGAAGCAAGCATCTGTCAAATTTCTGAGGTTAAAATAATTACTAATCATCCATTTTATCTAGTGTTTTTTGGGAATCAGGATAATTGTTTTGTGTGAACATTTTTCCTTAGAAATATTTATATCTGTGATAGAAAGACAGATACGTCAATGATTGAGATATAGGTACTGGAACTAGACATGCTGGTGGTGCTCCTGCGACCCTAGCTTGAAGTGGTTTCCATTAAATACAGGGTTTACAGCCTAGTTCAATGGCTTTCAGCACCCCGTCTATAAAAACTGTGTCAACATCGCTGGGTGGAGCAACGCATAAGGAAAGAGTAAGGAAGGAGTTAAGTTGAGGCCTGCAGTTCTCTTGTTACTCTAACTTTGCTGAGCTCCTTCTGGCAGGAAACAAAAATGGCCTTATCAGAATAAAGGTGACCTAAAAGTCCAATAGACAATAGGGGGAGGATTACTTCTCCCCCGCCCCCCCATCTCCTGAGGACCTAATAATAAACTCCAGGGTACATGTTATGTTGGAGGTAAGGATCAGAAAAAAGGGCATGTTGGGGCCATAGAACACAGCAATTAGGATACACCAGGGAGTACTACAGCCCATAGGACAGAAAAGGGAGGGCTTTCATCGCTGGAGAGACCCACAGATCTGTCTCAAGTACATTGTGGGGACTCTCTAGCTCCCAGGTTACCTCAAGTCCAAAAAGTTACTTTAACCCCTTCTTCTGGTTACCTGCAACCCTGTGCTTTTAAACCTACAAAAATTTTAATGTGGCCCAAATTCACCCTATCACCGTAACTAGTGATGTGAGGAAAAAGCAAATTAATTGAAGGTTACTTATTATTCGTTAATTCAAAACAAGACAATTCTATTCATATCCCAAAAGTATAAGCAAGTATTGTATTTAATTCATGTATTTTGGATTTTTACATGTGACATTATTAAAGGTAGTCACAAGATGATTTTTTTTTCCAGGCAAAACATCATTTTGTTCCACAGTTTTTGCAGAGGAATGATTTTTTCCATTTACTTGAAATTGTTTTGGGAAAAAAAATGAAAATGTTCATTTCTTGGTCTTTATTTTCCCTCATCTCTTTCTCCCTTTTATCCTCCCAACTTCCCATTTTGATCCCCTCAAGTCACCCCTCCTCTCCCAAAAAAAGGGGGAAAATAAAGGGTTTCATTTTTAAAGAGGAAAATTTTGAAGAAAACAAAACTTTCCCCAAAACTTTCATTTTCAAAAAGCTATTTTTAGATTAACTAGTCCATTTGAAACTTTTTGACCAGCTTTACATATGAGAATTAGGTGTGGCCTTTGGGTTCCTATTAAGTTGTCAATACAGCCCTTGGCCCAAGTCTTGGCCTCTCTTTTCTCAACTATGAGGATCTATTCCAAATTCATAGCATATTGAAGCTTAGGAGGACAGTCAACCATTTAGTTCCTGAGAACTGTCAGCTGCTAGAAGTGCAGCATTTGATCTATTTTAAAATGTTTTTTTCCCATGGGCACATGTTTTGTAATGGAGTAGTGTGATCAAGAAAAGGACACCGCTCATTCTCCTTGAAATTCTGCAGTTTCCACTGAACTCAGATGTATAAACAACTTATTAACTGGCACATTTAAAAACTTACTCATTTTTATTACATTTATTTTCTCAATCTAGGTCTTCATAAGAACGGCCATAGTGGTCCATCTACCCCAGTATCCTGTCTTCTGATAGTAGTCAAAACCAGGTGCTTCAGAGGAAATGAACTGATCAGGCAACAATCAAGTGCTCCATCCCTGTCATTCACTCCCAGGTTCTAGCAGTCAGAGATCATGGGACTGCATCCCTGATCACCTTAGCTAAAAGATCTGAATGGACCTATCCTCTCTGAATTTATCTAATCATTTTAAAACCCAGTTTGGGCCTTCACAACATCCTCTGGCAACAAGTTTCACAGGTTGACCATATATTGTATGAAGAACTATTTCCTTTTATTTGTTTTAAGCCTGCTCCCTAGTCATCAGATAACCCCTCAAGTTCTTGTGTTATATGAAGGAGTAAATTAACACTTCTTTATTCATTTTCTCCATGCCATTCATAATTTTATAGACCTCTAACATATCCCCTCTTCATTGTCTGTTTTCCAAGCTGAAAAGTCCCAGTCTTTTTAATCTTTCCTCATTTGGAAACTTTTCCATAACCTAATCATTTTTGTTGCCCTTCACTGCACCCTTTCTATTTGCAGTATCTCTTTTTAAAGGCCGGGCAATCAGAACTGCACTCAGCATTCAAGGTGTGGTTGTACCATAGATGTATATAGTGGCATTGGCATTTTGTCTGTCTTATCTGTCCTTTTCCTAATAGCTCCTAATATTCTTCAATTTTTTGTGCTTCTTTTGCCATGGGTGTATGCAAAAATTTTAATTTAACCCCTTTTGAAGGTTCTGACCCCCAGCCAGAGCTCACTCTTCTCACCACACACCAAACCTTGGGAGGAGCTTGCTCTTCCCTCTTTTCCTCCCATCTCTGCCCGTCCCCTACCCTTGCAGCCTTGGGGCTGGAGTTCTGTGTCCTTAACTTTATTATCGACTCAGTGCTCCTGTTTCTCTTCCCTCTCCCCATGTACTCCACTGGCTGCTGCATATTGAACAGGAAAACTACCCAAAATGACTCCAGGATTTTTCTTAAATGGTAGGAGCTAATTTAGATCCCATCATTTTGTACATATAGTTAGGATTGTGCAAAGAAATGCATATTGGAAAAACAATTATCAAAATTTAAATTCATCTGCCATTTTGTTGCCTATTTTTATGAGATATCTTTGTAACTCTCTGAAGTCTGGTTTGGACTTAACCATCTTGAGTAAGACACACTAATTTTATACTAATATTTATATTTTGTTGCGATCAGTAGAGTTAACTTTGATTTAAGGTATGACCACAGAAAGAGTAAACATACCTGATCTAGCTTTGCTCTAGCTACCTCATCTAACGATAGCTGTGAAGCTATGGCAACATGTCCAGTATTACCCTATCCAGGAGCCTGGGTGTTCAGTTAAGCAACTTAAGCAACTAATCTGAACTGAAGCTTCACTGCTATTGTTACTAACTACAAGTGCTCCAGACACCCCTGATTGCAGTCTAGACATACCAATGGTGTGAGTGAGAAGAGAATCAGTCACAAATTCATTTTTAATAGGCCAATAGCTGCTCTTCTTGGTTTTCATAAGTAATCCTTCTCTTGAAACCTGATAGCTGACATTTGGTCCCCAATATCCAGTTACTAAGATTCCTGTAATTTTTTAAAATATAATGCAGCAAATTAATTTAATACCTATTACAAAAATACACTGTCGTCTTATTGCCCAATACTGCTGTATTCTGCAGCATAAGGACATTTCTAGAGTATAAGACTACAGATTAATTAATGATTGCAGAGCACTTTGCAGATATAAAGCACAATGAGTACTAAATATTAGTGACAATAATGGTGTTACTAAATTATTTAACATCTGTGACTATCAACGGATTGTTTAAAGTATTCTTTTCAGTATTTTATTCAAGGATTTTCTCTTACATTAATAGCTTGATTCATATATGATTTCCACATTATTTGTACAGAAATATTCAAATTTCTACTCGGTTCATTGAATTATATTCAATAGCACTCATATCATTAATAGTCAGGGTATACTATTAGAATGTACTTTAAATAAACATATACCTCTTCAGATATAAGACTTGACAAAGTGAGTATTAAGGCTAGATAGAGCCAAACTTAAAAGAAACATATGCATGTTAAACACTGTGTTTGTATTCAGAACATAATTTAATTAGTCTTAGCTAATTGATGTCTATAATTAGGGCCAAAACCTGGTCCCAGTCAGGTCAGTTTGGAAATTTGCCATTTACTTCAATAGATAAAAATGTTTTTCTTAGAGTAAAATTCATTAATACTGAAGAACTTATGAGGTTCTTACCACCACCAAATTTACACGCAAGATACTGAGCGTTCTTTCTAATTTGCGATGCTGAAAACTTTTTGCAATCTCAAGGTCTCATGGGATGGGAAAATCTTTTCCTGTGCAGCTCTAATAATGAGCAAGGATCCTTCAAAGGATAAGAGGGTGGGTGTGAAATTCTTTAGCCACAGAGATAAAAATGAGTTCAATAAGCAACACCAATACAGCAAAAAAAATCTTCCTAGCCTGAAGGTTCACATAGACTTCAGAACCTGGGAATGAAGCCCTGACTTCCTAGGCAAGTTTTTTCCTTTATTGTTTATCAGCAGTCATTCCTGTATCCTCTTTCTTGAGCACATGTGCAAAGAGAGTGGAAAATGAAACAGCATTTAACTCTTTGGGTATTGGGGAACAGAAAGTATCTCTCCATGCTGGAACACATAGATAAACAGTAATTAAAAACTGAAACACAACATGTAGAACCACTATTTTCAAATATGGGTGCCTAGAAAAATGTCTGGAAGGCTGCACTGGAGGCCATACAGCATGCCAGCTGGCCTGGGGTGGGGCAGAAGCACAGGCCAGGCCCTCTGGTCCAGTCCACCCAGCCCCACTCGTCATTGCTGGGAGAGGCAGGGACCCCTACAGGCCAATTGGCCCTGGGCCCCACCTCCCCTAGGGACGGCCCTGCCTACAGATTATTGATAATGAGAGAATTGAAGTTTTAACTTCATAGCAAAAAGAATTAAAGTATATATGCATCCACATGCAATGAAAATAAAGCACTTAGCATTATTACCTCACCTGTAGAGTTAGCACATAAAATCAACCAGATAATTGGCAAAATTAGCTTTACATAGCACAGAAAGAAGACTTGTGACTCACTCTGCATATGAAGAACAGAAACATTGTTCTCAACAGGAGGCCACAAATAGCCTAATTATGGTATGCTGTGTTTTATATTCTAGATAATCCTAAACGTTTTTTTTTAATGCATACAGAGTGAGCATTTAAATGTTTCTAGATAGACCAGCTCATTTCTAATACAATTTGATTAAAATCCATAACTGTTTTCAGTGTAACAGACTGTTTTTAAAACAGAATAAACTGTTATAATTAATTTGCAATACCAGAATAAGAGGACATTTCAAATGAACCAAAAAGTCACATAACAGGTTACCAAAAGAATAAACACTATCAGCAATAGATGACTGCTCTGAAGAAGATGTAAACTGAAATTTACTAGAAGAAAAACTGACTCATGATTATGAGTCATATTACCTTACTGGAGGAAGTTTAAAGGTGAACCAAGTTTTTAAACTAAAATATAAGGAGCCAGTTAATGAACACTAAATCTGCAAAAAGTATTGAACTTAAAAAAAAATACTAACAAATCCCAAAATAAATCAATGTCAAACATTGTATTTATTTCAATTAAAACATAGTGATCTTATTTATGGTTATGCTGGTCTGAAATACTGCTTTCAATACCAATAGTGCATGTATCTCAACAAGTGTTTGAACTGACACAGCACGGTAAAACACCTGGATATGGGATATCAGAACAAATCAGCACAAAGTATTTGTCTGTCTTGCAGAAGTCTATTTCTTGGATATGGGATGCATTCAGTATACCTTATTTTGGGAAAAGGGTAAAAAATAACCTCTAAAATTGAAATTTGTTTGAGATTGAACCAAACATTTCATTCAACTGAAATTGATTTTTTCCAACTTTTTGGTTTACCAAGAGATTTGGGGGAAGAGGGGCATGGCAGGGGAGATTATTTCAGGTTAACCTGATTTTTGGGTTCATGCAGGAAACCAAAATCAACTATTTGCACATCACTAATTTATACAAGACACTTTAGATATCTTATTATGTGTATATACAGCATTTAGCACATTGAGCCCTGACCTCAGTTGGGGCCTCAGGAACTATTATAAATTATTATTAATCATAATGTGAAATATACTTTCCTACCACCAGTTAGTGTATACAATGCCTCATGTACTCTGCCTTTTGACAGACTTACCTGATGTGCCAAGAATGAAAAAGACAATTCATTGTCAAGCATCCCTGATAGCAGTTCATCGATTAGCCCTGAAAACCACAAGAAACAGAGGGTTTATCACCATGCAAGAGTGTTATCCGCATGGAACTCACACTTTATTCTGACAACTTACTTGATTTGGCAGGTACATTGTGATGTCTGGTAGTTTTATATTGCTGATCAAAGTATATTGCCCATCTTATTTATATGGAAATGAGACTAAGGTTTCTAAAGAAATTAATTTGCTCAGAAAGATTCCTTGCAAAGTTATATATGCTTACTATTATAACCTCTGAACACAAGGAAGGTCACCCTAAAACAAATCTATAGTGTGGTCCAAAATCTTAAATTTGGATTTAGACACTCATCTTATATTGATGGTAACAAATAGAATACTGTATTAAAAATCTCTCAAGTACTGTAAATCAGTTTCCGTAATCTGGAATCTTCAAAATTGTATTGTGATTGATTATACCACTTATTTTGTAGAATAGCTTTTCTATTAATTTATTTTACTCTCAGGAACTATAGCCTCACTTGAGTTAACTCACAGCCTTGATCAACATTTTCCATGGTGCACTGTAATTATATGACCAAAGCTCCTTAACATGTAAAGGAATTTATTCATATTTCTTCTGTGACACAATTTTTAAAACCTTCCCCGCTCCAATTCTTCACTTAACACTTCATAGTCACTATTGAGAAAACATACCCAAGAAGAGGGGAATCTCTTTTGAAGCACTTGCACATGATTTGTCTTGCCAAGAGAAAAAAGATGACTTCAAACACATGTTTGTAAGCAAGCAGCTTTTAAGTTATTTCATATTCTAATCTGAATGAAGCCATTGCCATCATCTGCAGCGTCATCTTTGTAACTTTTTCTTGTTATATTTGTTCTTCCCCATTCTCCCCCTTTGACTGCTTGGCCTCAGATGGCTAAAAAGTGACTATTGTCTTTCAAGGACATTTTTTAATCAAACTAGTAATGAGATATGTAAATACACAGCATTGTTTTACCACCCTTACTCAGATTGAATAGTCCCACACTTCACAAATAGTCCAATGAAATCCAGTAAGGCCATTTGTGGAGTAAAGTGTACCACTCAATGAGTAAGGGTTGTAGAATCAGGCCTAATTTTCAGCAAGAAAATATCATTGTTCATATTATACAGTATATAAATTTAAAGAAGTCGGGGTCAATTCTGTAGACAATTTAAGAAGTCCTTTCTGCTATATTTTACCCTCAGTCTGTTCCTATTAGTTAGGTACAATTTGTACCACATCACTCTGTTACAAATATGAGATGCAGGCTTATCTGACACACAGCATAATGCTATGGGTAGATAAAATTGCATTTAAGATGTTCATTTAAATTAATTTCCTATGTATTTCACTTTGGTTTAGTGATCATTGCATTTCCTAACTTTTTCAAAATGGATAAAACTAGCAAGTATACCCTGTATATATATTTCCCAGCAAAAATATTAACATTGTTTTGCAAACTTTTCCATAGCTAGACTTCTTTTTCCATACCAGGACAATATCTAGAACTACCTGCCACCTAGCTGAGACACCTCCCACTATCACCAACAATAATTTTGCAATATGGGGAAAGCTGAGTAGTCATGAACCCCAGATGAGGAAACACACAAACACACACACTCTCTCTCTAAGTTAAGTGACTTAAAGGCTCGTTGTTATGGACAAAGTGATTTCATCCCATATGGATAAGTACCAAGTTTACATTGTTCTACGTTCGCCTTCTTCACTCATTCATTCATAAGTACCCAGAGCAAACATAGCCAAACCCAACAGACGACATGCAATCAACAAAAAGTGAAAAGAAACAGGCTGCGCAATTGGTACATATAAAAGTCTGAGAGAAAGGACTCATTACTATACAACAGATGTGTGTCTTTTATATTCTGCTGTATCACAAGAGAAATGAGGAGGGAAAACATCTAAACCTAGACAAATTCTTAACTTGAATTATAGTATTTCTTAAATTAGCAGGCTCAGTCTCCAACACTTTCCAGATTCATAGCAGGGTCAAGCAAATACTTGCCCCACCTTTATTCAGAATCTTCTTCTCCTTGCTACTGAAAATAATATTAAAAAACCCCAAAGTTTTTAGAACAGACAATCTTAGAACCAATGCACTAAAAAGGGACAAAACAAGCACAGAAATAATTCAGATTGGTCAGACTTGTATGACACATTTTACGCACCGTGAAAGCATCTGTTTGCAAAAGGTTGGGTGACCACTGTACACACTTAAAATGCCTCGTACAAGAAATCTGACCTATCTGAATTACTTCTGTACTTGTTTTGTTCCTTTTAGTGCATTGGTTTTAAGGTCATCTGTTCTAAAAAAAAACCTTGGGTTTTTTATATTATTTTTCAAACAAGACTAAAAGTAGATCACATCAAAAGTTATGAACAGCAGCTTTTCAGCCCCAGGCGAGATTCAGACTAGCTGGTTGCAAGCTCCTGCCCTAATCCCTGTATCACAGGGCCAGATGCCTGGTAGGATTTCTGCTGGGTGCAGGTTGCCATTCAAACCTATAAACATTACGCCATCTCCTGGAGAAAGGTGGGAAAGCACAGGGCATACAGACAGACAGACAAAGCAAAGTTAATGTAAAGGTCATCTAATAAAAAGATTTCAGTTCCTCAACTAAAAGAATCTACTTGCACACAAAATTTGACTTGCATCCTATACCAACACTCAGGAGGCCCTTTTCCAACATCTCATTTTAGCTGATGACACAGCAGTGACAAACTACACAGAAGTCCATATCCAAGACTTGATGGACAGTTTTTCCACAGGCTGCCAAGATTTCAGGCTTAGTACGGCCCTCAAAAAAAGATTAAATGTGTCAAGGAGTTGAAAAAGCATTCTCCATCAAACATCAATAATGATGAATTTAAAATTTTGAACAAGTTCATGTACTTGGGTCATACCCATACTGTCTCAAGACACAGGGATGCCAAAGACAGAAGACAAGATGTCACATGAGAAATCATGAGGTGGGGGGGGGGAGTCTAAGCCTAGAAACATTTTTGCATGAATTATAATATTTTTTAGGTTAGCAGAATGCTCATATTTGTTATAAGCAAGGAAAGGGAGTAAGATGGAAATCTGGGGAAACAAAATATTGAAATAAAAATTAAATTCTGTAATGGCTAGTCTGCAGATTTAAAACTGCTATTATCTTGTTCCAGTCACATCATCTAAGTATTCAAAATATGAATACAAATGAGGAAGTCATTATAAATTACTCATTTCATAATGGATTATTTTTCTGGTTCATTGATTAATGGAAGGTTGACAGAATGCGTGATGAAGAATTACTAATTAATTTGGGAAATTTAACTTTAATGGTTTTCCTCATTAAAGTTAATTTAATTCAACTATTGTAAAAATGAGTTTCAGCAGATAATGGGTGGGGGGAAGCATTATGTGGTACTCAGACTGAGTAGATGGATATTGATTTGAAACCCTTAAAATAAAAATAACGAGTACAACTTTTTTCAAGTAGAATAGACCAAATCCTGGGAAAATTTGATCATGCCGAAGTCCCCTTCAAGCCGCTGGAGAAAATCTGTTTTTAACCACCTCTCATGTACTTGGAAAGTTCACTAATGCTCTTTTTAAAAATAAAAAAAGTTTATTAGTACTTCTTTTAAATGTACAAAATATAAAGGGCCAACCCAGCTGACAATAATACCAGTAGAAAGCCTGTCATTGGCTTCAGCTATAATTGAAATCAGGCCTATAGACAACACATGCTCTTTAAATCCAAAAAGACAAAGCTGAGTAAAATACCCACAAATGGGTTAACTCACCGTGTCACATCTCTCCAGTCATAAGTAAGGGCAAATGTTATTCCCATTTCCCCAAAGCACATTTTATGCAGGGTTCCAATAGAGTGTACAGCTATATAGTGCATTGGAAAGTGAACTTTTAGTGTTTTCTCCCAGAATCTTACCACTCTGAGCAACAGAACTGTACTGGTTCCATTATGTCCAGAGGCACCCATGGAAGACCTGTGGGTGCACTCTGGTCCTAGAATTAATGGAACGATTTTACATAAGGAAGGATAGAGGAAGGGACAATCTTTCCTTTAGTCAGGAGGAAAATATGGCTCTATGCCATTCCAGACTTAACAATTTTCATTTACATATCTTGAACCAAGTCAGTAACATGGAGAAATCAATGTAAACAAAAAGACAGAGCAAAGCATTCTGATTAATTTGGTTTCATGTCAGCCCAATCATATCCAATTTAACTCATTGTTTTACAAGATCTCAAGGAAGAACTTAAAACATCCACAAAATATATTTTAACTGCTCTTATTCTACCCAGAGGCTGCTCTCATTTATGTTGAAATCAGATTCATCCCCAGCTAGACTCAATCTGGAAGAGTGCAAAAGGGACATAAATTGCAGCCCCAACCCAAGACCATCCCAAGATGTGCCAAGCACAATGTTTATGCATTCAAGAACTGGGCCATGTAACGTGATGGGCCAGATTAATCACTGGTGTACCACCACTGAATGGCTACACTTATTTCGAAAGGTGGACTTCATTAAATATGCTGTATTCCCAACAGAGTCTTAGTGTTTGTGCTGATGAACTTCAGAATACAAAAATTACTGGAAAAGCTGGCCCACAGAACATACATTGCTCTCTGAACTTTTAATTTCCATGTTGTTTGGTGGTGTTTTACATTGGCTTTGGATATGTGATTGAATATTGGATGTGATCAACTGTTATCTCTGTAATATGCATAAATAAATTAGAAGGCAGGTAGAACCATTCTACTTTACATGCCAGAACTAATCTCTTCATGGCTTACACAGAAAAAAACAAAAAACAAAAAACACCCACCTACAGAGTGCGATATTTTTGGTAAAATCATGAAATCCTTACTCATTTCTTAGGTAAGCAAGGTTCCCATTAACTTCCTTCACTACTACAGTAGAGCTGCCAGACTGAAGCCAAGGTGTTTAGAAGAGTCTGTTGATTTCCATCAGTTCTTTAAAAAATCAGTTTTAATTATTTTTCTTTGGTGGTAGCAATTCAGCACTTATACTTTGCATTTGGGTAGGTTTACACTTTAAATTTTGTGGGGGGGTTTTAGGTCAGACCATCCTGATAGTAGATTTCCAGCTTACACATACATTGGTCAGGATCTAATCTAATACCCAGTACCACAGGATGTAATTTATGATGTCCTATGAAAAATACAGATTAATTATACTTCATAGTGTGAGCTGAGAGTAATGGGTGCCATCTGGTTCCCTTGTGGGTTTCATCTCATGTTTCTCAGCAAGATTGCTAAAGTTACATTATAATATTTCCTTATCAATCACTGTGTGTTACACTGGGTAATACTGTCTTACACCGGAAGCCTGGGAGTATAATACTGTATTTTTGTTTCCAAACAGAAGAGCTTTCGGATTGATGTAGAAGGTGTGGCTTAACGTGGCAAGTTTTAATTTGCTGGTGTTAGCCCCTGAAAACTGTGTAAAATGATAACTGTGGGATTTACAGCACTTTACTTGACCTCTTAGCTACTACATGCTAGCAAATTTCATGCTGTCCAATTACGTGAAGGAAGTTTGTTTAAAATAAATAAATAAAGTTTGCCTTACGCTTGCTTAAGGAATTCCTCAGAAGCATTACAAAGAACAAAATGAAATGTTATATTTATTTTCAAAACATTTGAAAGATTTAAGGAATTTGGGACAGGAGTCTGCTTTCCCACTTGTGTAAATCTGGAGTGACTCCATTGAAGTGAATGGAGTTACTCCAGGTAAAACTTGAAGGAGGTGAATCAAGCCATTCAACTTGTACAAAAAAAATTAAACTTCCTCAGCAAATAATAAGGGAACGTACATCCTTACAATATATGATGTGAGCCCAAAAGCAGAAGCTTGTATAGAAGGCTCAAGGACTTTAAACTTTAAGAAAATGTGCAGTTTTAAAATTTAGATGCACAGGATGTTAATCTCTTGTTTGAGGTTACATGGTGAATCACCACACTGTGCAAAACAGTAAATAGCACCTCACTTCATTTGGCTAAGGAAGAAAATGGGATTTCTCACATGCTTTCAAGTTACATGGGACAGAAAGCATGGTTGAGAGGCTCAGGCTAGCCTACCCCTCAGGAGACCTGGATTCAAAACTGGGCTTTGTCATAGGCTTAATATGTGCCAAATCATTTAGTTTCTCCAGGTATGTCTACACTTGAAAAGCTTAGTCGACTTTGTTAAGTCGACTTAACAAGGTCGACTTAAGTCAACCTTGTTAAGGTGACTTAGAGAGTCTACACTAGAAACTTAAGTTGACTGCCTGTGTCCACGCTGGCAGGTGCCAGGTCAACAGAGAGCCGTGGCTCGAGGGAGCCAGCCTGGGGAAAAAGGAGCTGTGGCTCCCATGGAGAAGGGAGCCTTGGCTGGGGGAGAGCTGTGGCTCCCTTCTCCCTAGGAGCCTCGGCTCCCCTCTTGGCAGGGAGCCATGGTTCCCTTGTCCCGGGGAGCCACGGCTCCCTTCTCCCCAGCCCATCCCTCTTAGGTCGACTTAGGGAATTAAGTCAACCTAAAGAGTGGTAGTTATTAAGTCGACTTAAGGAAGCACTTAAGTAGACTTAGTGAAAGCCAGGTGTGGACTCAGCCTTCTGTAGTTGCTAGTGTAGACATACCCTCTGTGCCTCAGTTCTCCATCTGAAAAACAGGGCTACAGAATGTCTCAATTGCAGATAGTTGTGTTAAAATCCATTAATAATTGTGATATGTCAGATTCTATAGCAGTGAATGCTATATAAGCATCTAAATAGACAGAAGTGCTTTGCTGGATCGAGGTCTAAATGAGGAGCATATAGTGGCTTGGCGGCAAGAAGGATGTTATATGTCTATGTGAAAGCATAGAAAAGATGCCGAGGTAGTTAGGGTTGAATTCTGATTTCTCCATTATAAATCTCCTTTAAGAACTGAGCGTTACTGGCAACACATTGAAATTTATCATACAAGACAAGAGCACCTCTTAAAAAGGCATGTAGTGAGTACCCTCAATTTGTATGGAAGCCAAAGGAAGTTAATGTTCAGTCCCTCACAAGTCAGGGCTCCAAGAACATGTTCAATGTTACCATTCAGTATCAGTACTCAGGTTCCCATTTACCACAGCAACCTCCCATTGCAAAATATGTGGTTATAGAATTCCCCACTGGAAGGACTTTAGAATTTTCTCTCTCTTTGGCTGTTCTCAAAGAATTAATACTCCTTTAAATAAATGCTTGATAAAATGATGCCCATGTTAGGCATTGTGTTCGACTGAAGCACAGGGGGGAAAAAAAGCTAGATGTAAATATTTCAGTACAGAAAAATTTCAGAATTCAAATTCTTTAACATCTTTGTCTTCCCTAATCTAAAGCACATTATATGAGGAGGAGGGGGGGGAAGCCATCCCGTTTCTTATCTTTACCTCCCAATATTGAGAGACTGAAGATGAAATATTGATCCTACTGAAATCAACAGCAAAACTCATTTATTTCAGTGGGATAGGATTTTTTACACTAAACTATTTTAAAGACTAAAACAAGCCATTTAACCTCCAGATTCTTCTTTTCAATGCCTAACAGAACCTTTGTCTCCTGTGTGATAAAGATTCTTTTAGTCTCTATTTGTTGTCCTTCCCAAATCTTTTTCTGAATTTGGCCGAGATAAGAGCCTTACACTGTGATTTTTTTGGTTGTGTTGGCATTTCATGGGTGATTGAATGAAAATGCTGTGCTGGCCTATAGGTAACAGACCCACAGCAGACTTTGAATGAGGAAGAACTGAATCTAGAAAACTAGTACCTGAGTATGCTCTCACCTAGACCAATGTAAATTAGGAGTAGTAAAATGTAAAGTTAAAGTAAATGAGTTATATTGGCATAAAATGGGAGTTAAAAAAGAATCAACCCTAATGTTCTGATTGCTGTTAGATCACTGATTTTTCTTACTTCTCCAGTTTACTAATACATTATTTGTGTTTCTCTGTTGTGGCTTGAAATATGTTGGCTAATTTTAGACTATTATTGCATGGATAGGCTTAATTTAGCTTTCTTAGTAAATGCTTTACCATCACTTTAGTCTCATTTAATAGGTTCTCTGTTCTTTTTTCTTTTAAATGGCTCATTTAAAATTTGTTTTAAAATGTTTTTTAAAAAGTAAAACTGACTATTTAGTTGACTGTAAAAGCAAATAATGGTAAAGAATCAGTTTCCCAGTCCACAAAATTTGCAGACTTTGACCCTAGTCACATTACAATAGTCTATCATGATATTTAAGATGAACTGGCAATCTGAAGTGACAATGGTTTTCCCAAATGAAAATAGAACATTACTGCTTCACATTTTTAATAGGAAGGCCTATTTAGGAGCCTCAAGCACTAGATTAAAAAAAACCCTGGGACAAAAGGGCAGTAAGCTATTTCCCTCTAAATGACTGGATTCTTGTAAGTAGTAGTATATCTTCTCTTTCCATAAATTGTACAAATGTTATTCTGGACTGTGGCTGGGCCCTACAGAAATGAAGGTTCAGAGTTGAGCATAAAGATATTTCTATATGAAATGTCACATATCAGGGCCAGGCACAAGTGTAGTTAAGCTCATGAGGCTAGGAGGAAATCACTTACTGTCTTGGCTAGCGCAACAGAGCCTACAACCTCTATAAGAACACCGAAGTGCATGCTCCTTTTCCATGTGCAGAAACCCCTAGAAACATTCAACCACTTTGAGACTAAGTACTCCTTTAGCTGTAAATCTCCACACTTGTATCCCTTTGCTCCACTTCCCAATGCAGGGTTATGTTGCGGTACAAAAAAATTCAATTATGTGTTTTAAAATTAAGTCTAAATCTGTCTCAGGCATTCTGGAGAAGATATTCTTCCCATCTCTTCTAACATGTTGTGAAGCAGCGTTGGCACAGACTGGTCACTCCAGAGGTAGCTGCATTTCAGCGGTGAGCGACTTTCTCCCTTCTGAGCAGCATTAAACTTAATTACTGCAATGATAGGCAGTGAAAGCAACTTTGTTTTGTCTGGTTGTTGCTTCATTCAAAACTAAATAAATAAGAAATAAATCAATTGCTATGAAAATCTCCACTGTCACTGGAAAAGTAGATAAGATGTTTGTTTTGCAATACTACATTATCATCATAGTATTAAAAAAAATTACAGGTGGTATTCAAGACACTGGCTCTGAAGAAATCTCTTCACAAATTCCTTTGTGGGGGAGTGTCTTAATCCCTCCTCAGCCTTTTGCTCCCAGTCTCCTTTTCCCTCACTTCCATTTTTCTGTGATCTTATTCTATCCTCTCAATTACCTCAGACACCGGGAGCTATGCGGAGATGCAGCACGGACAAGGTAATAGGCCTTGTAGCAGCTGCTCCCCCAATCTATAGATGCTCCTCGGAAAAGTCAATGGAGAAGGCAGGCAACTGGTTATACTAACAGGAATGTGAACAGAAGAATGGGGATGGGCAGCAATTGGGAAGACTTGTATGAAGGAGCAACCTCCTGGGTCCTCCAGTTTCCTGACAGCAGCTGCACTGTTTTAGTAGGTTATGAAAACTTGACCATTTTCTTTGCTCCTCTCATCATCTATGCTCTCCTCCTCGTTCGCTCATGCAGAACTCCCCTCAACCCCACGTCCTTCTGTTCCTGCCAGGGCTGGATCAAGGCAGGGGCTTTAGGGCTATGTCTACACTTGTAATTTTAAGTCGACTTTAGCTAAGTCAACTTAACATGTCCACACTTAAATTTAAAGACGACTTTGGGGGGAAACTTACAAAGTCGACCTAGATCGTCCACACTGGATGCCTAGGTTGACTTCTAGGGGCTAAGGGGACCTGGGGCAGGGTACAATGGCACAAAGGGGGACAGGGACCCTGGCAGGGCAGAGGAGCACGGTGGGCAGGGCTCTGCCCTGCCCTGTGGAGGGGCATGCCAGGATCCCCCTGTGCCTCCCCCATGGCAGGGAGGGCAGTGGTGGAATCCTGGAGTAGCCCTAAGTCGATTTAGGGCTATTCCAGGTCTACACTGGCCTAAGTCGACTTTAAAAAGTTGACTTTGGGCTTAAGTCGAATTAACATGAGGTTTAATAAAGTTGACTTAATTTTCATTAAGTTGACTTTATTTTCCTTAAGTTGACTTAAGCAACTTGCTTAAGTCAACTTAAGGAAACTGTAGTGTAGACGCAGGGTAAATTAAGTCAAATTAAGCAAGCTTAAGTCAATTTAATTTACAAGTGTAGACGCACCCTACGGGATGCTGTCCTGGGCTAAAGGGGGGCCCCAGGCCCACTGCCTCCCATTAAGATCCAGACCCGCTCAGGCTAGCGTAGTGCTGGCTGAGCCTGGGGGCACTGGGAGAGGCATGGCAAGCACTGGGGTGGGCCAGAGGCTACGTTGCTCCCGCCCCACCCCCAGGCTGGCTGGTTTGCCGAGCGCCAGCTCCACACCTGGCAGGTCTGCTGGGTGGCCCTGGGGCCATCATACCCAAACAGTGGGGGGCCTATGAAAGTGGGCAGCCTGGGACCCCAGGCAGCTTAATCCAGCCCTGGTTCCCACCCCTCCCCACAGGCCAAAAAGTCCCCAACCAAATCTCCCCACCTCTTTTCCCCATTTGCCATTTGGAGTAAAGGAGAAGAGGAGAATATTTCAGTCTGTCCACCTATTAAAGGTATTCTTAACACTAGAACACTTGTCGCCATACTATGGCAAATGCATCCTGGCTGAACTAATTATGGAATAGTCAGAAGCCTGGTGAAAGAGTTCAGTGCAAGATTCAGAAGAATTCTGTAAGGGAAGGAGGGCCAAGCCAAGGGAAGTTAAGGAGACACCAGGAGAAGCTACTGTAGCAATTTCAGTTCATTACAATAAAGGTCTGTTCAGCTTCTCACATGATTGCTTTTCCATACTCAAAACTATGCTATAGATGTACATTGTGAACAGAAAGATTCCATTGGTCTACTAAAATCATAGTGGTACATATTCTGTTTACTGCCATCCCTTTAAACTGATATATAGTAGCCCAAGTTTTGGTAACAATGATTTTTAGGAGCGGTCCCACAAAGTTTGACTACCTAAGCTATTGCACAAATTTTTAAACGGACCAAAAATGACATAGAAAACAGGAGAGAGATGAATAGTTCATGGATGTTTAAAGTTCAATGAGCTTCTTTTGGAGGGCCAAAAAGAGTGAAATCTCACCAACAGAGCGTGGAATTCACATGATATAGCATCTTGTTTCTGGCTCCACACTTCCACTGAGCTTTATTTCATGTTTTCTGCCCTTTGTATAGGAAGTTTGCTTTTCATAATGAGCTAGAGTATATCCATTCAGCTTACTCTTGAAGATGTGCAATGATTCTTGGCAACATATACATAGACATTACACTTGTCAGCTAATCATATACATACAGCATAAAAACAAATCGTGACTTGACATGTAATAATCAAGCACTTTCAGGGGACTGAACTGAACACCTTAATATACATATCATTCTGCTTTCTCTTGGCCAGTGCAGCTTATCAGTCACTCATAACAAATGAATCACAAGAAAGTGTTAAAATCAAGCATCCAAGAAAGTTTGCTATTGATGTGGAATCCAGCAGAGTAACAGACTTAAACTGATATGGAAAAACATCTGTACTTTATTCTAAACTGTGTGTGATTTGCAGAGAAAGGATGAATCCATTATTAGCCCCAAGACAGACAGTAGGAAGTAAGTTGGGAGGAAGGATGCGGAGTACATTTATCAAAACTAAGCACTCTTGTTTTTGTCAAAAAGCATTACAGAAACAGAAACTGAGGTGAAAAAGAGAAGCCCTTAATAGGACTTTTCAGAGCATTTTGTTGAAAAAGACATGAAAGTAGACAGCAGGTAGGCAAGTGAGAAACTAACAAATAGAGCAAATGATGGAAGACAGGACCTCAAAGTTCTATTCCCAGCTCTACCATTAGCATGCATTGCCAACCCGCTTAGCTTCTCTGTGCCTCATGTACCCCTTAGTAAAATAGGGATAGTTCTACCTCACAAAGGGATTTGATTCATATTTGTAAAATGCTTTGAGATGTTTCAAATGAGCCCCAAAGATTTAGGTGCCCACCTCTCATTGATAAATAGAAAGCATTAAGAGAAGAGAGCCCCATAAAAGCTTTTAATAGCTGTTAACCTTATACGTTTAAGATTGTGGGAGATGTTAACTGAGTTGATTCTTGCTCACTGGGGGTTTTTTTTTCCCATTTGACTTTTAAAGCATTCAAGGAAGTGTGATTTTTTTTTTGGGGGGGGGGGGTTGTATGCTTAGTTTCGTTTGGTTTAGTTAGGAGCAAGATAGGAAAGCGATTCAGAAGTCCATTATTTTATTTTTGTATGCTGTGAATTATCCACATTTTTTACAACTTAAGAAGACGTTTAGACTGATTTTAAATCTGGAAGACAGCATAATAACTACTGTTCAAGACTGAGGCTATGTACACATGAGAAATTTATCCCGCAATAAAAAAGCGCTATAAATGTAGCGCTTTCTCGTGTACACACGTGCTGCTTCTATCGCAAAGGAGCATTCACCGTGTGAATGCTCCTTTGCAATAGAAGAGCAGTGCATGGTGGGCACCTGTCCCACCATGCACTGCCCACAGCTAGCCTCCTAGCCCAGCTGCAGGGCTTGCGGCAGGGGCTGCATTGCCAGCCCCCGCTGTCACCCGATGCCCCGAGGCTGAGCTGGGGGAATTTGACATAATCAGAAGCTTTAACATACTGAGATTTGCACTATTTCATTTTAACTTCAGGCCTCAACAAAGGAAATCACAAGAGAACACCAGCAAAACTGACTTCGGGATTCTGGACCTCAGGAAGCCTTTTATAGGTGGGAGGAAAGCTTGTAGCTCACTAACTCCCAGACCAAGATGAGGTGTGTTGAGATAACACATACTTGATCCCTGCTTGATCCCAGGCTTTCTCAGGAGACTGCCAGCACATATGCTCTGCCATTTCATAAGAAGAAGGGCTGCAAAGATAGTGTTGCTCCCCCTATATCTGGGGGGGAAAAATCTCCACTTACATCCCCAATCTCAACCAGTAGGACTCCCTACTTCAGGCCTAAGTTTCCACAGACTGCCTTGTGTCATTAAAGACTGCCACAGAATACCCTAGACTAAATAAAATGCAAGAGACCACTGGAAGTGCAGCAGTGATACTAACTGGAGCCCATTAGAATCATCTGCTTCTATCAGAGGGATGGGAGATGGTCAGGGGCAGGCCACTCAAGAAAATCTTTCCTGAAAATTGAGGCAGAAGATCTGCTGCTGCTGCTTTCTTCTCAAGAATCTAGGGGGGACCAGCCAGGAGAAAGGAGGGCATGACAATCAACATCCTCACATACATCAGGTGCAGGAACTATACACAACCAGACTGCTTCTCCCACCACAGGGATAATTGTGGCATCCTTGGGAGAGGGCATGTGATCCAGTGAAACTCAAGTCAGATTGAGTTCAGATCTGTAGAAAGGGTCTTGAACTTGAGACAAGCATCAGCTTTCCAATGAAATTGAATCAGACAATTTTGACTCACCTAGTTTTGGGTTAGGCTGTGCCACACAGCTGACTGATTGACCTTGGACCAGAGTCCAGCACTCACTGCTTTCTAAATCTACTGTATAAATGCCATTGTTTATTGCCTTTCTTGCTTTTAAAATAAGCTTTGGTCTTTTCCCACAGACATATCTTGTCATTTCAGCGTGTCTTGGGGCAATGTCACACAGGCCAACTAACATCTTTAGCACTGAATGACCTATGTATGAAAGGCAAACAGTGATACAAAGCCAACCAAATGGGAAAGAGAAAGAGAAAGAGATATTACCCACCTGAATCTATTATATTCCAGCTAAAACAGTCTCCTCCCAGGATTTCCCTGTAACAAAAGATTCAGAGTAATCAGTGCTTCAAAGGGCTGTATTATATTGTGTACTTTGGGAGTGTAATGAGGTAGGGCACCTCCCTAGCTTGCTAAGGACTCACTACCACATCCACCCGCTCCTTTTGGCAGAGTTTGTTGTCCCAAACTTTAATAAAACCCAACAAAAGCAGTTCTTCACCTCACCATTTTCAGGTTCTCACTGACTCCCCTCCCAAGGGGCAGACAGCCTAGCTGTGACTCACCGAGTCTCTTCCTGTATCTGATCCCCCTTCTGTAAGTCCAGGTGCCCTATTTTAAAGTCTATTCTGGGTCAGCTGATGTGGCATATCCTAAAGGGCTAGTGTCAACCATGACATGGAGTTGTACAAAACTCCCATCTAAAAATAAATGAGTTGTACAGTGAATTCGGTATATATTATGCATTTTCAATCAGGAATTAGGGCAGAGAATGGGAATATTAGCTGAGCCTGGAAAAATTATAAGTGAAATCCTATCCCCCATTTAAGGCAATGGAAAACTTCATTGACTTCAACAGAGGCAGGAATTCACTCTATGTGCTTAATTACATGCTGCATTGAAGTTGATTTACCACTTATTTAGTGCTTTTCATTCAAGGAACTCCAAGTGACCTACAAAGGAGGCAATTCTCATTATCTCCACTTTAACCAAAGTGAAACTGAGGCATAAGAGGTGAAGTGCAACTTTGCAACTGAATTGTTTGCAAGTGATTATTTAGCAGATGCAGTGAGTAGAAACTGGGGGCTAGGTTTTATGCTACAACTCACATTAAGAGGAGGAAAGAAGGCACAGCCCAGAATTGGGGAAAGGGCAAAAATGCCTTTACAGTACTTTTGCACACGTAGGCCCTGTGAGAGACACCCCATTTCAAGTCAGAGAAGCCCTAGCCATTGCTACTAATTAGGCACCCTTATTCCAAAACAGAGGCCATGTATTGAAGGTGAACGGAGATGGTTATATTGCTTAACCCTAGCAGCAACATCAAGACTGTAGTATGATGAAAGGAGCACTGTTTGCCACAGGATATGTTTACTGCAGATAGAAAGTGGCTGATGATCAGAATTTTATACAAGAAATAAAATCACACACCCACAAAACCAAGTTTAATATTCTTTTTGTTAGGAGAATTAAGTGTTTAGCATCTTCATGTCATTTCCATGCCAATCAGTAGTCTAAAGTGATATCTCTGCTTCATGGAGTGTGCTAGCCAATGCTCCTTTAAAAAAATATATTGTATTCCCTTCATAGCTTATAAAACAAAACACGAGAGCACAGATAGCCAGAAGCACTGGAAAGAGACCGTTACCACAAATATGTCAATTAAGGTATTGCAAGGAACCTCATGTATATCCGCTTATATTTTTGAGCACAAAATCACATCCTATTATTTCTCTCTGAAGTACATTAGCAACTGAAGCCTGAAATATTTTATAAAACAACAATAGTAACCAAATGTGTTTTCAAGTTATTTTACAGCATGTCGACAATCACAAAAATATTTTTCTTTAAATTAGCACTTTTGGGTAGGCGAATATTACAAAAGACAGGGAGGCACAATATCATAGAATCATAGAATAATAGGGCTGGAAGGGACCTCATGAGGTCATCTAGTCCAACCCCCTGCTAAAAGTAGGACCACTCCCACTAAATCATCCCAGCCAGGGTTTTGTCTAATCAGGCCTTAAAAATCTCCAAAGATGGAGATTCTACCACCTCCCTAGGTAGCCCATTCCAATGCTTCACTACCCTCAATAAAATATATATCAGAACATGAAACATCTGTTAGAGCTCAGGAATTGATAGCATGGCTGAGCATAGGAATGGAAATGCTTTTGCTGAAGGATATACTCTTTGTAGAAATTCACTTTCAAGACTTTTCTTTAAAGAGGGAATAACTATTGCTGAATCTAATCTCAAACAAATCCAATTTCTTTGGCATGTCCAGTCTAGGACATTTTGTTCCAGCGTACTGGACTTTGTTGTATTGACTCCATTCCCCACTCTTCTAATAATCTACCAGTAGCCTCCTATCTGTCCCTCCTGACATCCTCCACTGCTAGTGCAAGGACCCTCTCCTCTACAACTCTTGCTAACTTGAACAGTCTTTCTAAATCAAACTACCATCTCTTTTTGAGTCTCCTCTGAAGATACAGTCTTTCTCTCTTTTCTATTCTGTTCTTTTTCTTGGAGGGCCTTATATCTAATTCATTATAATACTGCTGACAACTCTTTAATTATCCTTTGGTTCACTTTTTATAATGTAATCATGGTCCTGAATATTATTGTGTGGTATATGTTCAGATTACACGAAAAATTATAAATATGTGCTGAAAATATTTTCTTAGAGTGTGTTTCACAGACAGGGTTTAAGTGACACTATCCTAAACAAAGTATTGTGGTTCCACCTGCTTGAATGTGTCTCCAATGTACATGAACAAGGAGAAAGGGAAGTTATATTTACATTGTGAGACACCAGGGCCAGAGGGAAGCAGGAGAGTCACTGAGGGCAGATATATAAGCCCCAGAATGATCCTGGCTTTGTTCCCTACAAACTGAGCAGGGTGTGGTTCAGGCTAATTAGAGGCACCTGATACCAATCAGGGGCCAGCTGATAAAAAAGCCTGGCCCCAGCAAGAGTGTTGTGGGCGGAGCAGAGGAGTGTTGGAGGAGCAGAGGAGTGTTGGAGGAGCGGAGGAGCAGAGGAGTGTTGGAGGAGGACGAAGAGAGGTAAAAGAACACCAAGAGGGGGAAATAGCCTAGGGGAAGGAACTGTTGCTGGTGGCAGTATCAGCAGCATACAGCTGCCTTTCCTAGGGCCCCTAGGCTGGGGCTTGGAGTAGAGGGAGGGCCCAAGCCCCTTCCCCCTCCTACTCTGTGCAGACAGCGGAGTAACGACTGCCCAGAACCAGGGGCAGACAGGGCTTGCCTGGGCCCTTAGCAAGACAAAGCACAGGACCCACAGGGACAGAGTGGACTGATTTGCCACACGTGGTGTCAGAGGTGGGGTCACTGTGCAGAGGACTTGAACCAGGGTGAGCCACTTCAAACACATCTCCAAGATGGAGGATCTGGTGAAGGCATTGATACAGGCAACAGCAGCCCAACAGGAGGCCACCCGAATACAGGCTGCTGCCCAGCAAGAAGCAGTACGACTACAGCAGGAGACCAATCGCCTGCTGGTAAGCCAGGCTGCCCAAGACAGAACCATGGTACAGGAAGTGTTGGGCCAACTGAAGGCCATGATGGAACGAGGCTGCGGACATGAGGGGGTGCAGACCATAAGGGCTAGCAACTGCCTGCAGAAAATGACACCAGGGGATGATGTGGAAGCATACCTGCTGGCTTTTGAGAGGGCAGCCCTGCGGGAAGCCTGGCCTCAAGAACAATGGGCCAGTATCCTCGCTCCGTTCCTATGTGGGGAGGCCCAGAAGGCCTATTACGATATGGCCGCCGAAGCAGCAGCAGATTACCCCCAGCTGAAGGCAGAGATCCTGGCCAGATCGGGAGTGACAACTGCAGCGCGTGCCCAAAGGTTCCACGATTGGCAATACCAAGTAGAGGTTGCACCGCGGTCTCAGTTATTTGACCTAATCCACCTGGCTCGAAAGTGGCTACGCCCGGAAGCCCTCAACCCCGAGAAAATGTTGGAACTCCTGGTAATAGATCGATACACAAGGGGTTTACCACCGGACCTCCGTGCTTGGGTTGGTCAGAATGACCCCTCCACTTATGATGAGGTGGTTACCCTTGTGGAGAGACAGTTGACTGCCCGAGATCTGGTCCAATCCCGTGGGGAAAATACCTGGCAGACCCGGAAACTGACCCCGACCCGGGGTTCTCAAACGCTGATGGACTCTAAGAAAGCTGGAACCAGAGGGAAGAACCCTGCCAGGTGGCCTGAGGCCATGAAGGGACCTGGGGATTTTGGGGAAGAAGGTCTGGGGAGTAGGCCAAATAGCCCACGGCAGAAGGCGACCCCGGGGATAAAGTATCGGTGCTATGAGTGCGGGGAGTTGGGACACATAGCAGCCCGGTGCCCCAATAGGGAGGAGCCCATGCAGTGCAATCTGGGAGGTTACAGGGGG
>ML685769.1:13855447-14022821 GCA_007922175.1 Pelusios castaneus | reverse complement strand
AGACAAAGCACAGGACCCACAGGGACAGAGTGGACTGATTTGCCACAACATGCAAAGTAGACAAAACCATCAGGCAGACTAGTGTGGGGGAAACGATTTAATTCTCTTGACAGGAGGGGGAAGCTGAAGTTCCAGCTGAAATCTTCCTGCTTCCTAAAGCATGGTCATAGAACTTTGGAAGATATTAGCAAAGAAAAAAGGCCATTTTTGCATATATCACTAGAAGAAGCAAAGAAAACATGCACACTAGGCTCTGTGATTGGATCTTGACTAAGAACTGGTCAGGCATACTGGAAAAAACAATTATAGTGAGAAAAGAAACTACTTTGAACCATAGACTCTTGAGTGTTAAGTTAGATTTGCCTTATAAAAAGGATTTTTACTTTTGTTTCTCTGTAATCATTTTTATTCCAATTATTTTCTACTTGGGGTCATTTAAATATGTGTTCTTTGTTAATATCTTGTTTATTACACAGCCATCCAATATTTAATGTTCAAACTGAAGGGTACAGTCCACAGCTAAACTATGAGTATGGTGCTTTGTTCTGTCTCTGAAGCATCAAGGATTACAGGGCAGCAGGTGATACACCCCTTATTGGTCTGGGCTCAACCTCGAAGTAACACAGTCTCATAGACTTTAAGGTCAGAAGGTACAAGTATGATCATCTAGTCTGAGCTCCTGCACAATGCAGTCTTCTCTAGAAAACTTCTGGCCACTACAGCAGTGGTCTCATAAGATTCTAGAATTCATCTTAGAATTATAAATTAATATGGAAGTAGGATATACATAAAGGTAGGAACAAAGGAACAATTAGATAAATGGACCTGGATACAAATGTATGAAACAAAGCTTCACATTTTAAAAGTTAGCTTTCTTGTTCTCTCTTTAGTATTTTGATCAGGTATATCATCTCTAAATCACACAATTAAACAAATGAACATGAAGGTCACTGAACACAGCAGACGTGCAGTATGTTATAATTACAGAAATAGCTTTTCCAAATAATGAACTATGACATTTCACAATGTGTCAGCTCTTCTAACTCTGTGGTAAAGTAAGTTAATGATGATGCAAAGGGCTACACTAAAAAGCTTAAAATATTCTTGGGCCATATTTTTAAGAACAGGAGACAATATGCAGGAGTGTATATAAAACTGTACATTAGTATAAGCATTTAAAGCTATGTGTTTCTGTTTATGAATTGGGTATTTACAGGTCCAGCCCAGTTAGGCATTTAAATGCCCATTAGTGCATCTACTCAATTTACATGTGCAAATACTACAACTGCAACATACAAGAATTGACATGCTCATCTGGATTCCTTTGAAGTTTGGTGTGCCTCAGAAGAGTGCAGGGGAATGACTCCAATTTGGGGATATTTGTGTTAGGGGTTGCAGAGACTTAAGTCTCCCACATAACAGCCATTTAAAAAAAAATTAAGTTGTGTGTGGGTGTCCTCATGCAGAATTAGAAATCAAGTGTAACAGGGTGTCACTGTGCCTACCCTGCTTCCATGTCTGCTGTGCTCACACAGTCACCCAGGGTACGTCTACACTGGCAAGGTAGGTCGACTTAAGGACGCTTAAGTCGACCTAAACAAAGCTGCGTCCACACTGGGCTTTTCTTAAGTAGACTTAAGCATTTCCATAAGTCGATTTAACACCTCCTTTTAGGTCGATTTAAGCCCTAAGTCAACTCCATAAGTCGACTTAAGGCTAGTGTAGATGGGAATTAATGCTAAATCGACTTTATTAAGTCAACTTAAAGCCAATATAATGACTCTCTCTGCTGTTAAGTCGACTTAAAAAAGTCGACTTGAAGTGTAACCAATTTGTTAAGTTGACTTAACAAGGTCTACTTTAAGTCGACTTAAAGTCGACCTTGTTATGTGGACTTAACAAAGTCGACTTAACTTTGTAAGAGTAGACATAGCCTCAGAGACCTTTGGTTCAATAACAACTGGTGAAGTTTTATTTACAGGTTGGGCTCCCACCAAACACCATTTGCCTTTTAGCATCTACGCATGGCCAGGCCAGGCCAGGAGCACTATGACTCTGTTTCCATTCCCTCTCCATGGCTTCCTTCCTCTCAATCCTTTATGTAGCCCAGGCTAATTGGGAAGGCAGTTGTCTCCCAATCTTTAATTAGGTGCAGCTCTGATTTATCTCCCTAAGCTGAAAAAATAACATGACAGAGGGCTGACATAGTAGGTCTTCCCCAGCACCCTGCCACATCAAGCTATGGTGGGATGTAGGCAAAGTGGTCTCAATCTATCAAGTTTTACCAAAAGTAGTGCATAGCACCCAATAAATATTTTGTGGCAGGGTTTCAACAAGAACAGTATTTAAGAACATGTATATTTTTTTACAGTGTGTCAATGCAGAAAAAACAGCTACAAGGCTTCCATTCCCACCATTTTATATGAATCACAGCATGATCTTTTTCAGATATAAAATTTGAACAGTACTCGGATTTCTCTGAAATGTAGACATGGGGAAGCATTACTGATCCAAATTTGGCTCAGGAGTTCCTGAGTTACAGTTGCCCCCTGGAAAAAATCAAAGGGGATACGGTTAGACTTTTGAGCACAGCTCACTCCTGATCCCAATCTCAGTTTACTATTTTTGGCTTGGGACCCTTGTTGACCCCAGTTGAAGACCCTGGCCTGGCTTGACCCCGATTCTCATGCTTTCAATCTGGCAATGGACTAACTTGCAGTTTTTACCTGACCTGGCCCCAGACTGATCTTTAACTCTTCAGCCCTATCACTGAACAGCTTACCCCTGGTCCATCTGCAATAGTGAATTATATCATATATTTTGCACTACTACTGGCAAGTCATGTTTATTACTTGTCATATTATAAACATAAGAACGGCCATGCTGCACTAAACCAACAAGCCATGTAGCACAGCATCTGGTCTTCTAAACAATGCCAGATCCTTCAGAACGAACAGATCAATTATTGAGGGAGCCATGCCCTGTCATCACTCCCAGATTCCAGTTGTCAGAGACTTATGGACACCTAGAGAATGGGATTGCCTTGCTAATTCTCTTCGTTAACAGGCACTGATGAACCTATCCTCCATGGACTTGTTGAATTCTTTCTCAAATCCAGTTATACTTTGAACCTTCAAAAAATCCTGTGACAAAAGAGTTCCACAGGGTGACTGTGCAATGTATGAAGAAGTACTTCCTCATTTTTGTTTTAAACCTCCTGTCTCTTAATTTCATTGGGTGACCTCCGGTTCTTGTGTTATGTGAAGGGATAAATAACACTTCCTTATTCAGTTTCTACACATCATTCATGATTATACAGTTCTCTATCGTATCTTTTTTTTAAGTCTTCTCTTTTCCAGGCTGAACAGCCCTAGTCTTCTCATATGGAAACTGTTCCACACCCTTAATCAATTTTATTACTCTTCTCTGTACTTTTTCCAATTCTAACATACTGTTTTGAGATGGTGAGGGGAGAGAGGGACACCAAAACTGCATGCAATATTCAAGCTGTGGATGTACAATGAATTTATATAGTGGTATTTTCTATCTTCTTATCTATCCCTTTCCCAATGATTCCTAACATTGTGTTAGCTTTTTTTTTTTTTTTTTTTAAACTGCTGTTGCATACTGAGCAGTTGCTTTCAGAGAACTAACCACAGTGACTCCAAGATCTCTTTCTAGAGAGGTAACAGATAATTTAGCCTCCATCATTTTGTATTTATTGTTAGGATTGTATTTTCCAATATGCATCACTTTGCCTTTATCAGCATTGAATTTCATCAGCCATTTTGTTGTCCAGTCATCCAATTTGGTGAGATCTCTTTGTAACTCTTCAGTCTGCTTTGGACTTAATTATCTTACGTAATTTTTTATTCTCTGCAAACTTTGCCACCTCACTGTTTTCTGACTTTTCCAGATAATTTATGAATATGTTGAACAGCACTAGTTCTAGCAGAGATCCCTGGAGGACCCTGCTATTTACCTCCATTGTGGAAACCAACCATTATTCAAGGCATTAGCATGAATTTGGCCTGTTATCTGGAGATGGATTGAGGGGGTTCAATTCTCTGGTGCTTTAATGCCATTTGAAATCAGTGCAGATACCCTAGCAGAGAATTTGGCCCAGAATTTCTAAACCTAGATTATTGTAGTGATCATCTTTCTCCAGGCTTAGAACTATTTTGTTATTAGTATTAGTACTATTTATTATCTGTGTAACAATTACTGCTAGAAACATCAAATAGAATTAGGACCATCTTGTGCTAGTCATTATATATTCATAGATTAAAAGACAGTGTATGCTCAGAGTCTACAATACAAGCATAAACCCAGATGCAAAAATGTAGGGGCTTTTTAAACAAACAATAGGATGGAGAATGGGAAGAAAGGACAAAAGATAGCACTAATAATGTGATCATAGGTTAAATAGAACACAATATGAGCTCTAATTCAAAATCGTTTGTTTTTTGTTCATGTTTAACCCTACATCTATTTCACTTTCAAAAGTTAAAAAAGATAAATTTTAAAAACTCAGGGTTACTGAAATTTGAATAAGAGTCACCTGAAAGAACAGTTTATGTCATGAATAATGATTAAAGATTTTTATTATTATTTGGGTCTTTTAAAAGGTGTCTCAAAGAATGAAATTACCCCTACAATATCACCCACAAAAAAAAGCAAAAAAAAAAAACCCATACCTGAAATCTTTCCAGGCTCTGGGATTTTTGAACTTCCGTGTCAGTGTTCCTTAATAATTCATATATACTTTTATTGACAATGTGTGTCATTCTGAAAGATTACTGCAAGCAACACTACTATAAGATTTCTAGAGTTTTTGGTTGACTCAAACATTTCCTTTCATGTTTCAGAATGAAAAAAGCTAATTAAATCACCCTTTCCATGACATATGTCAAGGACTTTAATGTTATTTTTTATGAACCTTGTAAGCATGAGTCTGACCTCCCATTTGTATGTTGCCTCAATCCAAATGATGAAATCCACATGAGATTCATTACGATAGTAAGGATACACCATCACATAAAGCTATAAAAAGAATTTATCTGGAGGCATATATTGCTATATCTTTCGTTGGCCATTGAAAAATTGTTTTTATGTATTTGGATATAGCTCACATACCATAGAACAGAACTCAAAGAAATTATTTTAAAACTGAACCTGAAATTAAGCTTTAAGTAGGGCTATAAAGAGGAAGGGGTTGAGGATGTACTTCTGAGAGGTAATCATGTAGTGGTTTCTACCAATACAGTGGTGACCACAAATGAATCACTCCTAATTCACTGAGGTATACAGAATCCATCCCCTTTTTGTAGAGTCTTGTGTAGCCTGCAGAGACAATGACCCCATAAGCTGGATCCACTGCAGATGTTCAATAAAGTTAGTTGTAGATATAAAGAGGCAGACACTGACAATGCTTCCGTTTAAAATTGACATCTTCAAGGTTAATATTAGAACCTTTCGCTAAAATGTTACTTTGCTGTCACTTTTAGAACAGTATGCAGGAAAGTCAGAGGTCTTTGGTATCTCCAGTGTCAGAATGAATACACCAAACAAATTGGGATTCCACCCCAGGCAATAAATGGCCACATTTTGAGAAAGGTGATGTTATTAAATAAGAACTTTGGTTAAAACTTACTTCCTGAGCATGAATACATTCAGCTGTTTTCAATGCTTTTGTAGGAGAGGGGAGGGAAATTATACATACATATTGCATTGCTTGCTCAGTTATTCTGAAGTCAACATCAAGCTTTGCACAAAGATTCTGTAATATATGTCATAAGTTATATTAATAAATGTATTAGTGATATTAATATTTCATTCTCTTCATATTTAATAATTATAACTGGATCTGATAGAAACATTTATTTAAGGTTGACCAACACTTCTCATTTTAAGACCCCATTGTCAGGTGGTAATAACTTTGTCAAAAGCTTAACCAGAAGCAATATAGGGTTGGAGTGGGGACAGGCAGGCAGGCAGGCAGACTCACATGTCCCTTCACACTCAATTTCTGTCAGGATTTATATATATTTTGTGGGAGTAGGTTCACAATTCATACCCTCTCCCCCACAGCTATCAATAGTTATATATTGCCTCTGACGTCAGCCATTCAGGCTGAAGTTTTCCATGCTGGGCTTCTGCCTCAGACTGAATTGTTTTAGAAAGCTTCAGCAAAAAGGAAGGGAAGTAAGGGGTGCAGAGAGAAAGGGAGGACAGATGCAATTTGCATCAAGATCTGGATGAGCCACTGGGGTCTATAAACAACTAGAACCTATTTCCCTACAGAACCTGGAATTGAACCCATGAGTCCCATGTTTCTACATTCCTGTATTATCAGCAAACAACAGTGAAATCTACTAGCAACATGCATGTCTATATCCTATTTAGTAGCTGGTCCACCTGGCACTACTTTTGCTACCAATTGCTCCCTTTTGTTCAAGTGAGAGAGGTCTATTCTGTGGATCCAAACATATGAACAGTGCAGATAACACAAATTTGGAATCAATGTGATTCCACAGAACAGCGGGTTTTTCAGTTTCAACTATATAAAAATACGTTAAAAGAAAATTAAGGTTGCAAAAACAAGCAATCAAAAGGTATGTTAGATAGTGCTCTTTCACTGAATGAGGCTCGTATAGAAAAGGAGGCTGTTATCTGTAGAATTCCTGCTTCATTTGTTGCAGAAGTTGGAAGGTGTATAATGAAGGAGATAGAGGACTTCAGGAAAAGACAAGAATTCTCCTGGATAAGACAGTTGAATGCTGCCCTGGAAAGTAGGATATCCTTTCCTCTGCAACAGACTTCACTTAAAGTGAAAATTTTCAGAGACAGGCACTAATTGTGTTCCCCATTTTCTGGATCCCCAGCCTGGGACATGTAGGGTCAGACTCTCAGAAATGCTAAGCAGTCACAACTGCAACTAAATCTGATTGAAGTTGGTCTTGGAATATATAAGGTGATATAAAATATGCCAACTAGTCTGAAGTGTTTCAGTTGGAGAACACTTAACAAGTCTGGCCTTAACCTCTCCATGCCTCTGCTCCTCAGTTGTGAAATGGAGATAATAATGCCCCCATTCTCACAGAGGTGCTGTGAAGAAAAATTCATGGAAGTTTGTGAAGCACTCAGATACTATGGTGAGAGCACCACAGAAAAGTGCAGGAGAAAAATTAATGATTTTGTGTTCAGGGCAAAGTTTGGTTGGTGGGCAGCAAATTAGACGTAGGGCCATACTTTAAGTGGAGAAGAGTAAAGGGGTTATTCACCAACCAATGCACCTCCTCATGAGCGAGCATGCTGCTACAGCCTCTCCAATGGTGATTCCCTGTTCACAGCCCCTTCAAGCATGTGGTGGTTTTCCCCCTCTCACAACAAACCACACAAAAAAAGTCCACCTCAACAGAAGTCTAGGGACCTTATCCCAAGACTTTAACCCTGTCCTGAGTTTAATAGTCCAAGTCCTCTTCCAGAAGGAGGCATTTACATACCTGTGCTTGAGGATCACTAAACAAAACTGGACTTTCCCTCTACTCCAGATTATTCATGACCTTGTTATGAGCAGGCAAGGTCAACTTACTTAGAATCTCTGCTGTTTCCCTGGGCCACTTCCTACCTTTATCTACTTCCAGGCCTCTTTAACAGAACAATCCTTCTAATGCTTTATTTTTCCTCTGGAGGTTTTAGCTGATAGTTCACTTCTTGCCAGTTTGTGGCTATAGGAGTTCCTCCTGGTAGCAACCTGCTCCAGCTGACAACTGGTAGTCTTTTTAGCAACTCTAGGTGCTTGTTAGCTAATTAACTGCCATACCAAACACCCATGAAGTCAGTTACTTCCAGATAAGCAAATATGGGCTCATTTTTCTAAAAGATTCCTGTTACGCCAGATTGGGCCGGGGTCCCCTTAAAGGGACCAGCCACAGCTTAACACTGAATGAGGCTGGTGTTCAGTGGGGAAAAAAAGAGTATTTGCTTCTGTAATTAAAGATTATATCATAATAAACATGAACAGAGGGCTGATTTAAGGTTGCACAGTCAGTAACCTTTTCTATTGACTTCAGTGGGAGAACGATCAGGTCCTTATTCCTCATAATTACAACAGAATTTATTAAAAGCTAAAGCAGAAAATGGTAAATGAACAATATATTCACTATTAATAGAGCTGAGCAAAGAGTGCACTAGCTTTACCACAAATTCTCATTTGAATGCATAAATTAATTTATTTTGACATTTGTATAAATTTCACACTCATTCAGGAGCTCAGATTTTACTAACATTAATCAGTGTTTGCTTGCATGTGCAAATACCCACAGAAAGTGAATTTTAAATTTACATCCTATTAGCATTACTCTAGACACTCAAATATAAATAGATATAACTTTGTTAGCTGGTCCAAACATATCTAAATCCAAGTTCTCCTTTTCATTTACACCAGTGCAACCCCACTGATTCGAGCTGAGATGCAACAGTTTAAATGACAAATGAATTGGGCTATCATTCCTAAAAGTATTCAGCATGTAAATGTATTTATGTGCATCTCAATATGGAATATTTTCCCAGTGCTGGCCACCCAGAATGATATGAACCAGTCTATGCCTATAGTGGCTTGCTTAGATGCACCATTTCTATTTTACCCAAGACATGTTTACCACTTGGTGGGGAGGACAGAGGAAGCTGGTTATAAGGCCCTCACAGAACCTGTATTCATGAATCACTGGTCATAGACTTTTGGCCCAAATTAAGATGCAACACTTTTCAATGGAGTTGGTTGAAAATGGAGGGAAGACTGTGCCAAATGTTAGTCATTTTCATTTATCAGGTTTTGGTAAGGACAATTTTTTCCCTTTATTTGAAATTTTCTGTGAAAACATTTGTAAAAGAATTTATTTGGAAAAAAATTGGTGTGGAAATTCAAAGAGGTAAAAGAGGGGCAACAGAAAACATTGAATCAAACTAAAACTATGTTTTGTTTTCACTTTTTCATAAAATTGTTTTAAGACCAAAAGACTTTTGTACCCTTTTTTAAAAATCCATGACTTGTTATGAGTTCTAACAGCTAGATTTTCAGGGTTTACTTGATCTTGTTTCATTGTATGTGACTGTACTTATGTGAGTCTCAGATAGGACTTGGCTCCAAAATTCTATTTGTCAGAGGAGAGAATAATCCTGAAGATTGTGTGATGAATAAGACTGATTACATTTTCTTTGATTTCAGGGGAAATTATTTAATGTTAGAGATATCAAGTTGCCTAGAAAATTTCTGGACACTAGTAAAGAAGGTGCTTTGAGTCCAAAAGCAACTAAAAACAACAGAGTCCTGTGGCACTTTTAAAGACTAACAGATTTATTTCGTGGGAGAAAATCCCACTTCGTCAGATACTTTGAAGATGGGAAACTTACAAAATGGGAGGAAATTAAATGCAGGGGAGTGTATGACATAGGATCAGGTCAGGCTGTAACAGCAAATCAAAATAGATGTTAGGATTCAAACACTGGCAAACAGCACATAGAGGAAGGTGAAGTCAAATCACCTGTTGTAATGAGAGAAAAATCCATAGTCCCTGTTTAACCCCAAGGCAACTGAGTCAAATTTGCATATAAATTCAAGGTCTGCAGTTTCTCTTTGAAGCTCCGATTTGTTATTCATCTGTTTCAGCACAACTATTAGCAAGTTGTCAAAGGAGTGAGCAGAGAGATTGAAATGTTGCGATTTCTGATGTCAGATTTGTGAGCATTTCTTCTTTTGCGCAGAGACTGTCCTGTTTGTCCAATATATAAGACAGAGGGGCATTTCCGGCACATGATGACATAAGTCACATTCGCGAATGAGCAGGTGAACGAGCCCTTGATGGAGTAGGTGGTTTGATTTAGTCCTGTGATGGACAAAGTTGGCAGCGTGGTCTGTTGCAGAGATATGTTCACATTGTTTGATCTGTAGTTGCTGGTGAGTATCCATTTAAGATTGGGGGGCTGTCTGTAAGCAAGGAGAGGTCTGTTTCCCAAGGCTTGAGAGAGTCAGGGATCATCTTGTAGAATAGGCTGTAGATCTTTGATGATGTGTTGAAGAGGTCTGGCGTGGGGGGTTGTAGGTGACGACCAGTGGCGTTCTGTTGTTGTTTTTCATGGGCTTCTCCTGCAGTAGTTGACTTCTGGGTACCCATCTGGCTCTGTCAGTCTGTTTCTTTACTTCTGTGGGTTGGTACTGTAGTTTTAAGAATACTTGATAGAGATCCTGAAGGTGTCTGTCTCTGTCTAAAGGATCAGAGCAAATGCAGTTATATCTTAGGGCTTGACTGTAGACAATGGATCGTGTGGTGTTTCTTGGATGAAAGCTCGAGGGATGTAGATAGCTATAGCAATCAGTAGGTTTTCGGGATAGGGTGGTCTTTAAGTGCCCATCACTAATTTGCACTGTAGTGTCCAGAAAGTGGATCTCCTGTGTGGGGTATTCCAGGCTAAGTTTGATTGTGGAGTGGAAATTGTTGAAATCTCTATGGAAATCTTCACGGGCATCCTTACTGTGGGTCCTAAGAACGACGGCGGCGGCGATGATGATCATTGATGATATCATCATCTGGACCCACAGTAAGGATGCTCTTGAACAACAATTTCCGCAGGATAGAGAACTCAAATTAATCTCTGCTATATTTTTGTTCACTTTGTTGGTGCTTACTCAACACCACAGTGAGTAGAATGCATGGCAACAAAGGTCTTCTGGCAGTGACATGGGCTGTCTAGAGATCAGACTTAAATGGGTTAAACCAAAGAGGTGGGAAAAAAGAGTATGCTTTGGGCACTGATCCATTGTGCCAGATAGGAGTAGTGGAAAAAATTATATAACACCATAACAGGTGTTTTGGATTAACCCATCCATTAACATGTACTGGAATCTTACAAGGTTGGTTGAGTCTTTCTGATTCAGTGCATCAGGAGTTACTTATTAATTCCACTATGAATACAAGGGAGGTGAAAGTATCTTTTTCGTGAGAAGAGGTTAAGATAGGGAATACTGTGCCAAGATTCGAGAGAAAGTTGGGTTGATTATTTTTTAGTCAGTAGAATCTTTAATAAACCCACATTGCAGGAACTGGTAAAGTTTTACATCATATGGGGCTCATCTTCACTGCCACAGAAGTTAGTACACTCAAGGTACTCCACTCGAGGTATCCTTGATGGAGTGAGAACAGAGGGGAAGTAACCACACTCTATGCTCTATCTACACTGGACTGGACTAGCAGCTGAGGAGTTGCTGTAGTTCAAATGTCTGTATCCCAACTGCATTATTAGTTCACATGTCAGCAGCACTCAAGTTTCAACCCCTCTCCTGACAGACTAGCTAGCTTAAGTTTAAAGCACCAAGTCAGGTGCTGGCTTGTGACCAACTCACAACAAAGGACCCTCTACTACATCCCTTATATCTTTCTAGGCATATGGTTTTGTTACCCAAACATAGATACACAAACACACACAAAAACAGTTTCTTAACCCACCCTGATTTTCTCCTTTGGCTTTCTTAGTTCTCTCTGCTTCATGGCCTACTACAGGGGTCTTCCTCCTTGAACTGGGCACCATCAGTTCTGTCATTAACTCATATCCTTTTATATGGGATATATACACACATACAGTTGTGTAGTGTTCTGACATTAGAGGAATGTCAAAATGTCAGTATGAGTTATGGACAAATTAACAGTCCATGGTTTGACCTCTTAAATTCCCTTGTTTTTGAGCATGTAACACAATCTTTATATTGATATAGTTTTAGTTTACATATCCAGCTTCTTCTCTTCTAAATTTCATAGACCTTTGGTCTTATTTCAGTTGCTGAGTTTAGTGTGCAGGTGCTGAGTGGTGTGGGTGGCCTGTGATGATCTGGTGGTACCTTCTGGCCTTAAATTCTACGAATCTAAACATGTCAGTTAAACCCATTAATGACCATTAGCACCATTATAATTACCACTCATTAAAATGCTAGAAGACTGATTCATAATGAGAGAGTGAGAGAGAGAGAGAGAGAGAGAGAGAGAAAGAGAGAGAGAGTGTTCACACACACACACACCAAAAAAAAAAATCAAGTTTCCATTCAAGTTTCCATCTCTTTGTTGTGATAATATGGAATTTGCTATGCAATTCAGCAAGAAAAGCTGTATCACTAGGGAGAGAGAAATTAGAATCTGAATATTTTTTCCTTTCTTTTCTTTTTTTTAACGTATTAAAAAAGAGCCAAGTTGATGATTAAACTCCCAGCGGTGAGAAGGAACTTCAAACATCACTAGAATAATAAGATATGGTCTGTTGCAAAGATGTTTGGAAAGTATAAAAGACATATGTACTAAAATAATACAGCTGTGTGTGTGAAGTACTTGGACTAACAAAAAAAAATGCCAGGTTGTGACTACTGGTTGATGCTTAGCTACTGTATTAGAGCCATGGCCTAGGACAGTTAAGTTTCAGTCAGTGATTAGAATTTAAATCCCAGACTCAACTCTGATGTACAGCATTGATGCTAATAGTTTCTTTAAAGCTTCTCTAGTCAGATCATTTTGGCTATTAATTATCTCAAATATTGTATTTTAAGTCTTATGTTAATATTTTATATTTGCTTTCTGTGAATATTCTAGCAATTTAGTTTACTGGCAGGTACATTTACCAAAGCAGTGAGCTTTATGCAAATACTTCAGAGAATTTGTGGGAAAAAATTGAAATTTGCAAGTATGCAGAAGAGAATTATGGTGGGTGAGTGTAAACAACTCAGAACAGCTCAGATATCAAGCAGGATACAGAATTACCAACTTACACGGAAGCAACAGACCAAGAATTATTCACAGAAATTTGGAATGATGAAAAACTTCCAAAGATTTTGCAATCTGTTCATGGAAAATTTACAAACACAAAAAGCAGGATTTGTGTGTCCAATTGACTGATAAGAAAGAGCTCTGGAGCCAAGACAGTCTTTCCCCGGCCCCCGTGTTTGTACAATACCTAGCACAATGGGGTCTTGGTTTATGAGTGATGCTCCTAAGCGGTACTTTAATACAAAGAACAAACAAAATAGTAAATGTCTGCCCAAAGGCAGAAGTGAGAGGACTCTATCAACATTCCACTGAAACGCTAGACCCTCTGGTTTACTTATTTGGATATGTTTACAGTGTAGC
Source organism: Pelusios castaneus (assembly GCA_007922175.1). Lineage (NCBI taxonomy): Eukaryota > Metazoa > Chordata > Testudines > Pelomedusidae > Pelusios > Pelusios castaneus. The sequence goes on along the minus strand of ML685769.1, from coordinate 14,009,655 downwards.
TGGGGATGTGATTTGCTGCTCATGTAGACATACCTGTGCTAGCTTTAATCTAGTTAGCTCACAGAAAATAGCGCAACTATGTGGCAGCACAGGCTATAGCTTGTGCTGTACCAGCCCTCCTGGGTATTTGCCCGTGTGTACTTGCTACAGTCTGCACCACCATGTCCTCTTAATTATTTTTAGTATTTTCAGGATGACTATGAGCCACAAATACGGTGCAGCTTTGCAAAAAGCTAATGCAGTCCTGGATGCATTAGACGAGATATTTCTAGTATGACCGGGGACTGTTAGTACCATTATACAAGGCACTGGTGAGCACAGAGCACATGTCCAGCGTTGCAGTGCCTGTGCCCCAAGTCTGGTGGGGTTCAGGGCCCCGACCGCTGCTAGCAGCCCAATGCAGCCCCCACCAGGGCTGGGGACCCAGGGTCTGATGCAGCCCCTGCTGGGGCTGGGAATCTGGGGCCCGGCTGCCCCAAGTGGCCCTATGCAGTCCCGCTGGGGCTGGGAATGAGGGGGACAGATTAGGCCCAGGGGCTCGGGGCCTGAACCTATTTTTGGGGCAGTGATGCCCCTGCTGGTGAGACCTTATCTAGAATACAATGTGCAATTTGGTCTCCTATGTTTAAGAAAGATGAATTCAAACTGAAGCAGGAGCAGAGAAGGGCTACTAGGATGATCTGAGGAAGGGAAAATATACCTTATGAAAGGAAGCTCAAAGTGCTTGACTTGTTTAGCCTAACCAAAAGCAGGCTAAGAGGAGATATGGTTGCTCTCTATGAGTACATAAGATGGATAAATACCAGGAAGGGAGAGGAGTTATTTAAGTATCAATGTGAACAGAAGAACGAATGGAGATAAACTGGCCATCTACCAGTTTAGACTTTAAGTTAGATAAAGACTTCTAACCATCAGAGGACTGAAGTTCTGGAACAGCCCTGAAACCTATCTAGCTTCAATCTGAACTTCATAAGTTTATGGAAGGGATGGTATGATGACATTGCCTCCGGTGGCATGAACCCATTCTGCAACTGGTAGAAGCAGGTAACTCCAACAGTCGACAATGGGGCACTAGATGGGAAAAGCTCTGAGTAATTACAGAGAATTCTTTCCCCCCTGTCTGGCTTGTGGGTCTTGATGACGTCCTCAGGGTCTAATTGAGCAACATATCTGAAGTCAAGAAAGAATTTAACCTGGGTCAGATTGGCAAAGATCCTGAAGGCTTTTCACCTTCCTCTGCAGCACAGGGTACAAGTCACATCCAGATTTAATTGGTGTAAATGGTGGATTCTCAGTAACCTCAAGTCTTTAAGTCATGATTTGAGAAGTTCAGTAACTCAGCCAGAAGTACGGATCTATTACAGGAGAGGCTGGTTTCTGTGCCCTGCAACATGAAGGGGGTCAGACTAGACATTCATGATGATCCCTTCTGGCCATCAAAATCAGTGAGCAGCCTTTGAAGACTACACAACAATATAAGCAAGCTTACACTATCTGTGTCACAAGTAACACACCCACACACCATAAGAGAGATACAGGCCTAGGCAAAAAAACCCAAACAAAAACCAATAAAACCCACCCACAAAATAAATGCCTCAGTTTCTTCAACACTCTCAGAACTGATCATTGTATTTGCTTTTTTGCTGCTGTTAGGCTTTAATGTTTTTTCTGTCTCTGTAGACTTTTCTCTGTCAGGTCTTGTCTGTTACAGCTTGGATACTTTTCCTGCTAGTAAGTTGTGGAATGAAACTCAGGTTAACAATCATACCAGACCCACCCAAGGACAAGGATGCTGTGCATCAGTAAGGCAGTGGCCAGCTGCCTATTGAGAAATTCTGGCCTAGATGGGAATAATACATTTCTGATTAGCTGTAAGGACCCTCCTCTCCATCCCATTCTCCCACCCCACCCTAAATGTAGCCATAGGGCCTTTAATGTAATTAAAGTGTCTCTGCATCGGTCATTAGCACCTCTGTCCTCTCTGGGTGGAACAAGTCTGTATTTGTAAGTAAACAGGTAAAGAATTCCAAGTGGATTACGTAACTGACAAAGAAGCATATATGTTTGACCTCCGTAACATCACCAATTTGAAGCTGTCCTGTCAGTCTTCCCGGTATCGTGAATAAACCTCTTCAGTATTATCTATGCTGCCTGATTCTTGGGGAAAGAATCTTTCTGGCTTAACACTACCATAATTACAATGTATGTCACCGTCTAATTTATGGTCCACTATTCCTCCTAGAAGTCTTTCAGCATGAGTGCTGTCAAGGATTTTCCCTCACATTGAATATCTATGATGGATTTTCTTTCGTTCCCTCAATGCATCATCTTGTATTGACCCCACCTCTGTAAAATGAATCTTAGAAATATACATAGGAAGACACAAAGTAACTTCTTTTAAGTCTCTTTGTATTGTGTCACTTTTCTATTGGTATTTGTAACTCCTCAGTTTTACAGAATATTTACCACTTCTTCCAGGTAATTCATATAGATATACAGACTACCGCATTCACCCCATAAACACCTCAATAGATGTCTCCCTTAATTTTGATAAACTGGCATTTATCAGCCACCACCTGTTACCCTAGCTGACTACTTATATATAAGCCAAATTGAATTCTGCAAGACTTCATGAAATTTTTTTTATCATTTTATCAGTATACTTAATTAAATCTTACGTCTAGTGCAGTATATTATCCAATCCACTAATTCTGTAGTTCTAATAAAAGCAGAAATAGATTTTTGTCAGGAAAGATTTGTTATTTAAGAATCTGATCCAAGTCCAGTGAAGTTAATTCAAACAATTCAATTATTTACAGTAGATAGAGAACAATTCCTATAATATCATGCTGCCCCTTCCACTTTCCTCTACATTTTTGTTTCGGTATCCTCCTGTCTCCAACCTCCTGCTTGTATTATAGATGTAGGTACTTTTCCACTAATGACCAGGCAATATTAATTGCAGGGAAAACTACATCTAAATAATTACATTACTAACATGCTGTTTTGATGAGACACAAAGAATGCATTGCTCCAGGTCACGATGGTTAAGGGTTTTGAGCATTAGAGGAAATTTCCAAGCACAGTGGCATTTAGCATCCTTGTTAAAAGTTATAATGTATGGGGGCATTATGTGCTTCTCTGAGAACTCAATAAGAGTTGCACAGTTAGCAGCTGTAACATTTTAGTGACAAATGGTAGTTTCATTACAGTCCATTGCTAAGGACTGTGGTATAATAATGCAACGAGAAAAGAATGTCATTTTATGATTGCAGAAAATGTTGATAGCTGTGGATGCAATCTAGTTACTTTTATGTTGCAATATAATTTTCTCCTATTATGATTACTCCACTGCAAGACTGATTGAGTAAATTTACGTGGAAAATAGGATTTCTGAAGCACAAAGTAAAAGTACAGGAATCAATATACTCTATAAACACAGCAAGCTATGCATTATCTGCTTATACAACCTATGTTATATCTGAAGAAATCTACATCCACCAAAAACTTTGGTAGAATACTCTTGATACGTTGTACAAAAACAGAAGAGTTGTAACTTGGAAAAATGATTAGAGATCAGAGTTACATAACCAGAAAGTTTTAAGATACAGCTACTTTCAAAGAGTAGGCGTCATGCTGGCAGTTATGCTAACAAGTAGAGTCATCTCAAACCCTATGGAGTATTCATTTAAAAAATTTCAATAGTATTTAAAAGGACATTTCATTTAAAATGACTATTCTTGGGCTGATCTTGTAATTGAATAACATGACCTTGTCTTTTTATTCAGTCTGAATTCCAGGATTTGTTTGCTAACTCATGACCTAATATCATAATACACATCAAAGAGAAGGAGAGAAAATTTAAGAAAAGTTAAAATTTCAGGACACCATGCCACAGTAGAACTTCTCTACTTTGTACAAGATGTCCCATTTTAATATATTCCCATATGGTACTGTTGCTATCCACAAAACTCCACTTGGCTGCTGCCTAACTCTGTAAGCACCTAAACTCACAGAGGGCTGATCTACACTGCCCACCATTTCTGGTGGCAGTCAAAATGGAGATATGCAAGTTATTTAAACTAACTTGCATATCTCAGTACAACTGCCCTAAGCCTGACACGTCTACTATGCTGAGTTGAAGGGAAGGGCCTCCCTTCAACTCAGTGCTACTTCAGTTGCCGGGGTGTTCTTAATAGATCGGCTTCCTGATCGACTGAGAGGGTCTTCACAGACCCAATCACTTGATCAGAAAAGTCAATCTGACAGCAATGATTTTGCATAGAAGACTAGCTCAGAGTCTCTAACTTTCCACTGTAAAATTTCCATAAGCACCTAGATTTAGGGGCATTCACACTGTCCTCTCCCTCTAGGCATCTGGATACCTGAGTGATTCACAAACCAGGGGAAAATAGCAGTTTGGTGGCTAGAACATGCACCTACAGGGTGGGAGACCCCAAGTTCAGTCCTTCTGTTCCAGTCACTCTCGTTGTTTGTCCACTGTGGAACAGCTTCAACAGGAGAGATTGAAGGAACCCTATCAAACTATCCCATAGCTCAGAAGCTAGGGCACTTTTAGGGTTGCCACTTTTCAAATTGCTAGTAATCAGGCTCCTGAGGTCCTGCCATTACCCCGCTCATTCCCCTCTTCTTTTTTAGGCATGGAAAAGTTAGGTACTTTGACACTTTGTGCTGTAAAGTCTAAGTCCCTTCATGAATCACACCCAAGGAGTGATGCTAGATTTTCTTAATAAAGCTAGTGACCCTCACAACGGATTCTTAATTGATCAGTCTTAGAGGCATTGAGAATAAAAGATATTGAACTACTTTATTTCCTACTAGCATACAAGACAACCAGAAAAGTGAATTCAGGAATACTTCCATGGAAAAGGAAGACTATAAACAACGAAGTCCCTCAATTCCAATGGGCAGAGGAAACACCATAACTCACAACAGGCTGACACACACATTGGCCCAGCTCAGTGTTGTCATCATCTGTATCTAGAAGGTGGCATGTAATGTGTCATATGCAAATTATAATAGTCTGCTCAATATTATTGTGTGGTATTAAGTACAGGGAGTGTATAAAGAATTATAGATGTGTACTGGAAATGTGTTCTTAAAATGTGTTAGGCAAGAACACCTAAATACACCTTAGGAATATTGTTTTGCCTGTTTGACTGTGTTTCCAATGTAAATTAAGCAAGGTGAGGCCAGAAACAATGACATAGAAGACAAAACAAAACTATCAAACAAGCAAGTGTGAGAGGTGTCACTTAATGATCACTTAATGATGGAGGCAGTAGCCCCAGGAAACCATCCCGGCTCCTGAAACAGAGACAATGAACTTTGGAAAATGTAAGTAGAAACAAAAAGCCAGTCTAAGTAATTAAAATCTCCAAATCCATCTAGACAATAGATCTAAACCCAATGTGATGACTGATGCTCCCAAAAGGTTATTTCATTACAACTGCCTCCCATTTGTAGTGTCAGTAGCTCCAGGTATTCTCAAGAGTAGTGGACAATTTCTTCTAAGTAAGCCACGTGTCTGTGTATACCTAAATGATATTCTGATTACAAGGGAATTGGTCTTAGAATACTTGCAAAGCTTGGAGCAGATACCCCAAAAGTTGAGTGGTGCAGGTATGCATGCAAGAGGGAAATGTGTATTTGTCAGGCTGCTGAAGTTATTTACCTGAGACACACAAATGATACAACTGGATTACATCCAGTAGAGGAGAAAGTATGGGCCTTTTCTGAGGCAGCACCACCATCAAAGTAGTGCTAAAATTGTTACATGAAGCACATCCTGGCATTGCGTGCATGACGAGGCTCACCCATAGTTGTGTGATGGCTGGGAATGGATCAGGCAATTGTGACTGTTGTGAGACAGAATGTGGTTTGCCAATCCAAATGCCATGTGCCACCAGAAGCTCCTTTGTGCCCATGGGAATAATCCTAATGACGATAGGTGAGGCTTCATGTAGACTTTGTTGATCCATTTATGAGAAGTGTTAATAGTTGATGCTCATTCCAAAACAGATCAAGGCATACACAATGCCCTCCTCTGCAGCTGAGCCTACAAATGATGAACCTTAATTAATATTTTCCAGTTTTGGACTGGGCAGAGACAGTGGTAAATGACAGTGGTACCCAATTCACAAGTGCTTTATTTTTTAAAAAGAAAGCAGTGAACACATCAGAATTATGCCTACCACTGTTCTTCAAATGGCCTAGTGTCACAAAAGAGGGAATGAAGATCACACGTGGTAATAGAAGCTACACTTCTTTTCCAATATAAGATAACACCAAAAGCCACAATTGAAAAGTCATCTGCAAAACTCTTAATGGGAAGGAAACTAAGAATTCATCTGAACTCTCTACCCCCTGATGAACCTGCTATGGTAAGGGAAAAGCAGTCCGCACAAAGGTTAATTATGATGTCTGAGCATCATCAAGCACATAACATATAGATAATGCAGTATTTGCTCTTAATTTTCAAAATGGCCTTCACTAACTATCAGGTCTCATTCTAGCACAGATGGAACTACTTTTGTGTGTGACTAGCCCCTAGTCTATACTTGCCACATTTTTTGCCGGCCGTCAATAGGAGATACTGAAGGTATGTAAAATACCTTGAGTATCTCCCCACGACTTACTAAGAGTTTGCTACACGCTATGGTAAGCCAACCAGAAATGCATTCCAGCCAGTTTACCGATACTCCAGTTCTGGAGCTGGAGTTGCTATGACAATTTCCAGATCAATTGAGTGCGTCTACACAGACCATTCACCGAATCTGGAAGATCACACTGACAGCAGCGATAGATGTAGCTTGAGTTACTAGATAGTGGGTTCATTTGTAGACATCACCATCAGGTTAATCTGCAGTACCTTAAGGAGTTACCTGAGTCAGGCTATCCTATTGTTACATCCAGAAATAGTGAGATTGCTGAAGATCCCATAACAACCACTACACTGGACTTCAAAGTTAAGCCTGCAAATACTGTTGTAATATCAGAAAGCACTTCTGAACATAATACTTATCAAGGATCACAGATGTTTCCACTGTGTACTTACAAAAGATCTCCTAAACCTAGAGCCAGACTGGACTTGTAATTGTAAAGTAAAAATGCTAAAGGCAGCAAAGTAATCCCTTGTAATTGCTTAAAGATTATGGTAGCCCACTCCAACCTTTTAATTAGGCTGTTTTGTTGTTACAGTGTTAATGCCTTAAGTTTATTGCCAAAGATTTAAAGGGGCAGGAGTGTAAAGAAATTGTAGATATTTGTTATGTTAATTGCCGTGTGAAAATAGAGATATACTGTTAGAAGCCAAAAGACTGTACTGAGCAAGCTCCAGGGGAGAGCTTGTGTGAAAAAAATTTCCAAAAAGAGAGATTTAGCTGTCTATATGAACCTGTACCAAAATAAAAGATCTCCTTCATTTCTCATCTATTTTAGATATCTGAATACTACAATAAAAATACAAATTTTGTCAGCTTCAGAATACCATAATGCAAGAAGGGAAGCATAGATATAACAAGAAAAGCTGGCAGTATTCCATGTATTCATTCATTACTCAACCCTTTAGCTAAAATTTAAAAACTGTGTTTTATAAATACATTCTATGTAAGACTGCCTGCCTTCATAAAGTCTCTTGCACATTTTTGAAGATGTGTTTTCAGTTGTATGCTTCACATGAATCTGCTCTAGTAGTGTACACGTGTGTTGGCCTGAGGCCCGTACAATGCATCATCGGTTACTGGGTTGGAGGAAATATGACTATGAATAGCTTTACTGCCATCTCTACGTTTTTTTTCCCTTTAGCAAGTAAATTCATTTGGAAGTTTTCTTCCGCAACAGGTTCTGCAAATATGACTATGATTCATTGGGAATGATTGTTGCTTACGTTTGCATGCTTGAGAATGTTATTGCATCTTTGTTATGAATACTGTATGGAATGATGCATTTTATTCTAATATTTTTCCCCTAGAAAGAGAGGCATAATTCTGTGTATTTATAATAGGAATGCAAATCTTTTCAGAGCTCTTTATTTCTTTGAAATGTATCTTTTATGAGATTTGTTCTAATTCCTCCAAATATTTCTTGTCTTTAGGAGGTTCAGATATTTCTTGGGCTTATGTTATGAATTTGTCATGCTTTTTAATACAAAAGAATTTATCAGTTAAGGAACAAAATTCTCCCTGCTTGGTTTGTTACCTAATTAAATTGTAAAGAATGCACTTAGTCCACTTGAAGTATTTATTGGGAGGAGGAAGAAAACCCATCTGGAAACCTCAAGTTGACCAAGGTGAAAATAATTTGGCTGGGATATAGGAAGAACTCAGTGGATGAAATCCTGACCTCTGTCTAATCCATAGGAGTTTTACCATTGACTTCAATGGAGCCAGGTTAAAGGTGCTCAAGAGGCTATGTGGCTCAGAGGCTAATACCAATGGTGGGGCAGTACTGGAGTTACACACAAAGTAGCATAGAGTAAACAGAAAAAAGTCAGAGAGGTTCATTTAAAACTATCTGATCTGCTTTTCTCCAGCTTGCCTAGCCTTTCCATCCCCCTTGCACTCCCCTCAACAACATTCCTTTTATAATGCCTTGTTGCTTAACAGCTAATTCTCTTTAATAAACTCCCATTCATTCTAAATGAAGGAGGCGCTGAACTTTCTTGAAAGGGTTTGGAAAATCATTTAACATTTTTATTAGAGTTGGATGAAACATTCATGGGAAGTTTCCCCCATCCTAGGACCTCGGTGAAAATCATCCCCACTTAACAGATGGAGAAACAGGGACTCAAAAGGGTAAGTTCTTAGTTAAGGTTGCACAACAAATCAGTGGCACAATTTGGACCCAAGTACTATAGGGACTGGTTGTAAAGGCATGTACCAGCCCTGCATGACTTCCACACAACCCCATTGCCCTGCTCTAGTTTGCCCTACTTGCAGGCAATGATGACTGTTAAAGTGAGGCAAGGAGAGCCAACACACATTACCTAAATGGCATGTCCCCTTTTATAGACTCATAGACTTTAAGGTCAAAAGGGACCAGTACAATCATCTAGTCTGACCTCCTGCAAAATGCAGGCCTCAAGACCTCACCCACCCACTCCAGCAATAGGCCACCAACCTATGACTGAGTTATTTACCTCCTTAAATCATGATTTAAGGACTAAGATACAGAGAATTCACTGGTAGGTGAGCCATGCCCTATGCTACAGAGGAAGGTGAAAAACCCCCAGAGCCCAGGGGGAAAATTCCTTCCCGACCCCAAATATGGTGATCAGTTAAACCCTGCGCACGTGGACAAGTCTCAACAGCCAGTTACCCAAGAAACCATTCCTTGTAATAACTCAGAACCCACCCTATGTACTCTCCCCTCTTAGGCCACTTGTATATCCACCACCCATAGCCAAATATCAGTCAATTTCCAAAATAGGCTAATCATACCATCCCCTCTATAAATGTATCAAGCTCAGTTTTGAAAGCAGTTATGGGTTTTGCCCGCACAACTCCCCTTGGAAAGCTATTCCAGAACTTTACTCCTCTAATGGTTAGAAACCTGCGTCTAATTTCAAGCCTAAATTTCTTGATGGACAGTTTATAACCATTTGTTCTGGTGTCCACATTGGTGCTGTACTCAACTAATTCCTCTCCCTCCCTGATATTAATCCCTCTGATGTATTTATAGAGAGCAATCATATCCCCCTCAACCTTCTTTTGGTTAGGCTGAACAAGCCAAGCTTCTTGAGTTTCCACTCATAGGGCAGAAGCCAAGCTTCTTGAGTTTCCACTCCACAGACCATCTTTGTAGTTCTTCTCTGCACCTATTCCAATTTGAATTCATCCTTTTAAAACATTTAAACATTTTAAATAACATCTCAGGACAGGTGTAATTACAACAAATAGTTCAGGAGTTCAGAGTTCCTAAAATTAATGTTCACAAAAAGTCTGATTAGGTTAGGCTAGTCTCCTAGATCCTGAGAGAGAAACCCTCAGCCACTGTAACCTGCATGGCTCTTACTTGCCACTCCTCAACTTTCTGTTCTTCTTTAAATAGCTCAGTGCCAGGGTGAGACAGAGGAAATTCTTGGTTATCCCCAAGTTGCAGGTTGTTAGATCCAGCCTGGCCTGTGCAGAAGTGGTACATGTCTATAGTAAGAAACAAGAGTAGAACTCCTGAGGATAATTATTACCTACCTACACATGCCTGTGGACATCTTAACTTCAATAAATTTATCAATTTTTCAGTATGTAAGATAGTCTTAGGGTCCATTCCATTGCACTGTGGCCTGAACTGAATGGATCCTGTTGAATACCATAGGCACAGATTGCCACCCAAGGGACTTTCCTGACAAGCACTGTAGGGTGGTGTATTACACATAAATCAGGGCATTCAGAAGACTTGGGGTCAATGATAGACCAAGATATGACTTGTTTTAATGACCTAAGCCAAGTCACTGTCTACCTGAACCTCAGTTTCTCCAACTCTCCAATGGTGAAAATAATATTCTGTTTCACAGGAGTATAGTGAGGTCTAACAAAATAATGTTTGTAAACTGGGGCATATGTGAAAATCATTTTTAAAGCTAGTCAACAGTCGAGGTGGGTATATCTACACTGCAATAAAACATCTATAAAACAGCTAACTTGAACTAGTGAACTCAGGCTGCTGGGCTATAAAATTGCAAATAAGTGTGCGCTTACACTTAAGGACATGCAAATAGTTACATTAACATAAGGGGGACTATTCATACACTTAGACTAAGACTTTGTACAAGTCTTTTTCAGAATGTAGCCTGATCCTTTACCTTTAAGAGATGTTCCAAGTTTTAATATGCAGCAAAATAGCTCTGATAGCTCTTCTCACACCTCTAATTTTCATCATTAATTTTGGCATTGTTAACAGAACTATTTTTATTTATAGATTGATGTATATAAAGTCATTAAAAGCAAGTGTTTTAATTACTGGAGTGTAATTTATATGATGAAGGATGATGCTGGGGGAACAAAATCTGAAAGAGCAATTCAGTATTTCCCCAAGTACACTTTGAACAAAAGTGTAAACATATGTAAAATTCAGATATAATTCTGCTGTTTGTGGGCTAGTCATGGTTCCACAGATAAAGGGTCTCAGGGATGAGAAGCTTAAGGCTGGAGCTTCAAAATAGAAAAAGCTTTGTATTTATTTGAGAAGGAGGGAAGGACTTACTGTGGATGCTACTTGGCTCACATTCCTCAGGCTCACCTCTGCTCCCAATGAATGATGACACCAGCAGAGCAAGCAGATATACCCCATTGTATGTAGGATAATAAAATCCTCTCATTTTAAAGACATTACATTGAGCTAAAATAAGAGAAATGATAATATACTGAAGCCAAGAGCATTTGATCACTAAAATAATCAATCAGCCTGATGGGAACAGCATAGAAAGTGTTGACCTGTTTAGTCATATGCAGATAGGAAACTGTGTACAAATATCCTGGCTATAGCTCCAATCCTGCAAGCACATATTTAATTTTGCACACATAAAAGAGCAATCTTGACTTCAATGTCATCATCACATAAACTGCAGATGTGCTTAAGTGTTTGTGGGATTAGGGCCCATGTTTCCATTTCAGTTTTTTTAAACTTCTCTTTAGAGATATTCATCAGCTAAAGAAGTTTAGATTTCTTGTTTAAAATATGCCACTATTAATTCATATCCCTGCCAACAACTGCAAACTCCACTAATCATGGTGATCCTTAGCTGAAGGTTTTTTCTTCCCTCCTCCCCCACATACAAGGTCCTTTGTGAAGAGATGTATCTTTCTAATTAGATCTAACATCCACCATCACATCTATACATTTATTTCTGCATGATTTGAACCATTACCTTATTTGCCCTCAACTCCATTTTTGTCCTTTCCTGCCATGCACGTCTCTTTTCTGTATTATGACCAAATAGAAGTCATGTTAATGCAAAGCCCAAAACATAGTTGAAGAGTTGAGAGAGGGAAAAAACTGATAGGATTAATCAAGGAAAAATAGGAAACACCAGAACTAAAGTTGTTCAAATTTAATTCAATTCCCTTTTGCTTATGCATTATGATCGAGTCTTTAATTACAGAATCACATTTTTTCCCCACATGACCTCGCCTCTGTCATTGCATAGGATAAACTTGCTTTGGGTATAAATCAATGTTGTGTAGTGAAGAATGCTGTTGTCTGCATCATTATATGTATTACCATAATACCTACGAGCCCTAGTTGTGAGCCAGGACCCCATTTTGCTAGGAGCTGCACAAATAGAACAAAATGATGGTTTCTGCCTGTGGGTTACAATGTAAATATAAGACAAGAGACAAAAGATGGAGATGGGAATACAAGGAAACAGTGAGACAATATTGATCATAGTTTCTGTACAACAAGTCAAGTTTTTTGTAGGCATCACAGTAAAGGAGGATAATGGAGGTGGGTAATGAAGTAACTTTATAGATGTTTACAGGTGAGTTCTGCCCATGCATGTTGGGAAGCACTGGAGAAAGCATGAAGGTTCTTGTTTGAAAAAGTAACAAATGGGTGATGGAGGCTGGCATCATAGGATGTTTCTTTCCTCCCACCTCCCCCCCCCCCCACATTCTCCATTAAACTTCCACCCCAAAGTGTAAGGACATGGTACCCTGACCGGCCAGTCACAGTTTCCCTCTCCCAGATCTTCATTCAATCCCTCTCTCCTCTTGCCGCAGCCTCTTCACTTCACCACACTAGACCTCCACTAGCTCCCAATACCAGTCTGGTTCCATGATCTCCTCATCCAAACTCAGTCTTCTTTCCTACCTCCCTGTCAATCTTTATTCACCAAGTCCTGGTTCTCCTTTCATCCCAGTGTTTTATCAGCTCTGTCTCCAAACCCCCAACCCCTGTCCCACTCTCTCCACGTCCAGCCAGTCACCCCCTCTCCTGCTTACTCTTCTTCCAGTCTGTGTCCCTCCAAAAACTGGCTCCCAATTCCCCCATTTCTCTACCCAGACTCCAAGTCTTCCCTTCCCCCGCTCTCATTCTCCTTACCTAACCAATCCCAGCTTCTCCTCTACCACCACCCTCAGCTCTTAGTCCCACTGTCTTTTACCAGTCACCCCACCCTCCTCTCTCACTCATCAGTCTCAGTCCCCTTGCCCAACAAGTCCGTCTCCTCAACCCACACTTACAGTTTAGTCAAGACCTAGGAATTGTGAAGATTCACACGGTGCTCAGTAAGGACAGACTCTCTGAAAAGTTAAAATATGAAACTCTAAGGCTATGTCTACACTTACCAAAGTTAGTTCAAATTAGTTAATTCAAACTAACTAATTCGAACTAATTTTAGTTAGTTTAACTTAATTCAAACTAGCTAATTTTAGTTCGAACTAAGCAAGTGTCATGTATATATACACTTGACACTTGCTTAGTTCGAATTAGTCAATTGCATTGAGCTCAATGTGCCAGTTAGTTCGAACTAAGTGCTTAATTCGAACTAACATGGCTACATTGGGTTAATTCGAACTAACTAGTTCCAATTAACCCTTACTTCAAAAAGTATAAATTAATTTATTAGTTCAAATTAAGGAAGCCCTTAATTCGAACTAATGAAAGCCTAGCGTAGGCAAGGCTTAAGTTAGGTCGAATTAAGTTTCCTTAATTCGAACTAACTTGCCAGTGTAGACATAGGCCAAGAAGCCTGTGCAGGGCATGTATGAACTGAGCTTTTTCAAGGCTTATACCGTATCAAAATTTGAGCAGACTTTCCCAGAAACAGCAAAAGGTACATTCTTGAGGCAAAGGCCACTTCCCTGCCAAATTCCACTCTGAAACAGATGACAGACACCTAGCATGGAAATTTTCACCACAAAGGGATAAAGTTTTGGCAAAGTCATATGAAAAAGAAAGGAAGTGTTGGATAACTGTAATAATAGGAAGTACTACCAGCCCTGAATATAATACCTAGAACATTTGTTTTTACAGTCAACAGAGTGAATTATAGTGTGATCAGCCTGAGAATTCAGATTCAGCTTTAAGTCTGCAATTGCAGACCTAACTGTTCTTAATGGGGTGCACTCACCTCTTGAGCACCTCACAGAAGCCAGGTGAGGTACTGCAGTCCTTTTCTCACCCCAGGGCCCACTGCAGGTTTCCAGTCAACCTTGATGAGTCTTCAGTGGCTTGGCCCTCCAGCTGAGTCACAGAGTCCAAGTAAACTTCTTCCAAGGTATTAAAGAGGTTTTGTTTTTGTTTTGTTTTTTAAATACATGAACAGTCCTATTGCTCACTGTAGGCCTTCATCCTGTGCTCTGGGGGGTTTAAATTCAGCCCTATGTTGGATTCTCAGAACAGCCTTGCTCCGTTCTTGGAATTTATGCCACTTCACCTGTGGCTGGTAGGGGAACCAGGCCCATCCACAACTGCAGGTTCCAACCCTGGAAAGCTGTAGACCACAGCTATGAACGGTTTGATTTCAGTTCATTGCTACTTCTTCCCAGGACCCCTGCCTACCTGGCCCCTTTTAGTTTCACCTTTATCTCAGGATTAAGATTCATAGGTCCTCTCTTTCCCTACAAACCCAGCCAGAAACAAACACTAGTTATCCCTCAAGTGCTTTTGAGCTGAGAGGAACTCCCTTCCTTACCTCTCTGGTCACAGCTAAGAGCAGTCATCCTAAGCCTCTGCAGCAGTTTTTATCTGAGCCTGCAGGGCTCTGATTGGCTGCTTCTCTGAGACCTCTCTAGGCAGGCATGGAGGACCCACCTTTGCTGCTCCTTTCCTCTCACTTTGCTGGTTTCTAGGGATGGGGGGGGGGGTTGTATAGAAAGACAAGAAGCTTCTCCTAGGGAACCACATAAACAAGTTACACATCATCACACTGTTATTTCAGGCTTGGGTCTTACCTTGGGATACACTAACACAGACCTCATGTACTTAGCAGGAAACCCACTGAAGCCAGTAGTACACCAACACCGGTTTCAAGCCTGCTGATCCCAAGAAAAGCAGAGGCTTTAAGCTATATAAAAAGACTACCTATTATTAAGACAGCTGGGATCAGCAGAGTTAGACCTGGTTTCTTTAAATGCATTGAGAAGACAGGAGACCTCAAGTTATGCAATTCTTTTCCCCTTCCCAGAAGCAGTCGTGTATCATTAATTGTTAGGATTTTTCAGTCTTCCATGGTAGGTTTTTAAAATTAAGAACATTATATTTAAAACATGAAAGCCAAACTAACTATATTTTTAAAATTTGGATTATACCAATTTTCTCTAAGACTTACTGACACTAACTAGTGAAATTGGCAGTTTTCCAAGGAACTTAATGAGTACTAGGCAGAAAAGATGCCTTGAGAAGTCCACTTTAACATAATACTGTTATAAATGCATGCAGCAGTTTCCCTACTTTGAGGAAGTAGTGATGCAGCTCTTTGCTTCTCCAACAACCAGAGTATATGTGGAACACTTCCTTTTCTGTCTCACTTATGTTCAGGGCCCTCTAAAAAACCAATTACTAAATCATGCATCCAAAACATGATTAATAATACATAGCCACTAATTCACTAAGCCACAAATGTCATTGACTCCCAACTTTGATTTATATAATTATTTATTGATATCAAAATGTTTTAAAATCCTAAAAATGTAAGTTTCACATTTAATCCCAAAATTGCATCCACATTATTTAGTCTGGTTCATCTTTATTAATTATATATTATATATATAATAATAATAATTATATTTGTTACAGTAACATTTAGAGGCCCCTCCCAAGATTAGGCCCTCCATTGTGCTAAATGCTACACCTACATATAGTAAGGGATGTTCCTTGCCCAGAGGAGCTTAAAGTTTAAAACCCTGATCCTCCAAGAATTTATGCTTGTGCTTAACTTTAAAAAACAATAGGACTACTCATAGATAAGGAACTATGGTCCAGTTCAGTAAAGCCTTTAATGATGTTCTTACGTCTCACTTATTTCAAATCCTCCACTAAAATGGGGATTGAATTCAATGGTACGTAATAGTGCTAAAAGTACTTTGCTGAATAAGGGACCCAAGATACCAATGAGGCAGTATAAGAAATATTTTACAAACATATTGTAATTCACGTTTGTTAATTAAGCTCATATTTATACAATGCAGACATTTATGTTAATGTTTGAAAAACGTTTACACTTTACCCTTTGAATATTCCCTTTGAAATGCATATGAAGTATCCTTAGCCTGACCAGTAGCCAGGCTAATCTCTTATCATATGCCTAGACATTGTTCTGACATTTTCTGTTACGCTGCCTTGAAGGTGTTTTGTTTTCTTTTAAATTTTTTCGGTATAAAAATCTAGTGAATATTAAATAGTCAAATCCAGCACTAATATATTCCAGTGTTGTACTAATATATTCCCCATGGATTAATTAAAAAAATATAGAATTTGCCATTGTTCAGGATTTCTCCACAGCCTTGGCTTTTATAAAGAAAAGAGTTTTCTAAAAATGTTCATCTATTAACTTCATAACTCTTTCATATACATAAAAATATCATGATATTTTCCCCTTATGTATCTTGAACTAGTACTATGAAAATTAAGACAACCCAGGTAAATCATTTCTTTTGATTAAAATAAAATTAATCTATAAAGAGATACTTATATTCTTAATGTATAAGCCAACAAAAACAAGTTGAATTATAGACAAACTATTCATCATTTTATTTTTAATTTGATAATAGGTAAAGATGAAAGTAAAACAAATAATTTTTGCAATCAGCAATGGTAGAATCATTTTTGGACCTGTGGAACAATGGAAAGAAAGTAGTTATTTGAGATATGTCTTTTCTCAGTTTCTTCAGTGGAGCCTGAGGTTGGTGGAACAATCCTGTGCTAATACCGTTATACAGGAGACTAGAAATGAAGGGCAGAGTCTCTCTTGCATGAAGATATTCTTCTGGAGTGCCCAATGAAAAATCAGTCTATAATCTTAGAGATTCATGTGTCTTTAAGCACATGAATTATTCCACTTAAGTAAGTTTTAACAATGAATTTAATGATTACTGAATTATTGACACATCAGTGTTGCAAACTCTTGCACTTTTATCAGAAGTCTCAGAATACTCAGTCTTAAAACCCCAGCTCCCGGAGGCTTGTAAATTCAGAAGAATCTCATTTTTATTAATAAAAAAGATTCTACTCCTCATGAGTGTAGAGAAAAGCTTGTAGTTCACTCTAACAGCCCAAAAACCACAAGGCAAAAGTAAAAATATTTTATTTTATGTTTTTAAAAAGCTTAGTGATTTTTAAAATAGTCTGGTGGCATTTGATCCTTCATAGAAAGATCCACCCATTGTCCCATAATTACTAGCATGCACAGGGAAATAAAAGCAATAGGCCTCTTATTAGGGCCTCTGTTAAGTGAGTTTGTCTATGATGTAATCCCCTTTTTTGTTCAGAAGGGTGAAGAAATAGGACATCCTCTAGTTTGCAAATAATACACACTTACAAATAATTTAATAGAACTGGTTTTTACCATACTGCGTATGCTATGTATAACTGTATGGCCAGCAGCCAGTAAATTTGCAAAACAAGGTTTTTAGTCCCAATCTGCAAATTTCAATAGACTTTCACCTGCCATGAAAAGTTTTAGGATGCTGGTCATTGCGAAACCAGCTGCTGAATTAAGAAGAACAAGAATACAGAGACAGTCCAGTTTGGACAACGTGTAAGACAGAGGGGCATTGTTGGAACATGATGACATGTATCACATTAGTGGATGAGCAGGTGAATAAGCCCTTGATGGACTGGCTGACTCCTTGATTATCCATAGTACAGCTGAACTTCTAGAAGTTTTCTTCTTTCACATGGTATTTGAAAAGCAACACATTGGGATTAAAATTCAGTCCAGAGAAAGCCATTCTAATGCTTCTGCATTGTTAAGTAGATGCCTCTTATGCCATCCCTATAACAGTGAATGGGGCTGTTGTCCACTATGTGTCACATGGTTTGTACCTCACTAGTCACAATTTGGTGATTCTTTGATTTTGCATTTATGGAAAAGATATCCACATCTTCTATGCACTATCCAGACATGACTGAATGTAGTTCAATGCCTATGGCGAAGGCAGAATCCCAGAACTTCTTTTGTAGCAGCCACAGAAGTTGAGCAAACTTTGACATAGTGCAATACAAAAATTAATGAGGCCAGTTAGTTCATTATATCATTCATTTATCATTGTTTTATGTAGTGTTATGGTCAACTCATATGTTATTCCATACTTAATAAATATATGCTAAATAGATTTATATTGTAGATCAACTATTTAAGCATGTAGGTTAAACATGGTCATAATGCAAGGCTTATGAGCTAAATCCTGTAAGATTTTAGCTTAGCCAAACCAAATGATAGGCTTTAGGAATGCTGGACATAGGGGTGACCTAGAAATAACCCTATGCCAGTAAGATTACTGGAAATAATGCACAAACAAGTGATTTCCAAAAAATATACTGCAAAACACTTGCTTATAACTTCACAGAAAGTTTTGTTCTGAGCAGAGGTTGCCATGGTCACATGTCATGCATGATGCTAATGAAAAAAAACCAGGAACTAAGAACAATCTATGAAAAATGAAATATACCTAAGAAAGAGTGCTGAAACTTTTATGCACATGCATTAGGTGTGATCATAACAATAGGATAAATAGGTACAGGAGGTTCCCAGGATGGGCAAAAGTGGGAAGAACCCAGCAGAAACCAACCCCACTATCGATGACCAACTGCTAAGAGACCCACCCAATTCTATGAGGTTTTAGGGTATGTGAGTATGGGTAGTGTGATGCTGTCTGGATTTAGGGAACCATTTATGATACTATTTCATATTAATATTTCATAATTGCAAGAATCCATGGGAGCTATGCCATGTTTGGCACCAATAGTAAGGTTGTAGTTTGCTGGGCATGATTATATGGTTTATGTGTAGAAAATGCATCTGCTTTAGAAGTTAGTAATATGTTTGTTATATTTATATTTCAACCTGTGTGATTCTGGGAAACACCCCAGATTGGATGTCTACAGCCATTGTTTCCTTAATGGCCATTAAGGAAGCTCCCAGGTACAATGGGCCCAGGAAGAAACCTAGCAGCTAGGACTTGCCCATGTAACTCTACTCCATCTTGATTGGAAAGAACTCTACACAGCATGGAGAAGGCCAGAGGTGATAAAAGGCAGCATCCCCAACTCTATTGTGTCTTCAGCTTCCAGTCTAGAGCCAGCACCCCTCTCTGGAACTATTCATCTGCAACTGGACAAAGGACTGAGGCCCACCCAGGTGCTGGGTATCTACCAGAGAAACTGATTATGCATGCAAACTGCTTTAAACGGATTCTAAATCATTTCTCTGAGTGTGATTCACTTTGACCCTTTAACATCTCTCATATTTTGTCTCTACTTTTTATATTAAACCTTTAGTTGGAGTTACTAAGGGATTGGCTATCAGTGTAGTATTTTGGGTAAGATCTAAACCTATATTGTTATGTGTGATGTGGCTGGCCCTTTGGGATCAGGAGAACCTATTTCTTTAAGAGATTGTGTGGCTAGGTGGAAGCCAGAGGAGCTGGAGTGCAATAAAGGGGGCTGCTTCTGTTTTGGCAGACTTTGTGGTAACCGGTGTGGGGAATCAGAAGCCTGGCTGTGACTGATAGGGAGCCTGGTTTAAGTACCACCCATTGGTGTTTAGGGAGTTTGGCTCCCAGTTTTGCAGCTTACCCTGATTTTTGCACATTCAGGAGGTTATGCCAGGAGGTGCCAGTCACAGGTATCATTGGCCAGAACATTGACTTCCTCAGCTTTCATGTGTGTAAATGAGTGCAACTTATAACTTACAAGTATAAAATCTTGCTTATATTGTAACTGTTCATGATCACTGTCCTCCAGGTGTTCACAGAGCACCCCCTACACACACAATCTATGGTGATATCACAGGTGGATCCCCACCCCAGGGGCAGACAGTTCAGGCTCCAGCTGTCAGTCCCACACAGGGCTCCAGGTATTAGCCTCACACTGTCAACGCTGTGGGGGGCTCCTGCTCTCAAACCCTACGCATGGCAGTGCTCCAGCTGTGAACCCTGAACAGGGCTGAAAGCTAGAGTCATTAGTCAGTGGCCATTAGTCAGTGGCCCAAAATTCCCCACTTTAGCAGGTGGAAGTACTGCTAGTGAGGACATGCACCACCAACAGAAAAAGCATAGTGTGGATGTGAACCGCTGCTTTAAATTACTGTGGCGGTCATACATCAATTTAAGTCAGCTTATTTTGTAATGTAGACATGCTTGTTGTAATGCATCATCAATTCAATACCTTTATTGCCTCAATGATTTTTAGTAACTAGCAAAGGTGTGAATTGACACTCTCAGGCTTGTCTTTTGAAGGTATTGTGCAGGTTTCATTGGGGACAAGGACTGAGAGGTCAAATATGGGGAGATTATTTGTGAAAAGTATCACCCACAGATGATACGGTGATCTGGTTTTCTTACTTTTCTGTAAGAGTTCATTCAGGAGCATTGTCTTTTTTTCACCCACATAGTTGTTACTGGGGCATTTAGTTCAGTGGATGAGATACACCACATGTATAGGACCCATAGATCTTGAAAGGTGTGTTATGGTGGGGGGGGTGTAATGATCATCCTTGTATGGAACACAGTATGGAAGATCTTTCCCACACTCTCTTCTCACCTTCAAACAACCCTCTAACCTTGCCAAGCTCATCATCAGAGGCAGGCTCCACATAGACAAGGCACACCAGCTTAAAGAAGCACCAGACCTTAGCATAACAGATGGAAAATCTGCAGATACATCTCTGCTGTTACAATGATCAGTACCCCCAGAACATCCCTTTCAAGATCCTTGAGCCCTACATGTGCCTATCGCAATACGTGGTGTGCTTCATCCAGTGCACTAAATGCCCCAATAACAACTGTGAGTGAAACAAGACTATCACTACACTACCAATTGAACTCACACAGAAAAAATAAGATGACAAAAGCACCTTAACATCTATGGGTGAACACAGGCCATAACCAGAAGTCCCAAAACATACTCTGTATCATCCCCAATACATGTAATCTTTAATAATTAACTTCAGTCTCACTACACACAGATTCTTTCACTCCTCCTCTCTCCCTCAATCAGAAAAGCCACTCCAACCCTTTCCTCCTTGGGATGCAACCCCACTTTTCCAAACAGACATTCCCACAGCCTCTCTGCTGGGTGCATCCCTAGTTTCCACTGGTTCTATCACTGCTTTCTGAGGTGCAGCTCTCTGGAGATATCAGCAGATACGCTCCTCTACTGCTCCCATGCCTTCAGCCCTCTCTGGACCTCAGTTCCAGCTCTCAGGCTACAGCCAGTTAGCATCTCCCTGTGCTACTGTTCCTCCTAACTACAGCCCTTCCCAGCCCTTGTTCTTGAGCTTGGGAGAACCAGACTGTTCTCCGGTCTTCAGCCTTCTCCCAGGACCAACCTGCCATCTCTAGATGCTCTTCTCTCCTGACCTACTTAGTGTGCTCGAACACCCAATCTCACCAGGCTTCTCATATTCCCCAGGTGCTTCCTCCCCTTTTAATTAACCCAAATGAAGCACCCGGACTGGAAGAAGAGGGCTGAACCTGGCTCCATTTTATGGGTCAGCTACCCTGTTACAGGTGCTCATTAATCATTGTTTTTCTTTCAAGAATTGACATTGACCAGACTATGGATGTAGTTAGAATAAGAGATTATTTTTAGGGTTAAAGGATTTATTTTTCCCCCATACAAAACTACTTGGAAGAAAAGAAAATATATGCGTATGTGAGAAACAACTTAAAATGAACTGGGTCAGATGTATCCTCTGCAAAGTTAAGGGGGATTTAGTAAGGGATAAAATAAGTTCCCTTTGATTTTGACAATGCTATATTGTTTTTGAAAGAGAGTATTGACTGTAATATTGATCTGGCTTGTAGTTGTGCTGAGATGTCAGTTTATTAATTAAAATGTCAGTTACTTAACTAGCAGCTCTTTTCTTTCACTTTCTCTTTATTTTAGCGGGTTTGGTGTAATATGAATAGCTAAGAAGTAAGAAATGTCTCAAGTAGAATTATTAATCTTGGTAAATTGAATAATGCCCCCAAGAACATGGAGTAGTAATTACTTTATCAAAAAAACTCACTCACCTCCGTACTCCCAATAATACATTCTGAAAGTTTATTTATGAATGTGTATGAATGCTTCCAAATGTTTCTTTTGAAATGAAATATCAATGCAGTACATACATTTTCCTTTCCATTTAGAAATATTTTTCATACTATATGTACTTCATATATATTTATAAATAAGAGGAGAAACAATACTTGCAAATAAGTGTTCTGCTTTCTCCCCCCAAAAAACGATAAATATGAAATCGGACATTGCTTAGTGGAAGCAAGAGATGCTTTGACAGTTGGTTGCTAAAGACTATACGGTGGAGATCTGAGGTAAACAACAAATAACAGCTCTTTGTAAATATTGTTCTCCTGAAGGTAGTCATTCTCCACCCCTATTTCCCTTTATTTTGCTTTCATTTCTTCCACTTCATTGTTCGTTGGTATGTCTCATTATATTATCTGTACTATTTTGATTGTAAACTCCTTGCAGTATGGACCTTGCCATCTTATGTTTGTAAAGCACCATGAAGGACATACTGGTAATGTGCTCAGAGGTTCCTGTTCATTCAAATCAACTACACATCATGAACCAGAACCCTCACCTATGTAGCTACACAAGGTTCCATTCGCTATCCTTGCCCAGTCCAATATAATGATATGCAGGGCCGTCCTTTGGCAGGGGGAGGAGAGCGAGCAGGGCAACCACCCCAAGCCGCATGCTTATGCTGGGCCCCCACTGCCACGCTTTCCCCCGCTTCCTTTGGTGGCAAGCTGAAGGCAGTGGGGCAGGACAGGAGCATGAAGCCTGGCCGCTGGGCCAGTTCTCCTTGCCCCCAGGGTGGAGCAGCCAGCCCAGGGGTGGGGTGGGGAAACAGAGCCCGGCCTCTGGGCCAGCCCACCCTGTACAATGCATTTCATTGAAGGGAAAGCAAACTTTGAAGAGTCAATAAAAAGGTTGTTGTGAACATTGTGCTCTGAGAATAAAATGTTACCTAT
Source organism: Pelusios castaneus (assembly GCA_007922175.1). NCBI lineage: Eukaryota > Metazoa > Chordata > Testudines > Pelomedusidae > Pelusios > Pelusios castaneus. Next base: position 13,986,490 of record ML685769.1, on the reverse strand, counting down.
GGAAGATTCCATATTCAGATAAGGTACTTCGAAGAAGCAGAAACAATGGTGGAGTGTGTCACAGACTTAAGAGCATAAAATAACCATATGAAATCAGACCAGTGTTCCATCTAGCCTGTTCTCCTGTCTTCCACAAGTTTATATGTGAAGAAGTATGTACTTCCTTGTGTTTGTTTTTAACTGGCTGCCTATTCATTTTGTTAGGTGACACCTTGTTCTGTTATGTGAAGGGATAAATAACACACATGCATATGTATAGATATTGTCAATGCACAGTTCAAAAAATAAACCACAGCATTAAAGTGCTTTTTCATTCAATATTCTTACTTTTATTAGTTTTTATTCTCTCCTCCTGTCCCCCAAGATTATCCTTGATATTTACACCAAAAGATACAAGTTCATGTTTTGCACCAATTTTCATTCATTTTTGTAATATGCACTGATTCATTCCCAGAAATCTTTAAATAAAATACAGACTGAAAATGAAGGGCATTTTCATATATACACCAGGCTCTGTCAATCTCAACATGCAGTACAAAAGAAACAAGTATCATCCCAATTTAGAGATGGGAAAATGGAGGCACAGGAAAAGGAGATTATTTGGCTAAAGTTACCCAGGCTAGCAGCAGAGACAGTAATTAAACACAGTCTCCTCAGTCCCAGTCTAGTTCCCTGTTCACTAGTCCACACCACCTCCCTAAAACACTAGTCTTATAAATTTGAATTAATAAGACTTCTGTTTTAGAGACCAAATAGCTTTGAAATGCATCAATAAAAAAGTGAAACGTTATTTAGTAACCAAAATCTGATTAATAAAAAAACTGAATATTTGTTGGCCAAGTTTAGGACAACCAGAAATGCAAATAAAAGCCCAGGGAGGCCAGAACACATGATTTTAAACAGAGGTCAACCAGTAAACAAACAAAACCAAGCAAAAACCAAACAGGTTTATGGAAAATAAAGCAAAATACATGCTGAACAAGGAATGAGATCAGCAATATGGTAGCTGGACTGTATGTTAAGTCAGGAAAACATGTAGAAACTGTAATGAGCCACTTTTTAAAAAAATGTGAAGACAATGTAGGAAAATGCATGGGTTAAAGACAGAATGTTAGGATTCCTTATGTGAAGAGATATTTCTATAACCACTGAAGCTACTAGCTCAAAAGAATGCTCAATAATATGCAGATTGGCTTATCTCTGACATACAAAATAGACACAGGAAAACAAAATGAACCTAATAACAGAAATGTTCAAAGAAAGTATAGAGCTTGAAAAGTCAAAGATGAGATTGAAATCCTATTGTGAGGCGGGGAAAAAATCCAATCATGGGCAAATATGAACAGTCAGTGAGGTAAAGAGGAAAAAATAGTAAAACAAGAATTTGCTGTAGGATACCATTAAAGAAAGAAGCTAATATTGGGTTAACACATGTGAAATGTTTGGTCTACTTAAGAGGGTGTAGGCCTTGGAGAGGGAAAATAACAATAACTACAGCTGGTTGGAAATTTTAATTCAAAACATTCTTCCAAATGAAAGATTTTTGCTGCAATTTTTGTTATTCAAAAGTTTCCAGATTTGTTGGAAAAAAATCTGGATTTTGAAACTGAAAATTATTCTTTGCAGTTCGTCTTTTTCCTTCCTTTCTTTCCCTTCCCTCTTCTTCAGTAGCCAAATGAAACAAAAGAGGAATGTGGGGTGGGGGAAACAAGGGTGGGGGCCAAGAAGAAAAGGGAAGACAGATAAGAGGAAATAAACCCCAAAACTGGGGGGTGCGGGAGGTGGGGGTGGGAAACACAACCAAGCAAAATCATGCTTTAGAGAGGTATGGATTTTTTTGTTTGTTTTTAAAAATCTACCTTTTACTTGAATAATTTTAAGAAAATATGAATGTGTCAAATTTTTCATGAAATGTGTTTGCTATTTTTGACTGATAAACTTGAGTTCAATTGAGTATTAATTGTATTATATAAAAATTGCTAATACAAAGGGGCAAAGATATGATTCTGGGGAAATATTGATCCTTTTATAAATGCCATTCTAAGTGCTCCACAGGCCTTAAGACTGCAGAAAGAGTGGTAAAATATGACAGAAGACATCATCATTCATGCAAAAGGAAAGCCAACAAATTAGCCTCCCTTCTTAGCAATTCTAGATTAAAAAGGAGCAGGACTCAGATTTAGCATTGATTCCAAAGAGCTGAAGATGAATATTACAAGAACATTTTCCCACTTCTCCCAAAAGAACAAAATATTTGCTGAAAGGTAGGAAGCAAAATTCCTCAGCAACTTTTAATGCATCAGCAGGGTATGAGCATATTCTCTGTGAATACAGAACGCCCCAAAATTTGCACTTTCAATATACTATGTGACAGATTCTGCTTCTTGATATTGCCTTTCCTAGTATGTTCAGCACCCGAAATATTTTGTCACACAATTTCTGAAGTATTAGTCTGTCCGGAATGAAAGTGTGCTCTACTGACAATCCGGGAGAGCATGGCTACTGAACACTGGTAACTTTCTGGTTACAGAATGTCCAAAAATTTCAGGAAAGATCCTTATTTAACAGGCCAAATGTCAGTTTTAAGCAGCTGAAATCACCTGTTTAGGAGTGAAATAGTTTGATGTTTTCAGGCAGTACCAAACATACAGAGAGAGCTACAGATGAAAAAAATGCAGACACTACAAAGCATGTTGAATGATATAAACTCATACCCAACTCTGTAGCTCAAACAGCTCACCTAAAAGAACTCCTTCACAAAGGGGAGAATATGCATGGTTTCCACAGCAAGAAAGGGATAAAGGAATCAAAGCATGAACTGACAAACCATAATTACAGTGAACAAGAAAAGATGCACCACCAAAGACATGGCCATGATTTTTGAAAGTAGAAAAGTATAATATGACCTCGGAGTCATGACCAGGACATTACATAGTGACTGTAGACACGTCACATTTCTCTTAGGCTATGTCTACACTTGCTAAAATTAGTTCGAGTTAGTTAGTTAGTTAGTTAGTTAGTTAGTTAGTTAGTTAGTTAGTTAGTTAGTTAGGCGAGCAGCTAACTAACTAACTAATTCAATCTAATTTTAATTAGTTCGAATTAGCTTAATTCGAACTAGCATGGCCACACTGGAATGTTAGTTTGAACTAAGCAAGCACTTGCTTAGTTCAAATTAGCGATCTCCATTCATTTCAATGGCCAGTTAATGCGAAATAAGAAATTAGTTAGAATTAACATGGCCACATTGGTTAATTCAAACTAGTTAGTTCGATTTAACCCCTTAGTTCGAATACCCTATTCGAACTTATTAGTTCGAATTAAGGAAGCCCTCAATTTGAACTAACTAAAGCCTAGTGTAGCCATGGCTTTAGTTAGTTCGAGTTAAGCCTCCTTAATTCGAGCTAACTTGCCAGTGTAGACATAGCCTTAATGGCTATAACCATATGATCGCAAACAAGCTGTAACAATACATGATATGGAAGAAGCATCAAGAACTGTATCACCAGGACTATGGGATAAACTGGAAAGAGACACATCTATAGATGAAAACACAACAAGCCACTTACATCACTACACATATCAGCAGTGATGCTGTGAAGGCCAGCCCAGCCCAGCTCCCAAGAGCCCTGACTAGTTAGGGGTTTCACTACAACTGGTGTCACAGTCTAGTGCAATTATACCTATATCCTTCTCCACGGTTCAACATGGACACCCACTCTCAATCTTCCAGCTCCCAAATGATCACTTCACTAGGCCACAGACATGTGTCTCTCACCCTACTGACTGGAGTTTTCCCAGGATGCACTATTCACTGCCTACACTGTACTATTCCCCAGCAAGGCTGACCACCTCAACTGGCCTGTGTCTGTATTTAGCTTACATTCTAAAGACTATGAACAGCGTACTTATCCACAGTTGAGTTGCCACATAGCTCCTAAGCAAGCACATTTAAAAGCATTTCAGAGAAAACTTTTTAAAAATAATAAAAGAATTACACACATACTAATAAATTTAATATTCCCCACTTCACCAAGGGCTCTGGCCAATGAACATTCCTTCATATTCTTGGGGTCGACCCTGCTTTGAGCAAGGGATTGGACTAGATGACCTCCCGAGGTCAGGGCCGTCCTTTGGGGGCGGGCGCGAGTGGGGCGCCGAGCCCCATGGTTTCAAGGTCCCTGCTATTAGCGGGGCAGCGTGGGGCCCGCACCACTACCCCACCACCACGGGGGTGTCCAGCCCACTCATTCCCCCGGTGCCACTGCCTTCAGCTTCCTGCCAAAGGGAAGACAGGGGCCCGGGCAGGAGGGCAGAGCCTAGCCCCTGGGCCAGCCCACTCCGCCCCCACTCCTGCCGTCGGTTGACCTGTGGCTGCTACCAGGGCTGGGGCCAACTCCCTCCGGAGGGAAGCCTCAGGTTCCCGGCCGGGTCCAGCTCCTGCGGGCGAGCAGCCTCGGGTTCCTGACCGTGGCTGTGGCTGGGGCCGGCTCCCACTGGCAGCAGCAGCTCTGGGTCCCTGAGCAGGGGAACAGCTGTGGTTCCGGGGACCAGCTCCGGATCTCCGGGGTGGTGACCGGGGTCCCTGGAAGGGATCGAGGGGGTCAGCTGGCCATGCTCCCCTCCAGCGTGAGGGTGCAGGGGCCCTGCCTAGGCCAATTGGCCCTGGGCCCCACTCTCCTGAAGGGATGGCCCTGCTTGAGGTCTCTTCCAATGCTAACAGTCTATGTTTCTATGGGACCTCAGCAAGAGGTTTTTGTGTGGTTAGACATTCATAGCAGCTGATATCTTAAAGCAAGCACATGATCTGAGAGTCACTCTTATCCAGTTTAGGCCTCTGATTTTGTAACAAGTGATTAGCAGACAATTTTTTTCCTTGGGGCACAGCTTCAAAAGGATTGGTCTGGAAGTAGGTGATTGGCATTCTCCTCCCAAGTATCTCCTAAGAAACCCACTCCACTAAACATTCAGTCTGGGCTGGCCCATTCTTTTAAGAGTCCTTTGAAGTTCATAACCCTTCCCAGGGTTTACATTGGTCCTAACTCCCCCTTAAAGAAGTTCCATACAGTCCCTCAATAACGTATTAAAATTCACATTTTAATACAATGAACTCCTAAAATATTTACAAACATAATGAATTAAGGTTTTCCAAGCTATGGTGGGTAATCGCTATATCTGTCACAGCTAGCTTCTCCATTCCACCTCATCTCCAACCTCCACTCACCCGGTACCTTATTACCTAGATTGCAGGTGATCCCAACACTACTTTTTGCTGGCTATATAGTGAGCTTTTAAAAAGCATGTGTTAGCAATCCACTGCAGAGAGGTTACCATGCATGTGGATCAGAAACAATCAAGCCAGAAGTGAAAAGAGGCTACAGAACCATAACAAAGCCAAAAGTAATAAATCATTGCAAATTTACCCTCCAAACTTACAATACCATTTGAGGGGATAGGTGGCAGATTTTCTACTTATTGCAGCACATCATAACTTCACTGATCTCTTCACAGCTGTATCAATTCACACCAGCTAAGAATCTGGCCCTAAAAGGTCAACCTTCATGCCTTGGTTCCCTCCTCAGAACCTGAAAGCCCTACCCTTAAAACTGTCTGAGGCTCTTGGAGCTACAGAGCTGTTGAGGGGAATACTGTCCTGCGAAAAGAGTCTTGAAATGTATGCCATTGACAGGGTCCAGTGGATTTTAATATTACTCAAACAGCAACCAGATGCAGACAAGAGTGATTTTTGTTTAACATCTCATGAGAAACCTGGATAATAACGGATAAAATTCCAGGTTCAATGAATTTTGTTTACCTCAAATTTAGAGCCTCTGCTTTTTCAGAGATTTTTCTCATTTTTGCTCATAAATGAGTTCTTAATTTTTAGCAGCTCAGTTGGAATTTCACACAGAGGACAACAGCCCAGAGCTCCCCTCACTACTAAGCATTAATACATTTTTCACATGGGCACTGCAAGCATTTTTCTCTGAGTGCTTGCCAGTCAGGCACCCAGCTAGTGCTACAGAGAGAGACTAGATTAATGAAAATAATTATGGACTCCGTTCTTCCTCGCTCTAATATGTGAGCCACTTTTTGTGATTCACAACTTGAATCAGATGCTGATGGGAATTAATAATGAGCTCATTTGCATTTCAATAGAGTCCTTATCATTCTGGCTGCTGCTAATTTGTAGTACTAAATTTCTCCCCACAATCCGGTTCTATTGGCAGTGTCTTATCTTTCCTCATGTTGGCAAGCCAAAAGAGAATTCTTTCTAAAATACCATTGTCATTTTTTAAATGATGTGTTTATTGCCATGTCAGATTTATAGTCAAAAGCCTTAGTCTGGCTTGCAAAAGCCATCTAGACCTTTACATTATTATTTTAGCATTGTTTTGCCAGCTTGATAGAGCTGAGTCTGCCATAAATTCATGTTATAAAGAAGTGTTAGTTTGCAAATGGTGCAGAGCGTGGCAGCTAACTTCTCCAAAGATTCCCTCTGCACTGAGCATGTGCCATCCTCCCACAGCTCCTGTGTGCTGACAGTACTGTGCATGTACCATCCCCACAGAGTAATTGAGCATGTTACAGCCCAGGGTTTCAGGATCTGAGTTGGGGATTTTACCTACAGTTGTCCCTCCCAGTTGTCAGTGTTTGCTGTGGGAACAGGCACTGAAACGGAGAGCCAGGAGACTGTCCCTCCTGGACTCTCAATGCCCACTCTGCCTAAAATACAGGCAACATGGAGGAGGAGGAAACAGCCTGAGCCTAGCTCAAATACATATGGAAAGGGGTATCGGGGGGACAGGGGCAGGAGAAGGAAAGGGGAAAAGGGTTTAACACCACTGGACAGACTTCCCATTTTTTGACCAGAAAGCCCAGATGAAAAGGGGACCTGACAGTATCCAGTCAGATTAACTCACTGAACACCAAAAGTGCACTTATCAGGGGGCTGGTAGTGGATCATTCACTCACGACAGTCCCTGATCAGCTGGGGCCACCATCTTCCTATAGGGATGCTGCTTGTTAGGCTGCAGCAGCTCCATCCCAGCCCTGGAGCAGAAGGAGCTCATCTCTGGGGGTGGGAAGGGGCAGATGAGGAGATAACCCAGCAAGTAATGTAAGAAGAGATGCAAACAATGGGGGCTGGAGTCATGGGGGGAAGAAGAGGAGCAGGGACAGGGCCTCAAAGAAGAGGTAGAGTAGGGCTGGGGCCTTGTAGAGGGGGGAAGAGGCAGGGCAGGGAGCAGAGTCTGCGGTGTCCGGATACCAGCAATTAGAAAGGTGAAAAAACAACTACTCCAGAACCTAGAACTGAACCCAGGATTCCTGAAGCCCTTTCTTCTTCTGCTGTCAACAAATCACTACAGAATCCACAGACAAAGTGTATGTTTGGCCACCGCCAGGATCCTGAACAATTATTACACTAATAAGATTACTTATTGGGGTACATGATGCACTTGTCACAGATAACACATTCTTTTCCTAGGTGGCTACTTAGAATGAATTGAACAGATGAAATTTGATGAAGCATACACAGAAACTTCTTTTAATATAACAACAAAAAGTCCTGTGGCTACCCCTTTGGAACTTCTTTAAATATAGACAACTATAATTAAAAACATAGGAAAGGATCAATATACATAAATATAACAATAAGAAAAGTACAGTAAAATGGTTTCCTGTATTGTTCATGCTTAGTCTTGTATTGTGCATACTTACATCAACACCATTGGAAACAGAGATAGAAAAAGAATGAAGTGAAGTCTATTAGATGGTTTACACTATTTCAGGGATCAGATGAATCTGATGAAATGGGACTTGGATGTGGTATTTTAGCATGACTATATGCCATATTTGATCCTTTATGCTGACTATAGTAATGTCAATTCTTACCCCATCCATATGTGTTTTTTGTGGTGTCCATAATTAAGCATTAGTCATGTTTTACATCACTTATCTTCTAATAATTCCTATATGTAAATGCGGTCTGACTGTATACTGTCTAGCAACCTAATTGCTAAAACTATTCAAAACTTCTTTCTTGTGGAATTTCATGGTGTGCTATATCAATTTGTGGTTACATGTTTGTGTCTCAGAATGAAAGGCTCGGGTCCAATATTTTGTACTATCTCCTTAGGCATAAATTATTCAGAAAAATCCAAGATTTTATCATAAGTATGACTACAAAGCCTCATAATAATACAACAGGCCATTGATTAATCTTAATAACCCAATTATTTGTTCTTCTACTCCTTGTTAAAAATTTCAGAACTTCCTTGCCAAGCAAATGAATTAGATGTTACTCAAAACTATAAAACTCCCAAGATCAGGTCAGGTACCCCTCTGAGTACACATAGAGGATAACAGCCTATTAACATTACCAGTTAATTAGCTCAAGTGGTAGATCTATGTTATGGGTCTACAAGTCTCACTACTTGTAATGGTCCATATTGGTATCGATGTGATGCCACGTGATGGCATTTCTGTTTTTTAAAGTTTAAAGGTCACACACACAAAATGAACATTAATGTTGCAAAGTCAAGCATTCAAAAGTTAGGCAATACTAGAATTAAGATTGTGTGTGTAATTCTGGGTAAGTAACTTCAACCAAACTTTTCACTGGTGGTCACTACTCCATTATCTGGGTGTCCAATTGGACACATCCAAGATCTTCATAAGTGCTGAGCACTCCCAACTGCAAGCAAAGTCAACTAGAGCTACATTTTGAACATATGAAGTGTTATAAAAATGCTATGTATTCTGAAAAACTCTGAAGCCAGGATTTGGGAACCCCATACCGTTCTGGTCTGTAGACCCACATATAGTGGGAGTGGTCCTGCTTTTAGCAGGGGGTTGGACTAGATGACCTCATGAGGTTCCCTCCAGCCCTATGATTCTATACCAATGTATAAGAGTTTGGGAACTTGGCTATAGTATGAGCGGGGCTATTAAATCTGCAACTGATGATTTCCTGTAAAATCTGATTCTCTTCACTCCTTGCAGTTGTGGGAGCATTGGTAGCTGTGGTTGAAAAGAAGCCTCTAGGAGTTTTATCATAACTTGATCTGCTGCTGAGGGAAATTTACAGCAAGATCCACTTCTCTTCACTCTTCACTGGAGACAATTTTAGGAGGACCAATAACTAGGGAGTATTTCCTTGCCTTTCCCGTGCTTCTCCTCCCTTCCAGTTTAGAAAGGAAGATGATAATCTCTTGCAATGCATCTTTCATCCTCTATCTGGTAGCTGATAATTGCTATATACTGAAGTATTAGCACAGTGGACCCTGACTATGGTCCAACAAAACGTCACTTTAAGATAAATGAAATACATTCAAGAACTTCAAAGCATCTGATGAAGTGGGATTTTCTCCCAAGAAAGCTCATGCAATAAATTAATTTGTTAGTGTTTAAAGGTGCCACAGGACTCCTTGTTTATTCAAGAACTTGATACTTTCACTTTATGTTACTGTGAGTAAAGTTCCATTATAACTGAGTTCACTTTACTTCTACTCTACAAGAAAAACCACATAATGCTTTGCAACAAAACTTAATAAACACCTAATTGTCTGAGTGGTTTTCAGTTGACTGGTAGTGAAGGGAAGTAATCAAAGATGAAAAATAAACAACCCACTGCATCAGCTCAATGACAAGCTGAAGCATTGCTCATAAATCAGAATTATCCCTAGTGGACATTCCATCATTTGTTCAACCCCTTATTAACACACTAGAAAACTATTTATTTTTTGTATAGTAAATTCACTATTGTGTGATATAGGAATAGGTATACACTGTCAAAAAATAATGCATCTTCCACTTCTGAAATTTCAGGGCATGCAGTAGATAGCTATTGTAACTATACACATCCTTTTCATGTACAAACTGTTACAAAGTGGAGATAGTCTTGGGATTTTTTCTGACTGCTGTATGTGTGCCTTAATTTTCCATATATTACTTGTATTTTGGTAACGGAACCCAGGTGTGTGATCATTGTAGAGACTACTAGAGAGTGAATGTGTCTTCCCCAGCAACATGTGAACAGACTTAAACAGGACCCCCAGTCCTGGCCCAATCAGTTGCAACAGGTTGTGGCAGATGGAGACCAAGAAGAGTGGCCATCTTGCCCAGGAGCAGACAGAGGACTGGGGAGGAGGAAAGAGATGGTTCTGGGGGGTGACAGGCTGGAAGAGCCCAGTCCCCTCTCTGGGATTAGGGGCCAGAGCCTGAGAGTAGGGCTTTGAAACTCTGTAATTCCTAATTAAGCTGCTAGCAAATTCTTTCTACACTGTGATCCTGAGTTCTAATAAACCCTTCTGACTTCCATGCTGGCTGTGAAATGCATCTGACTGTAAGAGGGCAGTGCACAACCTTTTCACGGGCATGAAGAACTCCCCAGGGTCCCACTCAGGGAAGCCCATAAGGAGAGTTTTGGCAAAGCAGGAGTGCTGAACCCTTCAAGGCCAGAGTCAAGAGGTGGCTAAACTGGTATGTGGAAACCTGAGGTGGCAGATTCTGAAGCACCAGAATCCTGACTGGCTGCGTCCTGAGTGGCTCCAGAGCATTGCACTTGGGTGACTCTGTTACAGAGTCCATGAAAGAGTAAAGCCTATGTTATTTCTCAAGAGCCTCAGGGCGTGTCACTCTTTGATTCTTCTTTTATTACACATCAGATAGGCCAGTTTGCCCACCAAGGATTCCTTCATCACACCAGTGTTTGCATTGAAAAGGGAGTCCAAACCATCAGGATTTATGGGGTTCAAACCAGAACTAGATAAATTCATGGAGGATAGGTCCATCAATGGCTATCAGCCAGGATAGGCAGAAATTACTGTTTGCCAGAGACAAGGAATGACTGATGGAATGGACCACTTGATTACCTATTCATTCCCTTTGAAGTACTATGCCAATGCCAGAAGACAGGATACTGGACTAACTGGACCATTGGTCTGACCAGTACATCTGTTCTTTTATTCTTACGCATTGTTGTTGTTGTTGTTTTGAGGTAAGGGAAAGGACAAGGCAGCATTAACAAGAGCCGTCATTACAGTCATTTGAGAGTTTGTAATTTATCAGCTTTTGCAGAAGTTAAGCAGTAAGAGAGGGTACAATGTGAAGTATTAAGATTTTGTATATTACTGAACAGGTCTCTATGCCTTGTTTATATGTAATTTGGCAACATGGCAGACACTTTTTTCATTTCTCTCCTCTTAGGAAAATACTCGACAAACACATGCATAGTGCTGTACATATAGAATGCAAGTGATAACGCTTTTATGTAAAATATTTAATTTTGTTACAAATAACTGTCTATGTCAAATGAGTATCTATCTTACCTTAAACTATTTTCTAGTCTGTAAATTATAGATCTATTAAACTAAACAATGTTCCTCTCTTTTTTCTTAGGTTACTCAAATAGGTAGTTTAGCTCCATCCAGGGCCAATCTAAAATAATTGTCTTTCTTTCCTGAATGTAGAGTAGAATTATTGGTATATTAAAAAGCTCTTTAATTTGCATTGGAGCATTTTGTTTTTTCCCCCATTTATTTTAGTAAGCTTTTTATAGATCTGAATAATTTAAATCCAAAGCCAGGTACCAGCTGGTACTATTACTGTAGGCAGCAAGTCAGGTGCCCTTATTCCCTTGAGTAACCTAGTTAACAGAATAATATTTCAAATGATTAAACACACTCACTGTTGTCCTCTCTATCCTGAGATGATCTTTCCATACATGATTCAGGGAAACATTCCCTTTGTATGGTTGTCTACCCCCATCTAGTGCCTAGAAAGATACATAAACCAAAACAAGTATAGAACAATGATCAATTGCTTAGAAGTAGAAAACAAATACACTGTTGCAAATAAAGTTCTCTAGCAAAATTCTTTTATTTTGTGTGCAAGTATCCAAAGCGGGGAAGAGAATGTAAGGGCTAGATTCACAGGAGGCTTAAGGTGCCTTTATGATCCCAAGTCCAACGTGTGAGCACCATTGGCATTCATTAAATCACTGCTACCTAACTCCCTGGGCACCTCCATTTCCAGGAGTAAAGGCCTTGATACACCTAAATATCAGCCAGGGGGCATGCACAAAACTGCCTACATCCTGATGCCACCAAGCATCTCCATGTTTAGCTCATGCCTAACCCTGGTGGGATTTATAAACTAGACATTTCCCCACCTGTGTTGCCTTTAGGGTCTGGACCAGTAGCCACACTCAGAGCACACATTGTTGCAGAAGAGGAGCAGCAGCCAGAGCCCCTCTAGAGCTTTCCACATCCACTAGCTGAATTTAAGTATTCACCCAGGATGTGGCAAGCATGTGTTTGAATCCCATCCACTCTGACTAATACAGAGCAAAGACTTGAGCGAGAGTCTCCCATCTTTAGATAAGTGCTCTAACCACTCTGCTTTGGCTATTCATGGGCAGGAACGTCTCAGGAAATGTCTACTGTGCAATGTAAGACCAGAGTTAGTAGAACCCATGTTAGCAGATCAGTAGAACTCGTGTTAGCCCTTATTAATCTAGGACTTGACTGTCTACACTTATTTGTAATCCCACATTGGGAATTGCTAGGATATATGTATAAAATCCATGCACCACATCTCCAAGTAGGAGCACAGTCTGGATTTTTGGTGGCAAATCCACTTCAGCTCACCCACTACCCGACTAGTGCATCCACTGCAGTGAACAAGAAGAACTAAGCAGGCAGACATTTTCTTCCTCACTAGAAGTGTTAAAACCCATTTCCAGCAATTTATTACAGTGGGCCATATTAACCTTCCCACCCAACACCTGCATGATGGTGCTCCTCCCGCATGCTCTGCCCACCCCTAGGAGGCTCCTTCAGTTAAGGAAAGGAAATTGCCATATATAAATGAAAATAAAATACTTGTTAATGCTGTTTTGACTAATTCATTTTCTTTTCCAATATGTCAGTACCATCCAACTTCTATTAATGAAGTTATAAAATTACATTAATGATTTGGGCAATGATATTGACTGCAAAGTTTCCGGATTTGCAGACAGGATACATTTGTAAATAGAGTAATGAATTCATTCAGTGAAATACAATTTCTGGTGTGCCCTTTCTGCCCATATAGCAAATGTTCAGTTAAATGCAGCTTTACTTCCAATGAATTTCTATTAATAAAATGATTGTAGGAGAATTAATACATCAAAAGGCAAAGGGAGAAAAAAAAAATCAAGAGGCACCAAAAGTAAAGGAAGGTAACAATAAAGGACAACATTTTCTGCTGGCTAACTTGGAGCAATTCCATTGAAGTCAATGGAACTGCATCAAGTTACACCAAGGAAAAAATTGTCCCAGGGAAAAAGAATTCTGAGAGTATGAGGAAAAATGAAATGCAGATAAAATTCATAATGTGGGTCTTTATAAATAGCACTCTTTTCCGGTCTGGTATAGAATAAAAAAGCAGATATTGTTGGCAAGGATGTTATGTCAGCATCTGCAAAAGCTAATGGGAAAATACACTGTGCCTGATGATAGCAAGTCTCAGAAGAAAGACATGTATAACAAGTAAATGGTGTAGACATTAGGTAATATAGAAAGAGGGACAGAAGATGCAATAAACATTCTTAGTATCACAAAAAAAGGAGCAATAAATCTTTTACTCAGTTTGTGTGATGAAGACCAATATTACTAGAAATATAAACCTACTAAAATAATAGGGTCCTATGTATGATACCATCTCTGATGCTCTCATCACAGGAAATAAGACTGCGGAAAAGATGTTAATCTACAGAAAAAATAAAGCTTGGGAGCTCACCTGATTGTCACTAAACTAGTATTCTGTACATGTGTGAAATTCTGCAGGGTTGCATATAAATATCAGCAGAAAATTAAATGCTTCTGCATAAATTACACATTGTGGTGACCTAGAGCAGAGTAATCTTGCATTTTTCTCACTCAATCTGTTGTCATATTTTAAGCCTTCTCCTGTGTCCACTCATCTATGTGAGAGGTTGTTATTCACAGAAAACATAGAAAGGCCAATCACATGGGAAGACTGTGAAAGAGAATGTTTGCTCTTTGAGGAAGAGCAAAAATAGAAAACAGAATATATTGCCAGCGCTTACTATCCCTTTCGGCATGGTTCTTAGGCCAAAACCTTTCCTCATCATCCAGCCTGAGCTTTTTAACTGGCATTATGGAGTGGAGTGAAGAATCGATTTCACCCTGAGGCCTGGTATGATAGCAGAGCCATTTCACTTCTACTACTCCATTCTAATGGCTGGAGAAATTCCTAATATAACGTGGGTATGAAGGGGGGAGGATCAGAAAATCTTTCCAGTGGTATATGCTCTAGCTCCTGTCTTCCCCAATGTTTCCCTTGGGCAAAAGCATACAGGGAGAGCACAATGATAGGTGCATTCTGTGAAGGGCTTTGCTAAATCCTGGAGTTCTTATACCTGGGCAGCCGAACTGCACACACAAAGAGGAGGAAGAGGAGAGGTTTCTGTATTTAGAGTGTAGTAAGAGTTGAGTAAGCTGCAGTACCCCAAAGAATAGTCCTAAGCAGCAATGAGACTCAGATTGACATCACCAAGTCTCTTCCCTATTTCTTCCTTGCTCTTGGAGGTAGTAACACATTGCTGGCCTATACCAGATATAGCAATAAATTACTGCTCACCTCACAATGGCTCAGCTACCCTGGCTAACAGGTTTCAGAAGAAGCCACAGCTCTGTCCATTCCCTGCTCCCCTCTCCCCCAACATGCTTTCCTTCCATGTGCTTCATGGAGGGAATAAGTGGACAGTTAACCCCATTTACTGCTCTGCACCCAAATTGTGAAGTGCAGTGTAGTCTTACTCCCTTTTATTCCCTTGCACAGGAATGTAGTCTGAGTTCAATATAACCCTTAGTTCTATTTTGTGCCTAGAGATCTTCCCTAACACCCCAGAGTTTAGCATTAAGATCAGACTTCTCGTGTCTTCTCTCAATAGTGGTTCAAACTGTCTTTAAGACTAACAAAAAGCTGAGGAACATACATTGTGGAGGAAAGTCAAAATCAACCCGTCTTCATACATTGCATCTTTAGCACACAGAACAGAAGGCATCCTCAGTGCAAATGTGTGTTATTCATCCTCCACAGTCTATAAAAAACTTATAGAAAGAGACCTCAGAGCAAGGATATATTTTCACAACATAAAACAAAAAATTGACACAAGCTAGGGATAGCAGCATAGGTATTTAACTACCATACTTTATTTCCTGTGCAACATTCTTTCTGGGCTCTCTTAAAACATGATTGCATAAATGGAAGGATAAAAAGGAAGATAGAATGTCGCCCTTTCTGTGGTTGCAGCATCTCTCACCAGAGGAGTCCTCCTATACCAGCAATCTCCGAGTCACACCTTCTTGTATTCTGTAAGGGACAACTGATTAACACTTCCAACCTCTAGTAATTACAGGAAGAATCCTTTTTATTACCCCCCCTAAGACAGTAATCTATTTGCTTCAAGATACATGTTTGCTTTTCATTTAAGGTAAGAAAATTTAACTAACAACTTTAGTTGTCTCTACATCTGTCACATACCTGAGGTATATAGTAATGGGATAGCTTAACTATTTAATCCCATGTCATTGTAGTGGCTCACTGGTGCCATTCTAGAAGTAAGGAGTGTCAGCACTCTTGTTACATGGTCTCATGGTCTTATTTATATAGAGTTTCTAGTCAGTTCTGAGGTTCTCTGTACATCGGCCTCTGCTTGACAACTCCTTCCCTGGCCATTCAGCATGCTCCTAACTCCTAACTGTAGCTCCTAACTCCTCATTTCCAAAGTGCTGCTCCAGGTTCCTTACTACTTCGACATATTTCCCACCTGCTTCCACTGTAGGGTAATCAGATAGCAAGCATTTAAAACTGGGATAGGGCTGTGGGGTAACAGGCACCTCTGTAAGAAAAAGCCCTGAATATCAGGACTGTCCCTATTAAATTGAGACATCTGCTCACCCTACCCCACTGTGCTGGATAACCAACTTGGCTTGAGCAGAAGCTAAGACAGGCACAGTCTGTCTGAACTGCAAGGGAGTACCCCCACAAATGAGCAACACTGAGCAGGCTGCTGTTTTCACTAAGAGCATGGTCACCTGGTAAGACCGCTGCTTGTGGATTGGCTGCATCCTAAGGACTTGCAGGTAATTATCCCAAATGGCTTGTCAACCTCTCAACATTCACCCCTCGGCCCCAAAACCCAGAGGTACACCCCTACTCTCTCCTTTTTGTGCCAACTATGGGAGTCACAAACATCCTCATGTAATTTTAGGAAGACAGTGAAGTTTTCAAAATCCTGATGCCCCTTTAGACATCTGAGGCATCATATTTGACTGGGTATTTCAAGTCACAGTATTTGTGAAGGAGCAGGGAGTGAAGCAATGGTCTTGAGTCCAATCCTGCCTTAATTTGACAATGTGTAGAATGTATAGAATAAATACAGAGTTAGGCCTGGGGGCTGATCATCTATATTTGGAAGGAGCTGATGGAATCTGAACCAATTTGCCCAAATTGTATCATTCAATGGCAAATTGTAATAGTCAGCTGTAAAAATAAGTGCAGTGGAGTGCCAGTAGTAGAATATGTGATGGAAAATATTATTACAACAAAAATGTGGATCTGAAAAAACCGCTAGGCATTTGCTTCACAGGTCAACACAATGACTAGAACTCGATAATATTGCAATGATGGGGAAATGCCATTGATGTGATACAAAGAAAATGACAGCTGGTCAAAGGCTTCCAGGTTTGCAGATGAACAATTCCCAGTTTGAATGTACTTTGATTAACTGTAAGAGCTAGACATTTAACATTTTAAATTGCTTTTCAGGCTGGTGAATTAAATCAACTCTTATTGTGTGGTATATGATCTCAAAATTGTCAGGTTGGTTATTCTCTTAAATATAATATCATCCATGGAAGATGAAAAAGAACTAATATATTTTAAGAAAGGAGCACAACTAACTTTATACTTGAAATAGAATAATTAGCACTTATAAAGCAACATCTTCAAATCACTTTACAAATAACAGTATTTATCACTTTCTGAAGCATTACAAACATCAGACCTGATTCAGCGCTGCATTACTCCAGATTTATACTACTGCCATTCCACAGAAGTAGTCATAATAAATGAATCCCACCAGCTATTTAATTGTCACAACTCCTCTGATTAACAACATATATTTATATTTATTATTATTTATTTTTACAAATGGAAAAAAATGTAGCACAGAAAGTAAGGTGAACAGCTTTGTGCTTCTGTTTCTCTTACCAAGCCTGTTTAAAACTGAATATCCCCATTGTATTGAACTCTCTAGCACTTTGAGAAGACAAAATCCAGGAAAAAATGCCAAATATTTAAACCATTTTTCTTCAGATATGCCAGAATCAAAATATTCTCTGCATCTTCCTGCCTATTATACATAACTGGTTGGCAGTTAGGTATATGAATAGACCTAGACCCACTCTACACTAAAAACTTAGACAAACATAGCTACATCACTTAGGAATGAGAAAAACTCACACGCTGGCCTCAGGCTGGATTCAAATCCCACCTCAGCTCCTGTCTCCCAGGCCAGATCTGGCCCCTGGCCTCTGCTGCCACCGCCTGGTGACCCTGGGCCGGCTCCAGCCTTTGGCCCCACCGGTTCCTGGCCAGGGCCAAATGCTGTGACCAGTTTCCTCCCCCTGCCCATCTGGGTTGGGGCCAGCCACTGCAGACCCTGACTCAAGGCAGACCCTGTCCCCTGTTGTCTACCTAGGAGAAGAAATTTAACTTTCCTTCCTCTTCTCCTGCTCTGCACCACATGTTGTAGAGCAGGAGATTTAAAAGAGCTGGCGTACGTCTTTGCGCCTTTGTTGCTGGCTCTGGCCTTGGGGCACTGGCTTGGACACTCTGGGCTCGTGTTGTCTTTGTTCAGTGCCAGTGACACCCCTGGAGTAAACCCTGAGGCCTGTCCATGTTCAAGAGCCTCTGTAAGAGAGATGCTGAGTGATGGCCAGGCAGGTGGTGGTGGAGATAAGGCTGCCCTGTCCCAGCCGGAGCCAGGCTGCAGGGATGCTGCAGGGGACCAGCAGCTACTGCACACCAGCTAACTGCAGGGGTGGGGAAGTGCACGGGGGGGAGGGGGTATTTGCATCCCCCTCTGCAGGTAGAGACCCCTTTCCCCAAGGCAGGTCGGGGGTGGGGTCAGAACTCCTCCTGCCCTGGGGTGGGGTTGGGGGCAGTGTGAGGGGCACAAATGTGACATCTGATAGCCAAGTATCAATTTCTGCTGGTATTTATTGGAGAACCTGGTTTGAAAAATTATGTCAACCCCTGCTCATAAGTCAAGTGTTCCAGACCTTTAATCATTCTTGTTGTTCTTCTCTGGACTTTCTCCAGTTTCTCCACATCTTTTTGTGAAATGAGGCACCCAGAACTGGACACAATACTCCAGCTGAGGCCTAATCAGCATGTAGGAGACCAGAAGAATTACTTCTCATGTCTCACTTACAATATTCCTGTTAATACATTCCAGAATGGTGTTTGCTTTTTTTTTTTTTTTTGCAACAGTGTTACACTGTTGACTCATATCTAGCTTGTGGTCCACTATGGTAACCAGATCCCTTTCCGCAGTACTCCCTCCTAGTCAGTCATAGCCCATTTTATGTGTGTGCAATGGATTGTTCTTTCCAAAGGAGTAAAAGACAGGGGTGATGTCATGGCAGGGGTCTACTACAGACCACCTAACCAGTAAGAAGAGGTGGTTGAGGCTCTCTCTCTTCAACAATTAATAAAATCACCCAAAGCATAGGACTTGGTGGTGATGGGGAACTTCAACTACCCAGACATCTGCTGGGAAAATAACACAGCAAGGCACAGATAATCCAACAAGTTCTTGGAATGTATTGGAGACAATTTTTTATTTCAAAAGATGGAGAAAGCTACTAGGGGAGGGGCCGTTCTTGATTTGAGTTTAACAAACAGAGAGGAAAGCGATGATGAAATGGTAGAGTTCATGATTCTAAGGAATGGTAGGAGAAAGAACACCAAAATAAAGACATTGGATTTCAAGAAGGCAAACTTTAGCACACTCAGGGAACTGGTAGGAAGGATCCCATGGGAAGCATGTTTAAAAGGAAAAACAACTGAAGACAGCTGGCAGTTTTTCAAAGAAACATTATTAAGGGCACAAGAAAACTTTTCCACTGCATAGGAAGGATAGGAAGTATGGCAAAAAAAACACCCTGGCTTTACCACCCCCCAAAGACCCCCACTGAATCCCGGCCACAAGCTCCCCAGACCCACCACTGGCCCCACTGCAGGCCTTCACCTGGCTCCCCACCCCTCCGCCAGGCTCCCCTGCCCCCAATGACCCCTGCCAAACCCACGCCCAGCTCCTCAGCCCCCAAGGCCGCACCAAACCCCCATCCCACCACTGGGCTTCCCAGCCCCACTGCAGGCTCCACTGTCCCTACCAGCCTGCCCCAGCTCCCCGTTGGAGTGGCGTGGGGACCCTCCCCCAGGGAGCCATGGGCAACTGCCCACGCTGCCCACCCATTAAGACCACCTATAGTGGTAAGGGAGCTTTTTGTTGTGGCAGTAAATCTAATGTTGTATATGTTTGAAATCAATAGGCTTTGACGTGGTGGCCTTCAGAGGTGCTCCTGCCGAAAGCCTGACTCAGATCAGCCAAGGAAAGAAATGGATCAGGGAAGATGTGCTCTGGGAGAGTCTTCAGCTGCTGAGACTGGAGAAGCCAAATCTCCAAGACCAGGGTTAAGGACCAAGAACACTGAAAGAAAGAAAGAAAGAAAGAAAGAAAGAAAGAAAGAAAGAAAGAAAGAAAGATGGGAAGTGCCCCAGGACATTATGGTTTTGATCAGTCAAGAAACTCAGATGTTGCAAAACTCTACCCACCTAAAGATCCTGGATGCAGCAGCCTTTCCAAAACATAAAAAACTCCATTTAATACTCCAGAAGAACAGCAGCAGGATGACAGGAACCCTTATTCCTCCCAGGCCACAGAAGGGAGATCAAGGGGAACCATGACTATACCTACGCTGAACTGTGATAACTACAGATCAGCCACCAAGCACATTTTATAAATGCCACATTACAAAAATCATAACAGAGTCAATAATCCACCCATATTTAAACTCTGTACACACAAAGGCACACTAGTTCATAAAAGCATCAAAGAACACTGTCTAACTGTTAAAATGGTCTTTTAAGGCCTGCCTCCACTGGATAATTCCATGGTTGGCTCTCATAATAGATGGATCTCAGTGAGGCCAACGTTCCCACTTAGGAAATAATCTAGGAAAAAGTTAAATTGAGCACCTAGCCTGAATGATAGATACTAAGGTAACGAGGTTACTACCGCAAGCCTTGCTGTCCTGTAAATAAGATTATAGTTAAAAGTCATGTTATCGTCCCCTCCTACATAACGTCCTGGATGGGAACATTGCATCACCTTTCTTCCCCTTTCCTCCCTGCTTGTTTAGGACTCTGTAGTAATTGTTGTTGCAAAAAATAAGTTTTAAGGTAAAGCATCTGCACAATATATGCAAAACCTGTAAACAGTTAACAGGTCAGGATAATTATACTCACCACATAGTTATTAATATTAATATTTAGGTGTCAATGTAATCAAATAAGGGTCGTTGGGGAGCCAACATTGAAAATGTAAGCTTTTGCATATTTTTAAGCATAAAAGGATTGTAATGCACCCTTCCCCCCGCTCACTCACCATGTCAAGGTGGAACAAGCAGGCAATAAAGGGTAAAATTTGACCCCAATTCGCCTCTGGGACAACCTGTTTTGTTCTCTAACAAATATCACTAGCAACCTTTTAAACTACCAAAAGCAAATTCAACAGTCATCCTGCACCTGCTCAGCCAGTTGTTGAATCTTTCCTTGGCTCTGTCAGGATGGCCAGTGTGTAGCATAATAAGCCAGGAGAGGGAGGGGTAATCACTAGTGGCATATCAACATACAGTCAGTGTCTAGACTCTAGAATGTCCCATCTTGCAGCTTTTGAAAATGTCTTGTCTTCTTAAATATATGAGCATCATGCACATTCATAGACCAGCAATTGCATAACTATTGAAAAGTAGCCATTTTTTTAATCTATTCACTGGCCTGATGGGATGGTACCAGAATAGAGATGTATGTCCCATTATTGCTCAGCTGCAGTTTGGGAGACCTGTTTCAAATCCATCTACTATTTCCTGCATATCCTGCCAAGAGTCACAGTCCTGCTAACAGGATATGCTTAACAGCCTTCTGCAGTGAGTGTCATCGTCATCCAAGTGTTCACATTCCAGCTGCAAACTGATTGTCCACCGACCAACAGCAGTCTGGCACTGCAAGTTTCTGGAGCATGACCATCACTCACATCTCCACCGTCAATGCAGTTCTAAATCCGGTGGGCCAGGGTGACCTCAGCACATAAGTGTCAGGGATGTAGCCTTTCAGATCCCAAAGTCCAGCAGCTACTTTTCAACACTCCAGACCTGCATTATGATGTGATGCCACCAATCAGTGCTTGTTCCTTGGGCCCAGATGTGTTGATCCATTATGTGGAGCTGCTCCATGGGTGCCAGCCAAAACATAACACTTTTATTCTGTGTCCTTCAGTATCCAGTCATCAAATATCTCCTCCTCTTCCTTGTCATACTACCAATTATAGTAGTTGTATTCACTGAAGCTCCACAAGTACAGGAGAATCAGTCATGTGTCCTGTATTAGCAATGGTCATTAGAACTGTGCTGAGGTCCACAGAATTTACACTTCTGCCAAAGAGATAGCAGAGACTGAAAAGCAGAGACTGTTCAAAAGTTATGGGATGAAATAAGAATTATAGATGGAAAAAATGGCATTTTAGCAAGTTGATCCCTGGTTTCCAAAAATTCCTGGGTGAATTGCTGGTATCTACAAAGCACTGTGAAGATGTCCCTCTAAGCAGTGCACTGGACAAAGGCAAGGAGCACCCTGGAATATCTACCTGCATAGCACTGCATGTTCCATCAAAGTGTATCACTTGCAAAGTAAATTATGTCAGCCAAACTATGTGGTGTAGCCATACCCTGAATGTGCAGGCTATTATTAGTCCCTCTAACATAAATTATTCCAGATTGTGAAGATCTGAAGTTCTGTGTCCGGCTCAGCCAATGGTTATTTGTCTTTTATTTTCATTAGTGCCACATTTACTCCATGCTTAAAAGACAATCACAGAAGGTGTACAAGATATTTCCCAATGAATATAAGAAAAGCAATAAATATTTGCTGAAGAAAGCAAGCAGTGGACTGTGTAATTTCCTCTCTTTAAAATCAATTGGCAGATATGTATTTAAATAAGCAAAAGGGAAACCATTTAAGCTGGTGTTACAAAATGGAAATTTTAATCAACAACAACTCACATGATCTATGGAAAAATATTTTAGTAACGCTCTTCATTAATTTAAATGACTGCAGTGTCCCTTCAGATTAATCAGGTAACCCCTTTTAAACTCCTTTTTATACAGTGCACTATATATTCATATCAAAGATGAAAGCAAGGACGTGTTTCATATTCAGTTTCCCATTTGTTTTAATTTTAATTAAGTGGCAGGTAGAGAAAGGCTTCATAATTAATTAGTCACGTGTATATTCATCCTTCAGTTAAAATGTAGGCTAACCTAGGGGAAAGAGCTTCAAGCAGTTTACACAGATTCATGTTCGCAGCTCAATATTCTGCATGCTAAAATCTTTACAAAAAGTTTTTGAGATGTAATGATGTAGGTGATTCACAGCCTTGAAACTCACTGGAGTTCATTTCCTTCAAAATAAAGTTATTTTAGAAAAATAATTACATCTTTCTTAATCCATAACCGTTTCCTATGAGTGTTTTCTAATATATATTAATGAGGTATATATAACATGTCACAGACCTTTGGCATTTATAGTGTATCAATTATATGACTTTTGTTTTCTTTGCATAACTACAACTCTAAAGGGCTGTCCATCTTAGATTCTCATTTGTGAATTATTGTATGCAAAAGGAGCCTGTTTTTGAACAAATGATTTTCTGATTTTTACAATATACTAACAATTGTTAAATGATTTATATTCTGCTTGCTGAGAGCCCACAGATGATGTGGCCATTGTATTTATAATGTTTTTTCTGCCAGTGTCACATGGACTAATGAAAATGTGTGAAATTAAAAAGAATAAGCATTCTATGCAAATGAGATCTTAATTGAAATGTTCTTTAGAAACTCTGTTAATGTTGCACACTATGCAAATATTTTATCATACTAAGATTCGACAGCACTTCAGAAATAGCTCCACTTTTCCTTTGAGGAAAAAATGAGAATTAACTTTTTTAGGTCTTTACAAAGAAATAATGATTTTTTTTTCATATGCAGACATTCACATTCTTTTTATGTCAAACTCTCTTGTGTTTCCTTACAAACCTGTTTTTCATCATTTACATTTGGTGTCCTTCCAATGTATCAGATCTTAGCCTTTCAGTTAGAGTTTCAGATATACACAGTCAAAAGCAAGAAGAATATTTTTAGTACACATGAATGCTTTCCTTTTTAAAAGTGATTTGTTATGGTTTAATTAAACCTTCAGTTATATATATAATATGTTTCCATGTTCCAAATGGAAATTAGCAAGAAGACTACAACAAATAGTTTGCTTTTTATAACCAGATGAGAAATTTAACTTCTTCCCTGGCAGATCATCAAATAATTGATGATTATTAAATTAACTTTCCCACCTACGTGAATGGAAAGCAACTGTCATTGGTGTAACACTGTGCTAGCTCATTCCTCATATTTCTCCTTTTCTTCTGTCTTCTGGAGCAGTGGCTTTCAACCAGTGGTCTGCAAACCTCTGGGGTCTGTAAACTAAGTCTAAGGGACCACAAAAGAGAATTATGTAAATCAAGTTTCAGATCTCAGAAAGATATTCTGTTTTTCTGATTAATCAAAAGTATTTGAATACCCCCACCTACAGGTCAAAACCCAAAAGTGTTATCACAGAAGTCCATAGTTTAGCATCCTTTCTCACACTGTGTCAAATGCCAGCCTCAGCACATGCAATATTTATAGCTGAATTTCATTCAGTCAGTTTTCGGTCTAAGACTTCTATAGCAGATGTCTGTGGACCACAGATTGAATTTCCAAGGAGCACACAGCACCATTTGATTTTTAGGGGTCCACAAATGAAAAAGGATTGTAAACTGTACAGCTCTAGCGGAGTAAGTAACCACTCTCTGAGGATTGTTTCTTTATGCGTTAGAGTTTCTGATTCCTAATTTTCATTCCATGTACTGTGTGCCCTAAGATGTCAAGACTCTTCACTGCAGCAGGCACAATGCGATAAAACAATTTAGTAGACAGTAGCAAAGATATGTGAACAACAGAAAATACCTAAAAAAATAAAACAAAAGGGTAGTTTGCCAGTGTAACAAAGGCAGCCTAGATGCCAGTGTGTAAGAGCTCACCAACATATCACCACTTCTATTTAAATGAAACAGAAGGTAGGCCAGGCTTTGTAGTATTGCTGATTGATGTGTACTTCATGGCCCTAACGCCTCCAGAAAGCACTTTAATCAGCATTAAGACAGAATGTAAAAAGGATATTAAAAATACCATGTCTAGTGTTTAAATAAGTTAATTATTTCAGAATAGAAAATCATCACAATTAGAATGGCTCCTAATAAGAATTCATCTCTGAAAATACTGTATAGCCTGCTTGACTTTTCTTTAAATGCAGACTGGAACACAATCTGTTAAGGGAACACCAGGGAAGCCTATGCCTGGCAGAGCACTGGAGTACAACATTCTATCTTCAAATTTCAAAGTCTGAAGTTTTCCCAAGCATTTTCCCCATGGCCCAACAGATGGTATATTTCAGTTTGTATTAAAAAAACAAAACAAAATCCCTCAGTCAACAACATTAAGTATTGAAGCGGAACATAATAAAATACTGTTTATTGTTTCATTTTATGTTGCAATTAATTCAAGCCATATAAAAAAGGCTAAGGAAATAAACAGCTATGTCTAGAGCAGTAAAGGATGGAGGGAGACTGTCACAGTCTGTGTGCTATTATGTGCATTACCCTCACAAGACTGATAACTTTTATACAAAGTACGCCTTGTGAGACATCATTTGAAAACTTCTAATTCTCTGGAAAGTGTTGTACCAATAAAACGTGTGTATCAACATTGTATGGCGTTATTAAATTCTGCTGTGTATCATTGTTACATGCAGAAAGGCTGAGACTAGCAGGTAAAAGTCAGTTTTTCAGAGACAAAGGCACACTAGCAAACGAGGCAGGTTGTAAAGAGCGATCATCAACTTAAGCAGCCATCCTCCAGTAACGGGAAGGTGAAAACAAGAAATTTACATTTCATCACAGAGGTGATTCAACCCACTAACCCCACCCCCACCCCCACCCCCCATGTGCACAAGAAAGTACTTGTTGCCTGCATCCCAACTGGGGGACTTCTCAAAGAGGGGAGGGTGGTAATAAGAGAGAGAAAGAAACAATGGCCTCCATCCACTTCTCTTCCAGAACTGAATTAAGGGGGAGTGGTTCAGGCTGAAAGAAACACCAGCACGTGAAATTTACAGCTGCATATGGTGCTTTTGCTTTTAAATTCACTTAGTTTGTTAAATTAGGTGTTTTCTTTTTCTAACCGATCCTGACTTTTATGCATCATCACTTGTGATCACTTAAAATCTGTCTTTCTGTAGTTAATAAACTTATTGTTTTATCTCAACCAAAGAGTGTTCGGATTAAGGTGTGTGGGAAACTCCATTTGGGATAATAGAGCTAGTGCATATATTATTTTTCTTTGATAAATGAGCAAGTTCCTATGAACTTGCATTTCCAGTAGTGTGCTGGACAGTGCAAGATGCACAGTTCTGGGTAAAAGTCTGGGCCCAAAAATTTGCAGGTGTTGCCCCATATGTAATTTACGAGTGACTAGTCAGAGCACTGATGTATTTAGCTAGGAATAAATTTGCATGCTGAAGGCTTCATGAGCAGGTCAGGAATGTCTGATTTAACAGCATAGCAGTGTAAAAGGCATCCCAGGGTAGAGAATTTAGGGAATGCAACTACACCTGCTAATGGGGGGAAGAAAGGGTGTAAATTCCCAAAAGATGGGCAATTTAAAAGAGCCTGAGGCCCCCTATACTTCACCTATGCTCTGCCCCAAGCCCCACAGCTCCCTTGTCACTCCTTTCCCACCCATCAAATGCCACATGCATTCTTCCTCTCCTCCCTCACCTCTGTTCTCCACGTCCCTTCTCCCCCCTTTAGTCTCCTTGCTGTCACTTGCTGCCTGGGGGAAGGAGGTATGTGGAAAAGAGTGGGCCAAGCAGAAAAGGAGGTAGAGCCAAGTGGGGTGGGACTTCAGACAAAAGAGGCAGGATGGGGGAGCTAGCCTCTCGAGGGGACGCATAAGCTGTGCATGTAATCATAAACTTCAGTCATCCCTTTCTAGGTGGATCATTAATTGTTCTTCACTAGGGCCCGGAATTGCTATCCACGGGTGCATCTACACTTGTAAATTAAGTCAACTTAAGCTTGCTTAAGTCGACTTAATGAAAATTAAATCAACTTTATTAAACCTAGATTTAATTCGACTTTAGGCTTAATTTGACTTTTTGAAGTCGAATTAAGCCAGTGTAGACATGGGGTAGCCCTAAGTCGACTTAGGGCTACCGCAGGACTGCACCACTGCCCTCCCTGCCGCAGGGAGGCACAGGGCGATGCCCCCCACAGGCATGCCCCCCCAGAGCCCTGCCCACTCTGCCCCTATGCTCTGCCAGAGCCCTGTCCCCCTTTGCCCCATTGTACCTATGTACAATGGGGCAAAGACTGAGCCCCCTGGCACTGGGCAAGGGTGCCCCCTACCCCCATGAACCTGCCCTAGGTCCTGCCCCTAGAAGTCGACCTAGGCCTCCAGTGTGGACACTCTAGGTCGACTTTGTAAGTTCCCCCCAAAGTCAACTTAAAATTTAGGTGTAGACTCACTAAGTCGACTTAAAGTCGACTTAGTTAAGTCAACTTAGCTAAAGTTGACCTAAATTTTCAAGTGTAGACATAGCCCACAAGCCTCGACATGATTATTCAGTGATTCAAATTGTACCGTGGGAGTAAAGCAGAAATAAGGTGCAGGATAAACAGCTATAAAACCGGATCCAAAGCCCACTGAAGTTAATGGAGAAAACCTATTAATTTCTAGAAACTATGGATCAGACCCTGACAAGCAGATTAAAAATTATAGGAAGCTCTGGAAGCATTACCTATAGTTAAGTTTAAGCAACATTTCCCATTGTGAGAACGTATTTTCACTTGCTTAGAAGCTTTAATCATCCAGGCTGATGTTTTCTGTGTCAGGTGTTGTGCCTCGGGCTAATTTTGTTTTTTTGCTTGTTTTAAAGTTTCAGCTAAAAATGTTTCATCTGTTTTTGAAAGGTATGGGGACAATGTTGTTTTGCCCATGTTAAACCTCCCCACTGCGTCACTAGAAGGCTTTAGCAAAGACTTGGAGAAAAAGCTTGACATTTGGTAAGGAGTTCAAAGTATCAGGGAAGTTCCTTTTACCACCTCTGAAAATTTGCACAAATGTGTCCAAGTTACAACCTGCCCCTTTCTCCCCCATTTAAAAAAGAAAAAGAAAAGAAAAGAAAAAAGTAATTATCACATGCTCAGAGTATGGCAGAAAAATTCTGAGGATTCCAGCAGCACTGAGCATGCTCCGTCCCTAGGTATGCTTGATCATTGAGCTACTAGAGGTAAGCAGGCCTTCCCCTGCAAATGCTCCACTTGGCCCCTGTGAAATGGGAATAATCCCCTCTTAACTACTAGGGGTGTTATGTAAAGAAATTGATTAATGTTTACTATGTCATAGTAACAAGCGCCATAGAAAGCCCATGGCAAAACTAAAAATTCTGTATTGGAATAGGGTTCTGATAATGTACAATAAATAAGGTCTGGGGCTACATGCTGAAAGATAAGAATAAAGCAAAAGATAGAACAGCTGCTCATTTAGTGAGCACTGGCCACTTGTGCACTGAATAAGACAGGGATCCTGGGGGGGAAAAAATACAATGTGCTCATCTAATTAATCACTGTCTCATAATACATATGCACAAGGGAGCAAATTAAGGTTTCATGGCCAACCTTAATTCTGGCATCTCCGAACTTTCGAGTGCCTGATTTCAGAAACCTTAATGATGTTCTTTTAATGTAGCTGTTAATGTTATGTACTTAGTGCACATCAAAAAAAGTCCTAAATTAAAAAGCATTACTATGATCTTCATTATACCACCTTGAAAATTAGCAAGTGCCAAAATTAAGGTGGTCCATGGTACCTTAATTTTACGTGTTTGTTCATATGTATTGCTATATACAGTCTTTCATTATATGATTATATGGGTGCGTCTACATTTACAAATTAAGTCGACTTAAGCTTGCTTAAGTCAATTTAATTTAATCTGCGTCCACACTACATTTTCCTTAAGTCGACTAAAGCAGCAGCTTAAGTCGACTTAAGGAAAATTAAAGTCGACTTTATTAAATCTTGTTTTAAGTCAGCTTAGCCAGTGTGGATGCAGAGTAGCCCTAAGTCAACTTTAAGTTGACTTAAAGGGCTTCAGGGCTCCCCCACTGCCATCCTTGCCAGCATGGCTGGCACAGGCAGAGCCTGGTGTATCCCCCCACAGGGCAGGACAGACCCCTGCCCACCCTGCTCCTATGCCCTGCCAGTGTCCCTGTCCCACTTTGTTAAGTCAATTTAGCTAAATCGGCTTAATTTAACAAGTGTAGACCTAGCCTATAAGATTACTTTGGTGGTTAAAGTATCCAATGAGAACTATAAATGGTATACCACATATCTATTTATTCCTGTGATTATTGTATTTCAAGTTGTTTTTTTCTTATTAGCTTTGATTATGTATCCCTTCTGTGTGCCCAGTATTAAAAATAAAAGGCCAAATTATATTATGCCAGCAGCGTATGATAGCAAGTTTCTTGTGGAAGGGACTGCTTTTTCTGTGGTGCTTAACAAATTATAACCTGCTAGAAGCCCCAGAGCTAAATTTACTATAAATTGTAAATAAATTGCACTTATTCTGGTTTAGTACATTTATTTTTAATATGAGTATGTTTGCACTTGCACCTGTCAGACTAAATAAAAATACTTGTGGGTTGAGTTTACTAATGCTAAAAACCTGAAGTTAATCAGTTTTGCTCATATTCCAGTTCCAGTAAAATGGCTGTTTCAGGACACATTTTAGGAATTGCCTCTGATCCAGACAGAGCTTTTCTCAATCATCACAGAAGTCAGAAGATATAGTTAAGTAATTGTTATTTCAGCTGTGACAATATCTTAAGCAGCTGTCATCTTGATTCTCCTGCGCTTTGGCAAGGACATAGAGACAGAAATATAATCAGCAATAGTGAGCGAGTCATTTCTGAAACTAGACAGCCTTGTTCATACTGAAATCTGAACATAAAAGTTAAATACTTTATCTGATGTGAAACTTCAGTCCTGGGAGAGAACCTTCAAACTTGTCATTCTATTTATGGTTAAACTTCTGTTTGTACAAACTGGTAAGCCAAAAACCATGAAGGGTACTCTCTATATCCATATTTTCATTTCACAAAAAAGAGTGAGATCTCTCTCCTTTTAAACAAAGGAGATTTTTCAACAAAAATCTCTAAAATTTAAAACTTAAGCTGGTCATATTTTATATTAAGGTTCCATTTATAAAGTGATTTATAAGTGATTAAAAATGTCAAATTACAGACATGAGTAATAGGTGTCTGGATAGTTAACTTTGAACACATTCTATTGATGTGTTCATATGAGACTTAGGCTCCTATGTATCTCAAAGTGGGACTTAGGCACTTAAGTCCATTAGGCACAGATATTAATGATATTTAAATGCCTAGGTCACACTGATTTCAAAGGGAGTTAAGTTCCTAAATACCTTTGAGCCCCTAGGCTTTAGGCACTTTTCAGGAATTTTAACCTAATAATTTATTTCAAATTCAAGTTAAAATGCAGATGCCTGTATAATATTAGGGAGAATGTCTGTCTGAATTAAAATCTAGAAATGACAAATCACACTAGTCTAGTCCTCCACTAGTGCTGCCTGTTAATGAATGTTCTCTGTCACTATATTCACAAACACATTTTGTTCTCAGTCCCCCTGGCCTGATGTGGCTGGAAGGCATATACATTTTCCTGTTTGGTTCAATATGGGCATGGACTTTGGTTCATCAAGATCATTCTATCACTATAGAGCTATAGAACAGTGAGAAAAATATTTTTACCAAAAACACCTCCCATTGAATGATAGATAGACCGAGGGGTAACGGGTACATTAAACATCTAAGCACACTGTTCTTTATTAAGGATTTGATAGTATTTTAGTGTAATCTGAGGCAACTATTTCCTTCAGGACTAATACCACAAGTGTTGAATACTTTCAATCCCCATTGATTTCAGGACCTCAAAACCATTGAAAAGAGGTCTAATAGATTTTAGATTTGTACGTCTATTGTCCTCATAGCATAGGAAAGAGTAAGAATATAAGGAGAAAAGAAATGAAGTTAAGTTCCTGGTGCTCATCCTTTTTTCCAGAGAAAACAAGTACACTTGGGATCATTCATACACCTATGGAACATGCTCAGATACCACAATGATCGGTGCTGTATTTGTGAATGGACAAATAGATGGCGAGGCAGATCAAGAAGCATGAAAGGAGATTACTAACTATACTTGTAGCTTAAAAAAAATTATGATCAGTAGACTAGAGGAAAATTATGAAAAACATGGAAAGTAAATGCACATTGTACACCACATTTTCAACAACTTTTCACTATGATCTTTAAGAATTAACTGATAATGAAAAATGAAATAACCAAAAGCAAGCAAAGCAAGCACATAATAGTTTCTCTT
This sequence comes from Pelusios castaneus, assembly GCA_007922175.1. NCBI lineage: Eukaryota > Metazoa > Chordata > Testudines > Pelomedusidae > Pelusios > Pelusios castaneus. Next base: position 13,955,513 of record ML685769.1, on the reverse strand, counting down.
CACTGATGTTTTTTAAAATAAAGAGATACATCCCTTCCCTAAAATATTTCATCAAAGTCTTCTTCATCTTCCATCCAGGAAGGGTTAGAAACACCTGGTAGAGATACTACCTACCCAGGGTAAATGATGAGGAACTGATTTTGATTTGAAAAGGAGATTATTTTTCACATGTCCCTAATTGCTCTCAGGACTTGGACCAGGCAAGCAGACCATGACAAAAATGTATTTTCTGGCAGATGGTGAAGCCACAAGAATGTTCAAGCTTATATTGGAACAAAGTTACTTATCTTATACAAGAGGGGGGGAATGCAATTCTTTAACATACTTTCTTTTTCTAGAAAGTATCTAGAATTCTTTTAAAATTGGCAAGAAACTCAATTAACTAGGTAAAAAGTATTGGTTAATATAGTATTTCTAAGAGAGTGAGGAGATCAGGGTCCAAAGGAGAGAAATTTGAATTAAAGAATATACAATAAGTTGAAAAGTCTTGACACATTTATGAAACACAAAACTTGACTTAGTTCACAGACCACTTCAGTATTGATGCTCTCAGACATATTTTCAAGAAATGCTACTGGCCCAACAACTATTCTGGGGACGTACAACAGACAAGTCTAGGATTGTCAGCTAAACAATAAGAACTATTTACAGGAAGAAAAAAAAAAAAAAAAAAAGAGAAAAGGGTAGCCTAAAAATTTCATACATCTTAATATCCAAGAGTTTACATTTTAATATAGGAGCATTCAGGTCTTGAGTCCCAAATAAGCCTTTTTACTTATCGCTTTCCCCTCTCCCATGTATTGTAAACGTTCATTTTACTTTCCACTATTCTATAAGTATTTTAATACGGTAATACTGCATATTTTCCAGTAAACATGAAGGAAATAGCACAGTCATTACCTTAGACACCAACAGTTAATAAATGCAATGGTTTGTTGTGGAATAAAATATTCAGACAGAATATTATTAAAATGTCACAGACTAATAAGTAAAACCATATTTTGCCAAGATCTCAGACTTTTCATGATTGATTTCCACTTTAGGACTAGTTCCTCAGGTGATGTAGATCATCATATCAAAATGATGATCCGTTTAGGTCCATACCCAGTCTCTGACAATGGACCACTACCAGATGCTCAGAGAATGGAGCAAGAAACCCTCTAGTAATGAATTATGGAATAAAACTGCCAAAAAAGTCAGAGGTTGGCTTATGCCCTGAAGCATGATGGTTTATATTTCATATAAAATGATGTATCCTATCCTAGTGTAATTGAAGATGTTCCATAACTCATAATATGGCTAAACCTTCATTAGAATTAGTGTATTAGTACTTGCAAAAACAGTATGTGCTAACTCCTAGCAGTATGGTACATGCAAGGCCACGCTAAGGGGGAAAAGAGCTGCATGCTCTTAAAAATGGCATCTCCCACTCAGTCCTGGACAAAACCTCATCTTGGTTTGTCTCAGTACCCGACGGGGACAAACCTTAGAAAAAGCACTGTCCAACATAAGACCAGACAAATAACCTACCAATCCCTGTCAACTACCTTATGGCAATGAGTTTCACAGATTAATTGTGTTGTGTAAAATATACTACATTGTATTAGTTTTAAATTGTTTTTTAATATAATTGGCTATCACCTTAACTGTTGCCTTAATTTAATTTGACTATCGCTGTTCTTGTATTATGATAAAAGATTAAAAAGACGATCTGATTTACTTTCTTCTACCATTCATTCTTTCACCAATGTGTAATTTTTCTGTTTGGATATTTAAAAAGGTCTCATTTCACTGTCTGTAAGAACAGGAGTCTACCTCCCTGGCTTAGATCAAAAATATCCACAGTTTCATGTAGTATACAGTGTATCCATTTGTTAATACACTCTACCTCTTATTGGACAAATCTCAATGGTTCTATGGGTACCAGAGGTCCCCACTCTGCAGTTTTCTCAGGAAAATTTCTCACTGAAGTCAGTGAAAGTTCTGCCTGAATAAGAACTGCAGGATCAGTCTCTAAAGTGCTCTGGAATCCCTGGGAATGAAAAAGAAAAGAGTAGTAAAAGTCAATATTTTTATTATTTAAAATCCAAGTAATGATATATGTTGCATATTTTAAAGTTACAGATGCACAGTACATTTAAAATTATATATGATACAAGAACAGTGCTGTCCATGATATGCAATCCATTATTAGTAGCACTGACAAATGAAGCATTTATAAATAAATACCAAAGTGCACGGATGCATTAGGACAAAACTTGCTCCATAACAGCATTTTTCTTACAAAGGCACACCAAGCTACATCACCTCAGGAGGCCATATTTGAGGTTGATTTTGTTCCAGGCAGATTTTGCAAAACTAAAACTAAGAATAGGTCAGAAGCAAGGTTCTATTTTATCTGAAATGAAGTGATTAAAAGGTTTTGGTTCCTTCACTCACACAGCAACAAAAACCACCTTTTGTCCTCAGGGTCAAAAGTGTCAAGTATAGGAATCAGGAATCACAACATTGATCATCATCATCATCATCATGTACCTACTGGCCCCAATCAGAGATCAGGGCCCTATTAAACTAGGCACTTTAGCCACCTGTAATTAAAACACAATCCTTTTCTTTCTATTCTTCATGCGTGTTACCCCTGATAAACAGGAAAGAGTCTGCTGGACTTTCTTCCATTAAAGAAAATGGAGAAATTGAATATCCCCTGTACCAGCTAAAACCACCACATTTGGAAAAGATTGACAGTTAAAAGAAGGAACTCTCTCTATCAACTCAGAAATGTGATGGGCATGTTTGTTGTCAATCTTCACCTTGCAAGACGTTGGCAGAGTTGGTTAAAGACTCTGGCTATGTCACTCGTCTTTTTCCTCATCAGTATTCTACAAAGTCATCAAATTTAATGTTATTCGTTTGGTCTCATTATTACATTAACTTTATCTTCTCAGGTAGTTTCACATGAGATAGCAACATTATCTATTCTTTAAAAAAAAATTCACCTTTTGTAAAATTAAAAATCTCTTCTTAGCACTGAATGAGAAGGAGCCAGCTGCAGCTCAAGTCATGGGAAAGTTGGTGGCCAAGAATAATAGCATGGACCAATTTTATTTCACCTAGGATCTTTTACTAGATTTTTTTTCCCGAAAAATGCCCATTTACAGCTGCTTGACTTTCTATTTTTATGTCTTTTCTGTCCCTTTTTCTTTTGTTATGCTTAGTAAATGAACAATGACATTTTATTCGGGGATAAGGCACTACGCTGCATTTATTGTGAATACAAGGATCCAAAAAGCATTCTAAAGCATATGCAATGCATTCATTCACTCACACACCCAGAGTTCTGCAGGAGGAAGAGTTTCCAGCCTCAGCATCACTTGAGTCAAACCACTGGCCAGGTGGATGAGCTTGATGATGGGATAGGGTCCAGTCAGTTGTGATAAATGATCCTTGGAGTTGCAGAAGGAAGCCGAAGTCTCATTTTCTTCACCCTTTTTACAGGGCCCCGACTACGTGCAAGTCTATGAAAACTGCTATGTCATGTTTGATGTGGTACTCTATCACTCACAGATGCAACAAATATGACATGTTTACTGTTCGGTTCCTGTTGCAAGCTTTATCATGCCATGTCCTTTGGTGGTGTAACGGGGATTGTTACCTCCTCTGCTCTTTTCTGTTAATCTTTCTTACATTCTTCAGCCATCTGGATCCCCATTGTTTGGGAACTGGTACCTCTTCCCTCCTTGCATCCTCATCACTTTTTAACCTCTATTCACATTCACTCTTCAGTCACACAAATGGATGCACTAGTTTTTACTAATCAATTAACTCAAATTCTGACAAAGACCCAGGAGATTCTTTCTCCTGAATTTACAATCGTGGGAAATTGCTCGAGGTGGCATAGCGCCATTCTTTTGGTCCTTGGTGCATTACAATTTCAATAAACAATTCTTATCAATTGCTCCCAGTGTTCCTTGGGCTTTTAAAAACAAAATTTAGCAAGACAGTTCATTACTGACCATATTTACAACCGTAAGACTTTGCAACTTAAGGTCAGGGGATGCTACACTACAAAGATAGCCAGCCTCGCTGGCCTTCGTTGAACCCTTTATTTGCTACTCAAATCCAAAAATATTACATTTAGAAGATCACTTAATGTCAGGCAAGTCTATAAGCCTACACACCTTTGACTTTCATCTTTTACTCTATCTTTTGGGATACAGCCTATTGGCCAGATTCTGCTGTGACTTAAAACACATTGATTTTAATGATCCAGCCCTAGAGCATTAAAATCCAGCAGTCCTGCATGGACTATCCTGCTTTCCAAAATGACTCACAGGGATAAAATTAAGTTCCTGAGAAAAAGAAGGTGGTTTCATCTATAGGCTTCAGGGTTATAAAGTAGGACAAAATTAGCCTCTAGACATCTCAGCCTTCAATCAAAAAAACATTTATATAGTAGGCATCTTTCTTTCTCAAGTGACCATAGATATGCACCATTATGAGGTAACAATTTACTCTGTTTCTAGGGCAGCCACAGCTGTAGCTGAAGAGACCCACTCGAGAGAGAGTGAATCTCTGCCACATTGTCATATTTAAAAAGGTAGTGTTTTGACCCCTTGATTGCTGCCTTCTGTGAGTTCCTTACTCCTCTGCTAAGCAGAACTGTTTCCTCTAATAGCTTTGGAGTCCTTTATTGGACTCTTGTTTCCAAAAGCAGGAGCCCTGAGAATGGTCTTTCAAGTGATCTATATTCCCATCCATTTCTTTGAGGTATCACTTGCATACATCCTTGAAAGGCAATTTTGGGCACCTTTAGATCTTTTTCTAGATGCCAATTCACTGTAAAGGATGCCTTTTCGGACGTACCTATCATTCACTGAGCACACATGCCCAAGCAAGCAGAAGTATCTCTGTTTAAGAGTCGTTTGCATGAGTCTACTGGCTCACTTGAGCATCTCAGTGTTGGTGACTCTCTCCCTCCCCTTTACAAAAATTTGATGAGGAAAATGCATATGAATTTTTTTTTCCTGACGAGAGAATAAGTGCACTGATAATACATACATGATGCCTACAGAATTGTGTGTGTTTTCAGTTTATTGTTTTGCCATATCCTCTTGTGCAGCCTAGACATTGTGACAGCTTTTTCTGATGATGTGTTCCATTTCAAGTCAAAGTCGTCTGTGATAGTGGACCCAAAGTATGTGAATAGGTTCAGTGTTTCAAGTTAATATTTACTGATGATGTTGGAGGGTGCTTCTTCAACTCCTTGACACATCATATTACTTTTCCTTAAAGCCTGTATTAAGCCACAAGTATTTGGTAGGCTTTAGAAAACCTGCCCATAAGATTTTGGAGATGGGCTTCTGCATGGTGTGTCACTGCTGCACCATCAGTGAAGAGGAGGTGTTAGATAAGGACCTCTCAAGTCTTGGTTTTAGATCTCAGTCTTTCAAGATTGACCGGCTTCGCATCAGATCTTGTGTGCAAGTAGATTCCCTCAGATAAGGAACCAAAAGCTTGTTTCAGTAGCAAGGAGAAGGTGCTGAACAGAAAAATATTTAACTACATGGTTAATCTTAAGAATATGCTGTGGCGAATGGAGTGTGCTTGGTCACGGGGAGTCCTGCACTTCAGGCCCTGGCAATCAGCTGAGGCATGGCTCTCGCCATGCCAAACTCCCAGTGTTACAGTTCCCCGATGATGCCTCCTGCCCTGGGGTCAGACTCTCCCTCCTGGCCCTGTGCCTGCCCCTCAGCCTCCTTTGCTTCCCTGCCCCCCCCCTCATTTGCCTGGTTGCCCCTATCCTGCCCCACTCTGTCCTTCTGGTGCACCCATGCTCTGCCAACACCATTAGCCCCCGCAAACCCTGATTTTTTGTTGACCCCTGCTCACTGCACCCCCGACATCATTGTGACCACCCCACACCCAGTGTAGCTAGAGGAGCTGGTATTCCTCCCACCCCATATGAGGTCCCTATAACCCTTCCTTCCCAATGCCCTCCTCTCCTGCCTGCAGCCTAGCAGGGAGGAGCTGTTTGCCAGCCTTCCCTCCCCTCCCAAAGTTCCCCCCCAGGTTACACCCTTCTCCCCTGTCAGTCTAGTGGGGGGAGGGGGTTCCCCCTTGCCTTTCCTTTGTCATTGCCCCTTCCCTTGGTGTCCACCCCCATCCATTCCCACAAATGGATATAGATATAGACCCTATCCCTGCTCCTCCAGCCCCCCACTCCTAAGCCTGTTCCCCCGGCCACCTCCGTGGCTATCCCTTTGACAGCTACTTCTACTACCTCCATTGCCCCCACTGGGGCAGGGGCAGGCATGGGAAGAGCCTCCACCTCTGCTACTGAGGCTTCCTTGGTCAGTCGAAAGAGCAAGGGGAAAATGACAGGTATGGGTCCTGCTGCCACTGAGGCCCCACCAGCAGCCGCAGCCTCTTCTCCCCCTGCCATTCCCTCCACCAGCTCTGGAGGCACCTCTGCCCTCAGAGCGTACACCCAGATAGTCGCCAGCCCTCCACCCACCGCCACCACTGAGACATCTGCCCAGGCCATCTCCTCAAATACCATCTTGAGCCCCTTCTTCACCCTGACCAGGAGGCACAGCCTCCATTGCCTCCTGGTAGCAGCCTCACCCCATATCAAGACCTATGTGCAGGCAATGGGGTAGGGAGTGGGGCCCATGGCCATTGCGGTGGCCTCCAAGATGTACTGGAAGGTTGTCTTCTTCCTGGCGTCGAAGACCACCACACAGGAGTCAGTCAAGAAGGGCCTAGTGGTGGAGGGTGTCTATATTCCCCTCAAGGCCCTGGGCTTATGGGTGGTGTTAATCTCCATCCCACCCTTCTTCTGCAACACTGCCCTGCTTCCCCTCATCTTCACCCTGAGGAAGCCCATCTCTGTAATCAGCCCTCTCTCGTTGGGCTGCCAGATCCCCACCCTCTATCTTTCCACCAGCAGGTGCAGATCCAGCTGCCACCAGGGGGATCATGTGACAGAGTGGCATTCGAGGGGTCCTTTATGGTGCCCCATGAAGGGACCCAATATTGTATCCAATTATTCCTCGGGGGAAGCTCAGTGCTTTCTCCACCAGGCCGTGGGGCACGTCTGGAGAGACTGTCCCTGGCCCAGCATGGAGAAAAAGCAACTGGGCCCACCAAGACTTCAGCAGGTGCTGGCCATACCATCATGGAATCATAGGGTTGGAAGGGACCTCACGAGGTCATCTAGTCCAACCACCTGCTAAAAAGCAGGACCACTCCCACTAAATCACCCCAGCCAGGGTTTTGTCTAACCGAGCCTTAAAAATCTCCAAAGATGGAGATTCTACCACCTCCCTAGATAGCCCATTCCAATGCTTCACCACCCTCCTAGTGAGAAACTTTTTCCTAATATCAAACCTTGACCTCCCCAACTGTAATTTGAAACCATTGCTCCTTGTTCTGTCCTCTGTTACCCTCGAGAACGGCCTAGCTCCCTCCTCTTTGGAGCAACCCTTCAAGTAGTTGAAAGTTGCTATCAAATCTCCCCTCAGTCTTCTCTTCTGTAGACTAAGCCTAGTTCCTTCAGTCTCCCCTCATAAGTCATGTGCCCCAGCCCCCTAGTCATTTTCCTTGCCCTCCCCTGGACTCTTTCTAATTTGTCCACATCCTTTCTGTAGTGGGAGCCCAAAACTGGACACAGTATTCCAGATGCGGCCTGACCAGTGTCGAATAGAGGGGAATTATCACATCCCTCGATCTGCTGGCAATACTCCTACTGATGCAGCCTAATATGTCATTGGCCTTTTTGGCAACAAGGACACACTGTTGGCTCATATTCATCTTCCTGTCCACCATAACCCCCAGGTTCTTTTCTACAGCGCTGCTACTTAGCCAATCGGTCCTCAGCCTGTAGCAGTGCATGGGATTTTTCCATCCTAAGTGCAGGACTTTGCACTTGTCTTTGTTGAACCTCATGAGGTTTCTTTTGGCCCAGTGTTCCAATTTGTCCAAGTCTCCCTGGATCCTGTCATTGCCCTCCAGAGTATCTACCATTCCCCCCAACTTGGTGTCATCCGCAAACTTACTAAGCACGCAGTTTATTCCATCATCAAGATCATTAATGAAGATGTTGAATAGAACTGGCCCCAGGACCGACCCCTGGGGCACTCCACTCGTTACTGGTTGCCAACAAGACGAGCCATTGATTCCTGCCCGTTGATCTAACCAGTATTCGATCCACCTTACGGTCCACTTGTCCAACCCATACTTCCTTAACTTGCCGACAAGAATGCTGTGGGAAACCATATCAAAAGCCTTGCTAAAGTCAAGGTATACCACGTCAACTGTTCTTCCCGCATCCACAAATCCAGTCATCTCATCATAGAAGGAAATCAGGTTGGTCAGGCACGATTTGCCCTTGGTGAATCCATGTTGGCTGTTCCTGATCACTCTATTTTCCTCCAAGTGTTTCAGGATGGATTCCTTGAGGAGCTGCTCCATGATTTTCCCAGGGATTGAGGTGAGGCTGACCGGTCTGTAGTTCCCCGCATCCTCCTTTTTCCCTTTCTTAAAGATAGGTACTATATTTGCCTTTTTCCAATCCTGCGGGACCACCCCCATTCACCATGAGTTCTCAAAGATAATGGCCAGCGGCTCTGCAATCACTTCCCCCAACTCCCTCAGCACCCTCGGATGCAGTTCATCTGGCCCCATGGACTTGTGCACATCCAATTTCATTAAGTGTTCCCTAACCTGACTTTCCATCACCGAGGGCCACCCTTCTCTCCATTCCGTGTTACCCCATGTAGTAGCCTGGGAGCTGGCCCTCCCTGTGAAGACTGAAGTAAAAAAAGCATTGAATACTTCAGCCTTTTCCGCATCATCCTCCACAAGGATGCCTGCCCCATTCAGTAAGGGACCTACACCACCTCTGATCCTTTTCTTGTTGCTGATATACTTATAGAACCCTTTCTGTTATCCTTCACATCTCTTGCTAGCTGCAACTCCAATTGTCGTTTGGCCTTTCTGATTTTATCCCTGCAGTCCCGAGCAATATCTTTATACGCCTCCCTTGTCATCTGTCCAAGCTTCCACTTCTTGTAAGCTTACCTTTTATGTTTCAGCTCACTGCAGAGTTCCCTGCTAAGCCATGCTGGTTGCCATCCATTTGCTGTTCTTTCTGCACATTGCCGGTCACCCTGACCACCCAACCTCTGTAATCATCCCTTGTCCATCTAAGTCCGCCTTCACCACCACTCAGGACACGTCATGCCCAGATGAGCAGTCAGGCCCCATCGCCTCCTTCAAACTATCTGTGATGGGGCCCTAACAGAAGAGGGCACTGGCCATGGCGACCACTGGCCCAGGAGAGGGCTCACCCCAAGGGGAGGGATCCTGTCCCCTTGCTGCCCTGCTCTCGTCCCTTCCATCCCAAGTGCCTTCATCCTTGCCACCTGACCCTGCCCCTGCTGACCCATCCTCTGATACCACCTTAGAGGACTGGGTCCCTGTCAAGGGGAAGCGTGGTGAGCAAAAGATGGCCCAGACCCTCCCCCCCCCCAAAAAAGTCACTGCAGGGGGCTGAGGACAATGTTCCCAGTGAGCTTTCACTGCATCCCCTGACGAGGTCCAGCGGGTGGCTCCAGCCAAGGAGTTGATCGCAGCAGCACAAGTGGGCAGTACTGCCCCCCCACCACCACCACCACTAGAGGCCCAGCTAGATTACATCCCTGGGGAGGCTGGGGGTAGAGCTGGACGCACAGGTCCCGACCCGATCCTACCATCTGCATATGCTGCCAGCACCGAGGTGGCTTCTGCCCCAGTGGCAAGCAAGGTAGCTTCTGCTGAGGTGAGAGGGGATCTAGGGTCCATCTTCGCAGAAATTGAGGCCCTGGATCTGACACTTGTTGCCCTGGGGGAGGACACCCCTCAGCCAGAGGGCCTTGATCTGAGCAGCAACCTCCTCATCTTGGCCTCTCCTCTCCCCCCTCTGTCCCCCTCCACCCCACACCTGCTGTCCTTGCCCTTGCCCCAGAGACACCCTGGGTGTTTCCACCGGCCTGGCTGCACTCAGTACCCCGACTACAGCTGCCAAGCTTCCAGAGGGGATGCCCAACACCAAGCAACCAGGCTTTGAAGTTTTGTCCCTGGCAGGACAGATGCCCCATCCCCTTCCTGACTACCCTGACCCCTGTTCCCCACTGTCTGATGCTGAAACTAAGGACGCCAAACCTGTCCAGCACCTTTTGCCCAGCGTCAGCAGGTATCCATCCCCAGATTGCCTGCCTGTGACCACCGTTCCCAGTCAAGGGGAGCCATACCCTGGTGGCTTGGCCAGTGAGGCCCCCACTCCCAGCCCTTTACCCATCTCTCCTCCCACCACCACCTGACACACCCGCCATGCCTGTCCCTAATATTGCCCCAGACCACTCCCCAACCCCTATTGTCACCACCCCTAGCCCCTAATGTCGCCACCCTGGGGTCGTGTCTTTCCCTTTCACCTGCCAACTCCCAGGCGGCAGTATTTGTGCGCCCACTTTTCCCCAGGGCTGCCATCTTTCCTCTGCGCCAATGCCCCTCAGGCCAGAGACTGAGCCAGACAGCGTGGTGCCCATGACATCAGCACCATGTCGGGGCTCTGCACCCTGTCTGTCCACTTCAGCTGCATGTGGGGGCTGCCCTGGGGACCCAACTGAAAGATGATGGGGTGCATTCTGCCCCAGATCCTCTGGTGCTGTGGGAAGCGCTGCGCACATTCCTGGCTGACATATGTGGGGCCAGGAATCAGGTGCAGCTTGCCCTGCAGCACTGGTGGGATCTACATCTCCTCCTCCAGGTTATCAGGACCATACTGAAGTAGGGCAAAGGAACCAAGAGGCGGAACGCCACGGCCTACTAAAGATCCCGCAGCTTCAGTAACCCTCTCATTCAGCATGTGTTTAAAATGCCAAAATTGGAACCCTACAGGTTAAGCTTACATATATACACATTTAAATAGCTAGAGCTGAGGTACATGTGTACACTCTGGTTGAAGCAGGGTATAAGGGTATTTCTTCAGGCATAAGCTTTCGTGCATTCCAGCCCACTTTGTCAGATACAGCTCCAACCCACATGCATCTGACAAAGTGGGTTGGAGCCCCCGAAAGCTTATGCCTGAAGAAATCTGTTAGTCTGTAAGGTGCCACAGGACTCTCATTTTTGCTGTCCACAAACTAACATGGCTACCCCACTGGAAACAGTCAACATGCAACAGGCAATACAAAGTTTTTTTTTTTTTAAATCAAAATTCATTCCTTCAAAAATTAGAAAATAAAGCACTAAATAAAGGCACTGTGTAAGCCTGCCTAGGAATGATTAAACTTTAATTAAAGTTGTCTTAAATGATTCAAATATCTAGATGGAAAAAAACACAGCTCTATTTTAAAATATGCATATATTGGAGAGATTTTCTTACCAGGGTGTATTATATCAAAAGGTATGGCATTTTGAAGCCAAATAACTAATGGAAGCAAAATTTGTGTCTGGCATCTCTCTGCTGACTTTTAAGCAGTTACACCAAAAATGGATTTGAAATGTAGAACCATATTTTGCCCCAAGCTAAATACGCTTACCACCACTCCTGCAGCACAAAAAGAATTTAAAGCCACCTTAAAGGAACAGCTTGAAACTTCCCTTGAATAGGGGAACTCTGGGTGTAGACCTGACTCTCTGCCACTTGCATCTGCTCCCTGGAGTACCGTTTATGCTGGGGCAGGAGAAGACATGGCTGAAGCGTGCTTCATCCTGGACAAACCTTGCCGACATGGTGCTATCTACTACAAGAAAAGAGGCAGGAAAATGGCAAAATGATACCCTTGCTTCTTTTTTTAGATGCATCAAGCAGAGCTCTGGTTACCTGAGAAATAAGCCTAGAATTCTTCAATTTGTTAGCTTCCATTTGTTACCAAATGCTAATACTTTTTCCAACAAAGTCAGTGGAAGCAGGATTTGGACCATAATAGGTTGACCAAAAACAAACATACATCTTTCTAAATAATATTTATCAAGAGGCTGACATAATCCTACCAACATCTATGTCATGTAAATTCACCATAACACACTACATTCTCTTCCCCCTTTCCCGCCCCCACTCCCATGGAAGAGTGAACATTTCTGAATCAGTTTTGTCATTTAACTGGATTCCACTGTTGAAAGATTTTTTCCAGTACTTATGGCTACTTTTAAAACAGTTTTAAATCTAGTCCGAATTCTGCACCTTCAGTTAGAAGGAAGTTTAGCTAACAATCATTGATTAAATTTCAAGATATAAACGTTCTTTATTTTGAAAAAAGAAACTGTTTAGAACAGCACTAGCAAGTGAAGTTTTAATCCTGCTCCAAGTACAAGGTGTCCAATACATAAATTCCACATTTACCCAATTTCCTAGGTTTTCCTTTATTGATGAACAGCAAAAGCTAAGTATAGGGAGATAATGCAGCCTAGAATAGGGCACTAGAATGGAAGTCAGGAGATCTAACTTTTCCATTGGCCTGTAGGGTCACCTTGAAAAAGACCCTTATTTCACTGTGCCTCAGTCTTCTAATACATAGGACAGGGTTAATGATACTAACTTCCCTGGTAAAGTGCTTTTTTTGATCCCTGGACGATACAAGTAAGGCCTATAAAAGCATAAGCATCTTCCTGAGTTTGACTCTAACTAGTTTGTCTGCAGGACATCTTCTGTTTCCAACCCTATCCTTAATTTCCTGTGAGTCAGAGCAACACTCCAACCCCTCATGCTTCTGGATTGAAGTAAATAGGACCCCCCCCCCCGCCCTGACCGGAGTGAAAAGCTACACCACCAGAGAATTTCATGGTCCAATACCTGACCCATTTAAGTCAATTTACTTCTAGAACCTACCATCCTCTTAATAGGAACTCCTGAAACATAATATATTCTCTCTATTGTAAAAATTAGTTATGGGGAAAGATTAAAAAAGCTAATTAAATTAAAATTTCTGAATTAATAGCCTTCATGTTAATAATTCAGTGGCTTCAAATTAACATGAGCTCCATGACAGCTTAATTTTCTGATGAGTTAAGCAAATGTATATATTCATAGACTTTACTGCATTTCATTAGTTCTAAATAGTCAACAGTTAGGAGTCTAACCATACCATGCATGCTATTCTTGCAGTATTTCAAATTCAGTATATTATAACTAGCCTACCAAACTATCAGCAAAATGGAGTAAAAAGGAAAAGAAAGGCTCCTGGATCCACAACATGAGCATCAGTGCATGATAGAATAGTTGAGAGGCCTTGGTTATTAGTGGAGGTAAGTCACTAGCAAAGGTATGTAGTAGGTTACTCTCAAAGCCCACCTTTTAATACTGCTCCTGAAACGAGACTAACAGGTATCTTTATGAGAAGGACAAGGTGGGCGACAATATTTTTTACTGCACCAACTTCTGTTGCTGGAACAACAGCTTTATTGATGCACAGTCAATGGACCAGAGAGATTGAGGGTGAGAATGGTGTCAGTAAACTGGTGGCTACGCACCAGTTTGCAGGTGAGACACCCATGATCCAGTCCCCTGCTGTGATCACTCTGTTTACCCACAGTAGAATAGCTTCAATAGGAGAAACTGAGGGAGCCCCACATCAGAATACCTGATTTGTTAATGTTTAAAGCGCTCTAAGAGTTGGCAGATCCCTGTCCAAATCTTTACTCTCAATGAGGCAGCAGGGGAAATTGAACATGAGTGTACCGTAAGGTGGAGAGAAAACTGGCTAGATCAACGGGCTCAGCAGGTAGGAATCAATGGTTCAATGTCTTGTTGGCAACCAGTAACGAGTGGAGTGCCCCAGGCGTGAGTCCTGGGGCTGGTTCTGTTCAACATCTTCATTAATGATCCTCGATGATGGGATAGATTGCATGCTTAGTAAGTTCGTGGAGGATACCAAGCTGGGGGGAACGGTAGACATACTGGAGGGCGTGGAACTGGATTCAGGGAGACTTAGACAAATTGGAACATTGGGCCAAAAGAAACCTTATGAGGTTCAACAAGGTCAAGTGCAAAGTCCTGAACTTAGGACAGAAAAATCCCACACCGATCGGCTAAGTAATAGCACTGTAGACAAGGACCTGGGGGTTATGGTGGATGGGAAGCTGGATGAGAGCCAATAGTGTTGCCAAAAAGGCTAATGGCATATTGGGCTGCATCAATTGGAGTGTTGCCAGCAGATCAAGGGGTGTGATTATTCCCCTCTATTCGGCACTGGTGAGGCCGCATCTGGAATACTGTGTCCAGTTTTTGTCTCCCCACTACAGAAAGGATGTGGACAAATTAGAAAGTCCAGTGGAGGGCAACAAAAATGATTAGGGGGCTGGGGCACATGACTTATGAGGAGAGATTGAAGGAAGTAGGCTTATTTAGTCTACAGAACAGAAGACTGAGGGGGAATTTGAGAGCAACCTTCAACTACCTGAAGGGGTGCTCCAAAGAGGAGGGAGCTAGGCTGTTCTCAATAGTAACAAAGGACAGAACAAGGAGCAATGGTTTCAAGTTGCAGCTGGGGAGGTCAAGGTTGGATATTAGGAAAAACTCTCTCACTAGGAGGTTGGTGAAGCATTGGAATGGGTTACCTAGGGAGGTGGTAGAATCTCCATCTTTGGAGATATTTAAGGACCCGTTAGACAAAACTCTGGCTGGGATGATTTAGTGGGAGTGGTCCTGCTTTTAGCAGATGGTTGGACTAGATGACCTCATGAGGACCCTTCCAGCCCTATGATTCTATGAACCTAAGGGTCTTATTTCTACAGCACTGGGACCACGTTTCCGCAATATGTCTAGCGCACTTCAGGCACTTAAAAATAATTAATAGTAAATTGCCATGACTGTTAGTCAAACTTCTTTCATAACCACATAACTGGCACTTGTTGGAAATAGATAACTAAGGGCTTCATTTCTGGTAAATATCCAAGAGTCATGTGACCTATACTTAGCCTGCCCCCAAGTTTGGCACTTTGCAGTATTATGGGAAGGAATCATAATTTAAGGGGTAGCCTAAAACTATACTTGCTTGACCTCAGAGTTTCTGCCTCAGAATTAAATTCCTAATGATTTCTTAGATACCACCATTCTCCCACCAAAATGTCTTCAGGACTTTTGGTATTGTCCCTGTAAAAGTAACTCTAGCAGGGGCAGCGTTTGCCTGCCCCACCACTTGAGCCTGAATGGGTGAGGTAGTGAAACCACCTGGGAAAGCCTGCAGGAAAGGACTGATGAGGAGCAGCTGGGTGGCTCCCTGAGCCAAGCCCTATAAAGGCTCCCAGGTAAAAGCTCAGGAAGGATGTGAACCAGCAAGCTCCTGAAAGAAGGGCACTTTGAGCCAAAGGCTGCTGGAAAAGGAGGCAAGTGACCTGCCCAGAGGGAGGTTGGAAGCTGCAGAGAAAGGCGGCTGCCCAGGATAAGGGCTGGAACCAAGAAGCCCCTGAGCCTAAACAGAAACTGTATATATCTGGTGGAGGGAACACTTTCAAATAAAGTGGATACCTGGGTGTGTAAAGCGCTACAGTGTTTAACGTCCCCCCTCGGGGTGTTATTCATCAAGGGGTGCGCTCAGACGAAGGGTTCTTTGTCCACCGGGATAATAGCCCGGCCTTGATCTGATGGAAGGGAGGAGGCACTAATAGGTACATTAGTGGTCAGGGGGGCCAAATAATAGAGGGTTAAACCGATCCAGCCGATAACCCAGACAAACATCATAAGAACTGAATACTGTTCCCATAGGAGAAGTAGTACAGAGGGGTAAGAGAGATTAACAGTAACAGGGGAGTATCAAAGAAATCAGGAGAGTTATGACCAAATGATATTTATTATTGTTCATTATGAGTACCATGAGCCTTAAGCGCTCTTTAAAGAAATATCTAGTTAACAAATTTTGTCAGTTACAGAGTTCACTGTTTTACTTGTTATGCTGTTATGCTGCAGCAGGTCTTAAAGACAAAAATTTAAAACTAAATGCACATTAGAACTGAAAGTTTATTGCTAAAGCTATTCTTATTATACTGCGTCTGCCCCTACCTTTAAAGGGGATAGCAGTCTAACCTACCTGTACTCCCAGGCCGGGGTGCTAAACTACTTGGTCCCTAGCCTTAGCCCGATACCTCTTACCAACCTAGGTTCGGGGAATTAACTTCTAGTTTATCCAGTTGTTAAAAGAACAACCTTCCTGCTGCAATCCCATTAAGGGGACTGAGCCCTACACGTCCCTAACTGCAATTACTGTTTCAAATACTTATGTTCCATATACCTGTATTCATATACCTGTAGCTACTTTGAACCAGCCTTCACCAAGGCCTATTGTACTGTCTCAACACTCACCGAATTCTCCACCAACGTGTCAGTATCGTCACTCTCGAGGATCAGGTGCTGACCTTTCTCTGGTGAGCTCAGATCTACATGCCAGTCCAGTCACCTTTAAGACCAGGCACTGACCTTTCTCTGGTTTTGGCTATGGACAGAGCCCACTGGCTATCGTAGCCGAGGCCACAGGGCGTCTTGACCCTGTCCAGCCTACTGTCTGATTTGCCTGTCTCTGGGGCTGATTTTTATAGGGTTTTTGCCCCCCAAGCCCCTCCTGTTGTAGCAGAGATTCCCACATTTTTCACCCCTTTGCGACATAGCCCCTCAGTTCCCATATGCTCTTTGAGTCTTTGCAACATTGCTATCAGTTCCCATACGCTTCTGCGCCTTTGCAACATTGCCATCAGTTCCCATATGCTTTCTGCAGGGAGCTCCTTGCAACATTGTTGAGTATTCAAGGCTGCAGGTGCACGCTATGTGACGTCCGAGTTCCTGGCATAGGTTCATATGAGCTGTTATGCTAAGGCCTTTGAAAACTGGTTCAGGCTTGGGCCTATACTAACAAACTATTAATTCTATAAAATCAAAAATATAGCTTCCCATTCCTAAACCCACTTTCTACAGGGTGTTCATAGGGTGGAGGACCAGAGCCAAAGATGGTGAGTGCAGACCCCATTACACAGACATTGAAAAAAGAAATCAAAGAAATAAGTGATAATCCTGACAGGTTACATGCAAAACAGTTCTTAAATCCTTGAGCCCCATCATTGTCTGGATTCAATCAAAAGGTAGGGGACATGCTATTTTCCTGATATTTCAAAATTTAAAATATCAGGATCATAGACTACTAGGGTTGTACAAGACCTTAGGAGGTCATCTACTCCAACTCCCTGCACAAAGCAGGACTAATCCCAACTAAATCATCCCAGTCAGGGCTTCGTCTAGCCACATTTTAAAAACAGCTAAGGATGGAAATTCCACCACCTCCCTAGGTAACCCATGCAAGTGCTTCACCACCCTTCTAGTGAAAAATTTTACCAATATCCAACCTAGACCTCCCCAACTTGCAACTTGAGACCCTTGTTCCTAGTTCTGTCATCTACTACCACCACTGACAACAGCCTTTCAAGTAGTTAAAGGTTGCTAGCAAATCCCCCCTCATTCTTCTGTTCTGCAGCCTATACAAGTCCAGTTCCCTCAGCCTCTCCTCCTATGTCATATGCTCCAGCCTCTTAATTATTTTTGTTGCCCTCTGCTGAACTCTCTCCAATTTGTCCACATCCTTTCTGCAATAGGCAGCCCAAAATTGGACAGAGTACTCCAAATGTGGCATCACCAGTGCCGAACAGAGGATAATAATCACTTACCTCAATCTGCTGGCAATGTTCCTACTAGTGCAGCCCAATATGTCACTGGTGGTCTTGATAATAAAGGCATGCTGTTTCATATGCGCCTTCTTGACTCAACAGGGGGCAGAAAAAACCCACATGCCACTAAACAAGATTTTCTGGGGAATTTCAGAGTTAGCTTGCCTAACACTGACAGGATCCCACAGTTGGCAGGTAAAGGTTTTATTTCTTGAGGAAAGGGCTGCTTCATCTTCTCTAAGGTGGGGAGAAGGTGGCAGGGAGATTCAGGACAGGTTAACTGCACAATTTAGAATTTCCAGGAATTTGTAAATGTAACAGATGAAAATATAACTGGCAAGAATTTCAGGATATTTTTAATTAGCAAAGAGTTACCTGGCTTTTTGTCACATGATGAGAGACTGGGAAAACAACCAGCTCATTTGAATCAGTTAGTAGAATAGCTTAAACCAAACTGTAAAAAACAAACAAAAAAATA
This sequence comes from Pelusios castaneus, assembly GCA_007922175.1. Taxonomy (NCBI): domain Eukaryota; kingdom Metazoa; phylum Chordata; order Testudines; family Pelomedusidae; genus Pelusios; species Pelusios castaneus. Next base: position 13,937,347 of record ML685769.1, on the reverse strand, counting down.
GGATAGTGCTGTGGTTGCACACAGATGCAGGCACACATACACACAAGCCATTCTTTAGCCAACAGCCATACTTGGCAGTAGAACAACTGCCAAACTATCAATAATTACTCAAACTTGTTTTGAAAAATCCTTTTGGATTATTTTTGGTGTAATATGTCCTCAGGAAGAGGGTGAAAAACTCAAGAGGCTCTTTGGAACTGGTTTGATGTCCTATACCTCATTTAGCGGGCATTAGTTAACTATGACATTTTTTCCATTTTGAAGTGTCTGATAAAGTGTGATCTCTCCCATGAAAACTCATGAGATAAATAAATGAGTTAGTCTTTAGAAGTGCCACAGGACTCCTTGTTTGTTTTGCTGAGCTAGACTAAACATGGCTGCCACTTTGGAACATGATCTTTTACTTTGTTAGCAATCAAACCAGAAACATTACTAGTGTATTTACACTAAAGCATGGGAGCTTAAAACTGCTGAGTTCAGGGTGGTAGTTTTAAAAATAAACAAACAAAAAAGATTGCCATCCTGCTTAAAGATGCCACCTGGAGAAAGAATTAAATAGATACTGGGATATTAGAATTAAAAAGTAGACCCAACATCAGACAGAGTGAGTGAACAAACATGAAGGAATGCTGCTGATATATTGGAGAATAACTTCTAGTTTTTATTTTTACTGTGCTTGCTAGGTCTTTTAGATATACTGGATTGTTTGAACAACATGTTCTGTGACCACAGGGCTGACCCTAGCTTTAGAAGGTATGGCCATTTGGCACAGGCCAAGGAATTACAAACAAATATACTGGCACTGAATATACCAAAATAAGCTATGACTTTATTTTTTTAAAAGAAAGCTGTTTTGTCTGGAACAGCTAAAGCACAACTCCTTGCTTATCTAATTGGGAATACCTTGATGATCCCCAAATGGCTTCTCATAACTTTGGAGGGCATGATTCACGTTTGCTGAAGACTCAGTATTGGCAATAATGGGGTTGCAGGACAGATGACAATCTTGAATGGGAGAATTGCACTAAAAGTGGAAGTGACCCACCCAACATTGGAAAGTGTAATAAAATAAATAATAAATAAAGCTCATGCAATAAATAAATCTGTTAGTCTTTAAAAGTGCCACAGGACTCTGTTTTTCTGCAATAGACTAACACGGCTACCCCTTTGGAACCGGCAAAAAAAGTATCAAGTGGAAGGTGAACGTTCTCATGTCTGAGAATCTATATGTGTTGAATCCTAGAAGATCATACACTCCACACTGTGTATTGTAGAATTCCAGGAATATGAATACCCAAGTTTTAATGCTTAAACTAAAGAACATTTCAGTCTTTTTGGCTTGTCCTGTATATAAAAGTTTCTCTAACTTCTGTATTTTCCTCCAAGTTCAGAGATTGCTTTCACGGTACCATATATTTACAAGGTGCTTTACAAACACAGGCTAAGCCACTTTATCAATTAGATGTACTTGCAATAAAAGCACAGCTGCCTAGTAGAGATACTGGTTTGGGAGGACTGAATAAATGTTGCTACTTTTATGAGCAACTGGCAATATGGGGGTTCTATTTGACCCCCCCTTCAAGGAAAGGAGATAGAAATTGGGTAGTGGAAAGATCTCATTAATGCAAATAGAAAAGCTAGCCATTTCAATGAATTTTAAATATACACAAGCTTCCAGGGATCCCCTGTCTGCGGACTGCCGGAGAAGACAGCCTCTGGCACTCCAGACAGGGGAACTTCCGGTGATCCCCCTGGTCGCGGAGTGCCAGAGGCTGTCTTTTCTGGTGCTCCACAGACAGGGGATCCCTGGAGGTTCCCCTGTCTGCGGACTGCCGGCAGCTGTCTTCTCTGGTCAGCCGCTGACAGCTCCCAAGACAGGGGAGCCCCGAGGAAGAGAGCTGCCAGCTGGGGCCCCATTGTCCCCGAGCTGCAGCTCCCTTCCCACAGCCCCACGTCAACTTAAGGAATTAAGCAGACCTAGGGCACCCACACCAGTGTTAGGTCGACTTAGACCTTAAGTCAACCTAACAGGCGGTAGTTATTAATTCAACTTACGGATGCCTTTAAGGTGACTTAATGAAAGCCCAGTGTGGACATGGAGTAATTTAGGTCAATTTAAGCATTCTTAAGTCAACCTAAACTGCTAGTGTAAACATAACCAGAGATATTTCCCTAGTTACATATTGTTCTAGGTCTTCAGACCTTGGGTAAGTTTATCTGAATCCAATGGCTTTGGAAGTGCTTATGCACAGTACCAGTAAGTGCTTTGCTTACCAGGGCTCCCTGGGTGGCATCAGGAACAGTATATTCTAGAGTCATTTCAACCAAACAGCACCAGAACTAGCAAAATGTAGAGCAGAAATTAACCATACTTTTGGTTTAAGTTGTCAAGAAAAGCTTCCTGCCCTTTATTGCTTGATCTGATAACTCTGTGCTGACTAATTAATTATTTTTAAAGTCCTTATCTTCAGCCTTTCCCTTAATTTTCCTTTACTGGTAACTGGCCTATCACAAACTAATATGTCTGCCCATTTTATACTTTTTTCTATTTTCCTAATTTTAGAAAAATTCAGCTCATCTTCTACAAGGGAGAAAGATTAGATGGTATATTAAGCTTCTTGTCTATATTCCTTGTATAAGATTCTACAACAGACCAGTTTTATTTTAAGTGGCTGAATTTCACTGAAACATGCAAGTTTTCTCTAGAAAGCCACCTAAAATTCATTCAGGATATCTGTCTACTTATTCAAATCCCACAATGAAAACATGGGGGGGGGTGTTTTTTTTTGTTTTTTTTTTTTTTTAAAAAACAGACACGCTGACCTGAAGGGGTAGCTATAAGTAGATTCTATTGCTGCAGTAACAGCCCAGCCCTTTAATGCAAGAAAGTGATTTTTCTGGAGTGGGGGGTGGGAGAGAGAGAAAATATGGACTCTGGGACAAATTCACCCCAGATCCAAATCCAGAGCTGATATATCAAGTAAGTATTTGGCTGCTTTTTTCAGCCTTCCCATCTTGCTTAATCTTTTCTCTTTGGCTTCATCTGGCATCTTAAGAAATATCATATTCTATTCCATTCTTGTCCACCTTCCTCTGTGGGTAGTGTGTTTCCACTCAGATGATGTAAATAAGTACAGCATAAGCTAAGTCACTGAACCCCCTAGCGGAAAATGAGACTCTTACAGAGAGCATAAATAGGACACACTAGTCAGGTTCCAGCAGACTTGCAGATGTGGGAAAACAGAGACTAGTCAGAACTTATCAGAACCAGAAGAGGTTTTGTAGTTAACTGTACAGGATACATTTGCAGTCCGTTGTTCTTGTCACCTTATTTAAAAGATGCATGTATATGCAGAGACAGCTCACTTTATGTATAAATACTGCAGAAGAAAGTATTCATGAACTTGCAAATAAAGCTGTAGGCCTGGCAAGGCCATATTCAAAACATCTCTGTTCACTTGCCAGAAACATTGGTATGAGTGAATCTGTTGACAAATAATGTTAGTGAAAAGCAAGAGCACCACAAATATGTGAATTCAATTTACTACATTCATGAGTGTCCATGCAGACCCCTCAAAAGCCTTCTGTGAAGGAAGAGTATTCTTATTTCTGTTTTTAAAACCATTGTATTGTGGATTCCATCTGTGTTAATCAGAGGAAACAATTTTTTAAAACTATAGGCCAAAACTTTCAAACTTGGATGCTCAAAGCTAAGCAGCTTAAGTCCACATTTAGATACATAAATAAGTTGCTGCAGTGTCAAGAAGTGCTGAGAACCAACAGTTCCCGTCAAAGTCCATAGCACTGTAATGGAGGAGGTTTACTTAACACATCTGCCTAACAGTAAATAATTAAGATTATTAAAATATTGTCCTTAAAATTTTTGGCAAATATACAAACCCTACCCAGGCATAGTCACAGGCATACCTTTTGGTTACTGAATGAGCTAAGAATCAGGTTTCAAAAATGGCTTATCTGTAGTGTGAATAGAGATTCAGATTGTTAAAGCACATTACGTCAGACATTGAAGCCAAATTAATGCATTTTTTTTCCTGAACCGTATTCATTTAGAATGGGACTGTGCAGCAATTGGAAAATGTCAAATCGCTAAAATAGTCTTTAAACATTCACAAACAATGCAGTGTACAAATGCGAGGCACACCAACTTCAATCACAAATTAATAAAAGCCACTTCTAACACTTAAAAATATTCCTCACTTGTTATATGTTTTCAAAGTATTTTTAAAGGAGGAAAAACCTGTCCATTTTCTTTCACGTCTGCTTACATCCTCCACTAACAGAACAACACTAATTTAACTAACATCTGTCTGGATGTTTATGCTTTAGAATTTATATATTTTTTCATTTGTTTTAAGTAATATTCAGATGGACTTGACTATTCTTTTGAAGTAAAATTAATTCACAACTTCAAGCAAACCCATAGGACTGTTTACATTCTACAAATTGCTCTAGTCCATCTGTTTATTTGTCTGTGCAGTAGGGAACCTTTGAGCGCACCAGCAGGGTCTACCTGGAAAGTTTCAGTCACTCACTTTCATGGAACATTCCCCATATCCTCTATCAGACTTTCTTCCACAGCCTACAATGGTGAAAGTTAGTGTAGTTAGACTGCAACGCAAGTTTGATACATTATCTTTTTTTTTTTTTTTTTTTTTTTTTTTTTTTTGCAAGAACTATAACTAATTCATAGTACGTTATCTCAACCCAAGAGGCACATTATAGCACAAGGAAATTAAGTGACCTTCACCTTTAACATTCAGATAATAAAAAAGTGAAACATCATGGAGTCTAGTAGAAAGACATTCAAGTTAAGCAAGACACCGGATGACCTGGATTCCAACAATATCCTGACTCACTATGCGACGCTGAGCAAGTTACTAACCTGTACCATATAGATAAGGGCAGCTAATGATACCCACCATCTTAGAGCCCTTTGAGTTCTACAAATAAAAAAAGACTATATATTAATCATTATTTCTCTATTGTAAATATAGGGATGAAAATGACATCTATGCAAGGTATTCCCATTTTTATAGGGCTTCATTATAGCAGTTTGTAAGAGTAGAAATATTTGTTAAATTCAAGACAAATTAGAGCAAAAGTGCCACCTAGTGACATATACCCACAATGATTTCAAGTTATTTGGGAATATATAAAAATATAAACCTCCCTTTTTCCGTAATTTAATTGAGTTCATGATGGACTATAACAAAGGAATCAGACACTTTCAGATACCTGTGGTAACCTGTATGACGGCCCTCACAGGATTCTTTCTAGGGAAAGAAATTTTTGCCCCCTCTTCTGCTTCTTTAAAGCAAGATTTATCATTTTTAAATGTCAGCACATGCAGGATGGACTGATGGTGGCAAACTCACTCTTCACTGTGACCACCTTCTGGTGAACAGAATCAAAACTTCCTTAAATCAAACCCAAGGCATTGTATTTCTAAAAAACATAATACAATGCAGTGAACAGGACGCAGGGATTGGCAAGGACTGAACATCACTACCAGAAAAAAAGCAGACCCTTCCTTCCTTTAAGGCTACTTTTATTGTTACAATGGCACAAAGCAGACTTAAAACCTGAGTGACCAGCCGAAAAAAATAAATCTGCTAATGTCAAAGGTAAATCCTTGACTTGCAGGGAAATGACAGAGCTGACCCACACCACAGCTCCTGATGTAGGGATGTGTGGGGTAGCTGCTATACTCCTTATAACCCTAAGAGGTTGCTGCTGCAAAGTATCAATTAAACCAGTCTGATCTCAGAAAGCCATGAAGATCAGAGAACTATGAAGGTGGCATACCTTTGCCACCCACCACATTGCATACAGCCACATTTGCTCCCTTTTTATCCAACCACTTAGAGCCATTCATTGACTGGATCCCAGGCCTTCAACCATTATGCTGATTGAACTATTGTATTAATTGAAAATGCTGTTGGGTATCAAGCAACATATCAGATAAGGGCTTTTGTTTCTCCTGTTGTCTCATTATCACTCCTGATTTACAGTGCGTCTTTCAGACTGCACATGTACAAAAGAGTGAAGTGCTGTAGCTGGTTGTCTTCACTCTCTTTAATGGGGGGTCACCTCCACTTCCCTGCTCCACCCAGCTCAGCTCACAAAACAAATTTAATTTTCTACTCAATACTGCTGGCTAACAGCAATAGCTTTTTCAAAAAACACTACAAGTTCATTCACAAAATTAAAAAAAAAAAAAAAAATCACAGGGAAAACTATTCACTTGTTATTCCAGTAGATTCTGGACCATGAACATTTAATATCCTGTTTCTAGTATGTTATTGGCCAAGAGAGCCAAACTCACATAGCCCTCCATTGGAAGACTTGAAATAGTATAATTTTTTTTGCAAGTTAAATCAACCAATGGTATCTTCCTACAGAAGGGAGAGTAAGCAAGGACTGAGAATGAACATTGCCATTAAATTGTACAGAGCTGCATTACAAATTATTACTTTTCCTACTCAATCCAATGCTTTCAGACATTTTGCATAGTAAATCACTAGCAGCATCTCTAAAGATTTCCTTGAAATCTTTAAACATTAAACCTTGTAGCCTTTAAAATGAAAAAATACTGATTATAATCGTTTTAAAATCACATTAAACCCCAAAGAATCGTTGTTTTTATGTTTTAATTCCCACAACCACCCTTTTCTCTGGGAATAGAGAACCTAGGTAGCCAGACATTGTGAACAAAATATAGCTAGAACTAACTAATATATGAACTCCCCATTCTTGAATAACGGCTGGGTTTTTCAGTTGAATAAATAAGCAACCTTATTTTTCCCTCCTGTCCATGAACTTCTGCAGAAGATGAGTGAGTCAGGCTATACATTTCTTTTGATCTTTATTATAGGTTTTTATTTCTTATCATGGTTTCAGGCATCAGACCTCTTAGGGTGCCCCTCATCCCTTTCCCTGATGTGGACCAATGTTCAGCAAGCCAGAACAGAGCTCTGAATTAGACAGGGAAAGAAATGTAATGTAACTCTGAAGGAGAGGAGGTTGTTTCTATAAAGGTTCAGATCCCTTGCTAAAATAATTCATTATTTCCATTATTTTGAATGGCAGCCTGCAAGCAGAGTGGAGTGGCTTGTCATAGACGGTCAGATAAAGCAGGGCATTTTAGGAAGACTGAAGAAAAATGTATTTGCTGGAAGCACTGGAAGGGGAGAGTGATGAGACAAGATGACGAAAATGAGGGGAAGAAATGAAGGATTAGGTGAGGCAGGTGAAAGTAAAGTGAACAGAACACAGAACTAATGATTACATATGCCATATTCTCCAAGTGAGAAGCAATAAAATACCGACAGGGCAGTCATATTCTGCAGTTACAGGCATATCTGAATGGTCTTCAAGAGTAGTTCTATGTTATGTTACTTACTACATATTACTGTATCACAATAATCAGCCTGGAGCTGAAAAAACATAAATAACTGGTGAGGGCCACATCCAAACTAGAACATTTTACACAAGCACAAATGGGGGGGGGGGGGCAAAGCACTCTTACTCAGTCCTCCGAGCTGGGCAGTCAGACTCAGCATATGCTAGGCTGTTTATTTGTGTTATGTGGGGTCTGAGGAGTTGTTTGTTCTTAATTTGGGAAATTTATACCAAATGCTGAATGATGGAGCTGATCCCAAAGAAGCCGGCTGCAAGCTAAGGAGTTCAGCTGTGCAACATTGCAATCTGCACCACAGGATGTGGAACTAGCCACCTTCCATTGTATTATGGATGTGTGAATTGTTTTCTGTGTGAATTAGATTATAAATACTGGAGAGCTGGTACATTATGTCCTTATTTGTTAAGCCCTGAGCACACTACCACCATATTACAGTGTATTAGTAATTCCAATGAATTGTGTAGATGGGATTGTTGAATTTGCATCATCCCATGTTAATTTACAAGTATGATTGTGAACACAATCTAGTCTCAGTTTGGCTAACAAACTGCATCTAAACTCTCTGTCAATTATTCTTACAATTGACCACAACAATAACCAAGTATTAACCAACCACATTTCTTATTAAAATAAGCCAATCTTAAGGTAAGAACAAAATTGGTAATAATCTATGTGATGGGCAATTTACTCACCATTAAATGGTGCCTCCTGGTCATTCAGTCTGATACCCCTTCCAGCTGTCACACACCGTGACTTCTTAGCCTGTAGGCCCCCCCCATCTCTCCAGGAACTACAGCATCCCCTTTGTAACTCAGACCTCTATTCAGGACACTATGCACAATCTCCCCTCAGTATCAAAGTCTTTCTTCAACAGCCTTGGGCAGTCTTTCCCTCACTGCTAGTAAGGAAACCCAGACCCACCTTCTACTCCAGATTCCAGCTCAGGGCAGCTGTAGTCAATAGCCAAGGTCTGCTTCCTTCTAGACTTTCCTGCTTCCCCTGAGTCTTTTCCTTTCCATCTGGTACTTCCCCCTTGGAGTTATCAGCCTCTCATCTCCCTTCTCCCAGAGAATCACCATGGCCTACTTGGTCTTTATAGTCTCTTTTTCACCAAACACTCCTCCCCTCTCCTAGGGAATGACTGAAAACTACCTCCATCTAGTCTCCTTTGCTTCTAATTTCTTGTCTTTACATAAGCATCACTTGTTCCCACATAATTGAACTTCCCCTAATTAGGGCTTTCCTCCAGGGCTTAATTCTACCAGAGAGCAGCCTAATGATCTGATTAGGCCCACTTGGCCCAATTCAGCTCTTGCAGGGCCAGTGTCAAGAATACACCCCATGCCAGTCTGTTTTTTAAACCAGATATTTTACCATGTTTAGATTATTTTTTTTCAGAGGAAAGAAAAACAAGATAAGGAACATTAAGACCCAGATCTACAAACACAATTCCCAATTTTGGCTCCACCATGATACACAAAACTTGCACTAAACCCCATAGTCACCTAAACTTACTCAGTGCCTAAGTTTCCAGGGTAAAAAGTTCCTCACTGCCAATGTTTCTGCCTCTGGGCTTATGTGCCACTGCTTCCCTCGAAATGTCTGGATGCCTGTTTCCTGCCTAAACCACAAACCACAGGGGAAAAGCAATATTGGTCAGCCTAGATTGCACGTAGGGCCTTTTCCAATAGGTATGATCAAATGCTGCCTACTGGATTAGGCCCCATTCAATATTTAGCTGGAAGAGGTGTCAGTCTTATAACTGTTGGCCAGTGGGTAGTGCATTCACTTGAGATATGAGAAGTGCAGGTTCAAATCTCCCTCTCTGCCATGGGGGTAAAGAAAAGATTTGAACAGAGGTCTCCTGCAGCTTAGGAAACTACACTAACCAGTGAGCTCTGAAATATTCTGATGATGGGTTCTCCCAGTCTGTCCTGTTGAAGCTGCTTTTCTGTAGATTAAATAATGAAAGGGTAATTAGAGCAGAGGGACTGGCCCCTGGGTCTTTCATTTCCCAGGTGGGTGTCCTCACCAGTGGACAAGAGAATTATTCTCTTTCCATCATCCAATGACTGTTCTACTATGGATAAACTCTTAAATACCCATTAAGCCAAAGGGTGAGTAAGTTTATAGTCCAGTGATTAGAGCACAAACCTGGAACATGGGGAACTAAAGGCTAAATCCACCTGCTCTAATCACTCTTTCATAGTTAATCTACTAACAGAGCAGCTTGAATCAGAGAGACTGAGGGAACCCCGCTTCAGAACATCACATAGACCAGTTGTTTAACCAGTCTTCTGAGACATCCATGTGTAATTCCTTCTTCCAAATTTGCCAAGAGGGAGAATTAAGCCTGGCTTTCCAATCTCCCAGGTCAGTGTGCTAACCACTAGACTAGAATTTATAACCCCAGGAGCACTACGTCCACCATTTCTTCCTCCTCTGCTGTGGCCAGAAGCAGGCATCTAACTCATTTCTGCTATGCAGCCTGGAGTTGGACAGTTGTCTCCATGGGAGGGGCAGCATCTCCCATAGTGTAGCTTAGATGGCTCCCTGGCTAGCATGCTGATTTTTGTGGACTGCATTCAAAGACACCTTGTTTTCTCCTTTTGTGATTGAGAGAGCCTACACACAAATGCAATGTTTGTGGACTGCAGTGGTGTTTCTATGGTTTTTTAAGTGCCTAAAAGATAGCTGCTGCAAGCTCAGTGCTACAAGAGGTAAGTCCTTTTCAGGATCAGAGCTAAACTGCCTTTGATTTATGGTACGCTCCCATTTATATTAGCAGACCCAAGCTGATCTTGCACTTACTAACTTCAATGGCCTTATACTAATGCATCTAAAGAGCCCAATGAAGCACATATTTTCTTCTTCCCATTCATCAATAGCCCCCAACCTCTACCCCTTGAGTATTCAAGTTCCCTTTGAAGTCCTGTTGTGAGCAGGTATAGTTACCACACCTACACTCTGTAGGCCTCTACAAAAAGAGTACATATCCATTGAGCTACACCATGCCCTACTGAGCCTTTAATGGCTCCAACATGGGTCCCCTCCAGCCCAGCCCTGAATGACCACTTTGCACTCATGGGCTGCATCTACACTTGTAAATTAAGTCGACTTAAGCTTGCTTAAGTCAACTTAATTTACCCTGCGTCTACACTACAGTTTCCTTAAGTCGACTTAAGGAAAATAAAGTCAACCTAATGAAAACTAAGTCGACTTTATTAAACCTAGATTTAGTTCGATTTAGGGCTTAAGTCGATTCCCTAGAGTTGACTTAAGCCAGTGTGGATGTGGGGTAGCCCTAAGTCAACTTAGGGCTACCCCAGGACTTCACCAATACTCTCCCTGCCGGAGGGGGGGCACGGGGGAGCCTGGCATGCCCCCCCCAAGGGGCAGGGCAGAGCTCTGCCCACCCTGCCCCTATGCCCTGCCAGGGTCCCTGTCCCCATTTTCCCCATTGTATCTATGTACAATGGTGCAAAGGCTGATCCCCCTGGCACTGGGCAAGAGGTGCCTCCACTGCCCCCATAGACCTACCCTAGGTCCCCCTAGCCCCACAAAGTCAACCTAGGCATCCAGTGTGGATGCTCTAGGTCGACTTTGTAAGTTCCCCCCAAAGTCGACTCATGAACAGTAGACTCACGAAGTCGACTTAACAAAGTCGACTTAAAGTCGACTTCGTTAAGTTGACTAAGCTAAAGTTGACTTAAATTTCCACATGTAGACATAGCCATGGAGACAAAAATCTCTCACACAAGAGGGATTCTGTATTATTCAGGGATGAAGGCCTGGGTACTGGAGACGAGGGGGCACAAAGATATATTCTCCCCAATTTTTAAACAGCCCACCTTTTGAAAACATGAACTTGGCAGGGATGCAATGGGAGTAGCCCTCCACTTGGTCCGTGATGAGAACTGAGTGGTGTAACAGTAGAGTCCCTTCCCTGCTGGCATGACAGAAGGGTGGCTGGGTCAAATTTGCATAAACCATATGCCATGTTGCAATGCTACTGAAATTTGGCCCATTTTAATTGCTTGACTTGCACACTTTTGCACTCCTTCCGCACCTCTGTATCAGAGAAATCCAGCTCCCTCACCTGTGTAGATTTAGAGCCTTCTTTGTTCCATTTTGCTCCCCTCATCTACCCTGCAGTGAGGAGAACATGTAGCCCAAAATGTCCAACTTCAGGTAAAATGAACTCTCTCTCTCTCTCTAAATGTCTCATTACTCTCTAGACTCTTTGAAGGTACTTCTGAAGTTTATGAGTTTGTTATTATTTATTTATATTTTATGGTCATTCATGACTTTAGCTTTGGAATTTCTGTCCACATGTAGGTCATAGAATCATAGAATAATAGGGTTGGAAGGGACCTCACGAGGTCATCTAGTCCAACCACCTGCTAAAAAGCAGGACCACTCCCACGAAATCACCCCAGCCAGGGTTATGTCTAACCAAGCCTTAAAAATCTCCAAAGATGGAGGTTCTACCACCTCCCTAGGTAGCCCATTCCAATGCTTCACCACCCTCCAAGTGAGAAAGTTTTTCCTAATATCCAACTTTGACCTCCCCAGCTGTAATTTGAAACCATTGCTCCTTGTTCTCTCCTCTGTTACCATCGAGAACAGCCTAGATCCCTCCTCTTTGGAGCACCCCTTCAAGTAGTTGAAGGTTGCTATCAAATCTCCCCTCAGTCTTTTCTTCTGTAGACTAAATAAGCCTAGTTCCTTCAGTCTCTCCTCGTAAGTCATGTGCCCCAACCCCCTAATCATTTTTGTTGCCCTCCGCTGGACTCTTTCTAATTTGTCCACATCCTTTCTGTAGTGGGAGCCCAAAACTGGACACAGTATTCCAGATGCGGCCTGACCAGTGTCAAATAGAGGGGAATTATCACATCCCTCAATCTGCTGGCAATACTCCTACTGATGCAGCCTAATATGCCATTGACTTTTTTGGCAACAAGGGCACACTGTTGGCTCATATTCATCTTCCCACCCACCATAACCCCCAGGTCCTTTTCCATAGCGCTGCTACTGAGCTGATCGGTCCCCAGCCTGTAGCAGTGCATGGGATTTTTCCGTCCTAAGTGCAGGACTTTGCACTTGTCTTTGTTGAACCTCATGAGGTTTCTTTCGGCCCAGTGTTCCAATTTGTCCAAGTCTCCCTGGATCCTGTCCCTGCCCTCCAGAGTATCTGCCATTCCCAACTTGGTGTCATCCGCAAACTTACTAAGCACGCAGTCTATTCCATCATCAAGATCATTAATGAAGATGTTGAATAGAACCGGCCCCAGAACTGACCCCTGGGGCACTCTACTCGTTACCGGTTGCCAACCAGACATCGAGCCATTGATTCCTACCCGCTGAGCCCATTGACATAACCAGTTTTTGATCCACCTTATGGTCCACTCGTCCAACCCATACTTCCTTAACTTGCCGACGAGAATTCTGTGGGAAACCGTATCAAAAGCCTTGCTAAAGTCAAGGTATACCACGTCAACGGCTCTTCCCGCATCCACAAATCCAGTCATCTCATCATAGAAGGAAATCAGGTTGGTCAGGCACGATTTGCCCTTGGTGAATCCATGTTGATTGTTCCTGATCACTCTATTTTCCTCCAAGTGTTTCAGGATGGATTCCTTGAGGACCTGCTCCATGATTTTTCCAGGGATTGAGGTGAGGCTGACCGGTCTGTAGTTCCCCGCATCCTCCTTTTTCCCTTTCTTAAAGATAGGTACTATATTTGCCTTTTTCCAATCCTCCGGGACCACCCCAATTTGCCAAGAGTTCTCAAAGATAATGGCCAGCAGCTCTGCAATCACTTCCCCCAACTCCCTCAGCACCCTCGGATGCAATTCATCCGGTCCCATGGACTTGTGCACATCCAATTTCTTTAAGTGTTCTCTAACCTGACTTTCCATCACCGAGGGCTGCTCTCCTTCTCTCCATTCCGCGTTACCCCGTGTAGTAGCCTGGGAGCTGGCCCTCCCCGTGAAGACTGAAGTAAAAAAAGCATTTTCACAATCAACGCGTTTAGCTTTATGCACATGTTGATTTCATTGGGGTTATCCATGTGCAGAAAGTAAAGCAGGTGTGTAAGGGTATTTGTACACTGCAATTTAAAAAAAAAAAATCAAAGCGCTGAGTCTCAGAGGACAGTTCAGTTTGACTTGGGCTTGGGCTGCAAGGCTAAAAACATCACTGTAGACGTCAGATTCTGGCTGGAGTCCCAGTTCTATGACCCACTCTCCTCATGACATCTTACAGGCCAGGCTCTAGCCCTGTCCCAGACATCTACAGTGCAATTGTAGAGCCCTTTATGCCCAAGTCAGCTGACTCAGACCAGCTATGACTGAGCCACAGGTCTTAAAGCTTGTAAGTTTGTAGCTTTAGAAATTAAATTTTCTTCAGGTTTAGTTGCAGAGAATATTCACATTCTTTTGGAAAGCTTTATTTAGGACTTATTTTTGAAAAATAAGATAATTTTGAGCCATCAGTTGTTCAATAGCTAAACTGTGTCCATGGAATTTATTTTTCTAACTTCATTGACTTTCCCTTCGACCATCCTTTGGTTTGTTACATTCACTTCTTGTGTCTTGTCTCAGATGGCATATTCTCTGGGGCAGAGATAGCTACCTATCTGTGTGTTCGCACTGTGTTTAAGAACAATGGAGGCCCATCCCTGGTTGGAGGCGCCAGGATCCATCACAATACAAATAGGGTTCGTCTACACTTACAAGTTAGGTCGACTTAAGGAGGCTTAAGTCAACCTAAACAACTCTGCTTCCAGACTGGGCTTTCCTTAAGTCAACTTAAGGAAAAGTTGTCGACTTAATAACAACTCATTTTAATTGAGTGAAACTAAGCAGCAGCAACAACAAGCAACCTCTGTTTCATGCCGTTCTAGTCCCCTAGGTTTTGAAGCTCCTGAGGGTGCATCTACACTGGTAAATTAAGTCGACTTAGGCTTGCTTAAGTCGACTTCATTTACCCTGCGTCTACACTACAGTTTCCTTAAGTCGACTTAAGCAGCTTGCTTAAGTTGACATAAGGAAAATAAAGTCGACTTAATGAAAATTAAGTCAACTTTATAAAACCTGCTTTCCACTAGACCTAAGGCTTAAGTCAACTCCCTAGAGTTGACTTAAGCCAATGTAGCCGTGGGGTAGCCCTAAGTCGACTTAGAGCTACCCCAGGGCTACACCAATGCCCTCCCTGCCGGGGGGGGGACCACAGGGGTAGCCTGGCATGCCCCCTGACCTGGCAGGACAGAGCCCTTCCCACCCTGCCCCTATGCCTTGCCAGGGTCCCTGAGCCCCCTGGCATTGGGCAAGGGGTGATCCCCCCATGGACCTGCCCTAGGTCCCCCTAGCCCCACAAAGTCGACCTAGAGCATCCAGTGTGGACACTCTAGGTCGACTTTCTAAGTTCCCCTTTAAGTCGACTTTATTTTTAAGTGTGGACACACTAAGTCGACTTAAATTCACAAGTGTAGACATAGCCTGAGTGAGAAGGCTGATCCTGCTTTTGGTTCTTTTATAAAGTAAGGTCCTTAAGCATGCTTAATTTCTATTGACTTCAATAAGATTCAGATATGAGGCCCAGCCACTGTTCTGAACCCTAGACCAAACTTCCACACAAAGGACTAGTTTGTCGCAGCCCTTAAGTCCTGATTCAGGAAACTTTTCTTATTCAGTACGTAAGCATATGTTTAAATACTGTTGAAATCACCCAGTCACAATACATGCTTAAAAATGCATGCTTCAATGCTTTTTCTGAATTTTTGCCATAGTCAGCTGCACAGATAAGTAAGGGGGCGTATAGCCTGTTTAGCCCTGCTCAGATTAAGAGCAGGTCTACACTGCCTGCCTTTTTTGGCAGCACTCTAATGGAGATACACAAATTACTTCAAATGACTTGCATATCTGCATTAAATTTCCCTGCTTTCAGCACGCACACTGCACTGAGTTGAAGGGAGAGGCCTCTCTTACACTCAGGACCACCTCAGTTGCTGGGGTGGTGTTCAGGAACCAACTTCCTGATTCTCTGAATGGGTCTTTACAGACCCAAGCGGTCAGTCAGGAAGCTCAAACTGACGGTGGCGAATTTGCCGCCATCAATGAAGACTAGCTCTATGACTGGCTGTGGGAAAGATATAGAAAGAGTAGGAGCTGCTCCCCACTACAAGAAAATGGGCAGGGAGAGGTGGGGAAGGGCAAGGAGTGGAAGGAGCCTTAGTTTTTCAGTAGCTGCTTGAGCCTGGAAATATTGGGACCCGTGGGCATGTGGAAAGAGGAGGCTATACAAGCACGGCTATGAAGCAGCTGCTGCAATGTGGACATCAGTGAGCAGATTGCATGGGGGATGCAGGCAACGGGATATGAAAGAGAACAGCAGCAGTGCTGTATATAAGCAAATGATTCATGGCAAGCATATCAGAAGATCTTGGAGGCCAATAGTCAATCTGGTGCTGAGTTGCAAACCAACCACTTTCAAAATGAACTGCATGGCAGATCCCATCGGCACCACACAGACCCACCACAAATATCTCTGAGAAGCCCAATACAGACACACACACACACACACACCCCCGTCAGCTGTGAGAAGGAGAAAGAGGAGAAGAATGAGGGACATGCTATCAAAGGCTATGTCTACACAGGCAAGTTAGTTCAAATTAAGGAGGCTTAATTCGAACTAACTAAAGCCATGGCTACACTAGGCTTTAGTTAGTTCGAATTAAGGGCTTCCTTAATTTGAACTAATAAGTTCGAATAGGGCTTCAGAAGTAAGGGGTTTAATTCGAACTAACTTGTTCGAATTAGCCAATGTGGCCATATTAATTCAAACTAATTTCTTAGTTCGAACTAACCGGCCATTGAAATGAATGGGGATCACTAATTTGAACTAAGCAAGTGCCATGAATGTCACTTGCTTAGTTTGAACTAACTTTTTCTAGTTCGAATTAAGCTAATTCGAACTAACTAAAATTAGTTTGAATTAGTTAGTTCGAACTCACTAATTCGAACTAATTTTAGCAAGTGTAAACATAGCCAGTTATGTTATGAGCCAGGACCTATTTGAGACATCATTGCAAACTAATCAGTCCTGGAAGTCAAGCGTGGGCATGACCAATGCAAAGGAAGGAACCTTGGAGAAGTGTGTCAATGCATTTCCTATCGCAATGTTTAAACATACCAATAGCACCTGACTCCAAAACAGCAGCACACAGCTATCAACTTTTCATGACTTTAGCCCTGTTAGAGGAGATAACAGTACAACGGAGACCAGTAGAGCAGTTATCTGCTTTTTATTCCACGATAGAGTTAGGTAGGGGGCATGTGGACTGGTGTATTTACATACATAGGGGTGACTGAGAGATCCTCTTGAGACATCTCAATGAAACTTTCATGGAAGGACTCTGCAATCCTCTTCTAAAGGTTACTAGGGAAACCAGCTTTATTTCTTCCTCTGTGGGAGAACATTTTCCTGCAGCAATCAGTGATAATCTCAGGAGGCATCATTGCAGAGCACAGGCTAGCAGCATGTGGGCCTGGGTGGCTTCAGAATACCAGCAGCAGCTGTGTTCACTGTGCCTTTGTCACCCTCAGGAGTAAAATATCTATATATAGATATATATCTATATATATATATATATATCAGTTAAAATCACTAGTGCCGGTAATCAGTGCTATTGCCTTATACTCATATTGTTTCATGCTATCAAACAATTCCCTCCTCATTTCCCTGCTACCCTAGCTCCAGGCAGGTCATACTCATGATGCTGTGCATCTGTGCTCTGAAGCTGAAGTGCAATAAACATGTCTTGTTTAAAACATTAGGGGAGCAAGGAGTGGGGGTTCTAAAACTTAACTTTCACTTTCCTTTGTGACTATATTGACAATGGGACCTCTGTGTGTTTTATCTGAAATGGCTGCCACTGCAGCCTTGAAGCAGCCCCTCTGCACTCGTGGAATACCAGAGCCAGGTAAGGAGAAGAAAGAAAAGGATGCAGAATGACCTGCTCAGAGAGGTCTTTCAACACCATGCTGCATTGGACCATGAACAGAAGGCCTAGAGAGTAAATATTCAGGCTCTGTGGAGAAGGAAAGATAGGACAAGAGAGAGGCTCAGAAGTCCCACCAGGAAAAGAAAAGGGAAGTGCACCAGGACGTAACAGCAGCAAATACAAATGCTAGAGACTCTTGTGAACCTCCAAGTCCAACCATCATGGACTTATCTCAATTGTAGTCACTGGAGAGCTCCATTGCAGCATCTCCCTACAACCCTCAATGTTTAGTTTTATGTTGTGGGCTGCATCCGTACTCCTACCACTACACATAAGGGGACAGTAAGGACAACCACATCTTCACATATGCTGACTTATAAGAGTCAAGGTTGCTACATATGTAGCCATGAATAATCTTTCCTCTTCTTAAATTCTGTTCTGTTCATTTATTTCAGAAGTTTGTTGTATTTGTTTTTATATTGCATATATTTACAGTGGTTTTGTTACTTAATACATTTCTATTTTTTTTAATTCATTCATTTTTATTAACTTCACAACATTTGCTTCAGAATGACAGGTGGTACTGAAAACACTCACTACTTGTTATTGTATAGACTAACAGAACTCATAGGATCAGGGGCAGTCTAATAATGATAAATCTACAGCAAGCACTGCAAAATTAACATATGCATTAACAGACAGTTTTATATTCATTCACATATGCCAAGCACCAGACAATTTCTAACAAGTCTCATAACTTCAAGCCCAGGTAGTGAACAGTCCACCATACCTCAGGCTGTAGCTGACTGTTGACGTACTCTTTCAAGGGCCAGCTTAGTTTTATAACTCCAGTGAGCTCTTGTAATAGCCCTTGTATTTGACTCTTCGAACTCAGCAGACAGCCACTTCACCTTCCATCCTGGCAGCAGCTTTTTCCCAGTAGCCTGAAGATATTATGGAGGATACAGCAGAAAGCTATAATAATGGGGATTTTTTTCCTTACAGAGAGCCAATCTTCTGAGTAAATAGTGCCAATGTCCCTTAAATCTACCAAAAACCACATTCAACTGTCATTCTTTACCTACTGAGCCAGTAACTGAAACATTCCTTGGTGTTTCATGAGCTAGGGAACAAGTAGGCTGGGTCCTCCATAATCACTCCTAACATTTCAATATTGCCAATGGTAATCTACCAGCTGGGAAAGAATGACCCCTTCTGCCTTCTGCAGGGGCCCCAGGCTGGGCCGTCGCTTGGGGGGAGCAGGGCCCAGGGCCAATCACCCTAGGCGGGACCCCGCCCCCCCATGCTGGTGGGGAGTGCAGCGGGCCGGCCCGCTCTACCCCCAGAGACTCCAGTCGCCCCCCCGGGGAGCCAGCCCCAGAAACCAAGGCCACCCGGCAGCGGGGAGCCGACGCTGTGGCCCCGGGGAGCCAAGACCCCAGCCCCAGCTCTGGGAGGAGCAGGGAGCCGAGGCCGTGGCCCCAGCCCCGGGGAGCAGCGGGGAGCCGAGGCCGCGGCCGCCTGCCGGCGGGGAGCCAGCCCCAGGCGAGGCTGCCGTGGCCCCAGCCACAGCCAGGACCCCACACCTGCCCCGCCCCTGGGCCTGCCTGCTCCACCCTGAGGGGAGGGGGAAACAGGGCCAGCCCAGGGGCCCGGGGAAGCTCTCCTGGTCCACCCCGCTGCCTTCGAGAAGCGCGGCTTTGGTGGGGGCCATGGCATGGGCCCTGCACTGCCTCGCTGGGAGCGGGACAGCACAGGGCCCACCTAACTGCAGGGCCCGGGACGATCGCCCCATTCGCCCTCCCCAAAGGACGGCCCTGGCCCAGGGCTACTACCCCAGCAATGAGCGCTACTCCCCTCTGCAGCTAGCCAGTCTGTGGATCGTGCTGGCCCCCTTCAGCACCAACCACCTCACTGTCTCCAGATTGGGTGCTGCCACAGGGTCACAGGAGTGGGCCACCCCAGGCCCTCCAAGGGCCTGAATCCGGCTCTGGAAACTAAGGACGCACATACACAGATGATATATTAACTGTGGCAGCTTTATATCACCATAACTTGCATCAACCAAAGTGTGTTAAGTAAACATGGCCTAAGACAAGTTATTTGCAGAATCTGTGAGAGACCCCAAGAGACTCCACGATTCTGTAATCACTAGCAGAGTAGAAACAACATACTAGCAGTATTGTCATTTACAAGTATTATCCAAAGAGCACAGTGTAATGAGGTCATACATGTTTTCCTCACATTAATTGAGGGATGTTGCACCTTAGCAACATTTAAAAGTAATTCTTTCTTGCAGCCTATTCTCACAATAGTTTCTTATACAATACATCTGAATATTGGCAGTTATGTCATGCAAAATATATATGTGAAAAGGAGAAAAGCAATCTCAATGTTTTAAAGTAGCCAGGATTCTTCCTCAGGCAATGATAAATGAGAGATTTGCACTGTACAATATACTGTGCTAAGGAAATAATAACATAGGATGTCTCTGACTAGAATAACAAAGAGTCCTGTGTCACTTTTAAAGATGAAAGCTCATGAGATGTAGGTAACTATAGCGATCAGTAGGTTTGCGGTATCTTATCAATGTGCAGCAACAGAAAAAAAAAACTAACATAATGTTAGGAACTATTAAGAAAGAGATAGATGATATTATAATGCCACTATATAAATCCATGGTACACCTACACTTGAATTCAGAGAGATGTTCTTGTGGCCATTGTTCCCTCTAAGGTTTGGCGGCTTGTGGGCAAAATTTTCAAGCCACGTGCAAAACTTTTTCTGAATAAAATTTTTGTGTAAACTCACATGACAGAAATTATAGGCATTATAGGCATTAATTGAAGTTAAAGTGATTGTAAATAGAATTAATTAATTGGGTTTAATTAATTGAATTTGAATGAATTTTGAATTGAAATTTAATTTTTAGAAAGGTTTTTATTTAAAATTAATTTTTTTAAAGTTTTTTTTAAAAGAAAGAAAGAAAGAAAGAAAGAAAGAAAGAAAGAAAGAAAGAAAGAAAGAGGAAGGCGAAGAAGAGAAGGAAGGAAGAGAAAGAAGGGAAAAAAAGGAAGACAAAAAGAAAGAGAAGCTGAGGCCGCTGGCTGGGGGGGACCCGACTGGGGCCCAGGAAGGCCGCCGGCGGGGCTGAGCAGACCCTGGCCCCAGGCCGGGAAGTCGAGGCACCCGGCAGGTAGGAGCCCGGGAGCCCACCCCAGCCACAGCCACCCCGCTGCCCCGGCCGCATGGGGCATGAGGACTGCGCACCTGCCCCTGCCCTGAGCCTGCCTGCTTCACCCTGGGGGCGGGGAGGGCCAGCCCAAAGGCTGGGTGCTGGCCGGTCTGCCGCAGCCCTGGGGGTCTGGAGGGGGCAGCGGGGCCTGCCGAGCTGCACAGGGGTCCATCAGTGCTGTGCGGGGGACGCGACGGCCGCTGCGCGGCCACACACCTGCACAGCTTATAGGGAACATAGCTTGTGGCCTCATCTCTAAGAGGGGATATGATAGAAGTCTGTATTAGAAAGTAAGCATTATTTACCTCTTCACATAACATAAGGACAACAGGGTACCAAATGAAATTAATAGGCAGCCAATTTAAAACAAACAAAATAAACACCTTTTCACGACACAGTCAGCTTGCAGAACTCATTGCCAGGGGATGTTGTGAAGTATAACTGGGTTCAATAAAGAATTAGATATGTTCACAGAGGATAGGTCCATCAATGGTTATGTGTCTCCCTAAGATTCTGCCTGCTAGACAATGGGACTGAATGTCAGGGTATGGATCAATCAATAATTGCCCTGTTCTATTCATTCCCTCTGAAGCATCCAGCATTGGTCACTGTTGTAAGACAGGAAAATGAGCTAGATGGACTATTGGTCTGACCCAGAATGGACATTCGTATGTTTTCATGTTATGTTCTTATAAGTTTTGCTCCAATCACAATTAGTCTATAAGTGTGGAGGAAGATAAACTATGGTCAACACTAGTTTAAGAAAAGAGAATGCTGCTGCTGTTTACAGCACCCTATAAAAAGTTTGCAATCAGATTTAAACCTAAGTAGCAGCAATCTAGGCAACTGTCAAGTAAAGTTACAGAGCATAAAAAAAGAGATACTACTATTAAGACGTGTAAATAGCCCACTCACTAAAGGGGCACCAAGAGAGCTAACTAAATTCCTTTCTTCTCTTAAAAAAAAAACAAAAAACAAAAAAACTTGGAAGAAATAAGTCTAAAGTAGGTGTAAAAGGCACAATGTAATAATGTGCTTAGCTGCTCCAGTGATAGGCAGAATAAATATTCCCCTAACAACGGTCCCCTATGCTATTAACCTTCTTACACCACCAATGACAAATAACCATATTGTCTCCTAATAGAGCCTCAATCATCCCATGAAAGGACCTGAAAAATGTTTGGATATTGAATACCAGCCTGAGGCTAATGACTATTGAACCTTGAAGAGGCAGCAGCAGCAGCTAAGATTGTCCTGAATTGTCTATGCTTTTTCTGAATCCAGAATGCATCTATAGCCATTCACATTTTTTTTATGCTAGAGACCAAGATCCTTTTCTCACTGAAGACAAAGGCAAATCTCTCATTGACTTTGGTGGGAGAGGAATCAATTCCAGCCAAATGATTCTTGGTATGAGTGTAGAGTTGAAGAAAGTCAACAGTTTGGAACATATTCTTTATTATTCCAGATCAGTGACTATAAACAGGGTTTTATTTTTATTACTCTTCGTATTGCACAGAGTTGTAAAGTTAGTTCACTCTTTGTTTTTTTGTCTTAACTAAAACAATCTACTGTGCTCTAGACTAAAGAAGACCAATTTACAGTATTTTAATGTGTCACAAAATTGCTTTCAGGATTATTATTTCATACCATCATTTAAATATCCAATTGTTTCAAACAATTTTCTTATGCTATGTGGTTTTTTCTAGAATCCAGTTTGCATATTCAGCCACTTTTGTATAGACACCTGGTTGTTCTGGGCGACCGCATCCTTCACCCCAGCTGGTGATGCCCACCACATACCAGATTTCCTCATGTTTGCATAACAATGGCCCACCTGAATCTCCCTGTATCACAGAAGGAAAAGACAAGGTGTGAAAAGATGGTTTTAGTCAGTACTTCTCTTACAAAGAAGGGCCAGATTCACCACACCATTACTCCTGTTTCATACTGTTGTAAATCCATCAGCTTCTGTGGAATTGCAATGTGTAGCACGACCCCAGATCTGAATCAGGCTCTATATTTCAGGGACATCAACTTCTACATATTTTTTTCATTCAGTTGGACAAATTTCTACTTAAAACTATCCAGCAGAGTTCCAATTAATATCTAAAGCTGTTTGCTTAAAGCCTCATGAAAATGTACATCTGTATTTATAATTCAAGGTTTCCTCTCCTTTATACGCTAGTAAGAAAAATAGGGCAATTGGCAGGCTTTTATCTTGTGATTTTGATCTTAACACCTCTTTGCCCTCAGTCTTTTAACTAAGATCAAATGTACCATAAGCTTTCTATTGGGTTTGTCATCTGTTAGCAAGACTATCTCCTCCCCACCACTGCTGTGCCAAAAAGCAAGTGTATCATTGTGCCTGCCTGTTAACTGAAAAGGGCTCCATCTTTGCCTCATTTAGCTCTGCATTTGGCAGATATAAGGGAGAATTTATATTATAGAATTTACGTATCTATTCATACAAGATTGTTAAAAAGTTGGTGCTGTTTTCAAAATGTTGCTGCGCGAGTGCAGCCAGAACATTTCTTATTCCATTACCTTACAAGCATCCTTTCCACCTTCTCTATAACCGGCACATATTGTCTTGTTGTCTATTTTGTACTGCTTGTATCTCATCTGGCATTCTTCACTTGATACCAGAGGAATCTGAGCCTTCTGAAGAGTATCTTCCACTTGACCTATAAGCAACACAATATGTGGTTAAGAACAGAAGTATCGGTTGTAGAAAAATAAGGAATATAGTAGTCTAGGAATCCCAATGAAGAGTTATAACAAAGAGAGAGCACTGTACGAAAGTCCACTCAGAACAAACTTGCAAGCACCGGGGGCCAGAGTCTGCTCAGATAAAGCTGTGTAAATCCAGAGTAATATCACAGATTGTTGACAGAGCACATACGGGATGGCAAGCCAAGATACATCATCAGTCCCCCATGAAAGAAAGGGTAAAGGGGAAGTATAGGTGTCACATATCACCACTTACAGGTGCCTCTGCTTTCCAATCTAGCCACATTCTAAGCTGCTATGTCTACACTTGCAAGTTATTTCGAATTAAAGAAGCTTAATTCAAACTAATTTAAGCCTTGGCCACACTAGGCTTTCATTAGTTTGAATTAAGGGCTTACTTAATTCAAACTACTAAATTCGATTGTTTAGTTCGAACTAACCCTTAATTTGAAATAGTTAGTTTGAATTAAGTCAATGTGGCCATATTAGTTCGAACTAAGTGCTTAGTTCGAACTAATCAGCAGATTGACCTTCATGCAACTGACTAATTCGAACTAAGCAAGTTCCCTGTATGGCCATGGCTAGTTTGAATTAAATTTCCAGTGGGGCCATGCTAGTTCGAATCAAATTAATTCAAACTAACTAAAATTAATTCAAACTAGCTTTTGTAAGTGTAGACATAGCCTTAGTATGGGAGGTGGATCTGATAGAACAGGTGTTGGGATGTCTAAAATCTTGAATGTAATGTACTGCTTTCGCTGGTACTGCTCAATATGCCTTTGCACAACCATGCAACCCTAGAGCATGACCTGTATAACTTTTCTGTTCAGTTTTGCAGTGTAATTGTGTGATTTGATGCCAAATACGCTATACCAGGTTCCTTTGTGAATGCTCAAAACATATTCCATATGATTGCCATGGTACCATGTTTCCTACAGCAACATGTATGTATAGATGTGAAGCATGTTACAGGGTTCAAACTCTCACGACACTCTCTAGCACAGTGGCTGGAGATTTACATGTCAAAGGGAATGCTAATGCCCTCCCTGGCTCAGGTAGAAGTGAAGAGAATCACACAACAGGACAGTGAGGGGAGGGGCTGTCAGCAGTTTGTTAAAACAAATTCCAAAGGGGTAGCCGTGTTAGTCTATTGTAGAAAGACAACAGAGTCCTGTGGCACTTTTAAAGACTAACAGATTTATTTATCGCATGACAATTGAGTCAAATTTGCATATAAGTTCGAGTTCTGCAGTCTCTCTTTGAAGCTGTGATTTGTTATTCATCTGTTTCAACACAGCTATTAACAAGTCGTCAAGGGAGTGAGCAGGGAGATTGAAGTGTTCCCCTACAGGTTTTGCAGTGTTGCAATTTCTGATGTCAGATTTGTGTCCATTGATTCTTGCTTGAAGTTAGTTGCAAGATGGTGTCTTCTCAGGCCAAAAGCCTGCAGCTTCTCTCTCCCCTCCCAATTCTGTGTCTTTGTTTTAACAAGACAACAGAGTCCCAATTTATATGTCAACTTATATGCAAATTTGACTCAGTTGTCTTGGGGTTAAACAGGGACTATGGATTTTTCTCGCATTACAACAAGTGATTTGACCTCCCCCTCCTCTATGTGCTGTTCCCCAGTGTTTTGAATCCTAACACCTATTTTGATTTGCTGTTACAGCCTGACCTGATGCTATGTCGTACACTCCCCTGCATTTAATTTCCTCCCACTCTGTAACTTTCCTATCTTCAAAGCGTCTGACGAAGTGGGATTTTCTCCCACGAAAGCTCATGTGATAAATAAATCTGTTAGTCTTTAAAAGTGCCACAGGACTCCGTTGCCTATAACATTTAGAGTTTCCAATTGCAACATCACTGTGCTCGGAACCCTACTATTTAAACACCTGCAGGTATGTGCATGCATTGAAACTGACAGCAGAGACAGAGCCAGTTTCTTAATAATTATATTTAAAGGGATCTAACATATTTTGGGGTAAATTCATCAAGTTTCACATTAAACATTGGCTCTCAAATCTAACTAGAAAGGTGGGTGAAGGAACCATCCCTATGCAATATCATAACAAGATTTTAATTGTTTATTGTTCAAAAGCAAGATACAGGGCTATACCAACAAAACAAACCTCGATCTTTTTGTTTCTGGATCTATTCTTTAGGCAGACTGAGAGGGAAATATCTATTCTAGCTATGTACTTTTCTCTTGATTTACATAAACAGATAGAAACTAAACTATTATACTTGATTTCTGAACTTAGCATACTAAAATAATGAATTTCAAATCAAGGTTGCATTCTCAAGCATTTCCGTTTCTTAAATCAAAGAATTAGAGTCTTTGTGAATAACCTCTTAGTCAATACATTTAGAATTATTTAATAATTCTTTTATATTCACTTTTTATAATGGAGCTTAATAGCTCTGGGGGTAATGTTGGGTAATATTATAGTGGCTACCTGGGAGTAATAGCTGTAACAAAGATCATGACAGAATTTTCTTTGAAAACATCCCAGCTTTAAACCTGACCATATATGCATGAAAGTGAAAGAAGAATGCACTGCTAATAAAATCAAAAGAATAACACATATAAAATTATAATAAATATAAAGAGTAACGCATATAAAATATGAGAAAAATACATTCATGTCACGTGCCTAAAACTTCCTGGAAACTCCTACTTCCAACACTTTCTTCTTTGGTCATTTCACCCCAAAGTGTATATTGTTTTGAGCAAAAAAAAAAAAAAATTCTTTTTTAACTTGAAGAATGGTGAACAAAAAATAGACTTTATTTTCAGTGAGGTCTCAGCCATACCTACATAATTGTGGCAAAGTGCAAGATTATCTAATGAGCGGCAAGACACAGCTCAGAAGAATTCTTTAACAAAAACAAATTAGAAGGGAATATCATCCATAACACAACTCCAGTGGGCTCATGATCCTCAAAAAGACCCTTTCTGATGCAACTCTCACTCCCAATGGAAAGCCAGGAAGATGTACAAAAGGCTCCCCAACTCAGAACCCTTTAGCTATGTCTACACTTGTTAAGTTAAGTCAACTTAGAGCATCTACACAGAACACTCCTGTCGACTGCCTGTATCCACACTGGCAGGTGCTAGATCAACGGAGGAGAGCTGCAGCCAGGGAAGATGGGGCTGGAGAGAGCCATGGCTGGGGGAGATGGGGCTGGGGAGAAGGGAGCCACGGCTCAGGAGAGATGGGCTCAAGGGAGGTGGGGCTCAGGGGAAGGGAGAGCTGCAGCTGGGGAAATGGGTTGCCGGCTCCCGCACAGCAGAGAAGCCTCAGCCATGGGGGAGCCCCTGCTGCACAGGAGCTCCAGCTGTGCGGGGTTGCCGGCTCCTATGTGGCAGAGGAACCCCAGCCAGGAGGGAGCCAGCAACCCATTTCCCCAGCTGCGGCTCTCCCTTCCCCCGAGCCCCATCTCCCCTGAGCCACACTCCTTTCTCCCCAGCCTGGAGGCCAATTATGTTGACTTAGGGCATCCACACCAGCTTTAAGTTGACTTAACAAATCAACTTAGGCATTAAGTCAGCCTAAAGCGTGGTAGTTATTAAGTTGACTTAAGAAAGTGCTTAAGTCGACTTAATAAGCGCCCGGTGTGGATGTGGCTTTGTGTAGGTCATCTTAAGCGTCATTAAGTCGACCTAAGTTACAAGTGTAGCTATAGCCTTTGAGAGGAAGGGACGATCATCTCCTGTTTCTCTGGGTGACTGATAGTCCAGCCAATCAGTTATTTTCCCCTCACTCTGGCTATGTCTACACTTGTGTATTTAAGTCGACTTTAACTAAGTCGACTTAGTGTGTCTCCACTTAAAAATAAAGTCGACTTAAAGGGGAACTTAAAAAGTCGACCTAGAGCATCCACACTGGATGCCTAGGTCGACTTTGTGGGGCTTAGGGGGACCTAGGGTAGATCCATGGGGGCAGGGGGGCACCCCTTGCCCACTGCCAGGGGACTCAACCTTTGCCCCATTGTACCTAGGCACAACGGGGCAAAGGGGGACAGGGACCCTGGCAGGGCATAGGGGCAGGGTGGGCAGACTCTGCCCTGTGCTGTGGGGGGGCATGCCAGGCTCCCCCTGTGCCCCCCCCGGCAGGGAGGGCATTGATGTAGCCCTGGGGTAGCCCTAAGTCGACTTAGGGCTACCCCACGGCTACACTGGCTTAAGTCGACTCTAGGGAGTCGACTTAAGCCTTAGGTCTACTAGAAAGGAGGTTTAACAAAGTCGACTTAATTTTAATTAAGTCGACTTTATTTTCCTTAAGTCGACTTAAGCAGCTTGCTTAAGTCGACTTAAGGAAACTGTAGTGTAGACGCAGGGTAAATTAAGACTTAATTTACCAGTATAGACGCAGCCTCTATGACTTGTTGGGAAGACACTGAGCATACAATGTGAAGTGGTATTCATAGGTTATATATTTGTCTGTACCTTGCTCTTTTGTGTAGCCCCATCCGATCACCCAGCAGTTGGTATACACTGTATTTGTTTCTTCTTTTGATGGCAAGCATACGGGCTGCTGTAATTCTAAAATTTCATTAAAATTATTAGTTTGGTCTGAGGGCAACTTTAACTTTAAGGTTTTCTGTGTCCCCACTGAAGTTCTGATACTATTCTCCTCTTTAGGTTTCTCCCTGTACACTGTACGGTACCACCCTGTTCCTATCCAAGGTAGAAAGGGTGAGAATCTCCGCAGAACCCATCCATTGTACATTTGAGTAAAGAAACCCTGGCTTTATGCACATCAGTGCTGAGAAATACCCCGAGACCACCCTGCCAGCTTCCAATTTTAGAAAAATAATTTTACTATAATGTAATATCCTATATACCAGTAAAATTCATAGGTTTATCAAGTTTCATTAAGGCGATGTCATATCCAGTCTCTGCGGTCACATATTGAGGGTGAATAATGATCTTTTGTACTTTGAAGAAAGGCGTATCCTCATTTATTTCAGATAATTTTAAAATGCCAGAATAAACACGCCAAATGTCGGGACTCTCTAAACTAAAAGAAAAAGACAAATAAGCAATATCACTTTCAGAAACATTCGATATTGTAAGTTGTTTGCAGGTGCCAATGTTTTCAATTACCCCTGGGCACAAAGAAGAGAACGGTCGTGCCAGTCTTTCTATTGCTGTGTTTTCATAATGTGAAACTAAAAAGAGGTTCAGGCTTTCCCTCGCCTCTGTTTTGCATTTCTCCTCTTCCTCTTTTTGTTCATATTCCCATCTTCACATCAGCTTTCCCTCAACTTAATGTTCCCACTCTCATTCTTCCTGATCCTTTTTTCATCTTCTTTCTATCTCTCACTTCTAGTTTCCTTTTAGTCTCTTCTCTCATTTTCCTTTGGAAGGGTCTGATCTAAACCACACTGAGTCAATGTAAGTCTTTCCATTGATTTCAGTGTGCTAGATTTTTATTAGCTAAAATAGAATTGGAAATGTAAATTCCAGTGGAGTATAGTCAAGGATTCCACTAATGTAAGATGACTCTTACCACTAAAAGTTTTACTGTAAATGTAGAAGAGAAAATGTAATTACACAGAGCTATATCAAAAATTCCAATCCATTTCTCAAGATTCAAATTTCACATGAGTGCATGTACTAGTGGCTTTACATGATATTATTTCATTTCAGTATTATGCTATTCATTCATTGTTAAAAGTTCAGTAAGTGCATTAATTAAGTAATATTGGTAAAATTGATTTTCTACAGAAAATTTATATGTAAACTGGCAAATATCAGTTCACCAATTTTCCATCAACAGAGTTAAGCTATCTTTCTTTTAGTAGGGAGCCTTCTTGTCTTTTAAAATATTGGTAAGATTCGATTCCTAATACAGATGGTGCTTAAACTATTGGACTTGTCACTAAGGGCCAGAGTCTGATACTCTTAAGTAAGATTACAACAGAGTAAGATGCTTGTTCTGAGGTCCACATGAGTAAAGGTGGCCTTTGTTACTGGATTGATGCATGCTTTCTCTTGGGCCTGTCACCTGTCATCTCCTTCCTGTTCAGCACGGTTCCCACAGCATTGCAGCAGTATCCAGAGACAGCTCATTCATTCAGTAATTGATAGGGTGAGCTGCTTTAAAAAAAAATGTAGACAACACAATAAGGCAAAGGGACCAGCTGAATGTCAGCTGTATATATCAGGTCTCCAAAATCTTAAGGGATGAGCTACACAAAATGAGTCACTTAAATCGAAGCACTTCAGATGTAACATCTTAGTAATTATGATCTAGAGATGAATTCCAGTGCAAGTCCCTGTTCCAGGGGGATTCCCTCTGGCTGGAGCCCTGGCTGGGAAACCCTTCTTCCTGGGACCACAGCTCCTCTGGCAGGCAACCCGTGGGTCTGGGGAGAAGGGAGCAGAGGCTCCCCAGGGGACAAGGGAACCATGGTGGCTCCCTTCTGCCAGTGGGGCTCCATTGTCCCCCCCCCCCCAGGTCAACTTTTAGACCAAGTTGACTTAGGGTATCCACACTGGCTTAAGTCGACTGAAGAAGTCCACTTAAGCTCTAGTTCGAATTAAAATGAGGTGTTATTAATCCAAACTAGTTTTTCCTTAATTCAATTTAAGGAGCAGCTTAAGTCGAATTAAGGAAAGCCCAGTGTAGACGTGGAGTAAATTAAGTCAACTTAAGCCTCCTTAAGTCAACTTAATTTCTAAATGTAGATGCACCCCCAGAGATTAGCACACAGCTCATGTTCAACACTGTATGCACTTATACAACACTATCTGTAGACAAACTTTCTTTAAAAATGTCAAAGACCGTATTGTCCTTTATGCCCAAATCTATGACAAATCTTGCCCTCAACAAAAGTCATCCAGAGCACAACATCCTTTGAAAAAAATAACAACTTGGTAAAAAATACATTTTTTCACACTCACTGGACAGTAGCCACACAAAACTTGGCAACATTTTCTCATGAGCTAAAAACAAGCATGAGAAATTTCAGTCTGTGAGGTTTTAAAAAACATTATAAATGCCTGAAAATATTGGTACTGGAAACGTCTTCTCTTTTGGGATAAGAATACCAGTATTGTGATGCTACACTGGAGCAATACAAAACACTCTACATATTATAGAGTCCCAAATTGTTGTAGGAATGTGAATTTTCTGCTTGAAAAATCTTACCTTTTGGTTTCATTAAAATAGTTGCTTCCTCCCAACTATCAGTTTTTATTATTTCTATTTATTTTATGTGAAAGATAGGTGTCAACTGAGACCTCAGATGGTGTTGGAAAGATCTTACATTAATCCATTACTTTATGAGTAGTACTCACTTATCAGTGCAATGGGCAGCTGTTAGAATCCACTGATTACTGATGATTGATCCTCCACAGAAATGTCTGAGAGTAGATAAGTTGACCTGCAAGCTCACTTGCCATGGCCATTCACCGGGGAAAGAAACCGTCCCTCCCACAATTCTTTCATCTTGTTTAGACGGCTGCATACACACTATGGAAGGAATTAAAAGCCAGTACCACTTTATTTAGCAGTTTACATCCCAACGGATCTGAAAGTGATCTGCAAACTGTTATATGAACTATGTATCAGAAACATGTCACCCACCAGTGGAACTTCAACTACATCTGGAGCATCACCTGAGAGAAAAGGGTAACACCTACTAAATTTTGGTCCTTTTGTATGTATGTTTGTTTTAATACCATGCACATTATTTACAGCAAGATTCTGCCAGTCTTAACTTTGTGAAATAACTCCTAACTTTCTAAGGGATCCCATTCATTTCATTGGGACTGTTCATGAAAAAAGATACCATTTATGTGAGTAATAGCAGTAATTACATTTGTACAACTTGATGTCAAAGGAGCCATCAAGGAATTTTGCCCATTAACTCTATACAGTTTCATTAAGTGAAACATTTGCTTACCAGGGCTGGCTTTGGTTTTACATAACCTTAATGTATAGCCAGAGGTCCTTCCTTTCTCATACATTATTCTAGTTGGAGATCCATTTGAGGACATTCTCAAGTAGCATTTGCATTCACTGCAGACATAATTAATATATAGATTAAGTTATAATTTTTAGCCAGTATACTTTCTGTATGATTTTTTCAGCAAACTTTAAAATACGAAAAAACTTATCTCACCCTTTCTGGTTGCATGATTCTTGGAGTGGAAAATAAGTAAAAAACTGGCAGCGGACAGTGTCTGTGCAAACCTGTTGACAAGCTCTGTGCCCATTAACAAAGGTAACATTCAATTCTTCTCCCAAAAAGTTTGTTTCAGTGTAAGTCCGAGAATGGCAAGCTGTAAGGCATTAACATTGGATATGTGAATAAATCAAGATGTTACATGCACTGGTGTTTCATTCTGAGACTAATTTTCTATTGCTTATTCAAATTAATTGTTTGAAACACTTTTTTTTTTTTACCAGGAAAAGATCTTTTGCAGTTCAGAAGACTAAAACCCGACCTAGTATGTTCTCTTTGTACAACTGCATTCGGTATCCCACTTCCTGAGGTTTTAAGGACACAAATATTTCTAAAAGAAAAATGAGAAACAGTATTAAATCACCAAACAGGTCCTAAAACTGATAGCACAAATTAAATGCACCCCTAGAGTAGGTCAAACTGTAAATTACACAATCTGACTCGAAAGCAATTAAACATTATATAAACTGGCATAGCACTGCACGGATTTGGCTTGTTCTTATTAAGATTTTGCAAAGCAGCAGACCTTCCAAGTCCTAGCAAGTAAAGTTCCTTTTTTATATATGTTGTCCTTTACATTTCTGCAAAAATAATTTCATATAAAAATATATTAAGAGAATGCTAAGGTTCCATGGTTTAATCTTTACGATGCTAGAAAAAAGTGTATGGTATTTTTGTGAAAAGGCATGTGGTTATTCTATTGAAAACTGCATGGCAATAATAATTGTGCACAAAGGGGTGCGTTAGACTCTGCACATTCTTAGTTTTGCAAGGAAATCTCAGGAAATGGCAAATTCAGTATTTTTTTCGCATAGACTTTATGGCTCCCTTGTGGTTACCTTGACTTCAGATCCCCCACTTCAAATAACAGTTTTAAAAGTTTAATAAGGATTCATCTTTAATTATTAAGGAGAATTGGAAGTTTCTTCCCTTTTTGATGAGTATTTTCTGATTAACATTTATTTTACATGTCCCTAGATATGGAACTTCAATAAGAGCCCCCTGTGCAGATTGGAGGAAAGAACTTTGCCCATTGAGCACTTAAATGTCCCCTTTGATATGCATATGAATAAACATTTATAAAGCTGTGTTTTACTGAGAATTACCTTTTACTGAGAGTTTCCAGAACTATATTATTAGGACTTTTATTGTTATTAAAAATGAGAAGTAGTATTATAATTAGAATTTTAAAAATTAACTGTCATATTCACCTTTGTGTTTCTACATTCCATCCACTGGTAAAATATGTAAAGAATAAGCAGTTTGGATGATAAGTACAAATCGTTCGACAAACAAAGACATCGGGAGCGAAAACACTTATAAGATCAGTTCCTGAAAATGCACTGTCTTGAAAAATGTCCATACGACAATCTGTATAAAAGAAGAAAAAAAGGGTTTTAAAGCTAAAAATTTCTAATGTTATCAGAATACGAGGAGGCATTTATATACAAAGCTTACTAGTTTTCCTCTGTGTTTGAAGGTAATCACAAGATTTTAATAAGAAATCATTTTTATAGACATCTTTAAAAACTTCTCTTTGTGATTCTTTATTTATTCTTTCTTTCCTCATTTGTTTGAAGAAGCAAAAGGAAAAAGACACATATTTTTCAAATGTATTTAGTAGTTTGATTTCAGGACAGTAGTGATAACTACTTGTGATTTTACAACTACTGTAACTCATGCAACTCTTTCATAAGATTTCAAATTGGTCTCAACATTTTCCTCGTACTGAAAAACTCATTTTATTGTCATATAGTTTAGCCTCCCATCTATAACAGCCAAAACCAGTGAGTGGAATTTACTAAATGTCAATGGAATGTTTTCTATATCCATGTGTGTGCAGTTATCTAATATAAACTAAAACTGCACAACATGAAATGCCATTCCTTGATTGCTACTGCTGTATTTCTGGTGTGGGTATTGATGATCCTTCTTCACATCATCTCCCTTATCCATGCCCTCGTCTCATAACTTTCTCTTCATTACTTTCTGAACTTTAGCAAATAGGTGTCATCGTTGCTCATATTAATAACGTGAAAAATTGGTCCTGTGGCACTTTTAAAGACTAACAGATTTATTTATCACATGAGCTTTCGTGGAAGAAAATCACACTTCGTCAGAAGCTTTGAAGATGAGAAATTTATAGAATGGGAGGAAATTAAATGCAGGGGAGTGTATGACATAGGATCAGGTCAGGCTGTAACAGCAAATCAAAATAGATGTTAGGATTCAAACACTGGGGAACAGAACATAGAGGAAGGTGAGGTCAAATCAATTGTTGTAATGAGAGAAAAATCCGTAGTCCCTGTTTAACCTCAAGGCAACTGGATCGAATTTGCATATAGATTCAAGTTCTGCAGTTTCTCTTAGAAGCTGTGATTTTTTATTCATCTGTTTCAGCACAGCTATTAGCAAGTCATCAATGGAGTGAGCAGAGGGATTGAAGTGTTACCCTATTGGTTTTTGAGTGTTGGAATTTCTGATGTCAGATTTGTGTGCGTTTATTCTTTTGTGCAGAGTCTGTCCTGTTTGTTCAATATATAAGGCAGAAGGGCATATCTACACTAAAGACACTTTCACAGGACCAAATCAAGCCACCTACTCTATCAAGGGCTCATTCACCTGCTCATCCACCAATGTAATTTTATGCCATCGTGTGCCAGAAATGCCCCTCTGCCTTATATATTGGACAAACAGGACAGTCTCTGCGCAAAAAAATAAATGCAGCACACAAATCTGACATCAGAAATTCCAAAACTCAAAAACCAATAGGGGAACACTTCAATCTCTCTGCACAGTCCATTGATGACTTGCTAATAGGTGTGCTGAAACAGATGAATAACAAATCACAGCTTCTAGGATAAACTGCAAAACTTGAATCTATATGCAAATTCGACTCAGTTGCCTTGGGGTTAAACAGGGACTACTGATTTTTCTTTCATTACAACAGGTGATTTGACCTCACCTTCCTCTATGTGTTGTTCCCCCGTGTTTGAAACCTACCATCTGTTTTGATTTGCTGTTACAGCCTGACCTGATCCTATGTCATACACTTCCCTGCATTTAATTTCCTCCCATTCTATAAATTTCCCATCTTCAAAGCATCTGACGAAGTGGGATTTTCTCCCACAAAAGCTCATGTGATAAATAAATCTGTTAGTCTTTAAAAGTGCCACAGGACTCTGTTGTTTTTCTGCAATAGACTAACATGGCTACCCTTTTGGAACTTCTGGCCTTGGGATCTATGAATCTGTGAAATAAGATAAGGCTGAATTGAGAAGAACAATGTTACAACTAAGAGAGGAGAATGCCAGACAATAGCAGGAGGAAGAGAGAGATATGAAAAGGATGAAGCAGGATGTTACAAGTAAGTACAGGAGAGAATCTGAACCTACAGAATTTTGCCCGGATTGTAGGAACTGCCTCAAAAGATATGTTAGGTTTAGCAACAATATGCCTACTTTTTACAGAAAATGTATTCTCTAATCAATTTTATGCTTGCTTTAAAAGTCTCCAAATGTATGCTCTGCAGATAATCTGAAGCAGCATGCTTTAGTCTATTCCTGATCTTCTGACTTTGATGGGATTTTATCTTTCAATTTTTGTATCTGTGATACAAAGGTAAAATGCAGTTTCAGCAAACTGATCTTACAAGCAACATTTTGAGATCTTCATCTCAGAAGGTATTTCTCATAGTAGTGATAAGACAAAAAAGTTAAAATAGTCATAACCTGTAGTTTGAAGTTTATTGACATATCCTATTAATTACAGGTCCAAAAAAAATGGAATGAGATGATACTACTGTCTTTTTACATCATGCATGTAACATTTATGTATATGACATCTGTAGGATACCTTGCCATTCAGTTTTCTTTCCATCTAAGTTAAATTAATAGAGATGTAAATAGTTACCTGTTTCCGAAAGTTGGCAGGGTTTTAATGAGAATCCAGACACAACATTATTAAGCCGCCTTATATTAGTTGGCGTCGCTGTCTTGCTATATTTCAAGAAGCATTTGTTACTGAATAAGGAGGAAACAAACATTTAATAGGAGAACAGACCAGATTCTTCACATGAGCTCATCTTTGTGCCACTGAAGGGGAATCCAACTTACCAGAAATGGCCATTGGAGAATTCTCCCTGTGCAAGGTAGCTCTCTGCAAATGGAGGCAGCAGAGCCAGATCTTGCACTAGCCTTACTTCCCTCCCACACTACATATGGCACAGAACAGGCAGTGAGCAGTCTGGCAGAGCAGAGCCTCCCATCCAACAACTGATTAGCAGAAGCCCATTTAGCTTGTAATATCTGACAGGATCACAGAACAAAAACAGTACAGCTACTAATCATGTAGCTTCTTGGGTCTCAGTTCATGGTACCCTATTTTATAATCATTTCCCAGAACACCAACCAGAGCAAGATTTCATATTATGCGGTAGGCCAGTGAAACAGTGTTTTCCTCCAAGCCCCAGAAGTAAGCGATCCCTGTTCACCCTGATCACACCACTATGCCCAGGGCCTTCACTGAGATTTTTGGGGAGATTAATAAGAGAATTCTTTGCAATATATTTTGTGTGAGAAGGAGAGGAAGAATCTTCAGCCAAACACTGGAGAAGTGGATCACAGATACCTGAGCATAATTGTCTTCATTTTTAAAAGTTTGCAAGAGACTTTGAGCTTAATAAACTGGGATATTGAGAGCTACAGACCCACAACAACTGCAGAATTTAGTGTGTGTTGTGCGGAACCATAGCACTTTACAGAGTAGCATTTTACAAGCAACAACTAAGTAAACAGCACAAAATTCCTGTTAGAAGAATATTATTATTGTCTCTATTAAGTTATTTAATATAATATTGCTTTAAAAATGTATGTTAGCAAATGACCATGGAGGAGTATAGTGTTGGAAAATGAAAGCAAGAAAACATTTTTTAAAAGTCTGCCTTCTATGCACATTTCTCAAAAAAAAAATGCAGTGGAGTAGAAAAACACAGAAGATATTTGCTAATAGTGAAATTTAATTAGTATTTATTATTCTTATTATGGGACTGTGACAAACATGGCAGCTTTCTGCAATATCTTTGAAAAGCCTTATTACATTAAATGCAAAGATTATGTATTATTGTGGGCTGGGCTTCTATGTAACCTTGCTAGGGGGGAGATCTGATGTGAGCTTCAGAGAACTATATTGGGGCTTCAGAGAACTATATTGAAATTGTGCCAGACAAAAATGGACTTTCAGACAGAGCCTGACTTGGAACCTTCCTTCTGATCCAGCAAATGGATAAGACCATTTGTCCAAGTGGGGACGTAATAACCCTTGCATAAGAATTGGAAAGACCTGATCTTCTAGGACCCTCATAAGATTTGTGGGTGAGCACTAGTAAGCTTTTTAGCATGTGTGTAGGTTCTTATTTTATTTTGAATATATTTTAGCTATAATGCTTTTAGATTAGGAATAAACATGCTTGCTTATCAAAAAACCTTGTAACTGCTGGCAATTACTCTGTTCATAGCCTCTAGAAAGGAAGCAAAGCACAGACTGTTTAGGCAGCCTGGCATGCTTGAAATATCAGTGTAGGCAGGGAACTGTGCAGCATGAAAAACACTGGAGGGAGGGAGAGATGAGAGATGCAGGTCTCTACTCAAGAGAGATGACAGCTAAGGAGCCAGTACCTAGAGTGGGTGACCATGAACTCTGGGAGGAATAGAGGTACAGTTCCCCTGAATTGTGACAATGCCTATAGAACAGCCAAGAGCAGGGCTCTTAGTGTGCTAGGTGCTGTACACATAAAGTGTGCGAGGAGAGGGATACATTTGTTGAAATTTTCTATGGTGCATCAGCTGTTATGTTTTTATCATTGAAACATAAAAGTTACATTTTTAAATATAGCAGCAAAGAAACATTAGCATAAACTTTTAAAATAGTAACACTAAGGGTAATCATATTTTAGTAACAAACAATCATCTCAAATTTCATCGTAGTTTCTGATCTTGCACTGAGCTGAATGCTAATGTATCCCTTTAACCACTGAGGTCAGTGAAGCACTGTGTAGGTGGAACTTAGTGCAGGATAAGGGTCAGAGCTTCCTCAATTTCCTTTTTCTACTAGATAAAACAAAGTACTCTAGTAATAAGATTAGACCTTAACAATATCCCATTCTTACAGCAACAATTCTACATCTCTCTTATCTAGCACTTGTCATCCTTAGATCTCAGAGTACTTTACAAGGGAATGAACTATAAATATTCCCACTTCACAGATACAGAAAGTGAAAAAGAGGAGTGACAACTTTTAATTAACTAGAGAATGATAGCCAATATATCACTTGAAATCTTTACATCTCTTTTGCCTTTTAGACTCTCCAATCTGTAACAGCAAGCTTGCCTTTTGACCCACAAATAAATCCAAGTTAAACTACAGAAAAAAGTCTGAGGGGTTTAACGGTAGTTAAACCACTATGGAAACCACAATAGAAACTTTAGCTATAATCAAAGTTAAATTACAGTTTTTCCAGTACTGTAATACCAAGTTTGCCTTTCTGCCTATAAACAAATCCAAGTTACACCACCACAGACATTTTTCTACCAATAAATCTAAACCTGATTTTAATAGGAAATTGTGATTAATTTCTACATTTCAAAGAAGACAATGCAATGTAGACATTATTTCCTTAAAAAGCTTCCCTCTTCTTATACTTTGCCTGTGATTTACTGTGCTAAG
This sequence comes from Pelusios castaneus, assembly GCA_007922175.1. Taxonomy (NCBI): domain Eukaryota; kingdom Metazoa; phylum Chordata; order Testudines; family Pelomedusidae; genus Pelusios; species Pelusios castaneus. Next base: position 13,899,010 of record ML685769.1, on the reverse strand, counting down.
ACATATTGCTGCTCAGTAAGAAAGGTCAAAATGATATTTACCGAAACCCTGCACTGTGAAATGCTCCCGAAGCATACGTAAAAAATTGGCAGACATTGTCATTGGTGCATCTTTTTTGACACTGTTGATAGCTGTCAGCTGTAGTTACATTATAATTTGTCCCTTGCATATCCAGGTCTGCATGGACATCCTTACTGCAAGCTGGGGAAAAAAACAAACAAACCACCATTCTGAAGACAATTTTTATTAGAAGTGCCACAGGTAGAGTGGTTCACATGAAACAACCTTACTCTCTTTATTCTGCTGCTCTTAATCACTTGAGTAGCTCCCTACGTTGTACACTGTCCTATTCATAACTTTGGGATTGCAGACAGAGTAAGGTGCTACTTGATATGAAATAAGTGTGGCAGAATCTGGTCCTAAAGGTGCACCTGTATCTGCATGTGCAGGTGAGAACAGTCAGATAACTGAATGACTATGAAGGGATTTCCACGATCTGGTAATTCACATTACTAATTGAGAGTTTATCTTTCTACTTTCAAAATTTTCAAGGCATAAACCAGCACTTTACCTGTTAACTCTTTAACAAATTCTGCTTTCAAATACAATAACCAACTCCCATTAGAGTCCATAGGATTTATTCATATGCATCCAAAAGGGAGAATTTGAACCAAAGACATTGAAATAACTCTCTTTTCCTGAGTAGATGGAGTTTTTACTTTCTACATTTTGGGACACTTGGTTGTGTTCATCCAGCATATTTGTCAGCTAGCCAGAGCTGTTCCCTTATGAATACAAAGGGCCAGATTTTGATTTGAACTACACTAGACTGATTCTAGAATAACTGCAGTGGCATCAATTAGAATGAATAGCAGGAAAAATGTCCTTAGAGCAAGATCTATTAGACTGGTAAAAGCAATTTAGAACTATGAATGTGAGGTAAATAACTGTGGCATTGGTACATAACTTGAGAGAAAAGGATTTCAAGAATGCTCTATTAGGTGAGCGCCTGTAGGGTCTAAGATGCTAAATTTTGAATAAGCTGCAGCCTAGTGGTATATATAGTCTTAGGCCACATTTAGCCTTAATGTAAACAAGCCTTTTTCCAGTGAAGATGATAAAATTGTTCTCAAATAAGCTAGGTTCTGCTTGGCCCAATATCAGCAAGGGATTCCTAAAAGAAATAATTGCCAAAAGCTCTATCTCGCATGTGCAGGGAAAGCATTTGTCAGTCATGCCAAGTCTGTTTTGCTCCCTATTGGTCTCAGCTTGGTGATATCTTGATGATGGTACAAAGAAATTTTAAGTAATGGATTTAAAATATGTGCCAACCGAGAAGTCTGAGATATTGCACACTAATTCCCAGACTTTATTATATATTTATAGATGGACTCTGATGAATTATCAACCAGGTGAGATCATTACTCAGCAACAACAGAGAGATATACTCTGTGCTTGTTTTGATTGACATCTTCTCCATATAGTTATGGAACGTCATTGCTAAATACCTCATAAACAACTAGTTGGAGTAGAAATGACAGTTGAGCACTCAGACAAACAGTAAAATATATCTGAGAATAATCTGTAGAGCTACGGCATAGAAGCGCAGAATACTCCACCTTGTGATTAAACCAAGTGGAAGAATATGATTGTACCAGTAGCACTTCCTGCCTAGTCTGCTGTTGGGAGTTCAGAAATCAGGGAAATGGGATTCAGGAAGATGCTATGAAAGGAATTATCAGTCGTTATTTAAAAGAGTTCCTATGAAGTGATTATCCACCATGATTTCCGGCTCCTTTTTTAGTTCCATTCTAGCTCTTTGAAATATTTGCTGTGTGTCACCCAGTATAATATAGACTCACTTGCACAGTAGGTGAATAACCATATCTTACCACTGATTTGAGTGTTACATTGTTTTAAGGAATGTCCAGATATTGCACCTTCCATGCCCACCTTTGGCAACATTTCAGTATCACTGTCTTTCAAGAAGCAGGTAAACCTGTATTTAAAGAGCAGTGTTAGTTGAACCCAAAAGCCCAAACTCGTGGAAAATAATTTGTGTGCAGTGTTACATTTCTATGCTCAAAGAGCAAAATAGTTTTCAGAACCAGTTCCTCAACACCACTTTAGTCCCTTCTGGTGCAAGAAGAATTAAAACTGCCTTAGGGCACAAGCTACGGAGTTCCTTAACATAGTCCTTCCTGATCCCTTCCAGCATAAAGATGTTCTGGGGTAATGAAATCTAGGCATTCCAAAATTCATAATATCTAGGTAACAAATGCTTGCAGATTTAAAAATCTCAGGACAGGATCATACTATGTAGTCAATGCTCCATTCTGACAGCCTTATTACTTATTTGGGAGCTCCAGGAGATTGTATGGCTCAGGGAGGCAAAATACTTCTAGAATAACTCATTGTGAGTGTTCAGATGTCCTGGATGGTGTGGGGGGATCTAGCCATAATTATTTTTTGAATAGCTAGTGCCATATGCCTAGGTGTGAGGCACAGCCTACTGGGAGGGAGGCATGATGGATTAGATATGGGAAGACAGTATATACAGAAGATTTATCAACTAAGATGAGTAGGCCTCGAACAACACATAGCAGAACTGAAGGCATGCACAAGTGGTTTCCTTTTCCTGAAGTGAGAGTTCAGCTTCCAAAGGTTTGGAAAATGCTGTTTTAGATGTGTTCTACTGGGAGACACCCCCACTGCATTCCTCCTTTAAGCACATTGCAGCATTTCCTGTGTAAGAATACTACATAGATGTAGTGATGCTGAGCGCCTAATACACATTGCACATTAGTAACATAGAAAACTCAGCTTTTGTTATAGAGACACAGTATGTTACCTTTTTGCAGGATCTTTAGTCCATGTTGCTGGAAGGTAGGTGAACAATAGACACCTAGGGTGGTAAGTACACACTATTCGACAGTAATCAACATTTGGTGTGAAAACAGTAAACACGTCTCCTCCTTGGAAGTATGTATTTTCATAGATCTGAGTTATACATCCTGATAAAGAATAGTGAAATGCATTAGTTTGTGTTACTGCAGATGGTAAATCGCACAGAACAAATTGACAAAATGAGGGTTAATCTGGAATCAGATTTTCTGGTGGTATAAAACATAATTTCAATGGATCTCAACATATTTCCTCTTAATCCATCCAAGATCTAGCTTTTCCTGCTTTATACCAAGGAACAAAATACTCTCTAATGCAAAACTAAGTACTGAACATGAAGCAAAGTGAAAGAGTAAAAGTTTAGGAACTGTAGAGAACCTAAAAAAGCAATAATATAATCTGAAATTTGCAGGTACACTTCATCATGAATTAACTCTCCAACAAAGAAACGTATCCACATAGCTCTTATGTGTGAGTAACAGAATAAAGGCTGTAATGATCTGTTCATATGTTTCAAAGTTGGAGTATATGCTGGATCTGCATTTTAAAACAGACACTTTTAAAGGTGGTTTATAGATGCATACACTATGCAGCTTGTGTTTTTGCCCTCTGGCTCAGGATTCAGTTTTACTACTAAAAAAATGGATAAAGGGAAAATATTCTATTTGTATGGACAAGGAGGAAATTCCATTGAAATATATTTACTTAGCTGATTACTCTGTTATTTGACAGCTCTCACACTGAATTGAAAACCATGTCCAAAACACTTAAACAAAATAAAAAACGTAAACATATTTAAATCTAACCCTTTTAAAAATGCTCATTTTAGTTAAATTCTTTAAAATTATAATCTCTTCCAGGACTCCAAAACAATTTTTATCCCCTGACATATTAAATTTAGGTCCCATGAATATAAATTATTATCAACTATATATTAAGGAAATACATAATTTTAAAGATATTCTGTGGATTAAGGTGCTAATTACTTTGGTTATTTGCCAAGTTTCCACAATTTTTCAACAAATAAGAGCCAAGCTTAAGTCGACTTAATTTACCAGTGTAGACGCAGCCTTAGAGTCTATGGGTGCGTCTACACTTGTAAATTAAGTCGACTTAAGCCTGCTTAAATCGACTAAATTTACTCTGTGTCTACACTACAATTTCCTTAAGTCAATTTAAGCTGCTGCTTAAATCGACTTAAGGAAATTTTAAGTCGACTTTATTAAACCTACTTTAAAGTTGACTTTACTCGCTAAGTTGACTTTATTAAGTCGACTTAGCCAGTGTAGCCGTGGATTAGCCCTAAATCGACTTTAAGTCGACTTAAAGGGCCCCCAAGGCTCCCCCACTGACCTCCCTGCCAGGGTGGCTGGCACAGCCAAAGCCTGGTGTGCCCACCCACAGGGCAGGACACAGCCCTGCCCACCCCGCTCCTATGCCCTGCCCGTGTCCCTGTCCTGCTCGGCCCGCATTGTACCCTGGTACAATGGGGCAAATGCTGAACCCCCTGGCACTTTGAAAAGGGTGCCCCCCCTGCCACCATGGACCAGTCCCAGGTCTACCTAGCCCCTACAAGTCGACTTAGGCATCCAGTGTGGACACTCTAAGTCGATTTGGCAAAGTCCACTTTAAGTCGACTTAATTTTATAGTGTAGACATGCTAAGTCGACTTAGGGGGCACTACTTCCACAACCTTTTGAGAAAGTACAAAGACCTTAGTTTTCAGGGTTTCCACTTTAAATAATATTTCTATTTTAAAATGTTAAATTAATCTGTCAATCTGTTCTTGGTAAATACTGTATTATCTAATTCCATCCTATGTGAGAACAGATAATCAATTAGGGAGTATAAAACTATATTCAGCATTTTCCCTTTTTGGCACAATGGTCATTGTGAAAACATGTTGGAATGTTTGCCAATCAAGCGAAGTAAATCATTAACATATGCTGACATTGGAAAATGTACGTAAGAATTTTACTTTCCTCTAATTGCTATTTTTCAGGTATTTCAGCAGAACCATAATGCACAGTAAGATAAATGGCTTTAGAGTTATTCACAATTCTTGCAATAGACTTTTCCATTTAATGATGTGCAGATATTATAGGATGCTACTTGTACCTTGAACCATTTCCTCAGCTATTTTTTAAAGCATAGTAGTGTGACACAAAAGCAATGTGTAGGTAAGACTGAAGCTTTTTAAAAGTACATTGCTGACCTTTAGGCCAAGTTTCTCTCTTCAATATGTCTGCTTGGCTAAACAGCTCTTAAAGGATACCTTTCCCACTGCCTGCTAGCATGGGGAGTGTAGTTGCCAGGGGAAAGGAGGCTTGATTGTGGCTTCCTCACACCCTGGAAAGCCACAGCAATCTCTTGCTGCTATGCAGGCCCATTGGCAGCCAACACAAATTACAGCAGCTTTAAATTGCTCTAATTTACACTCTGTAACTAGCCAGGAGGAAAGTCAGCCCAGGATCATGGCAGCAGAAGAGATGGCATAGAGTCCCTACCCACAGGAACTGTTCTATGCACTCTTCAGCTGCAGATGTCCCCTGTGTTCTGGATTAGATAAATACTTGGTCTGATTCTAATCTCATGCAGTGGTTTCATAACAGTGTTACTCTGGAGTTATTCCCAATTTACACCAGTTTAACAGAGCAGAATTAGGCCCTCTGTACAATCAGGCTCAGCTGTACAAGTTTACTAATATGGGTAAACTGTTTGAAATCAGTGGGACTATTCACTGGATAAGGTACTCCTCAGTGTGGGGTAAGAGCATCAAAATCTGGGGCTTCAATTTGTGTGCAAGTACTAAAGCCTGAAGGCTACATCTGCTGTTTGGAGGGCCACACACAGTGGGAGAGGGGCAGGGGAAAGGGTGAGGCTGGGAGGGGGTGGTAGCTGCCATGCTTCAGAGTTCTGGCCAGGCCCGGCTGGATGAATGACTCCCGCAGGCCAGATAGTTTGCCCACCTTTGATTTAGACTGTCATAAATATTATTCCCCTTAATCTTAGCTTTTTAAAAGATTTATATTACTCTGTGTACACATTTTAAGAAGCATGCATAAACTTACCACTGTAAACTGAAGTGAATAAGAAAATGAAATTAAAGGTCAGATAAATCCAAGCCATCCTAAAAAAATAAATACATCAAAATGTTTCTTTAGTACATCATTAACATATAATGCAATTAATATGAATGAGGAGGACAAAGACACATTATTTAATTATTTACATGTAATTTTTCTATCAGACAGGCAGTTAAAAATAGCATGCAAAATCCCAGGATACAAATGGAATGAAAGTGCTGGTATCTAGATAATAGCACTCATTAGCAGCAGAAGTTTGATACTGTATTTAAGATTGCAAGAGTGAATTAAACTTATAAATACTGGGACAAAGTCTGCTCTGCCCTCCAAGAGAGTTACTCTGGATTTTCACTTGGTCATGCTGAGAGTCAAACTGACCACTAATTATAAATTTAATTACTACTAATATGACCATTTCTTGCATGTCATTTATTTCCAAATGGTTTTTTAATCTAAACAGTTGCTATCAACAATGGAGGCATTGTATTCAACTTCAGTATGTCTAGCAATATAATGAAAATGAATCTTAAATTCTTCACTTCTTAAAAAGATACTGCAAATTTCAGGAGCTGCAAATAAATGTTTCTGTTAGCAGTAAAACACAATCCATAAATAGACCACCAAGCATTGTGTAGTGGATACCACAGATTTTTTTATTTGATAGCCATTAAAATAATGGAAGTTATTTACCTGGCAACACAATAGCTGCACTTGTCTGAGTAGCTCTGACTGACAAGATAATATGCATGCTCTGTTAAAAAAAGAAAAAGAAAACCCTAACATTTCCAACTTTGTTAAATATTATTTTGCATGCAATGTTTGCTCGACTTTAATGTTTACTTTTAATGGGTACTCACAACGTCAACATTTTTTCTGTCTTTGGGCCAGATACTTAGCTGGGGCAAATTGGCAGCACTCCATCGAAGTCAGTGTAGCTTCACCAATTTACACTTGCTAAGTAGCTGACCTTTTGTTTTTAATAAATGTCCAATCCTTGTTTTAGAATAGTCAGATATGCCGCCGCTTAATGCGGGGCCCTGCGTAAACTAGCAAATGTTTACATTTAAGGAAATTTTCAGAGCATAGACAAAAGAGCATCCTCCTTCCTGTGTCCTGTTCCTCCCTCCTTGCCCTCACCCACACACAGGCTATGTCTACACTTAGAAAGTTAAGTCGACTTTATTAAGTTGACCTTATTACGTCGACTTACAGAGTCGCTACTAGATGCTTAAGTTGACTTAAGGCAGACTTTATTAAGAGTCTACAGTAGACTCTTAAGTCGCCTTGGGGGGGGCGGGTTGTAGGGGTGCATTGTGGGAAGTGTGGCAGCAGAGAAAGTCTACCCTCCCCCGGCCACTCCTTCAAAAGAGGAAGTGAGCTCAGCCCCTTCCCATTGTGCCTGGCAACATGGACTCTGAGCAGATCATGGACCAGCCTCTTCTCCTGCGCTTTGCCAGGCAACTGCGCGACACCTGCCAGCTACTGGTAAGCAGTGGTTAAAGTATAATTTGACAGGCCCCAGAACCCTCCTAATCTCCGGGACCCTTCCTGTATTGTCTGGGCCCCCTTCATGCATGTGTGGGCCCCAGCCCAGGTAGGCATTTGCAACCACTTCTCAGTACCAGATGCATCGGTTTTCGCTCCATAAAAATATTTATAATTTTATTTGGCGTTTAGCTCTATATCAATTATTGTCACAAACTAGCAAACTCTGCATAACACAATAAGTATTGTGATTAACAGTGGTGGGGCCTAGGACCTGCCAGAAGCCAGGGCAAGGTGGAACATGTGTTCTACCGGATTCTTATATTTTTAGGGGCTCCAGAACTCTGGCCCCTCAAATTTGGGGGACCCAGAACTGTGTTCTGGTGCATCCCCCTTACTTTAACCCCTGATGGTAAGGCTTCTGAGCTCTGTGCCTCGTCACTTCAGGGCACGTGAGACCAGCAGTGACTGGTGGGAGCGGATCGTCCTCACCACCTGGGACAATGACCTGTGGCCGCAGAGCTTTAGGATGAGCAAGCAGACCTTCTTCGAGCTGGTCCGCGAGCTCACCCCAGTTCTGCAGCACATGGACACCTGACTTCAACCCGCCCTGCCTGTAGACAAGCAAGTGGCCATCGCTGTGTGGAAGCTGTCAACCCCGAACTCCTACCACTCCGTGGCCCAGCAGTTTGGGATCAGGAAGGCCATCGTGGGGATTGCCCTCATGCAGCTGTGCAGGGCAATCAGCCAGGTCCTGCTAGCCCACCTCATAACTTGAGGCAACCTACACAAACTCCTCGCCGGACTTGGCTTCTCCAAATGTGGGGGCATTGTGGATGCCACCCACATCTCCATCTGAGCCCCAGAACACCACACCAGGGACTATGTCAACAGCAAAGGGTACTACTCCATGGTCCTGCAGGCCCTCGTGGACCACCACGGAATCTTCCAGAACATCTACATGGGCTGGCCAGGGAAGATGCATGACACATGGATCCTGCACAACTCCACCCTGTACAGGCGCATGCAGATGGGCACCTTCTTTCCCGACCACACCATCACAATCGGGGACATGCAGGTGCCAGTCCTGATCCTCGGGGATGCTGCCTACCCCTGTTGCCTGCACAACCTCTGAGAGCTGTCGGGGGAAAGGGTCCCCTGCATCTGGGAGGCCAAGGCCAAGTGGCTCGCTGCGCAGTACGAGCAGCCCAACAACACAGCCCCAGACTCAGCGGGTCCTGCGGCAAGCACAGCTCATCCGGGATGCACTGAAGGCCCACTTCGACAGCCAGGAGTACTGAGGGGTGGGCCTGCTATCAGGCCCCATCACCTCCACCACCCACCCGTGCCTGCACCCCCCCCACCACACACCCATCTCTCCCCGCTCCCCCCCATCCCCCCACCAGTAAAAAGCTTGACACACTGTATAACAGTGTTCAGGGGTTTTATTCAGAGGAGGAAATGGGGGTTGGGAACTGCAGGGCTTGAGAGGTTTGGGGGAAATGAAGACGGTCAGGGAGAGTGAGGGTAGTTGGGGGGATGAAGAGGGTTGGGGGGGAGGGAGGGATGGAGAGGGGAGTGAAAAGGGTTGTGGGGAGGGGCCAGTGCTAGGGGCCTCCGGAAGGCAGGTCCCGGGCTTGCAGATGTCTGCCCCAGGTCCTGGCCCGCCAGCGAGGAGGGCTGCCTCTGGAGTGCAGGGCGGGGCCCCAAGGGAACAGGTGCTCCTCCAGATGCTCCAGGGACTGGGTCTGCCGCTCCAGGAGATCGAGCATGTGCTCGAGCAGCCTCTGCTTGCCCCTCTGCAACCCCTGGCTCAACCCTCCAGTGGGCATCCTCCTGCTCCTGCCACACTGCCAGGCGTGCCTCAGTCCACTCGCTGATGTGGCCCAGGTCTTCGAGGAGCTCGTCTCGCAAGCGACGCACCCTCCTTCTTGTCATCAGGCCTAGTGGGGCATGACGTGCCATGTGTCAAGAGCGCAGGGGCTGCTGGGGAGAAGCAAAGAAGAGAGTTCCTCCCATTAGCTGGTGCGGTGTGCAGCCTGACAGCAGCTATTGGTTCCTGACCATTCCCCTGCTTCCCACTCCCTGTCCTTTAGAACAGGGACCCCTTGGTACACGCCGGCATGCTGTGCTGCCCAGGTCAGGTGCAGTGCCCATGGTGGTGGGCTGCAGGAAGCCCTGCCTCGGGGGTCTCTGTGAGGTCACGTGCCACCAGTGTCAGGAGCATGCTGTCTGGCCTTGGTGCTCTTGCCTATGGTTCCCCCACTCCAACTCCAGACACCACTGCACCGCTCGCCTCCGGGTTTCCCCCACCCCTGCCTTGCAGCCCCCAGCCCTTCTGCCCCTGTGGGAGCGTCTTCCCCTGCCCCGAGCCTGCCTGTCCCTGAGCCATGTCCCCTTGCAGTCCCTGTCCCACAGGCATGCCCAGCCCTGCCCACAGGGAGGGAGGCAGTGAGGGAGGGAGCACTCACCAGCAAGTGCAGCCGGTATCTGATGTGATGTCCCCTCGCCTGGGTCTTCTTCGGCTGGGGGAACCTGCTTCTCCTCCTTCTCGGTGGCCACGTCCACCATTGGGGCAGGGATCAGCTCTAGGTTGGCAGCTGGCTCTGGGGCTGGCAAGGTGCTCTCCTGCTGGGCACTGGCCTCCTTCTGCTCCAGCACCTCAGTCTCATCCCCTGAGCGCTCCTCCTGGTTGTTGTCGAGGGAGGGGGGCTCAGCAGAGTCGATGGTGTGGGCTGGGAGGCTGCCGCTCTCCTGCCCCAGGCGGCCCCAGGCAGCTGCTCATAATAGCAGCAAATGGTGGTGGGTGCTGCCCCTGTCCAGAGCGTCACCTCCCAGGCCTCTGGTACTCCTGCTGCAGGTCCTTGATTTTCATCCAGACCTGCTGGGTGTCCCAGGTATGGCCCTTGGCAGCCAAGGCCTGGGAGATGGAGGTATACACCTCCTGGTTGCAATGACTGCCTCGCAACTGAGAGCTGACTGCCTCATCCTCCCATATGGCCAGCAGGTCCAGGATTTCCTGGTGGCTCCAGGATGGGGCCCACCTGTGGCGCTGGCTCTGCTCTGCCCTGCTCCCAAGCAGCAGATCTGGCCAGATCTGGGGAGCAGGGTTGTCAGGGGTGAGTCCTGCCCTGTGGTTGGCCAGGGCAGACTCTTCCTGTGCCATTCCATCAATGATTCCAAACTCAGTTTTCCTGACAACTTTATGCTCCCCCAGAATCCTCAACTTACTATCGACTCCTTCTGGCTTGAGACCTTTTCATTTCTCTTCTGGTTTATACTGACTCTGTTGTGTGCCCAGTTCCTTTCCTTTTCTTCACTAAGCTCTCCCTACACTGATTCCTCACAATGAGGGCTCTATGCATTCTTGTTTTTCTATTCATTTCTCTTGTATCAGATCTATGCGTGATGACTTTTACACTCTTTAGGGCAAAGAATTTGCCACCATATGGTTTCTCACTTACTATATTCAGCATGCCATATACAAAACAACAAAAAAGAGTTGGAAGAATTTATTGCAAATAATATTTGCTGATAATTTACCCCTATAATGAGACACATGACCTTTAAAGAACAGAACAATGCAGCGTTGTTCTATTTCAACACAAAATCATGGCATTCTGGAGGCTGTACATCCCAGACAGACCAGTGAGTTCTAGATTATAGCTATCTTTTAGGCCTCCTGCTGCTTAGCAGAATCCACAGCTCTGAGTTTGGTGCCCAGGCTACCTACACATTGCAGGGGGAGAGTCCAATGACTTAGAATAGAATTCACAAAAGTCAGCACACTCACTAAGGAACCACCAAAGCTAGCCAATAAGAAATACTGAAAAGGGGTGGGATCTAAGCCTTACCCCTTAAAGAAACTTCAGCTCCTAACAGTTCCTCCCTCAAGTTGGGATTCACAGAAGTGAACACTCCTCTGGAGTTGGGGGCCTAAGCCAGGTCAGTTCTCTCTTGTGAAAAAGGACTTATCCATGATGTTGGATATGCAGATTAACAAATCACTCCTTTGCCTGGCATTCAGCAGGGATTTGAACACAGATCTCCTATATTCCAGGTGACTGTCCTAGCCTCTGGCTTATAGAATCATTGTTGCTCTTATTCTCTTGCTTAATGAATCGGGCAAAGGAGGAATTTGATCCTGAGTCGGTGCTACCACCACCTTTGGCTGTGCTTTATGCAGAGCCCAGTCTGGTAGGCATGCTCCAAGATACCAACCAGATTGGAGGCCTCAGGCTAGATAGACAGGGGAATGCAGAGAATTCTGCTGGGCATCCAGACAGAAGCAGCTTTGTGCATGTCCAATCACAGAAATTTAGGCGCCATGGGATTTGGGACACCTATAGAGTTAGCAGAACCCTAGCTGGGGTTTTGAGCAGCTCAGTTCTGGGTGTATGCACCTAAAGTGACATTTAAGCACCTAAATCCCTTTGTAAATCTAGCCATTAACCCCTCTGTGTCTCAAACCCCATCCACAAAATGAGAATAATAATACTTTCCTGCTTCTCAGAGATGCGCGAGGATAATTAAATGAAAAGATTGTGAGGCACTCAGGGTGCGTCTACACTTACAAATTAAGTTGACTTAAGGAGGCTTAAGTCGACTTAATTTACTCCGCATCTACACTGGGCTTTCCTTAATTCGACCTAAGCTGCTCTTTAAGTCAAATTAAGGAAAAGTTAGTTTGAATTAATAACACATTGTTTTAATTCAAACTAGAGCTTAAGTAGACTTTATTAAATCAACTTAAGTCAGTGGAGACATGGAGTAGTGCCTAGTTGGACCTTTTTAAGTTGACTTAAAGCGTTAAGTTGACTTAATAAGGCCAAAAAGGGGCCACATCTACACTTAAAAAGTTAAGTCGACTTTTGGTAAGTCGATTTAATAAGGTGCACTTTAAGTCGACATAAAGTCAACCTTATTGAGTCAACTTCAAAAAGTCAACCTAACTTTTCAAGTGTAGACATAGCCTCAGATATTATTGTAATGGGAGCCATAAAAGTGCCACAGATAAAAACACTGTGAAAGGGAAGCTAGGATACAAATAAGCTCCTTTTCATCAGAACAGGGAGACATGTGGATGGAGCAGGAGCTCTGCCTTTTTCCACTTTTAAAGACAAAAGGATAAAGAACTCAAGAGTGGAACTGGGTGGCCCTGTAAAAGCCTACAAAAAGGACTATTAGATTTATTTAGTGAGATTTTTGTTGACTGGAATTTTGTGTTGGAAGCCAAGTGGAGGAGTAAATTGGAACAAGGTGAAGCAATGGGTCTGGGCAAAGAAGGGGTGGAGTTTTTGGTGCTGGATGTCTAAACTACCCAACCAGCAGAAGGAAACTAAGGCAATAGCTGCATTACTATGGCAGCCAAGAACTAAGTCACTGCAACTCACTTTTCTAGTTTAGAAACCTATAAATTGACTAAGTGATATAGGTATTCAATAAATACTTTCTGTGCACAAGTTCCATCCCAGGTGTTGTGTTGTTTGCTGCTCTCTATTTTTGGTGTACGACTGGTCAGATAAGCCAGGTAGTATTGTTTCCAGTTCCTAACAGGGTGATTAAAACTTTTTAAATAGAAAATAATGAACAGCATGCATAAAGTATTTCTGGTACAGATTTTTGAAAGAATAATAATTTGTTCTTTAAAAAATATTATAATTTCAACTATTCAGATATTAACATTTTCACAAATCTTTGGCCCTTATCTAAATACAACAGCAAGCTGAACTTGCTACTTTTGTTCAAGAAATTATTTACAAGTCACTTTTTGAATTATTTGACCAGCTCTATGAAAAGTGCATGTGAATTTCATATTATAAATAATTCATCTGAGTCTTTCATGGATGTCATTCAATTCATGGTTTGCGCACCTACACACATGGTAAATTATATTTGCATACCTCTGTTTTAAAAAATATTTAAAATCATTGCATTCACAGTCACAGCACAAAGAGATAATTTAAGAATATGTAGTTTTATTGCTCTAGGAAACAATGCAATAAATTCAACATTTTATAAACAAATAGACAACACTGTAAGACAAGAACCTATTAGATGTATCTCTGTTGCATTTTTAATCTCTCCATTCTATAACATAACCTCTATGCTTTGACATGGCAACATACATTGTACAATATTTCTTTAGCTTAAAAGTATATTTTTTATAAAACTTTATTGAAAAGTTATGTATATTGTCTGGATAGCTCTAAATAGACCAATGTTAGGTACATTCAAACATTACCAATATTTCCTATATGAAAGAACTGTTGAGTGAATGATTCCTAGAGTTGGGAAAGGGGTCCCAGCCACACACCTCTGTACAAATATCAACCCACTCTGCTATACAAGTCAGAATTAACCCTTGGAATATGCACTACACTTAACAATAGAACAGCACTTACCCAACCCAAGCACAGAGATTCCATGCCCCTCACCAATTCAATTCTGCCCTGCACTCTTTTAGTCAGTCCAACCTGTCCAGGCACTCTGAATCTGGCAGGTGGTGTAAGCTCAGAACAGTGGTGCCGACTGTCCTGTCACCCCCAGACTGTGCATTTATAAAATCCCCTTTGCAAGCAATTGGCTCTCCTCTAAGCAGCTCCAAATTCATTCTCTCTCTTGGCCCAAACTAAAGGCTGCTGTGTCACATATTAAGATTCAATAATGATGAATAGACATAACAGGCTTCGGAGCTCCCTTACTTGGCTTTATTCAGCATGTCTGGCAAGGACTGCCAGAAGACAAACAGGTTTACCCAAGCACTTAACAACCCTCCCATTTATCACTATGGCAAATCTCAGTGGCCCCAGTAACCTGAGACACCACATGTTCCTCCCCCCAAATGAAAACATCTCTCCCCCCATCCCCCGGAAAGAATAAACATTATACTGGGAGACGAGGGTAAACTTCCCCATCACCAGACGACCCCCTGGGGAATTATTCTGCCCCATGATGAAGGGGTCACCCCTAGCTAAAGATCCAGCTAAGTAAGGGGCCTTCTCACTCTAGGTGGATTGCGGCGAATTTCTGGTGGATAGATACCAGGATAACAAGAAGTTGTCCAGACGTTTCTGAAGGGGTGAATGTCCCCTCACAGATTTTAGAGCTTGCTTCATAATCTACGAATCTCTCAGTGAGTCCATTTGTGGATGGATGATATGGTGCTGACTTGATGTGATGTATCCAATTGGCCTTCATAAAACTTTCAAAATTGTGGGAAATGAATTGCAGTCCATTGTCACTCACCAACTGCTCTGGGAGACCATAATGACTAAAGAAGTCACATAGGTAGTAGTGGACTGCATTACAGAGACTTCCGGCCATTTGCAATAGGCATCAACAGAAATTAAAAACATACATACTTCAAATGGGCCAGCAAAATCAACATGAATACATTGCCATGGCCTTTCTGGCCAGTCCCACGGGTGAAGAGGCACTAACTGAGGTGCGTTCCAGACGCTCGGCACAAGGTACAAGTTCTAGCTGTCTGCTCAATGGCCCTGTCCAAGCCTGGCCACCAAAAATAGCTTTGTGCGATTTCTTTCATGCACGCTATATATACCACAGTGACTGGAATGGAGCTGTTCCAACAAATGTGGTCTTAATGAAGGTGGAATAATGACACACATGCCCCACAACAAACACCCAGACTGGGTTAATAACTGCATCTGCCTAGACATATAGGGGTGGAGGTCAGGTAATGATGTTCCGTGCATCACGAGATCCATAACTAGAGAAAATACTGGGTCAACGTGTGTTGCTCTCCTCACTTGAGTAACCGTGATACATGTGTTTTCCACTTGATCAAAGTAAAAGATTCCTTCCTGGCCCAAATCTCGACAGGGTAGTGGTAATGGTTGCCTTGAAAGACTATTTGCATTGCAATGCAAGGAGGATTTCCTATACTTGATCTCATATGTATATCCAGAAAGTATCAATGCCCATCATTGCATATGACTAGCAGCCAAAGGTGGAATGCCTGTGTGTGGTCCCAAAATCGATGTTAGGGGTCAAATGGTCAGTGAGGAGCATGAATTTCTTTCCCAACAGGTACTGGTGAAATTTCTGGACATGAAAAACAATTCCCAGTGCCTCACATTCACTTTGGGCATAATTAGTCTCTGCTTTGGTCAAAGTGCGTGAAGCAAAAGCGATGGGCCTTTCTTCTCCTGAAGGCATAAAGTACGGCCCCAACTCCATAAGGGGAGGCATCACCGGCTAGCTGTAGAGTAAGAACAGATCAAAGTGTGTCAGAACCCTTGAAATAGTCAATGCAAGTTTAGCCTTGTTGAACACAACATCACAGGCTTCAGTTCAGTTCTAGTTCCTGTTTGACCCATGTAAGGGTTTCAGAAGTATTGCTAACTGTGAATAAACTTGCTCTAATAGTTCAGTAACCCTAAAAAAGAGCGAAGTTGGCTCATGTTCTGAGGTGGTGGTGCATCCATGATTGTCTTCATCTCGGCTGGAGATTTATGAAGGCCAGCAGCATCAATTATATGTCCCAAATATTCAACAGAAGGCCAAAAAAATTCACATTTGTCTCGGAAAACACATAGGTCCTATTCCTCCAATCTTTGTAGAGTAGCTCTTAAGGTGCTCCTCTTCATTCTTGCCAGTGACCAGGATATCATTAAGATAGCACTGTACTCCCAATAAGCCACTCAAGATCTGGTCCATGGCCTTCCAGAACAAAGCTGGGGCTGAATTAATCCCAATAGGCAAGTGACAGTATCTGTACAGCCCTTTATACATTACAATAGTCAACAACTCTTGAGATTCTTCTTTGACATGCATCTGTAAATACGCTCGCCTCAAGTCAATCTTGCTGAATTTTTGTCCCCCAGCCAAACCCATGAAGAGGTCCTCAATGCAGGGAAGGGAGTATTGTTCTGCACATAACACTGGGTTAACAGTGACCTTAAAATCTCCACAAATCCAAATGGAGCCATCTTTCTTCACTATTGGGACGACTGGTGTCGCCCACTGACTGTGAGTAACTGGCACTAAGGCTTCCTCCTTGACAAGTTGCTCCAAATCTGCTTCAACCTTGGATCTGATGGCAAATGGCACCGAACTGGTCTTCAAACATTTCAGCTGGCAGTCAAGTTTAATATTTAACTTCACAGTGATTCCTTTTATGCTGCCTAAGTCCTCTCCAAAACAGCAGCATGTTTCCTTAGTATCATTGCCACGTTTATTTCTTCTTCAGTCAATTGAAGCACTTCTGCCCAATTGATTTGGATCTGCCTAATCCAAGACATTCCCATTAAGGCTGGATAATTGCCTTTCACCACAAACATTGGTAGATTTGTTGTCTGTCCATTGAGTACCCAAAACAACTGTCATCGGTTTAAGTGGCAGATGTCTAAAGTCCTTCTCATACACAATGTTGGAAACTAATGAAACAGCTGCACCAGTTTCCAGTTCCATGCGTACAGGTTTACCATCCACCAGTGGTGTCACCCAGAATTTGCGTGGGCCAGCTGTTATAGACAAAACATTAAGTGACTCTTCCTCTTCAGAATGGGTGTCGCCATGATCACCTTCTATCTGTTCTACTGCATGTAGAATTTCCCTCTTGTTCCATCGGACCACCTGCTCATTGTTCTCTGGTCTGCCTTTTTTGCTTGGCTCGGTCCTCTTTTGTTTGCAGGTACGTTCGATGTGTCCTTTCTTGCCACATCGTCTAAACAGTAGTTCCTTACACCAGCACTCTGATGCATGATGATCCGGTTTTCCACACTGGTGACATTCCCGCCTTCCCAGGGGCCAAGTGGTAGGGTCTTTGGATACATTATGCATCCCTGCATTCGCCCTGATTAGTTGCATCTCCTGCATGGCCCATTCCATAGAAACTACAATATCAATGGCTTTCTGCAAGGTAAACTGAGCATCGGTTAGCAGGCATTTCATTGTTGATTCACAGCGAAGGCCACACACTAGCCTGTGACGTAGTATTTCATCTAACATGTTCTTGAAATCGCAGTGTTCCACCAGCTCTTTTAGAGCTGCTACAAATTGTGCAATGGATTCATCTTCACCTTGATTCCTGTGATAGAACCAGTATCTGTCTGCTATTATCAATGGTTTTGGGGAAAAATGTGCTCCCAGAATTTCCACAAGATCATCTTACAATTTTGCCTCAGGTTTCTTCGGATAAAGCAAATTACATAGCAAGCTATTGGTCTTAGCTCCTATAATGGTCAAGAAAACAGGTACCTTCTTTCCATTGCATATATCATTCACTACCACAAAGTTCTGAAAGCATGCTATATACATTTTCCATGTGGAGGTGGCAGCATCAAAGTTTTCCAGAAAACCAGTGAGTGAAGCCATGGTTGAACCAGTGAGTGGAACTATGGTTCCCTCTTGTGGTTGTTTATCTCCCATCCCTTGGTTTCACCAAACAAATAGATCAGTCAGCTCCATCCTCCTCCAGGCACATAGCACAGGCATGCAAACAGTGAGAAGAAAATTCACTCTTACGTAGCTCAGGATTTCCTGGGTTCACAAGATGCTATCTCATCATCCCGTCTTGTCGCCAGTGTCATGTATTAAGATTAAATAAGGACCAATAGACATAACAGGCTTTGGAGTTCCCTTACTTGGCTTTATTCAACATGTCTGGCAAGGACTGCCAGAAGACAAACAGGTTTACCCAAGCACTTAACAACTCTCCGATTTATCACTATGGCAACCCCCAATGGTCCCAGTAATCTGAGATACCACATGCTGCTTGCAAGTCTGCTTCTTCTTTGTTTCTTAACTTCCCAGGCTAGTGAACCATTCCACTGTCTGTCTGCTCATTGGCTCACACATTGGTTCAAACCCTTCCACAGTAAATTCTATGTCCTTGTTTTTGGGGGACCCACCCCCCACAGGCAAACAAGTTTGTACTAAATGATGGGTCAGGGGAGTAGAGCATTCTGTGCAGCTCTACAGTACACAATTATAAACCAGGGGTGGGGGTATGGGGGGAACCACATGGGCAGTGCCCACCCAGTTGGCCAGCAAGCCCACCCACTGCAGCCCCAGGCAGCAGTGGCAGCTTGCTGCCATGGCAGCAGGTGGCCATAAGCAGCAGTGCTGCAGGCGAAGGAGCAGCAGCAGGCAGATAGGCAGGGATGACTGCTCCTCTGCCTGCAGCTCCGGTCCCATGGCGGGGGCCTGACTGCCTCTCCTCCTCCCAACACTCCAGTTACTAGACAAATGGAGTGTCGGCAGGAAGCTTCCAGTCACGTGACCAGAAGCAGGAGTGACTGGGCCCACATGAAGAGTAACAGGCCCAGCCAGAAAGCAGGGGTTAGCTATGCCCCTGTCATAAACTGCCATGATAGTTCATTTCCATGTCAGTTCCTTGCCCGCCCTGTAAGAATAGCAGCAATTGATAGCTGAGAATTAAATTCTGTTCTGTTAGTAGGTGTAGCACAACTGATTCAAGTAATAGTTAGAGCAGTATTATATAGCAGACTTTGACACTGAATGTCAAATTATAACACTTATATCTGCTAGCGACCAAACCTCTCACTTTGCATGTAGGCCAGACAAACCGAGATCCAACTTTTACTGAAGTAACTGCTCTATTAAGGGAGGTAGCTCAGTATCCATGCTACCTCAATTTTCTATTTCTCCTAAGGAAGGAAGTGGATCTACCGATTGCTTTTGTGAGCCAAGTGCCAGAAACTGAACAAAGAAAAATCCATTCTAATAATTTATACCCATTTGTAAAGGAATTCAGTATTATTTAAAGTTCAGAGGTTTCCATGAAAACACAACCAGATTTGACTATAAGCTGTTAGTCATATGGTACAATATGTTACATGACAAATTAATCCAATAGTCAAAACAGCAAAAACATTCAAAGATAACTGTGAAGAACACATACATTCTTCAAAATAGACTTCTCTCCCTTCGGTAGGCACACAAAGTCATCTGTAAAATTTTAACCCCCCCTTTCACACCAGGATAACTCTATTCAAGCCAGTAAGACTGCACTGCTTTAAGTGAAACGAGTTTGCAACATAAATCGCAGGATGACTCAACAACAATAAAAAAAATAGGTTGCATGAATAATTCCTAAATGTACTGAGCCAAATCCTTAGCTGATATAAACTCACACATCTCCACTGAAGTCCCTAGAGCTAAGCTGATTCACATTAGCTGAGGTCTGGCTCATTCTTTTCAGGTAACTCTAAATTCACATAAAACCATCTACATTTAGCCTGTCAAGGCTACAGTTACATGCAAGAACTATAGTTGTCTGATTTCTCTTACATAAGCTAAGAAGTTGTCCACTAAAAATATTTTAATGGAGACTATGACCAGACAGTGAGTTGGCAATTAAGAGACTATGATTAGAAGGCCACCTCAGTACCCCTGTCTGTGAAAAAGTGGAAGCTGGGCACATCAAGTACCTGAGTAACTTCTTCTCAAGGGTCAGAAGTCAGTCAGCTGAGCATTTCATGGAGCAATATGAATAGTGGGCTCAGAAAAGTTGATGTAAAGTGCCAAGATAGTGGTTGGCAAGGATCCAAGATGTTCAAATGTCAATACCACTTTTTGAGACATGCTGCCAATAGAATGGGAGGGAATGATAATATCATGAGTTAAATATTTATAATACAAAAGGCCTAGAGATTCTTTGAAATATTCTGATATATTTACAATTCTGTAAAAGCATTTTTTGTTATCATAGATGAGTGAACAACAGGATACTGCTGAGCAACTTTTACAATCTAAAATCTTTGGAAACTTTCTTCTTATGACACACACGCTCTTCGACTCTTCAGCTGGATCCAGATTCCCTTATTTGGGCGAAGAATTAGTTCTCCGACCATACCGAGTTCTTCTCGCTTTTGAGTTGTTTCTACACAAAAGCGCCTTAAGATGATGGCTAGAACAGCTTTCTCTTCTATCTGTGCAAAGCGCTGGCCTTCAGGTTAAATTGAAACAAAAACTGTTGTTTAGTATTAACAGCCCTCATGAATACACTTAAAGATTTCCCACAAAAAACAGCATGAGAAGAATTGTGCAGCTGTTGTCACAGATTATAAAACAATATGGACCTAATTCAGGGTAATACAGAAGTTACCAATAATGGGATTTGGCTTTATGACTGGAAAGAGTCAACTTTACAATATGCATGGTCTTCAAGCAAGAGGAGCTTAAAGTTGGCCCTCTATCCTAGAGGAAAAAATAATATCAAATGTGACCCTGTCGTGTCATACATAGCCCTAAATGATGATGAAAAAGAAGAGGATGAGGAAGAGGAGAAGGATTTAGCTCATGAATCACAACAAATGGACTCTGAAGAATCCCATGGAAAGAAAGAAAATGTAAATATGACATCAATCTGAAATGAGGTACCAGTAAGAATTGCTCTGCCTCAGTTATTAAGCACACAGGACTGACATGTCCATTTGAATGCAAAGGCAACTTCACCTAAACAGCCTTAGTGGTAAATTCAGTAACCAACTATCAGAGCTGTTATAGGGCAACCCTGCGTGGGGCACCCTACATAGTACACTCCAGAAGCAGGCTAAAGCACAACAGGTTCTTCTGCCTCACTTACCCTTTTTTGTTCACTCATGAAATAGTCCTCAAGTGGTTCAATACAAAGGCTGCCTCTCGGGGTAATTTATTCATATATACCAGTGCAGTAATTCCTCATAGCTCCATTCTTGGCAAACCCACAGTAAATATATAAAGGTACAACTATTTTTTCCATTCCCTCTTCATGGCAACACCTTCAGGTCATCCACCTGGGAGTCAACAACAGCACTATGGCTATGTCTACACTTAGAAATTTAGGTCGACTTTACCAAGTCGACTTTACTGACTTTACTTTAAGTCGACCTTATTAAGTCGACTTAGAGAGTCCACACAGGACTCTGAAGTCTACGGCTCCTTTCTCCTTAAGCGTTAAGTCAACTTCAAACTAGGCCTTATTAAGTCGACTTAAAATTTCCTTAAGTCGACTTAAGGAAACTCCAGTGTGGACACAGAGTAAATTAAGTTGACTTAAACCTGCTTAAGTCAACTTAATTTACTAGTGTAGATGCTCCCTATGTTCCCAGATCCTTTGACACCTCATCTAGAGCCCACTCTCCAGGTCATCCGCCAGTGACCAGTCTCATGATTCTTGCATTGGTCCCCAGGTTGGATCTCCCATTAGGGAACTCCCCACCGCATTTTATTCCCCCAGTCTCCCTGTCCAGGAGTTCTCCCACAGCTCAGAGAATATCCCTCCAGAGTCCACCCTCTTATCCTAGGCTTGGTTTCTCCTGACCAAGCTAGATCTTCACTTTTTGCCTACAGGTCACTGCCCAAGCCTTCTGCTCATTAGCATCCCAACTTTGGTCAGTTCTGGCCAGCAGTTCTGTTCCAGCTCTCCTCAGAACTTAACTTTATCTACTAGGTCTCCTGTAGCTCCCTTACAAACACCACTTGTCAGATCTTTCCTAGTGCTTCCTATCTGCTCTGCTTTTCCAGGTCTCTGACTCACCAGGTCTACTTTCCCCTAAGGCTCAGGTGCCCTCTTTTAAGCCTAATGGGCAGGGGGCGGGGTAGGGTCAACTGACCAGTCCAAAGCGTACTGGCCTTTTCTTTCTTATAGGGCCTACGTCACCGTGTGATAGAGACCCATTATGCTTTGTCTTTTATCAGTAACTACGTACCAATGCAGTTTCTGGGTCCAGCGGAGAACGGCACATATGCATATGGATGCCTCCCACTAGAATTCTCAGGGAGGAATCGCTCAGGTCTGAATTCCTCAGGGTCTGGGAAAAGCTTTGGATCTCTGTGCAATGCGTAAGTAACAATGATTGCATCTGTACCTTTTGGTATCTTAAATCCTCCTGCAAAAAAAGAATTAACATGCCAGTGGCATCTGTAAATGGATACTAAGCTCAAAAACAGTTCTTTATTTGTGCAGCTCCTTGACAGCAGATATTTCTCATAACAAAAATGATGAATGCACACAAGGTTGGGATCTGATACCCATAACCATCCCCCAAACTAACTCATCATCCTCCTTCAAAACTCTCCTCTGCAGCAAGCCTACAAAAACTCGGCAATATCTAGGCTGCTGTTGTGCTGAGGTAAGAACCTAACCTGCTAACTGTTATGGTCTTATTGCTTTCTTTACTCATCATTAGTCTGACCGTATCCATCTGTTCCTTCTTGTCTTATATATAGATTGTAAGTCCTTTGTGGGAGGAAACAGCCTTCCTCTGAATTTTTGCTTTTGATTCTTGGTGGCTAAAATTGTATATAACAGGGCTGTTTTTGGTGCTGGTATGGTGTACCGGCACCTATTTTTCCCTGGTCAGACCGCTGCCCAGCTGGGGGCTGGGATCTTTGTACCTAGCCTAAAGGGGTTGTGGTCCATAGCAGGGAATCCTACACACTGTGACAATACAAAAATAAATAAATAAATAATACTTACTAATACAGCAGTCTTCACTTGTGGTGCGGGCAATGTACGGAACAGAAGGAAAGAGACGAAGAGCTTCTTTAACAACACACTCAAGATACCGGAGCTTCTTCAAGTCATCCGTTGTGACAGGACGGTCAGAGATACCTGATCAGAATCACAATAGGGGTGTGAGAAAGACCTGTCCTAATGAGACTCAGCATACAAAGTATCTTGAGGCGCTCACAGCTATCTTAAAATCTGACAAATCTGTTGGAAGTTAAATAAACAAACAGGTCGTTCTGAGGTGGATTGGGTCAAACGTCACCCTTTATTGCCCTTGTTCCACCTGGACGCCTCGAGTGAGCACCGAGGGGGGGATAGTACAGCTCTTTTATTCAAAGCAGTATGATAATACATGGCTTATACGTTTATGATTGACAGTAATTTAAAGACCCTTATTTGGCAATTTCAACACCTAAATACTGCTTACATTATGCATATAATTAACCCCACCTTTATTTACTTGCTTACAGTTATGGTTAGTAATGCGCAAGCGTTTAACTTACAACATGTTACTTTTAATACAACAGTGCCCATAATATTGCTGACTAAGCAGTTTACACAGAGAAGAGGGATGGGAAAGTTGGTAAATGTATTTCTTTCAAGGCCTTTTATGCAGGAGAGAGAAAATAATTTCTGTTGGTTACATTTTTAGCTGAAACCTTGAGAAAGGGAGCTGGGACAGGGAAGAGAATAAATCTTTCACTAACTTTTAGAAAGCAGAGCCTGACCCCATTACCATAGTGACCTGGCCTATTTTATTAGCATTAACTTTTAGCTTTCCCTACAACTCTGCTACTAGGAGTATGTAACTTTTACGTGAACTAGAATTTACTTCACTGCCCTTCTCCAAGGTCTATAAATAACCAGCTCCCATAGAAAAGCACCTGGAGACTCAGAATTCAGTCACTAAGGATTTTCAGTAAGTATTTCACAGGGGTCAACCTCCCCATATTGAAATCAAAAGAGAAGAAAAGAAATTAATTTAATTCTTAAGTACTGATGTTATAGAGATAAACAGTGATAATAACAATAATTAATAATAAATACTTAATAATAAATACTTATAACAATTCCTACAACATAACATGGAAACTTTATAATCCACATACATTATCTTCACAAGTTCCAAAGGGGTAGCCGGGTTAGTCAGCCAAACAAACAAGGAGTCCTGTGGCACTTTTAAAGACTAACAAATGTATTTATCGCATTAGCTTTCGTGGGAGAAAATAAGTGGGATTTTCTCCCATGAAAGCTCATGCGATAAATAAAATTAATTATCTTCACAGTTATACATAAACAAAAATAAAGAAAACAAATTAAATCTAAACAAGTCAGTGCCCACAGAAACACGATAAGAAGTAAATCAGAATTCCCAAAAGCTAAGATTGAGTTCACCTGAGTCTCTGTTCCAGTCTTTGATCACTAAAATCTATACAGTCTGCTGAGTTAAAAGCATAGCTTGAATAACTTCTTTCCTCTTGCTTGTAGAAACCTCCAACTGGAATCCATACAGACTCTTCCTCCTCCTCTGCTGAAATCACTCTTTCAGTCACTCAGCTAACTAATTAACCAGCCACTCAGTTTAAGTATACAGATTTAAAAACCCTGCTGCAAAATTATTCAGATATAGGGAAAACAACCTAGAATGATAGAATCATGGAATCTTAGAGTTGGAATGGACCTCATGAGGTCATCAAGTCCAACCCCCTGCTAAAAGCAGGACCACTCCCACTAAATCATCCCAGCCAGGGTTTTGTCTAACCAGGCCTTAAATGTTTCCAAAGATGGAGATTCCACCAACTCCCTATGTAACCCATTCCAATGCTTCACAACCCTCCTAGTGAGAATGTTTTTCCTAACATCCAACCTCGACCACCCCAGCTGCAACTTGAAACCATTGCTCCTTGTTTTGTCCTCCGTTACTACTGAGAACAGACTAGCTCCCTCCTCTTTGGAGCACCCCTTCAAGTAGTTGAAGGTTGCTATCAAATCTCCCCTCAGTCTTCTCTTCTGCAGACTAAATAAGCCTACTTCCTTAAGTCTCTCCTCGTCAGTCATGTGCCCCAGCCCCCTAATCATTTTCGTTGCCCTCCGCTGGACTCTTTCTAAATTGTCAACATACTTCCTGTAGTGAGAAGCCCAAAATTGGACACAGTATTCCAGATGTGGCTTCACCAGTGCCAAATAGAGGGGAATAATCACATCCCTCAATCTGATGGCAACACGCCTACTGATGCAGCCCAATATGTTATTGGCCTGTTTTGCAACAAGAGCGCACTGTTGACTCATATCCAGCTTCCCATCCACCATAACCTCCAGGTCCTTTTCTACAGTGCTGCTATCTAGCCAATTGGCCCCCAGCCTGTAGCAGTACATGGGATTTTTCGGTCCTAAGTGCAGGACTTTGCACTTGTCCTTGTTGAACCTCATGAGATTTCCTGTGGCTCAACTTCTTCTGTCCAACCCACACAGTGCACATGGTCTTTTGCAAAGCAGCATGCCTTCATGAGGTCTGACTGTAGAAACAGGAAACCCATTGAGCATAACCCAAACTACCACACCCAATTCCAAAAACTTCTGAATCTAGAGACTTCATTGTGTATTTGCCTATCTACATTGACCCAGCAGACACCGACAACTCATTCCTACCCACCTCCCAATAGAGATGTTAGGCACATGGAAACACTTTTGGGTTTGAACCATTTGTCTAAATGTTTATTCTTGCAATACTATTATTATTTGATAGTTGTATTGCAGCAGTACCTAGCCCAAACCACGGACCAGGATCTCATTGTAACAGGTGCTATTCAAATATAGAACAAGGTGATGGTCCCTGCCCCCAAAGACTTTACAATCTAAGTAATCTGCCACAATTCTCTCAGCATCAAATCAGCGCCCACTGACATCTCTTTATCCCAAAGATTTACAGCACATGTAAGTGGCAGGACAATTGTTTATTTTTCTTTATAAATCTCTAGCTAGAAATGACTATTAAACCATATATTGTACTATGCAAACTTACACCCACAGCACAAGCAAAGGATAGAAACTTACCAAACACTTCATCCAATTCACTGTGAACTTTCTTCTGTGTTTCAGGATGACATCCAAGTAAGTAGATGGTCCAGTTAATAGCAGCAGCTGTTGTATCATGGCCCTACAGATACAGATTTACTCAGATGTTGAGATCTGCATTATCCTCATGTATATGTATTCTACAAGGGGCGAAGCTAGCCCCTGCTTTCTGGCTAGGCCCCTTACTGTTCAGGGTGGGCCCAGCCAGTCCTGCCAGTCAAATGACCAGAAGCTTCCTGCTGATGATCCAGTTGCCTAGCAACTGGAGCATCAGGAGGAAGAGGGATGGGGAGAGCAGCCAGCCCCTACCCCACAGGGCCAGAGCTGCGTGCAGAGGAGCTGCCACCCCCAACATCTACCTGCAGCTGCTCCTCCGCCCTCAGTGCTGCTGCTCACGGCTGCCTAGGAGTGGGTGGGCCTGCTGGCCAATTAGATGGGCACTGCCCATCCAGGGCCACCCGTAGCTAAGCCCATGTATTACATTGCTATAGCCTACCTAACCCGAGGGGGGGGGGGGGGAGGAAGAAGCTAAGAATATATGAATCCATGTAAGAATTTGGTGCCCAGTTTGAAAAGGAAATAACCACTTATGTAATAGGGTGGATGGAAACTAAGTTAAGAAAAAACTGAAACAAATCAGAAAAACTAACAAGCAGACTTCCTTTTGCCATCTGTCTTCTTTTATTTAGCTATTCTGTGTTGGCCAGGTGAAGGGTCTTCCTCTGCATTCAGTCACTGAGGAAGTTCTCTATTGCTTTCTTTTAGGCATTAAGTCAATATCAACAAAAATTTGCACATTATTCAGTAATCTTGAAGTCACTATATTTTCTCCACAGCTGGAGGGGCATTTGCCTTTCTTCACCACTTTAGAACGACATACAAGTATACCTCGTTTAACAAACAAGGAGTCATGTGACTCTTTTAAAGACTAACACATTTATTTTTTTGCATCAGCTTTCATGGGCAAAGTACCACTTCGTCAGATGCCAGAGTGAAGAAAACTTACATTAAAAAAAAAAAGTTTTCTCTACTCTGTCATCTTATGAAGTGGGACTTTGCTCATGAAAGCCCATGCGAAAAATAAATTGGTCTGCCTTCAAAAGTGCCACAAGACTGCTTGTTTTGCTGTATTAAACTAACATGGAACTTTGGAACTTAACAGTATTATCCACTATCTTTTTTTTAACATGGGATTGTAAATACAGTATTACCATCAATTACCACAAGAGGGCAGAGAGAGCATTTTCCTGAAATGATACATTACAAACACAAACAGATCCATCCAGGCACTGTATGCTAAACAAAACAAGGGGATGTTCGCTAGCAACAGATTCGGGGGGGGGGGGGGGAAATCAAATTTACTGAAATTGAGTCACAGAGCAATACCGACCATGGTACAATTAACTCTATGGCCTCAGGGCATACAGAGTTACACAACAGAAAAATGGAGCAGCACAGCAGTGAATTAGACCCAATGTGATAATTTCCAGTCATCCTGCATCACAGCAGATATGATGGTAATGGAAAGGGTCCAAAGAGAGCTGACAATGGATTACGTAATGTGAGATGAGATTGGGACAATTAAGATCAGGTGCAGCAATTGCCAGCAGAACTGGAACAATTTTTATAGTGTTGGTGCTGAAGGCAGAAACCATGCATTAGGGCGATTATTACTACTTCAAACCCGCAGTCTGGCGGCACACTCAGTATCACTAGTTCCAGTACCTATGGCAATTGCTATATTTCTAAGTATACATCTATCTAGTCTAGGTAAGTATTATACATCTTCCTCCATAAGGGCATGCTCCAAAGTTTCAAGTCAACGGAAAGACTCCCACTGACTTGGATTGGCTTTGGATGAGGTCCTAAGGACCCAAGGCTGCAAACCTGGCAGTAGTTCCACAGTAGTCACTGAACTATTGGGGTAAGTGGAGTCTGCTCCAATGTGCCATTGTTTGCAGGATTGGGAAAAACAGTTCTGCTAATTGACTGCAATCCTGACTTGGAAATGTGCAACTTCCTCCAGCAACATTACAACTCACGGTATTGAGGATTTCTTGCTCTGGATATAGTTTTTGGTTTGAACAATTAGATCTTATACTGTAATGTGTGCATCAAGCTCTTCTTCCACTCCTCCTACGCTATTACAGTTATGATTGAATCCTGAAAGTAAAGCTTCTGTTCTAATAAGAGGAAAACCCCCTTTTTCTCATAGACCATCTCAAGCTCTGAAAGTCCACAGCTCATGGACCTCGAACATGAAAGTATCCACTTCCTCGCGAATATCCATGTAGCTCAGCTTGTTCCCTTTGTCATCAGTGGCATTCAGAAGCATATCAAGAAAAGCTCTTCTCTTTTTTGACCCACTTTGTTCACAGTTGCCATCAAAGTCAGTTTTATGCTGTTCATGGTTCTTTAGTTCACAGGATTTTTCCTTGATAACCTTAAATATAAAAATGTATATACAGTTCATGGTTTAAATTCCACAGTCCAGTAATGTGTGTGGTCCCTGTTTATATAGACTTTAAAATCAATTTTATCCCACATATTTAAAAATCCACAGTAGCTCTGGCTCCAGACTATGCACTGGTGGTGGTAGAAAGGGACATATCTACCCAACCCCTTAATATTTGTTTCCCTATTGCATACTGAGTTTGCAGTTGTCCGTGCTGTCAGTCATGTATATTCTGTGGTTTTGTGTCCTGCTTTTTCACACACTGGCTACTTATGAGTATGTGTAACCTTCGGGTGGACTAAATTCATTTAGTTGCCCTTCTCCAGTGCCTCACAGAAATCATTCCCAATCCCTATGGGGAAAGCAGCTGGAGACCCAGGATCCAGTCTGTACGGGACTCTCAGCAAAGATTGCTCAGAGTTACCACCCCACATTAGAATACTACTACATTAAACATAACAATGAACTTTATTAACTACTAACTAAATGAACCTTAACCTAAGAAAACAAACTACAATTAACCAAGAACAATCCCTTGCATGAAAGATACCCAAGAGTCCCAAAGTCTGTGTGGAGTTCACCCAACTCTCAGCTACAGTCTCTGTTCCAGTGTGGAAGCTTGCATGGCAAGAAATAGCTGTCCTCTTCTTTCTTTGCTGGGATCCTCTGTAGCATTACATGCAGGCTTTCTCTTCTCCTCTGCAACCAGCCCTCAATCCCATATGCATGTCTGCAAGGTCTGGTGCAAATAACTCCTTTACATGGAGAAAACATCTTGTTCACTCCTGGCTCAGCTCCTCTCCAGAACACTGAGCACATGGTCTCCCCTCAAGGCAGCTCCTGCCTGCTGTCTGCTGAGGCTGCTGCTCTCCAGTCATCTGACTGAGAACATCACATCACACCAGCAGGGTACACTGTGGAGCATGCTCAAATTGCTACCACTCCCTGCTTCTGGAAGTTTCCAGTTGTGGGTCGCTAATCTGCCCAACAACAGTAACCCACCCTCAGCAGGTCTCTCAGAGATAGCCTTTTCAGGCATATGGGTTACATATGCACCCAGAACTAAAGCCAGGAACACGGTGCAGATTCCTTGCTTTGATTGTTCTTTTCACTGGTGTAAATCCATTGGCTGCCCTGGAGCTACAGGGCTGATTTCTGCATCACTGAAGACAATGGGCATGGAATGAAAGGAAAATTAGGCCCTGACTGAACTTTCTTCTTTAAAGGGAAAATTCTGGTCTAATATGTGGGTGCCCAGCTTCCATCAACTCATCACCCTGTCTCCACAGGCTTTGGTCTTTGGGTATTAATAACTTCGTACAGATGGGATTCAACAGATTTAAAAATTAAGGTAGGGCAGTTTTAAAACTATTTATTTAAAGCATAGAATAATTATTAAGAGTGATTCTTAACATTTGCAACAGCTGGTGTTTTACAGCCATTTCAAGACTAATGGTGAAGAGCTAGATTATTTTCAAGTGTCAAAGACACTGCATGTTAAGAAACTGAAGATGATTTTCTGTGGTTTCCCATTTTCCCCCAACTAAAGATGAGTTATATCATGTCCCTGTAAGGATTACTGATTAGCTTAAAGCAATACTCAAGCAATAGATTCTAAGTTATCATATCTTTCCCTTGATGGCATTCCTTTAGTGACTGAATATTATAAACATTCAGTTTCCCAATCATAGACACATCTCTCAGATAAGGTGATTTTCCCAATGACTGACTACCGAGACGCCATATTCATAAACTGAAATTTCTATATTTATTACAGTATATTTCTACATTGACTAGAAAACAATAGAAAAAGAAATAATGAGTTACATTGTCAGTGAAACTGTGAAGAATCTTCAGATTTCTATTATGTTCCCTTCCTTCTTGGAACATAGGGTACATAAAGTCAGGCCAAAGCCAAGGATACTTCTGTCTATTCTGAATGATGTCACTCATCCTAGGGTAACAAAAATAACATTAAATTATATTTATTTTTTTTTAAAAATCCCAGCATGTCCCCATAAGCCTGGAGGGTCTAAGTCTCGTAGTCCTGGACAAGATGATGCAAGTGCCACGTGAAATTTCAAACACAATCGTTTTGGTTAGTCTTTAGACATGCCAGCAATCCACTTTTTTATTAGTAGTAGTTATAATGCTCAGTACCATGTATCTTATTTTTCAACTTTCTATTAATAGAACTGGTCTGTCTCCTTAAGAAGAGTGCTGCCCGGGAATCATCCCACCCTTTTCCCATACTTTGACCCTTTTATGGTTTTGTACCCAAGAGCATAGGAAATTGACCAAGTAGCTTTTTTCTGCACCTGCTCCAGATTGAATTCATCTGTCTTGAACACAGATGACCCAAACTGTACACACTATTCCATATAAGATCTTACCAGTGCCTTGTACAATAGTGTTAATGCCTCTCTAACTCTAGTAGAAATGCTCCACCCAATATACCTTCGTATCACATTTGCCTTTTCCACAGACACATCACAATGGAGGCTCATAGGCAGGGGTGTAGCTATGGGTGGGACCTGGTGGGCCCGGGCTCACCCACTTGGCTAGCACGCCCGCTCACCTCCGCCCACCACAGCCCCTGGCAGTGGCATAAGCCATAAGCAGTAGGCAACCATGGCCATGAGCAGCAGTGCTGTGGGCAGACAGGTAGAGGTAGGCTGCTCTCTACCTGCACTGCTTCGCAGCTCTGGTCCCAGGGAGCCACTGTGGCCTTGCCACAGGACGAGCCGGGCTACTTCTCCCCCTTCTTCCTCCTCCCAATGCTCCAGTTGCTAGGCAACTGGATTGTTGTCAGGAAGCTTCCAGTCACATGACCAGAAGTAGGACTGGCCGGGCTCACCTGGAGACTCAGGGACCCAGTCAGAAAACAGCAGCTGGCTATACCCCTGCTCATAGGTATTATTAGGGTAATATAAAGGGACTTTAGTGAAAATGAGAATCAGGTACTTTAACTTCACATTAGGCCTTATTATATGTTACATGTCTGAAACATGCAACTGCACTAAAGTCAAAGAATCACATGTAATGCTGCACTGCACCTTGTGTAGTTTTTTGTTTGCTTATTTTACAGTAATGTATCACAGGTGCAAAACATTGCCATTCTAATCTGCTAAAATTTCACTCCCATTTTGCATTGGTGGTAATGACTTTACAAGGTGCAAGTCAACAGTAATTGGGCCCAATGTGCTATGTGGATTCAGTGTTCCAACCTCCTCCCTCTTCCCCATCAAAAAGTAGGTTCAAAAGAGCAATGGAAACTATTCCAGCCAACATTAGCCATGGTGTGACGGGATGCACATCCGTGCAGCCCTAGGGCATGACCCTGTATAACTCTTCTGTTCAGTTTTGCAGTGTAATTGTGTGATTTGATGCCAAATACGCTATACCAGGTTCCTTTGTGAATGCTCAGAACGGGTTCCACGTGGTTCCCATGGTGCCATGTTTCCTACAGCAACATGTATGTACAGATGTGAAGCATGATGCAGGGTTCAGACTCTCAGGACTATCTGTAGCACAGTGGCTGGAGATTTACATGTCAATGGGGATGCTAATGCCCTCCCTGGCTCAGGTAGAAGTGAAGAGAATCTCACAACAGAACAGTGAGGGGAGGAGCTGTCAGCAGTTTGTTAAAAAAGACACAGAGATTGAGAGGAGAGGAAGAAGCTGCAGGCTTTTGGCCTGAGAAGACACCATCTTGCAACCACCTTGAAGCAAGATCAGGGCCCTGCCTGAAAATAGGCAGAGAATGGCTGTAAAACACCGACCAGCCGAACATCATGCGCATAATCTTGGACTCTGAGGTCAGTTTGGGTAGAGATGTTAGAGTAGTATGCGGTTTATACCTTTTATTTGATAGTGGTCACTCCTGACTCATTTATAGTATGTTTCTGCCTTGATTGGCCATGTTCTCACTTGAAATCATACTCTGATCAAATAAACTAGTATTTGTTTTATCTAAAGCTGTGTGGTCTTTAGAGGGTGTGGGTGTGGGAGGCTGGGCACAATCCACTTCTTTGTTAAGTGGACGGACTTGAGACTAAGGTGATTGGGAGTGGGTCCCAATCCCTGTAAGGCAGTGGCTCCTGCTGTAGTGTCCGGGGCTGGGTGTGCTCACTAGTGGATTTACACCCACTGCCTGGGACCAATCACACGCTGGTGCCTGGTCTGGACTGACTCAGGAGTGAATGGTCACCCAGCAGAGCGGGGTGAATTGGGGTTCAGGAGTGGGGTTTGAGTGGTCATAGCAGCACACCAGCTGGATTTGGGGAGCAGCCTGTCACAGAGGGGCTGAACTGCTACTGCACCCTGTTCACAGGAGGGAGCAGCTGGCCTTGGGCAACCATTACTGAACAGCTTGCATTGGTTCTACCATCATCCTGCCACTCTTCCTTCACATACATTTTCCCTCATGCCCAAAGACGAGCAAAGGAGGATTAGGGTGGCACAGAGGCCTTGTGCAGGTGTACACTTACTTATAAACAGCATGGACATATTCAGAATCCTTATTGTTCTGTGCACCAATCTTCTTGCCCATTGCAGTTTCTAGAGAAAGACAAAACAGGAATTTACTACCATTAACTGGGTAAAAACATATTGCTGTGTTGCATGCAAACACTGCAGCCATTTACATCCTCATCTCATGGCATTTCTCTTTTTTTAGAATGTGTACTCTTTCAGCATCTAATCTTCATATTCCTGTACTTTTAACTCTCCCTCAGTTTCGATAACATATCCAGCCCTACTGCATGAACAAAGGGTTCTCATAACCCAATATTTGATTGTTCAGACAGATAC
Organism: Pelusios castaneus; assembly: GCA_007922175.1. NCBI lineage: Eukaryota > Metazoa > Chordata > Testudines > Pelomedusidae > Pelusios > Pelusios castaneus. Next base: position 13,865,709 of record ML685769.1, on the reverse strand, counting down.
TAAAACAGAAAAGATGTATCAGTGTAGATAATACACAAGTATTGTTATAAGACAAGCAGAGCCTTTTTGTCAGTTACCTTAATTAATGAAACTGTAGCATTGTGGCAGTTGTACTTTTCTGTTTCCTTATTGTTTACAGCACTTTTATAGCAAATATTGAATCATCACCAGGACTTACCACAGATTATATCAAGGGCACAGAGAGTAATGTCTAGAAAGCAATCAAATGGCTTTTTGTCAGCATGCTTTTCAAGTTTTTCAACCAAAACATTGGCTTGTTCGTTCATAATTTCTAGAAAATCAGCTAAGATTGTGAAGTGGAAAGTGGGTGTTATCATTTTCCTTCTGGAACGCCACTTATCTCCGGTGCTACAAAATAAAGAGTTGGAAATTAAGTATTTTTAAAAAAATCCTTACTGAGGGTGACCAGATGTCTTGATATTAAAGAACTTTTTTCTTCTATAGGAGCCTACTACCCCTCACCCTCTGTCCTGATTTTTCACACTTTCTCTCTGGTCACCCTAAGATCATCACAAAGGAAATAATAACAACAGAATGTTGCCAGTGTAGTCTCTATATCATTCCATCTTCACTCATGAAGAGCTCTAATGATTTGTAACATTTTTAATACACCAGTTAATCTCTATAGCCGCAGCCAGCAACTTTCATCATAAGGGGCCAACTGGAAGTACATTTTGCTACAATGCACTTCTAATCATACGGTGCTACTAACAGCTTGGTGCTAGCTATAACTACATCAAGAAAAATACTGTGAACAAAGTTGCACTAAGACAAGGACTGACATGAAGAAGGCACTTGGGGTAGAAGTGGGTGAAGAAAAGGGTACATAAGAATCCCCTTGTTAAACATTTTCCATCACAGTCCGACCTAAGCCTATCTTCACTGATAACCGTGGCTGCCCTCATTTTTCACCTGTGTAGAAAAGTGAGGGTTAGAGACCGGTATAGCCTAATATGGTTCTTGTTTACTATATCAGTATCATCTACCAAACGATACTCAGAGAAGAGGATCCCTCTCCACAGAGCTGTTAAGATGCTGGGACAGATGCTGGCCAATAATACTTTTCTGTGGTCCCTCTCCCCTATCGTGAGCCCCATATAGAATCAGCACACAAAGGATTTCCATTCAAGTGAGTCCAAGTAATTTCCCTTTTCCTGTGGAGCACTTTTGGAATGCTAAATCCCAGTCTCCCCAGTCACCTTGCTCATTCTGGGATGAGCTGGTTCTACTCCACCACCACTTGCTGGGATGTCTGATGATATTTCTCCTGTCCCCCACTTGCTGGAGTTGTGGTATGAGCTGTCAAGATCGAGCACATCCATAACAGATTGGTCAAAGGAGCCAATGGGCTTTCTCCATTTGTCTGATCCTTCTGCTGAACCTCTGCCGCAATCTTAAAAATAGACCCAGCCTGTGTCTCTAATAAAAACAATGAAAGGTTTAGAAAACATGATCTGTGTGTAAAGGTTGAAGGAACTGCACATGTTGAGACTGGAGAAGAGAAGGCTGAGGGAGAGACTGAAGGAACTAGGCTTATTTAGTCTACAGAAGAGAAGACTGAGGGGGGATTTGATAGCAACCTTCAACTACTTGAAGGGGTGCTCCAAAGAGGAGGGAGCTAGGCTGGGTGGTGACAGAGGACAGAACAAGGAGCAATGGTTTCAAGTTACAGCTGTGGAGGTCGAGGTTGGATGTTAGGAAAAACTTTCTCACTAGGAGGGCGGTGAAGCATTGGAATGGGTTACCTAGGGAGGTGGTGGAGTCTCCGTCTTTGGAGATATTTAAGGTCGGGTTAGACAATAACCTGGCTGGGATGATTTAGTGGGCGTGGTCCTGCTTTTAGCAGGGGATTGGACTAGATGACCTCATGAGGTCCCTTACAGCCCTATGATTCTATGACTTTATAACATCCTTCCAATATATAACAGGTTGTTATAAAAAGGACAGTGATTAAGCTTCCTACATATCCACCAAGTGTAGGACAAGAAATAATCAGAAAGGGAGACTTAGGCTGGATATTAGGAAAAACCTTTCAAACTGTAAAGGATAGTTAAGTACTGGAATAGGTTATCTAGGGAGTTGTTGAATCCCCATCATTGGAGGTTTTGAGGAACACAATAGATGAACACTTGTCAGGGACAGTACCTAGGTATTCCTCAGGGCAGAAGGATGGACTAGACTAGAGCAGTGGCTGTCAAAATTCAGGTTGTGAGCCAGTACTGCCCCATCCTCCCCGCCCGGCTGGCCAGCACTACCCCACAATTCCCAGCCAGCAGGCGTGGCTTGGGGTGGCTGTCCGTCCCTCCCTCCCGGGCCAGCCGGTGCTGTTCCCGGGCAGCAGGGGTGCTGCTGCCCTGCATTCCCTAGCTGAGTGGCGGTGCTCCCAGGTGGTGGTGGGGCTGCCCCGTGCCTGGCCAAAGGTCCTCCGGGGTAGGGTCAGCTGTCCCGCTCAGCCAAAGCTGCCCTGGAATGGGGGGCAGCTGCAATGAGCAACACCAGCATTTCCCCTAGCACTGTGGGTGCTGCTTTGGGGCAGGCGCTTCTCCCCCAAGCCAGGACTAAGCTGGGGCTTCTCCCCCCAGACTTGAGCTTTGAGCCAGGGCTTCTCCCTGCTCGGGGAGGGGAGGTAGCAGTGGTGGTAAATTTAAAAGGACACTGGTAGCCCTGGTGTGCTCGGTAGTGGTGGGCCAGGGTCCTTTCATATTTCCTGTTGCTGCTACCCCGTTCCCATGCCCACTGGAGAGAGGGGCCGCATTTTCAGCTTCTTTCCGAGGCATGCCTGGGGATCTGTCCCCAGGTCAGCCCAGGAAAGCAGCAGCTTGGGGCAGCTTCTTTCCCCCAGCATGTCAGGGAGAGGGGCTGTTCCAGGGGGCTTCTTTCCACAATGTTTCTGGGGATCCCTAACCTAGCCCAAAGAAGCCCCCCAGAGTGGCTCCATTTCATGGGGGCTGGGCGGAGGTCCCCAATGATGCCATAGAAAGAAGTGCTCTACACTTCTTTTGGCCTGCTGCCTGGGGAGCCCATTCCTCCCCTCCTCTCCCCCTCCCACCATAGCCACCACCAAATTTTCAGGCAACAGCCCCTTCTTTTTTTTTTTTTTTTTTCAGTGGAGCGGCTGCCTCATGGCTGAGGGATCCAAAGCTGAGTCCTGTGAAAAAAAGTTTGAAGCCACTGGATTAGAGGTCTCTTAAGGTCACTTAGAGCTCTTCATTACTCTGATTCTATGCTGCAATGGGGTGGAAAGGGGAATTATGGACCCATTCAGGCTCTTCTTTCCTCCTACAACCCCAAGAACTCTCCAAATGTAGAACTGTGTAAGAAAGACACCTCCCTACTTCTGGAGCCACCAGGAGTTCTGTTTCAAAATAAAACTAAGGTAAAAAGTTCTATGTTGAAATGTTCCATATTGATGTTTAAAAATGAAATATTTTAATTTTGTTTAGTTTTTAAATAACAATTGATATCTCCACTAAAGTACAGTCACATGATAATGCCACTTATAAACACATGCACTTTCAAATACCATGGAAATTTTTGCTGAGGAATATTGTTTGTATTTGTAGCCATATTAAGAAATTACACATCTAATGTTGACTTGGACCTCACTGACTTCAGTGGAAATAAGGGAATTTGGCTCATGACCACAAGAAAATAAGGCAATTTATGAAACAGCACTTTCCAGGAGTTAGTATGCAATATTCATCAAATTGAACATATAAGTAGGAAATCTCTTCTGATCAAATTAGCAGTAAACAATGGGCATGAATTTTTAAAATTGTTGTAAATCTTCCCAGTGGCTTTCAATGTCATAGATCCCAAGAGCTATAGCTAGGAAAGTTAGTTCAGCTGCACCAATTTTAAATATGAATCCTTTAATCTGAGACCATAGCCAACAGAGGTGCCCCCAGAAGTTTTTCACATGGTAAGCACAACTGAACCATTCTCACTTTAACTTAGCATGGCATCTACACATACACTTCTTTGCTTACACTTAACAGAAAAAGAGGCCACTAATAGCAATAAAATTTCAATGTGTGGCATTACAACCCTGTCATGGGGGTGCAGCACTGCTCAGGTTTAGCTCAGTAGCCCCCTGAGACAGAGATGATCCATGCCTGCTGATGGGAGGAGGGGCAGAGTGAGGATAGCTGGCTTCATCAGTGTTACTGAGCACAATTGGTGTTAGCATGCTCAGTAGAAGCCAAGCAGCAAATCTGGAGGTGGGGGGGGGCATGACCCTTTATGCCCCTATGCCTCAGCCCCTGCCTTGACAGGTGCAAAGAGGGCTGAATTCCACTTTCAGAGGCACATGGATCCCATTGAAATTCATGAAGCTGAGTCTCAGCACAGGTGAGGGCTAGATTAGTAAATGTATCATTTGTGTGGAGATAATATTTGATTTTGCTAGATTATAATTGGCTGACATTCTGCTAAAGAACTGAAAGCTGGTTATATCAGTTATGAAAACCTGAGCTTTCTGCATTTGAGTGAGGTCTTGCTACATCATTTGCTTTGAAGCCCCATTCACAGTTTTCACATCACATGACTAGGGCCCTACCAAATTCAGGGCCATGAAAAATTCGTCACAGACCATGAAATCCGGTCTCCCCTGTGAAATCTAGTCTTTTGTCTATTTTACCCTGTACTATAGAGTAAAAGCATACAAAAGCGCACAGCATTTTGCAAACAGCAGCTCCTGACCCAAAGGGTGTTGCAAGGCTTTTATAATGAGGGTGGAGTTTGCGGGATTGCCACCATCACTTTTGCACTTCTTTCAGAGCCAGGCACCTGGCTAGCAGCCAGGACATCAGGACATCTCTGGACATCAGCAATAAGGACAGCCTGGTACCCTGACTTCCTCTGCTCCCGCTGGCATTGGCACCACATTCAGAGCCAGCAGTCACCTCTGTCTGGCTATTCAGCTCTGAAGCAAGCATGGAAGTAGGGGTGGTAATACTGTATCCCCCCCATAATAGCCTTGAGACCCACTTGAGACCCCCGTTTGAGGATTTACGTGTTTATATTTTGCCATTTTAATTACATATTCATGCTTTCTTACAACACTGTGAAATTTAAGATTTAAATACCTGAAACTGTGAAATTAAAGATTTCCAAAAGGCTGTGACCCTGAAATCTACAAAAACAGATTCAATCTGGCAGGGCCCTACACATGACCCTTTCCTAGGCTCCTGATAGTGGCAGAGAGACACTATTTTAGAGCACTGCAGGCCACGGGTGGCTCTTTGGGCACCTGTACTTTTTATTGGAATATTTAAACTATAAATGAGTTATTATTCTGCTTATTTGCAAATAAAATGTAACATTATAATCTTAAGGCAGTCAACATATATTATAACTTAAAATTAATCTTTGCAGAACTTGAAAGAGGCTTGACTCAATTTGTATGTTACTATACCTTGTTAGAAGTCCTGTGCCAAGCCATGGATGTAGAAATTTATATGGATAGGATTTTTTTGTGTGCTTCGAACTGCTTAGAATAACCTATCAGTAGAAAAAAGACAAAGATATCTTTAGAAGAAGGAACTGGTAATAATCTTTACTTGTTCTATTTTGTACACTTGCAAGATATGATCAAAGCTACGACATACACGGCTCAGTCAATAAGGCTAATCTGAAAACTTTGACGGAACCATTTTCTGTTAAAAATGCAGTTCTATCACAAGTGATATGCTTCTAAAAATCATGTTGATTTCATTGAAATGTCATTCTGAAGAAAAAATGAATTACATAAATTCTAGCAATGTAAATATCTTGTTTTGACATTGTTGCTATGTAATACTTCAGTTTTTCATTTTGAAAATATTATTCATTTCAAAATGTCTTCATTTTATACTATAATATAATAGTTAAAAGGTTACAGGATGAAATTTTAACTCAGTTTGTTGGCTGGATTGTTATAAATGTAATTGCAAAATTTCAAAGTGGCTCTAAGTTACTAAGTAGAAACAGTTTCACTCCTTTCCATGGCACAGAATAGCATGGGACTCGGAGAGGTAGCATTGGATCAGCTTTAAATTTTTGTATGTGTATTTAAAAAGTGAACTGTATACATATCTAAAGGTGATGGTGGTGGCACATTTTATACACTGAAGCATCCTATTATTCCGTGGCAGAAGAGATACCTGAACCAGAGCTCCCTTTGAGGCTGCTTCACTTATGCACCCTCATTTCAAGTTAATGTCTATGATATTAAATACATTTTTCAGTTTTAATCTGATTGATATATGTTATCCCTTTTCCATCAGATAGTCTGTCCATATTCAAGTACTGTGGACAGATTTCTTTGTATATACTACATTAAATAAATACAATAAAATATATCTCAACCATATATCACTTAATAAAAAAAAACTGTGCATCAAAGATAGCACAACACTGACATCCAAAACCTAGTATCCACATTCAGAACCTATTATGTTGATAATGCAAAGTGAATTCAAGGTTTTCCACAGTCCAAAACCTGTGTTAACATTTCTTCTCACCTATTCAAGAATGATGGAAGTAGTTTTACGCAATGGAAAGCCACAGGAGAAGAAACTTTGAATTTATCTGCAAGTGAACTACAAACCAATCAGAGCTAGACCACATTATTTGCATGTTACCATAAGAAAATGCAACAGTGCTCAAACTTCTCTAATGAGAGCAGCAGGGCATATTGTGCCTCACTTGCACTGGCAGAGAGTGATTTATGTTACCCTTTCTGACATGCAGGGTACCGTTGGGAGGAGCATCTAGCATGCCATCTTTGTGCTGCCTAGAGTTATACTGCACCTGCATAAAGTGAAGGGTGAAACCCAGGATGAAGCCTAAACTCTAGACCCATCAAGAAGCTTTGAACACTACTGTCTGTGCTGCATGGCCAGCCATTTTCATTATTTACTTTTGGAGATGAAGCAACTTAAAATTTCAAATTAGGGAATAACTATGATGGTTAGTTAAATCCCTTGCATGTACCTATATTTGCTGACTCAATCAAAAAGCAAGTAGGGTTTTATTTGTTTTTAAAAATGTGAAACAAGAGGACCTCTGTACTAAAGTTTACATTTTAGGGGTCCAGTCTTCCACTGATGTGTACACAAGCTTCATTTCTTATCTGTAGCACATATGGCACACACAGGAATAAAAGGGAAAGGGAGACGTGTTCATGGCAAAAACATTAAATTAATTTGAAAAAATAACCAGTCATTTCTTAAATTTATATATTGACATTTGCCTGGGTAATTTGTTCTTTATCCTGAGCCTTTATTAGTACTAACCAGTAAACCCCCGAATCTCTAAAGAATCGCAAATTGGCGGGAGGGCAGCCGTGCGCGCGAGCTATCTAATCCACAGGCTTATGCACGGCATGGACATGGATTCAGCTGCTGCGCGCGCACAGCTGTGTCAGTTATATGCGCGCACAGGAGCTGCGTCCACGTCCCGCCGTGCATATATACAACTGTGGTTTAGTTATATAGATTCACAAACCATTGTCTCTGAACCTTGAAATTACATCAGTTCAAATATTTTAATGCTCCTGCTTTATAAATTACGGTGAGGAAATGTAGACTTTCTTACGTTTTGTGTTATAACTGAATGGCATGTATAAATAGATTTATTTAAAATGATATAGAAATACTCACCTCTATAGTATCTGCATGATATAACATCAGAAAAGGCAACGTTCCTATCCAAATTTTTAACAGTGGTTGATTCCTGAAATCTTCACAGTACTGCATCACTTGTTTAAAGAAATCTGGAAAAGAAAATCTGCTTGAATGGGCTGAAACCAGAACTTCCGTAATTAACTGATTATAAATTCACTGTGGTATTAGATTTTCTGCCACAACAAAGCTGGTTTCTGCACTCATTTATTATTCTGATTACAGTAGCACTTAGGAGTCCCAACAGAAATCATGACCTTAAAATGAAGAAGACACTAAGGAAGAGCGGGGCCCCTGCTTGCAATCTAAACAGAAAGGACAGATGAAAGATGGGATAAAGGAAGTATTTTTGTCTTTCTTTTACAGAGGAGGAACTGAGACACAAAGAGATTATGTGACTCGCCCAAGGTTGCATAGGAAGTTTATGGCAAAGCTTGAAATGTAATCCATTTCTCTGGAGTCCCAAGCTGGTGCATTAACCACAAATCTTATACTCATAATAATGAATTTTTCCATGCATATTTCACTGATGAACAACAACACTGATTACAGATGGTTGGTGGTGAGAATCATTTCATAGTAATACTAGAGCAATGGTCTCTAACCTTTCGCCGACAGATTGCGAAATGGTCACAGTTTTACCTGCAACTGCCATTCAAGTGCTTAATGTTGCAAGCGACCATTCAAGCCTCCAGTTGATTGTGATTGATTGGTTGAAGACCACTGTGCTAGAGTCACACTTTCGAGAAATACTTCTACACAGGAACCAGAGAGTATTGGTCGTAAAGTCATTAGTATAAGCTTCTTGTACTTGGGCTAGTCCTACTGTGTATAAAAGAGCACACACTCATTCAGTACAAGTGAGACTAGCAAAACTGCCTATTATTTAGGGTGTCTGAACCTTTCCACTAGAAAAATCCTGTTTTCAGTTGCTTATAACTTGCCAGACATTAAAGATTTCAGCTGAAATCTTCCATGCTCAGAGTCTCCCTCAGGCTGAATATCTCTGGAAAATTTCAACCAAAACGGTTCAGCCTCTTCTGAGATTGAGGCTAGGGTTAAAAAATTCTTGAGACATTTTCTTTGAAATGCTCTACAGCAGCGGTTCCCAACCTTTTCAATAACAGGGCACACTTCAATGAGACAAACAATTCCACAACACACCCACTTTTTTCAGTTGAATTGATTATTCATAAACATCACATTTACTTACACTTACTATGGTTACAGTCCTATTAGAGAGGTTTACAACATACTGCATACAATAAGCTAAGAAAGAATCAAATGCATTAATGTTTCAAAGGCACTGGAAAAAATATATATCATCTCAATTTCGCCCTTTGGCCATCTGCATTTAGAATGTTGATGTTTTAGAATCGAAAAACCGATACCTTGCCTTTAATTTGATTAATTTTCACAAGTTTTATGAGTTGCAATTTTGGTTGGATAGAATATTGTTTAAGATAAAACAATGTTTGTTTCACACTGATTTTTATTATCTTTGTACAAAATTTCACGGCACACTTGGATAGTTCTCACACTGGTTGAAAACCACTGCTCTAGAGTGCCTGCACTTTGGAGGAAAAACTTGAAATTGGACCTTTGTTTCAGGGACACACTTTTGACTATCCCTCTGAACATCTGCTCAAATCTGGCTAAGTTACAAGATTCTGAAATTGCAGTTCACACATGCTCAATAGAGACTTGCCAGAGTTTAACATCTAAAATCTCAGAATATTCCATCCTCCATCCAATGGAGACTTCTTTAATGGAGATAAAGTCATATGGGAAGCAGTGGAAGAAGGTGCACCCAAACTGGCTCCACACTGGAACCACACTCCACACTGGAGTACAGACACTTTTTAAAACTCTCTGCAAGGCATGAAGGCAGAATGTACGGACCTGGGTACAACTGCAAATCAGCAGGGAGGTTCAAGACACCTGCAGAGACCCAGTGCTTCCCCAGCCAAAAGAACTCCAGGGCCATCCAGGGTATGCAGGGGACGGCTCAGAGTGTTGAACAGGTGCCAGAATATGGACAGGACTAGCCAGTTCAAAACAAGCACCCTGCCTTGTAGGAAAAGGCAGCAGAAAAATCCCCACTCATGCCCACAACCACTCAAGTGCCCTGGCCTCCCATTTGGTCCAGTTTTCCAGTGAAAAAGGATCAGTGGCAAAAGGTAGATGCCCAGAGAGAGCAACATACCTGCACCCCATCGGACAGTGAACAGCACAGTGTGGAGGAAGCCCACCTGACACCTATCCCAGACTATTAGACTGGAGCTCTTGTCCCAGATGATCTGGGCAGAGGAGGTGCTTAATGAGATGGTTTGGCAAGCCTCCACCCTCACCAGGTCTTACGGGTGGTAGGCCATGAAGAGTAAATCATTGGCAATTACCAACAGACTATTCTTGAGGCCAGGTGCCTGAGCACCCATCCTGTCAATCACTTGTGAAGAAGACAAAGGAGCCAATGATTATGGTATATTACTGTCCAGACAGAAGCCAGTCCTGATGCATTCCCCTGACCTACATTGATAGAATTATAGAATCATAGGGCTGGAAGGGAGCTCATAA
>ML685769.1:13787748-13855437 GCA_007922175.1 Pelusios castaneus | reverse complement strand
TACATTGATAGAATTATAGAATCATAGGGCTGGAAGGGAGCTCATAAGGTCATCTAGTCCAACCACCTGCTAAAAGCAGGACCACTCCTACTAAATCATAAATAGGTTCGGTCAAAGCCCAGTTGAGTTTGACCATACACTCAACAGAGTCATGCAATACTGGCAACACTGAACACATTGGGTTATAGGTTCAGGGAAAAGAGGGTTGCCACCCCACCCGAAGATGCTGTGAGGCAGCTAAAACACACCTTGTCCCTCCACTACAGCCACCAGGTGGTTTCAGAGACCAAATCAATGAAAATCTTCTGCAAGAAAAAAAAAATCACAGAATCGAAAGGTAAGAAAGGAGTTAGCACCTGTAGAAATTCACCCTACAACTGTGGAGGTTTACCAAGGCAAACACAATGCCTTTCACTGAGGAGGAAGCTGAGAATTGTCACAGACAGCAGCATCTCCTACATCAGCAGGGTCATGAAGCAACTCATGCTCTACTCCATACTGGAGTAGAGTGCTATGGAAGTTGTGGTACTGTCTAAAAAAATCTACCCTTGACTCTCTCCAAGAATGGCCATCACAGAATTGAGGACAAGGTGGTAATACTCCACTTAACAAGAGCAAGCTGTGCCTTTCCCCATGGACTCCTGGAATCAACACAGCTCATCTTGTGACATAGTTGCGACTGAAAACTCTGTGGGTTCAACTGAATCTACAGGCTTCCCATCATCTGCGTTCAGGCATCCAGTGATAACACTTATCCCCAGGCCACATCAGCCTATGAGTAAGCCTGGGCCACCACCTACCGAACCAGACAGTCCACCTCATCTGCCACCATGGGCAAGAGGAGCACAGCAGACTCAGGGGGAGGGGGAAAGGAAGGCATGACAAATGCTGCCTCCTGGTGCTCACCACCTTATGGCAATGGGGTGATTTCCCCATGAGTGGCAAACAAATTAAAGGGTCCAAGCCCCTGACAAACGTCTTAGTCCTCTAGGCCATAGCAACAGGCCTGGTGCCTGCTAACCCAGTATCAGCAGTCTCATTGGTGGCTTCAAGACAAAGATCTAGGGCTTGGGGAACAGGCTCAGGGCCGAAATGCTTTGACTCAAAGGAGGATACCCCAAAAGGCCAAGGACCAGGCCACGTGGTACCAACCAATGCTGCTGCCATAGTTGTCTCAAAAGTAAAAAACACAGCACTGTCATTTACTGAATCACAATTAGAGCTGAGAGACACCTCCAAAGTGGGGGCAGGGGCAAGGGCTGTATGAGAAGGGAGTGTCATAATAGCTTCAGCATCCTGACTGGACCCACAAGAAGCAAAGCACACCTACCACAAGATGGCTGTTAACCTAGCAGCGGAAGACTTTGCTCTAAGGCTCTCGTCCTTACACCCTATGGGGAAAGAAACTCTGAGGAGACAGCAATCTCCCCAGGGCGTAGAGAGACTGGAGGGCCACATTGCTTCAAAATGTACAGCATTTGCACTATGAGCAAATACGTGCTAGTGGCAGAATACACCACATCAAACCTTTTATCATGTTACAATTCAGTCAATGCCAGTTTATGGCCTCTGCCTTGCCACTGAGAGTTGCTATCATACCAGTTCTTCTATTTAGCACCATTTTAGCACTTCTCATCTTTTTAGTGCTGCCCATTAATTAAAGGCCACTTGCAACAGTCTTGTCTGGTATTTAAGAATAATAACCTCATTTTAGAGACAGAAATCTGAATAAAAATTTCAGAGGGGTAGCCATGTTAGTCTAGTTCAGTAAAATAAACAATGGTGTCACTAGAGTAGATATGTGGGCAGAGCTGGTAATGGGGTTTGTTGCAGGGATAGGTGCCTGCTTTATTGTTTCTGTTGTATAGGGTGTAGTTGCGGGTACCCATATGGCCCACAATACACCAGTGTTTTAATGGCTGACTTAGAACAATGCTTCCCCAGCTCTTGTTCCCAAGTGCCATTCCTCTATTTATGCTACACTGATGACACCATCATCTGAACCCATGCAAAAGAGGCCCTTAAAACATGCAACCAAGATTTCAACAATTTCTAATCCACTATCAACTTCAGCCTGGACCAGTCCACTTGGGAGATCCACTTCCTGGACACTACAGTACAAATATGAGATGGACCAGTAACCTGTACCAGAAACCTACTGATCGCTACACTTACCTACATACATCCAGTTTTCATCTAGGACACACCATACGATCCACTGACTATAACAAACTCTAAGATACAACTGAATTTGCTCTGATTCTTCAGAGACAAACACCTTCAGGATCTCTATCAAGCATTCTTAAACCTACAATACCCACGTGGGGAACTGAAGATACAGATTGACAAAGCCAGACAGGTATCCAGAAATCATCTACTTCAAGACAGGCCCAAAAAGTAAAACAACAGAACGCCACTGGTCCTCACCTACAGCCCCCAAATCAAACTTCTCCAGCACATCATCAAGGATTTTCAGCCTATCCTGCAAGATGATCCCTCACTCTCTCAAACCTTGGGAGGTAGGACACTTCTTGCTTACAGACAGCCCCCAACCTTAAGCAAATACTCACTAGCAACTACACACCATACAACAGAAACACTAAGGCACACACCTATCCCTGCAACAAACCCCATTGCCAACTCTGCCCACATATCTACTCTAGTGACACCCATCATAGGATCTAACCAAATCAGCCACTCTATCAGGGCTCATTCACCTGCACATCTTTCAATGTGATATATGCCATCATGTGCCAACAATGCTCCTTTGCCTTATACATTGGCCAAACTGAACTATCTCTGTGTACAAGAATAAATGGACACAAATCAGACAACAAGAATGGTAACATTCAAAAATCAGTAGGGGAGCACTTCATCCTCCCTGCACATTCTGTAAAACACATGACAGTTACAGTACTTCTGGTTTTAATTTTTTTTTTTTTTTTTTTGCTGAACAAAACGTGAAACTGCAGAACTTGAATTCATGTGCAAATTTGACACTATCACAGTGGGTCTGAATAAGATTCTGGCAGGCTCTCTCATTACCAGAGGTAATAACATTCTCACCTTCTCACCTATTGTTCTACACTGTTTGAATCAAAACAACTTGTTAGCTTTGCTGAAAAAGACTGAACTGACCTTGGGTGCGTCTACACTTGTAAATTAAGTCGACTTAAGCATGCTTAAGTCGACTTAATTTACTCTGCATCCACACTGGCATTTCCTTAAGTCGACTTAAGGAAATTCAAAGTCGACTTTATAATACCTCTTATAAAGTCGACTTTGAAGCTTAAGTCGACTTTTTAAGTTGATTTAAGCAGTGTGGATGCCCTAAGTTGACTCAGTCGACTTAGGACATGGGTCCCTTCCTTCCCAGCAAGAAGGAAGCCATGCGCTTCTTCTCCCCAGGACCCGCACTCCAGCTGCTGAGCAGCTAGAGCGCGGACTAGGGAGAAGGAAGCCCCACGCTCCCACCTAGCCAGAACCTTGCGGTCCCGACCAGGACGGAGAGTGGGAGACCCACGCTCCAACTGCCGGCTGCTCGGCAGCCGGAGCGCGGATCTCAGGGAGAAGGGAGCCCCACGCTCCTCCTAGCCAGGACCCTGCAGTCCCGACCAGGAGGGAGAGCTGGAGCGTGGGTCTCGGGGAGAACGGAGCCCCATGCTTCCTCTTAGCCGGGACCCTATGGTCCCGACCAGGAGGGAGAGCGGGAGACCCGCGCTCACAGGTCCTGGTCAGGACCACAGGGTCCCGGCTAGGAGGGAGCGTGGGGCTCCCTTCTCCCCGGGACCCGCGCTCCAGTGGCTCGAAGTGCAGAGCTTCCTTCTTGACGGGACCACAGGGCTTCCTTCTCGCCGGGACCTGAGCAGCTGGATCAGGGATCCTGGGGAGAAGGAAACCCAGCGGTCCCTTCTTGCCGGGACCTGAGTGGTCCCGGCGAGAAGTGAGCCCCGCAGTCCCTTCTCCCCGGGATCCCTGCTCCAGCTGCTCAGCAGCCGGCAGTTGGAGCGCGGGTCACCCGCTCTTCCTCCTGGCCGCGACCTGGGACCCGAGTGGTCCCAGCTAGAAGGGTTTCCTTCTGCCCGGGACCTGAGAAGTCCTGAGCAGAAAGGAGCCAAGTGGCCCGGGGCAGAAGGGAGCTCCACGCTTCCTTCTCCCCTGGACCACTCAGGGGCTTGCTGCCCCGGGGACAGCCAGCCCCATGTGGGGCTGGCTCTCCCTGGACCAAACTAGTCGACTTATGGAGTCTAGTGTAGACTCGCTAAGTCAAGTTAATAAGGCCCCCTTTAAGTCGACTTAGGAGTCCTGTGTGGACTCTCTAAGTCGACTTAATAAGGTCGACTTAAATTCGACTCATTAAAGTCGACTTATTTAAGTCGACCTAAATTCCCCAGTGTAGACATAGCCCTTGTGACTTACCCTTCTGTGTTTGTGTGTGTGTATTGCACCTACAGACTACAGTTTCCATTTCATTCATCTGGTGAAGTGATATTAAACCCATTAAAGCTCATGCGATAAATACATTTGTTAGTCTTTAAAAATGCCACAGGACTCCTTGTTTGTTTTACTGAATAACAGTGTGATATTACTGGCCCAGAGACATAACTACAATGCATTTCCTGTCTTTATTGCCCTGGACCTTTCCTGTTCTCTCTCACACACAAACACAGAGTCAAATTCCAAAGGGGTAGCCATGTTAGTCTATTGTAGAAAGACAACAGAGTCCTGTGGCACTTTTAAAGACTAACAGACTTATTTATCACATGAGCTTTCGTGGGAGAAAATCCCACTTCGTCAGATACTTTGAAGATGGGAAACTTACAGAATGGGAGGAAATTAAATGCAGGGGAGTGTATGACATAGGATCAGGTCAGGCTGTAACAGCAAATCAAAATAGATGTTAGGATTCAAACACTGGGGAACAGCACATAGAGGAAGGTGAGGTCAAATCACCTGTTGTAATGAGAGAAAAATCCATAGTCCCTGTTTAACCCCAAGACAACTGAGTCAAATTTGCATATAGGTTCGAGTTCTGCAGTTTCAAATCACAGCTTCATAGAGAAACTGCAGAACTCGAATTTATATGCAAATTTGACTCAGTTGCCTTGGGATTAAACTGGGACTATGGATTTTTCTCTCATTACAACAGGTGATTTGACTTCACCTTCCTCTATGTGCTGTTCCCCAGTGTTTGAATCCTAACATCTATTTTGATTTGCTGTTACAGCCTGACCTGATCCTATGTCATACACTTCCCTGCATTTAATTTTCTCCCATTCTGTAAGTTTCCCATCTTCAAAGCGTCTGACAAAGTGGGATTTTCTCCCACGAAAGCTCATGCGATAAATAAATCTGTTAGTCTTTAAAAGTGCCACAGGACTCTGTTGTCTCACACAAACACAAAGAGAGAGAGAGAGAGAGATGGGTATGTTTGAAATCCTTGTCCAAGGCCCCAAAATTCCAGAGAGACAAGGAATCAATAAAAATTCCAGGGGAGAGAGAGAGTCCTGCCATCCCAGTAGAGTACTGTCAGTGTGGGGCTAAGTTCCCTCTAAACTGTGCGGGTGCTTGGCAGCCCCCGACAACCCTCCAAGCCCGGCAGCTGTGCTCCGGGGCTGTCTTGTGGCTTTCCTTCCTTTTCTTTCTTTCTCTGCCTTTCTTCTCTCTTTCCTTCCTTCCCTTTCTTTTTTGTTTCATTCTTGTTTCCTTCCTTCTCTCTTTGCTTCCTTCCTTTCTTTCTCTTCCTTCCTTCTTTCCTTCCTTTCCTTCCTTTCTTTCCTTCCCTTTCCTTCCTTCTCCTTTTTCTTTCCTTCCTTTTCTCTTTCTCTGACTTCATTCTTTCCTTCCTTCTCTCTTTTGTTTCTTTTTTTCTTTCATTCTTCATTTCTTTCTTTATTCATTCATTTCATTCCTTTCTTCTCTCTTTGCTTCCTTCCTTTCTTTCTTTTTATTCCTTCCTTTCTTTCCTTCTCTTTCCTTCCTTTCTTTCCTTCTCTTTCCTTCCTTCTCCCTTCCTTCATTCTCTTTTTTCTTTCCTTCCTTTTCTCTTTCTCTGCCTTCATTTTCTTTCCTTCCTTCTCTCTTTTGTTTCTTTTTTTCTTTCATTCTTGTTTCCTTCCTTCTCTTTGCTTCCTTCCTTCCTTTCTTTCTCTTTTTTAAAAAAAAACTTTTAAAAAATTAATTTTAAATAAAAACCTTTCTAAAAATTAAATTTCAATTAAAAATTCATTCAAATTCATTTAATTAAATCCAATTAATTAATTCTATTTACAATCACTTTAACTTCAAATAATTATTTTTAATTTAATTTTAATTAAATAAACTGTTGGTCCTGTTGTATGAAAAGATTTCAGTGATATAGCCCTCAAGCCAATATCCTAGTCCTCATGTGGCCCTCGTGGTGATTTGAGTTTGAGACCCCTGCCTTAGAGTAATGGCCAGAAACATACACAGCTCTGCCATTGACCAGCTATTAAGGGGATGGAAACAAAGTGGGTCATTTGAAATTGTTTTTTTCTTTCTCTCTGGTGAAATGCTATTGTTTATTTTCTAATTCATTCTGTGACGTTGCTAGTGCTTGTTGCACAACATTGGTGATATTGAGGAATATTGCATTCTGGGATACTTTCTGCTAACTTGGAAGGATTTTTTTTTACTAAAATGGGTTGACATTTTATGAAATTTGATTTTTTCGTTGTTGTTCCATGAAATTTTATATGCTAGAATGGGAAATGTGGTTGCTCTGATGATGTGGCTTTGTGATCTGTTGTGTGACACTTATTATTTCATTTGCAGGATTGTATTGTGAGGTTTGAAAGGAAAGGGATTATGAATAGTAAAGATAAGGACGATTGGATGGTAGGTTCAATGAAAGATGAGTTGGGTATGTGTGTTCTGGAAATGTGACAAAGACAGGTGACAAAAACTGTGAGGTGCAGAAGACAGTAGAGGCTAGATAGGCAGCAAGTGTCATCGCCTCACATTTGTTTAGTAAATTAATAAAACTACAGTATTTCAGTTTAACGTTTTTATTAAAGTTTGAACGAAAAGACATCATCTATGCATTTCTTTTGAATTCAGGTACTTAGGCTTGCTGATGCTTCCGGCACCAAAAACTATTGCCTATGCGGCACCATACCTCACAAATTGCCACTCAGCAAGTAGCGTAACTTGCTCAGATGCATCATCAGCTTAGAAGGAACCCTGGTGTGGGGCCAACGTATATTGATTTATTAGAAGAGGTGTTGACCAGCATTGATTTATCATGACAGGGCTGCATTGTTTTACTTGAGGCACAGGACCCAGCAGTAATAGATTGCGTGTAGAGCCCTATATTAACAGCTTGCGGTGCTGTGTGCAGTGGGGGCTGCATTAACAGGGTGCTTACAGACAACAGAGTCCTGTGGCACTTTTAAAGACTAACAGATTTATTTATCGCATGAGCTTTCGTGGGACGAAGTGGGATTTTCTCCCACGAAAGCTCATGCGATAAATAAATCTGTTAGTCTTTAAAAGTGCCAAAGGACTCTGTTGTCTTTCTACAATAGATTAACACGGCTACCCCTTTGGAATTTGACTACATGTAGGGTGCTTACAGTTCAGGTGATAGTAGATCACTGTCTTCAGATTCAAGCAATGAGATACAGTACCCTATCATCGGGAAAACAAGCAGGGGAGGGTTTGGTTTGGGAGGAGGTGTGGTTCAGCATCCCAATGTACTACAGCTTGCAGATTAGGTTTGGTGCCTGATCTAGTATATTCTGGGTGTTTCTAAGCCCTACCTTGGACTATAAAATATACTGGGTGGATTACAGTCAAATAAAATCAGAAACAAAATCTTTTCCTATCATGATTTAAATTAATAGTTGCCAAGACTAAATTATTACCTTGGATTACACAGAATTAAAAGGGATGTTACTGGGTGTAGCCAGAGAACTGAGGTCCTACAACTCCTGTTAATGAGGGTGTATGCTCCCTGATAGTGCAATGGTCTCTAAAAACAGCCTGTGGTGCAAAGTATCACACTTTCAGGATGACTGCATCTATATGCCCCCTCTGTGGTCCACTCCAGGCCAGGGGCATAGCAATGGGTGGGCCAGGATGGGCACAAGCCCACCCAGTTGACCAGCAGGTCCACCCACCCACCACAGCACCTGGCAGCGATGGGAGCTTGCTGCCATGCCAGTGGGCGGCCATGAGCAGCAGTGCTGCAGGCAGAGGAGCAGTCGTGGGCAGACGGACGGGAATGGCTGCTCCTCTGCCTGCAGCTCTGGGCCCGCAGTAGGGGATCGGCTGCCCCTCCCTCTCCCTCCCAATGCTCCAGTTCCCTAGAAACTGGAGCATCATCAGGGTGCTTCCTGTCATGTGACCGAAAGTAGGGGTAGCTAGGCCCACACTGAAGAGTAAGGGGCCCAGCCAGAAAGCAGGGTCTCAGTCAGGGCCTCCGCTGTCACTTGTCTATGGGCAGGAACCCTTGTCCCACTCCTTTCTGACCAGGGCTTTAAGACTACATAGCTCACTGCCTTACATCATTATATTGAAGCAAATCAGTCTGCCTAATGGCCAAGACCTTCTTCTCTAATGTCTACGAACAGGGTATTGCCAGCAACTATAAGTTATCAGACATCTCTTTCAATTCATGCACCTTTATTCTAGAGGTAATAACATTATAGAGAAAACATAAAAAAGCAGTTCCTGTACACATGCCAGAGGCTCTCCAGAGGTTATCCATCAGTCTTATGAGGCCTTAGTAGGCCAAAGTCTTTCCAACCCTTCTGCAAGGGTTGGTGGCCCCCCTCTTGGAAAAAAGGTCCAGTCTGTTTGCCTTGTCAGTTCAAGCTCATCCTTTTATATCAAAAGACCTTTCTTTGTATCCTAGTCTCTGGAAAAACCAACTGGAACCAGTATATTCAAACCACTCCAGAGGGTGGTACCTCTTTAGAGTTATTTAGACTCAGTGAATCACCTTAATCACCACCCTCTGTTCTACTTCCTGAAGGAGCAATGGTGACCCTTCCCTGTGGAGCAGAAACACAATCATAAAAGCAATCTCTGGTCCACAATGATACATAAACTTAGTGGAGTTCATCCCACCAAAGATAACACATGCGGTTACATTATCTGTCACATCTCCCCTAGAAATAAGGGCATGCTCTGACAAACATCCTAGGTGTACTCCTGGGGAATTTTCTGCCATTGCCTTTCATCATTTCACTCTCAACTATTCATATAATAAACATACTGTTAACAAGCCAGCACATAATTAAAAAATATCTATAGAGTTATTTCACAATCCTCCTGTGTAATTTTTCCTTAGACACTGTGAAAGTAATCTGTATGGGAGCTCTCATTCACCTCTCTTGCTCCTGTGATTCCAAAATCTTTGACTGTAAACCTGAGACCTGGCGCTCCCACACCTACCGCCCATCCAGTTCCTAAGGAATGTATATGGCGTCCTTATGTCCCTCAAGATGCTGGCTGCTTTGAAAGTGGGTGAAGGTTTATTAGCCTCCTTTGGAATATTCCAGAAAGCAAGTCTTTGGACAAAAGGGATAAAGAAGGCAGAGCTAGCTCCCAGGGAAGCATCTCTTAAACCATTCTTTTCATGATTTAACCTCCCCCAGAGCCAAATTCTTTTCTCTACCCCACCTCCTCAGAGATGGAGACTTGAGGACCCCTTTGGCCTAATCTCAGCTTCTCAGAGAGGGGGTATTGATCTTCCATCCCACTGGAGTGACCTTTCGATCTCCATATACTGAGTTACATTTTCACAGACCATCTAGCAGCTCCCTACCATAAATGTCCATTCTTCTTGAAGAGAAAGTAAAGTATGGGTGCTGGCCTTTTTGCCCACTGCCTTGCTGGGAATATTAGTGTAAGAAAGAGAACTGTGCAGCCTTAACACCACCAGTCAGAAGGAACTGGGACAAGGGTCTCTACCTAGAGACAGGTGATGGCTGGGGACCTAAGACCCACAGAAGACCAGACCACAATGAGCAAGACTTGTGGGAAGTGGGAGGAGAGAATATGGGTGCAGTTACCCTGAAGCTGACAGAGTATTCATGACAATCTGGATTCACATACCCAAGAGGCAAACAGGGAGTGTGAACCCCAAATAATAACTAATGGAGTCAACTGACTTCATTCCTTGTTATCCTGTATAAAAATACATTAAGTAAGCTCTTTTATGAAAGCTTGCAACATTCTGCACTTGATAGTCATTATGAGATATACACAGACTGCGGTTATGAATTTGTGTTGCTATAAAATTATGTTCTTCATTTGTGCTACAACATTCAGTTCAACCTCACAATGGAGAGGTGATCCCACCAAGCAGAGAGGGGCTGCCTTCCTAACCAGCAGAGGGTGGCTTCAAGCACCTACCATCATATACAACCCAGGAAACCACATCTGATGGACCTTTAAAGTTAATAGGGAAACACTGAAACAACTTGAAGCTGAAGAAAAACCCAATCTTGAGAAATGAACAAAGCGGGAGATTTCCCCACCATGAATCACCATAGCCTGAGAGAAAATAAAAACCCTGTAAACCCTGTTAAAACTTCTGTTTGAAGGATAGGTTATTCAGAAACTAGGTGGCATCTAGGTGAGATGTTGTCCATGAAACACTGGATCCCCTCTATAACAGATGCATACTGGGAAACTCTTCAGAAACAATATGTAACTTGTATTAGAAAAGGGAATATATCTAATATAGAAATGTAAAATCTGAAATTGCATCTTTATGTTTATTTTTTGTGTAACATATACGTTTGCTTTTCCTTACTATTTCATCTTTGACTCTGTGATTTTTCTATTAAATATCCTTTTGTTTATTTTTACTACTGGCAGGTCTCTGAGCAAACCGTAGGAACATGTGTCCCAAAGTGAAATGAACACTGGGGGCAGGTTTCACTCCTTTAGGGGTGACAAACCAGAGAGTAAATATCCAAGTATCTAAGACCAAATGAGGTTGCTGAGGTCACTCTGCAAAGAATAACTCGGCTGGCAGAAGCCAGCAGGCTGGGTGTTGGCGTCAGAACAATAAACCATAGCTTTGCATCGCATTAAGGCATCCAAAGTTACAATGCAGGCAGTGACAGAACCCCTTATTGGTCTGTGTGATCCCCAAAGCATCACAGTACTTCTGTTCTTCTAAAACCAGTTAGCACTGTGAAAACTTCTCATATTCTGGTTCAAATCCTACTGCTATGCAAGTCAGTGAGAGAGACTGCCTCAAATGGAAGTAGTTTGGGGCCCACAGAATATGGGAGTATATTAACCTTCGTCCTGACAGTGCCCATGTGTACATTTAGAGAATCATTATCCTGTTTCTAAGGACAAGTGTACATTGTAAACTGACATCAATATAAGTACATCACTCAGAACTGAGAAAAATCCACAACTTTGAGCAGTGCTTCTCCCATCAACATAGCTACCACCTTTCACAGAGCTGATAATCTAAGCTGTTGGGTGAAGTTCTCCTGTCAGGTAGCAGCTTCGGTACACTACTGCACCATTTTAAGTGTAGACCTGCCCAAAGTGTGTGCTAGAATCTGGCCTTCTGTAGTTGCAATATTGTTTTCCATATCACATCTGCCTGCTTACCACAAAGTTAAAGAAATTAAACAATCCTTGAAAAAACAATGAAAGAAATTAATTAACCCTTTTCTTGCTTCCACTAGAGGTTGTAAAGCAAGTATTACTTACCTGAAAGATCCCTTTTATTAAAGTATAGCTAAAGAGTACTGAATTCACAGAAAATGCCAGCATATTTTTACAATCTCATTGTACAAAGAGCAGCACAGTAACTTCAGCTCCCTACAAAATATTAAATGCTAATAACACAATGCGAGGGTGCGGGCGCTGGGCAGCACCCCAAAATAGGTAGCACAGGTTGGGACCAGGGGGCTGTAAGGTGTGGGGGGAGCACAAATGTGGGCTTGTCCCCACTTCCTCCAGTGCTGGGGGTGAGGGGGCCCCCTCACAGGCTGATTGGCCCTGGGCCCCATTCCCCCCAGGAATGGCCCTGCCAACAATTCCCCTCAGCCTTATACATTGGACAAACTGGACTGTCTCTGCACAAAAGAATAAAAGGACACAAATCTGTCATCAGAAATGGCAACATTCAAAACCCAGTAGAAAATCACTTCAACCTCCTGGGCCAGTCTGTGAAGGACTTATCTATGGCAATCCTCAGTTTGAATCAATACAACCTGTTTGATTTGCTGAAGTAATTCTCACCAATGATTACACTGCACTGCATTTATCCCTCTTTCCTATTCTTAATTTTTGTCCATTTTCAAGCATCTGAAGAAGTAGAATCTCTCCCATGAAAGCTCATGCAATAAATTGTTGTTCTTTAAAAGTGTCACAAGACTCGTTTGTTTTTATGTATGTAGCCAGTTATTTTTAAGTGTATAAACCAAGAAGATAGATGTTTCAGGTCTATATAATTTTAATTGTTACTGACCTGACTGCCCAGTTGACAAACCATCTCTCTTCCATGTCTTAATGTGTACCAATGACAAGGGGCATCATTGATTTTAAACTATAAATATATGGAAAGTAGCATCTGAAAAAAGCTAAGCTTCTATGTCTTTTTTAACACTACAGCAAAAAATAACGGAAATAAATTAGGGAAAACTTGGCAACCATCAAAACAAATTATTTCTCAATGTTAAGAACTTGTTGGCATATTCTAATTCTAAGCTCCTTTTAAAAAGGGATAACAGGCTCCACACACAAAACCACAAAGACGTGTCAGAGGCTTCTGGGGGCGGTTGTCGAACTAGCCTCGGTAATTCTTCCTTTCTGTTTTGTCTCGTTCTAGAAATGCAACGGGATGATGAGTATTAAATTCTTCTTATGGTTTCTGTAGTGTAGTTTCAGCTTGAGGAAGTGAGGGGGGGGGGGAAGCATTTAACCAAGCTCACTCCTACTCTATGGCTATGTCTACACTAATTACACTACACAAACTAACTAATTCGAACTAATTTTAGTTAGTTCAAATTAACTTAATTTGAACTAGAAAAATTTAGTTCAACCTAAGCAAGTGCCATTCATGGCACTTACTTAGTTCAAATTAGCAAATTGCATTGAGTTCAATGGGCCGGTTAGTTCGAACTAAGCAATTAGTTTGAACTAACATGGCCACATTGGTTAGTTAGTTCAAACTAACTAGTTCGAATGAACCCTTAATTCGAATAACATATTGAAATTTATTAGTTCAAATTAAGGAAGCCCTTAATTCAAACTAATGAAAGCCTAGTGTAGCCATGGCTTTAAGCTTCCTTAATTCGAACTAACTTGTCAGTGTGGACATAGCCTATTATTCCACAAGGACATTAACAACCAGCGATGGGGCCAGACCAGCTCCAACCTGGAACAAGTCAGCTCACACTTATACAGCCCCTCGGAAGCCTCAGAAACTTCAGATAGACACTTACACCGCTGTGTGACCTGTAGCTGGGGCTCAGTCCCACACCCCACGGCAGACACCGCCTGATCGGAAAGTGCTCAGGAGCGAGCGGGTTTGCCTGTATCTACCGCTACTGGACTGTGATTACCTTCCCCTTTGCGCTCGAAGAGCGGAACGTTTCCCAGCAGAGGGTAGCAGGGGCTGACCCCCGGAATCAGCCTCAGCGCCTGCCACTTCCCAAGGATCTGCAGCAGCAGGCGGAAGGCGAAGGCTGCCAGCAGCGAGAAGAGCAGGGTGGCGGCCCCGGCCCCCCAGTAGAGCAGCCGGTCCCCCTCCTGGGCCAGCTGCAGAGCCCCCATCGCCGCCCCGGCCTGGCCGCCGCTCATGCTCTCCCGACTCGAAGCAACAGCTCCGCTCTCCCCGCGCCCGAGCCGGCTACGGATCCATGCGGGGCAGAACCGAGCTCTGGTCCCAGCCGAGAGGGGCGGAGCCCAGGCAGGTGGGAGGGGAAGGAGGGATCCCCACCGGCTGCACCAGGAGGGAGAAGGAAGGGAAGAAACGCTGTTGAGATCTGAGGCAGCCTTTGTTCTCACGGCGCTACCTGGGACGGGACCAGGCGGGTCAGGGCTACCTGGAGGTGTCAGTGACCCCTGATTACCCCGGCTTCTGCTTAGAGGGCTCAGACCATCTTTCACCCAGCCCCTGCGGGCCGGAGGCAGGACTACCAGCAACCGTGAGAACTCATTCCGGCTGCTTTACACATGGGAGCAGGGGCACGATATGGGAGAGGGATAAACCCAACCCGAGTAAGAGCCCCCCTCCACATTCATTAGAGAGGAAAAATGAGAACGCTAGAACGAACTTTGACCTTTATTTACTTGGCCTGGAAAATGAACAATGTACTAATAAAAATAGAGTTGTATTGATTTTTCTTGCTTTTCGTTAATCCTAACACAATTCGAGGGTAAACTGCTGCGTAGAGGACAACTTTAAAGTTTTAACCATTTTGAGTTGGATACAGTGTTTCTAGTCAGTGCTGTTAACAGTTCATTTCAGGTTGGAATTGTCTTCCTTCAGAAGAAACTCATTTTGGGGAGGCTGTGAAAAACTTCATTCTTTGATCATAGATCCATAGAATGTTGGCATTTGAAGGGACCTCAGAAGGCCAATTAGTCTGACCCTCTGCCAGACACAGCCTTTGATCTTCTGGGGACTTAGACAAAGGCCCATTGTGGAGCCCCCTATAGGATACACAACACCAGCCCCAGCTCCCCACTGGAGCCCTAAACCCCTCCTTCCTGCAGCCCCAGCTCCCCCCAGTCAGTCCTCCCCATGGCCATAGCCCCCCCCAAGCTCCACCATGCAGACCCACATCCCCACCAGGGGCCCCAAAATCCCCTCAGAGCCCCAGCTCCACACTAGGAGTCAAAGAACCATAAGGCTGGAAGGGACATCTAGTCCAACCCCCTGCTAAAAGAAGGACCACTCCCACTAAATCATCCCAGTCAGGGTTTTGTCTAACCAAACCTTAAATATCTCCAAAGACGGAGATTCCACCACCTCCCTAGGCAACCCATTCCAATGCTTCACCACCCTCCTAGTGAGAAAGTTTTTCCTAATATCCAACCTCAACCTCCCCAGCTGTAATTTGAAACCATTGCTCCTTGTTCTGTCCTCTGTTATTACTGAGAACAGCCTAGCTCCCTCCTCTATGGAGCACCCCTTCAAGTAGTTGAAGGTTGCTATCAAATCCCCCCTCAGTCTTCTCTTCTGCAGACTAAATAAGCCTACTTCCTTAAGTCTCTCCTCGTACATCATGTGCCCCAGCCCCCTAATCATTTTTGTTGCCCTCCGCTGGACTCTTTCCAATTTGTTCACATCCTTTCTGTAGTGGGGAGCCAAAACTGGTCACAGTATTCCAGATGCGGACTCACCAGTGCCAAATAGAGGGGAATTATCACATCCCTCAATCTGCTGGCCACACTCCTACTGATGCAGCCCAATACACCATTGACCTTTTTGACAACAAGGGCACACTGTTGGCTCATATTCATCTTCCCGTCCACCATAACCCCCAGGTCCTTTTCTACAGTGCTGCTCCTTAGCCGATCGGTCCCCAGCCTGTAGCAGTACATGAGATTTTTCCATCCTAAGTGCAGGACTTTGCACTTGTCCTTGTTGAACCTCATGAGGTTTCTTTTGGTCCAGTGTTCCAATTTGTCCAAGTCTCCCTGAATCCTGTCCCTGCCCACCAGCGTGTCTACCATTCCCTCCAGCTTGGTGTCATCCACAAACCTACTAAGCATGCAATCTATCCCATCATCCAGATCATTAATGAAGATGTTGAACAGAACCGGATCCAGGACCTCTGGGGCACTCCACTCGTTACTGGCTGCCAACTAGACATCGAGCCATTGATTCCTACCTGCTGAGCCCGTTGATCTAGCTAGTTTTCTATCCACCTTACGGTCCACTCATCCAACCCATTCTTCCTTAACTTGCCGACAAGAATGCAGTGGGAAACCGTATCAAAATCTTTGCTAAAGTCGAGGTATATCACGTCGATGGCAATTCCCACATCCACAAATCCAGTCATCTCATCATAGAAGGCAATCAGGTTGGTCAGGCACAATTTGCCCTTGGTGAATCCATGCTGACTGTTCCTGATCACTCTATTTTCCTCCAAGTGTTTCAGGATGGATTCTTTGAGGACCTGCTCTATGATTTTTCCAGGAATTGAGGTGAGGTTGACCGGTCCTCCTTTTTCCCTTTCTTGAAGATAGGTACTATATTTGCCTTTTTCCAATCCTCTGGGACCTCCCCCATTCGCCACAAGTTTTCAAAGATAATGGCCAGTGGCTCCACAATCACTTTGGCCAACTCCCTCAGCACCAGTTCATTCAGCCCCATAGACTTGTGCACATCCAACTTTTTAAAGTAGTCCCTAACCTGACCTTCCATCACAGAGGGCCGCTCTTCTTTTCTCCATTATGCATTACCCAGCATAGTAGCCTGGGAGCTGGCCCTCCCTGTGAAGACTCAAGTAAAAAAAGCATTGAGTACTGCAGCTTTTTCTGCATCATCCACCATGAGGATACTTGCCTCATTCAGTAAGAGACCCACACCATCCCATATCCTCTTCTTGTTACTGACATACTTGTAGAACCCCTTTCTGTTATCCTTCACATCCCTTGCTAGCTGCAACTCCAATTGTCCTTTGGCCTTTCTGATTTTATTCCTGCAGTCCCGAGCAATATCTTTATACGCCTCCCTTGTCACCTGTCCACTTGTAAACTTCCCTTTTATGTTTCACCTAATCGCAGAGTTCTTTGCTAAGCCACACTGGGCACCTTCCACATTTGCTGTTCTTTCTGCACATCGGAATGGTATCTTCCTGTGCCTTTAACAGGGTTTCTTTAAAATACAGCCAGCTGTCCTTGACACCTTTCCCCTTCAGATCAACCTCCCAAAGGATCCTGCCCATCAGTTCCCCCAGCCAGTCTCTGGGTCCCTGCCACTGGCCCCAGCCCCAGCTCTCCACCATGTGTTCCACAGGGCAGGAAGCAGACATGCCTTTTGGGGTAGGTAAAGGGGCCCCTTACTGCTCAGGTCCCTAGTGAGGCAGCTGCTTCACCTACCCCAAAAGCTGCCTCTGCCCTCTGTTCAAGCCAACCTCAGCTGAATCACCCAAATCAGGGCTTTATCAAACCACAGCTTTAAATCCTCCAAGGATAGAGATTCCACCACCTCTCTAAGTCACCCATTCCAGCACTTGAACATCCTCCCCCCCTGCAATTTGAGACCATTGCTCTTCGTTCATTCTAGGCTCCATCCAGCCTGAAACCCCCTTTCAGGTAGTTAATGGCTATTAAATCCCCCTCTCATTCTTCTCTTTTTTAGACTAAACAATCCTAGTTCCCTCCATTTCTCCTCCAGAGGTGGTCTTAGGCTATCTAGAGCCCTAGGCAAAGGCCCATTGAGTGGCCCCTTATAAGCTTCCTGCCACTGGTCCCAGCCCCTGTTCCCCTCCAGGGGCCCAGAATCCCCTCACCCCATGCCTCCCCACTGTCAGCTCTGCCTCCTCCCAAGCTGTCTATATCTGCCATTACTTGGAACATTCCTGCTATTGACCAAGGCAGACCCAGCTTTGGAGTAGATGCCCCTGCTGTTCACTGAGTTTGGGATAGGGCCCCTTGCTTCTTAGGACCCTAGGCATACACCAAAAGCTACCTCTATGCTCCAGTCCTGAATCATTTTTGTTGCCCTCCCAGTGGCTAGACTTTACCTTGTGTTCTCCTGGATTAAAACAGGTGAGCTCAATCCAACCAGTTTAAGAGGGCAGGGCTGCATCTGGGTTTATGAAGGCATGCTGAGAGCACCTGGGGCTTGAACAGAGACAAGCTATGCCTTGCAGAGAAAAAGCCATCTGGCAGTGGAGTTAGTGTCTGTGCTAGATTCTAAAAGGATGGGAGTGGGGTGTTCAGGGAAGGTGTCTTGAGGCTGTTAAAAGGAAGCAAACTTCACTGAAATGGGAGTTTGATCTATGTTACAAACTTATGTCAAGTGTAGCTACTTTGGGATTTTCTACACCCCCAAGTGATGTAGTGTTACTGACCAAACCATTGGTGTTGATGGTGCTATGTCAGTGGGTGGCTTCTCCTGACAACACTGCTACCATCTCTAAGAGACGTGGAGTTGCTATAATGATGGGAGAAAGTTTCATGTCAGCATAGTAGCTTTTTCAGTAAGTGCTACTGTGCAGTAAATGTAGGTAAGCCATGGCAAGCTGCCAGCAGCAGAAGAGCCATTGATGACAGGGAGGGGCAACCAGGAGCCAAAGAATGAGTTAAGACTGTTTTTCTGTTTGGGTGTTCACTGACTTCTGTTAAGAATAATAAATCTCCTTGCTGTCACAGGACTATTCAATCATCCATAAATGGCACAAATGCACAACAAAGGATAAGCAGAGCAAATTGCTTCCCCTAGTTATTTTATCCCAGTATTGTAATTTGAACATTACATAGACATTAACACTCGGCAATCAAGCTGTCTGTATACCATAGCCGTGCAATCTGCCAATATTTAGTAGTGAGCACATGCAACATATTCCAAGTCAACTTGTCATTCCTGGTATAACATGCTAATGCCACAGATCCCTACATGAGCCAGTCTGCAGCACTTTATAGGGAAAGGTACTGCACCAGCTCCTCACAGCTGTATGCATCTACACAGCAGAATGTGTTTTCCCCACATATTAAATTGATTTATTCAGTTGTGCAATATTTGGTTTTATATAACCTTTCCCGCTTCAGCACAACACTTCTCCTGCTAGTGTGTATATCCCCTACATTGCCCAAGGAATTATGCCTACTTTGATTTCAAATATATATTTTAATTTTCCACCTTCTATAAGGTGTGGTTTCTAGGGCATAGGGGAATGATATAAATTCCAGAGCATTGCAGACAGAGAAGATTTATAAGAGACAAATGATTCAAGGTATTGCTAAAAAAAAAGTAGGCAAATCACTACAGGCTATCTGACTCGTCTATATTCAGAAGTGTATCAGCTTTTTTCACATTAATATCACACACCCCTTAATCATTGGATAAAGAAACCACCACAACCTAGTGAGCTCAATAAATAAATGACAAAGCAATGTAAATGGCTATAGATTTCCTTGTTTTTATGGGGTCTCTACACTGAAAAATTCCTGCAACTGACATTGAGCAGAAATTAGTGAAAGTGCCAGGTGTTCAGCACTCAAGGTCTGATCTTGCATCATTAAACTCAGTGCAAGATTTGCCATTGACTTCAATCTGCACAGGATCGAGCCCTTATAGAACTAGATGCCTCACTATAGGCCATCAAGTTTGAAAAAATTTGTCTAGGTCATTTGATCAAGGCCACAGAGAGAGGTGGTATCAAAATGGAATGAACAACGAAACACAATGAACATTCTTCCTCATGTGAGAATGTGCTTTATTGGAAATTGATGATTAAACCTTCTGAAATAATGTATTTTGAAAGAACACATTACAAAATAAGCCTGAACAGTAATCAGATTTTTGGACCTTACTGTGAGAACTGAAGGGTTCAAACCTGGCTAAACTTGTTCCCCTTTGTTAGAACCTATTATTATGTTAACAGAAAAATTAAACTTTTTACATGTTTCAGGCCATTCACAATCCGTTAAAATGTGTTGTTGCCCACTGCTGACCTTTTGACTGCAGCCCATTCCCCTAACCTAATTAGAGCTTGCGTCTTCTAATCCCACCAACTCCCCACTGCCCCAAATAGCTCCTGCTCCCACCTCACTAATCTGAGAGTCCTTTAGCAGGGGGGTCACTGGGCATGGGCCCACAGGTCCCACGCCCTGAATGTTTTGCTCAGTACCCCAAGCTGCAGGCCCCAGCATGTAGCCTTCCTTAAGCCTGCAAGCATGCAGAGCCTGCTTTGAGTCCTTGCACACTTGCAAGCTCAGCTGGGGCTGGCAGGGTGGGGTTTTTTGAAAAATCTCCTGCCTTTCGCAAGCCCAGGGTGGAGAAGAGCTGGGAAATTTAAACACCATGTCCATATCACCATGGCATCTCAGGCCAGCACAGCAACAATGTGAGTGCCCCACTGGGTATGCAGCTGTGGGAGCCAAGTTAGTCTAGCTAGAGGGAAGGGGAAATGAGGCAGGGGTTGGGCCACAGTGGGCCTCTAGCCGGCCTGACAGCTGGGAATAATGGGGATGAGGCGAGGTGGGCCATGGCCTAGCCTGGCCCGACAGTGGGGAGTCAGAGCTGGAGATTGCTTCTAGCAGGGGGGGGATGGGTTAAGGTGGCAGAACAAGCACAGTTGGTTAGAAGATAGATTTGGGCAGTGGGTTGAGCATGGATGGGAGAGGGTTGTCACCAGAGGTTTGTGCCTGTGCCCTGAATATTTTTCGGAGGCAGCAATGCCCCTTCTCCTTAGAGGCTGTGGGGGCTGATTTTCCCCCTTCCTCTCTGCAGGATTCTGGGGGTGACTTGATAGCCCAGACCCCCATCTTCCTTTATCAGGGACTCGGGGTAGAGAGCAGCACCTAGTAGCACATGTCCCTCCCAAACCAATGAGGCAACCTTATTATCAGGAGAAGAATCCTTCCCTTTCAACTGTCAGCCCAGCAGCCCCCCACATTTAAACACCTCAATTGTAGACTTGGCAGTAGCCCATCTGTGAGCAGGGATGTCCCCTGACCTGACACAAAGCTTTCCTCACCTGACTGAGGGCTTCCTGCAGGAAAGTAACAAGATTGGGGCAGTTGCAAGGATCACAGGGGCAATGACTGATTTCTGGGAGGGTATGGGTGGCAGTGACTTGCAGAGGGGGATGTGAAGTTTAGTGTAGCTCCATGATGTGGGATGTTTCTCATCAGCGGGAGACCTCTCACTGGGTTGTCACGTCACAGGCAGTGGCAGAGGATCATGCAGGGAATATTAGTGACTGCACAGACATTAGCACCTATGGGAACAGGTGTCTACTGTACCCTGGGAGGATGAAGGCAAGGAAGGAGGACCTGCAACAGACTGCATGGGGGCAAGAGGACATTGCATTATTGTTAATGCATCACAGCAGGAGTCAAAGTCTTCTTGCAAGATGAGGGAGTACCGTGATTCTCACATACGCAGTGGGAGTAGGCAGAGGAAGTTCAAATAACAGAAGACAGACTAAAAACCACCAATGAATTTTTGTAAAGAAATTCCATGATTTTGTGGGGGAATGGGGATCTGGCTTGTAATTTTTTGAACTCTTGGGATTGGAACTACAGTATACTTGCAAATAGCTTTAGTTAACTAATTTTGGAAATATAGTCTGAGAGGCTTCAATAGGGCCTGATGTTCAAGTAATTCAGCACATCTGAAAATCTGCTCCAAGCTCTTTTTTGGATTTCACTTCAGAAAATAAACAACACACGGGGTGATGTTGGCCAGAAAGATTACATGGGTAATTGGCACTTAGCCGTACCAGATTCCTTCCAACAATAAATGGTGACATGCTACAGATAGCATCAAGAGACAAACTGATACAGAAGAAGATGATGTGGGTGTGTAGGTGAAGCTAATGGCAATGACTAAATTGATACGTGACCTTTTGGTGTATAGCTGAGCCCAGAAGATACAAATGCGTGTTGGGATCCTCATCAGAACATACTTCTTACCACGCTCCATAAAAGCAAATTGTTTGTGCAAGCCAAATGTAAAAGCATATGCACAAAGTTAAGGAGACCAGAACAGTAACTTCAAAAGAAATCATGGGTCCAAATACAAAAAGAAGAGGGCAATGAAAGCTGGGGGAAGAGAAAGTCATACAAATTGAGTCAAAAAGATCGGAATAGCAAGAAAAGAACATTTCAAAAGAAACTGACTTTGTTTAGGGTTTGTCTATAAAATGGGCGAGATGAGCTGGGACATGTGCAAAGGGGAGCAAGTTTCATTTCATAAGTAAGTCTTTATTGGCTCAACATTTTAGTGCTCAGCTGGAGACACTTAAATGAAGCTTGACTTTCACACACTGCTGAGCACTCATCATCAGTTGCTTTGGAAAATCTTGGGCAGCCTAGAATTTAAGGCCAGAAGGGAGCAGGCACCAGATCATCTAGTCTGACTCCTGCATATCAAAGGCCACTAACAGCACCCGGCACCCACATGCTGAAAGCAACAAGCGAAATTGGGCCATAATATTATAGCCCACATGGTTCTAGACCAGGGGTCAGCAACCGCCGGCTTCCCAGAGCAATGTGGTACCACAGTTACTTTCCCCACTGGTCCCAGCTCCCAGCAGGGCTTGGGGCCACAAGAGCTGCATGTGCGCCACAGCTCCTACACCCTGCTGGCCCCACTTCCCAGCTGGGGGGCAGGGACAGCAAGAAAAAGGCTCTGCTGCCACATGCGCAGCTCCATTCCCCTGCTCCCAATCCCCTGCCACTGCACACATAGCTCCAGTCCCCTCCAGCAGGGGATAGCAGCTGCACATGGGAGTGGGGCCACCAGGAAAAAGGAGCTGCCATGTGCTCCTGAGCCCTGCTGGTCTGCTCCCCAGCTGGGGAGTGGGGGCCAGCAGGGAAAAGGCGCTGCTGCCATGCGTTCAGCTCCAGTCCCCTGCTGGCCCTGCCCCTCCTCTCCTGCTGGGGAGCAGGCTAGCAGGGAACAGGAGCCACATGCAGGGCTGGAACCATCAGGGAAAAGGAGTCGCACCTGCTGGCCCTGACCCCAACACCTGGTGAGGGTGCGGGGGGTGGAGCTGGCTTGTGGGCTGAGAAAGTTTGCCGACCCCTGGTCTAGAAAGGCATCACAGGCAGAGAACAGCAAGTGCTTGAGGATCTTGCAAAAGCAGGAAAATGATAAGTGAGATACCCAAATAATCCTGATGAGTGACCTGCTGCAGAGGAAGGTGAAACACCGCAACACGTCTATCTGATCTGGGGAAAAATTCCTTCCCAATACCACATGTGGTGATCAGTTAGACCCTGACCATGTGCCAGGCAAGCACCTGAGAGGCTATGTCTACACTTGAAAAGTTAAGTCGACTTTATAAGGTCGACCTTATAAAGTCAACTTAACAAAAGTGGACTTAACTTTTCAAGTGTAGACATAGCCTCTTTTCGACCTTATTAAGTCAACAACACTTTAAGTCGACTTAATAAGGTCGATTTAGACGCTAATCCCCATCCACACTGGCTTAAATTGACCTAATAAGGTCGATTTAATTAGTAAGTCGATGTAAATCGAGGTGTTAAGAAGTCAACTTAATTTTTCCTTAAGTCAACTTAAGGAACAGCTTAAGTCAATTTAAGGAAAGCCAAGTGTGGACGTGGAGTAAGTTAGGTCAACTTAAGCCTCCTTAAGTCGACCTAACTTGTAAGTGTAGACACACCCAGAGAGAGAACACTTGGCGCCACCTCACAGCCTTGGCCCTCCTTGTCCAATGCCCCATCTCCAGCTATAGCCAGAGGAAGGAGATAAAAACAAAACAAAGAACATGCTGGCAGAGGGAAAATCCCACCTTACCCCTGGAGATGGCCCGTAGAAACCCTGAAACATGAGCTTTAAGGAAGATAAGACAAAAATTGGAAGTGAGCCATAGAGCAGCCAACCTCTACACCCTACCATCACAAGCAACCCTGTCAGACAATTGGATTCACACATTTGTCCAGCTCTTTTTTAACGCTAATTAAGTTTACCTCCACAATTTCTACATGGAGGCTCTTCCACACCCTCCCCACTCTGATAGTTAGAAACCCTCTTCTAATTTCCAGCCTGAATTTGTTCCTGGTCAGTTTATATTCACTTCTTCTTGTGACAACACTGTCCCTTGGTTTAAACAGCTCTTCAGCCTCACTGATATTTACACCATCCCCCACGTATGTCTCAACAAGCAATCACATCATCTTGCTGACTTAGCCTTACAATGCTGATCTCCTCTTCTGTCTGTTCCCACTCTCCTTCCTGACCCTTATTCATCTGGATAATTTAAGATTGGTGGGTCACTTTACAATCTGCCCTGCAAAAGTGGGTCACGTGTAGTTGTGCTATACCAAGAACAGCTAGGGAAGCAGAACATACCCCTCAGCTACCCTCTGCTCCACGGAGATAGAAAACTGTACCGAGCCTCAACTGGTGCAATGTTCATAAGCCAGCACCGTGGCCCGTGCTTTGAGGGTGCAGAGCCAAGTTTCTGACCTTTTCCCATCAGCTCCTGCTTTCCCTCTCGGGCTGCAGCTTCCATCCATGCACAGCTACTTAGAGCTATTGATAATCTAGCCCTTTGCTCTGTAAGCTCCTTGGAGGTGGGATCATGTCTTCTTACATGTTTTTAAAGCAGCTTGTCCCCTGTCCCCCCATTCTAGGTAACTGAGAATAATACAATGTTTATTGCCAGCTGCTCATTATGCAGAATACTACAACAGTAGCCAATCAAGCATATTTGGGATAAAGCACTACAGTGTGCTCTCTGGGCTTGATCCAAAGCCTCCTGAAGTCAACAGAACCAATGAGCTGTGGAGTATAATATGCCCATATCCAGAGCCTCCTCCTCTACATACAACTCTCTTCTACCTTGTTGAAACCATTGTCTAGAGTTATGTGGGAAGTATGAGTCACTAAGGCTCAGCATGATTTCCAATGAGCTGGTGTAATGGTAAAAAAAAAAATGGATATTGGAATATTTTCATGACTACAGATGCTAAGTCAATTGTTACCATGAATGGGATTATACTGTTCATTATATGTGAATATTCAGACAACTGCTAATATACACAATTTTTTCCACAAATGTTTATTTTTCTACAATTTAGTTCTTGAAGTCTCATTCTCCTTTGATACCTACATCACCCTGTCACCATAACATAAATGCCATATGATTTAGGTGACTAAACACACACAGCACCAGTAACAAACAGCAAACAGAATAGTCAAATTGAAGGGTGGGCAAACAACTCATGCTAAAATTTAGTCTTCAAGACTATTTGCCACATGTATATGACTAATGAATATATTCAAAGAGAACAGGATGGGTTCAAAATTATTCCTAGCCAAAAAGTGTGACTAAATTCATAACAAATTTTTTTGTAATCCTTGCAACAAATAGATCAACCAGTTCTAGTTCAAAGGAATGCAGGAAAGGGCTGACATCAGGAACTTCAGAATATTAATCTGATCACCATGGGTGCATCTACACTTACAAGGTAGGTCAATTAAAGTAGGCTTAAGTCGACCTAAACTACTCCACATCCACACTGGGCTTTCCTTATGTCGACTTAAGCATTTCCTTAAGTCGACTTAAGAAAAAGTTAAGTAGACTTAATAATACCTCAGTTTAGGTCGAATTAACGCTTAAGTCAACCTTTGACTTAAGCCATTGTGGACATGGATTAGTGCCTAAATCGACCTTATTAAGTCAATTTAAAATGTTAAGGTGACTTAATAAGGTTGAAAAGGGGTTATGTCTACACTCGAAAAATTAAATCGACTTTTGTTAAGTCGACTTAATAAGTTTGACTTTAAGTCGACTTAAAGTCGACCTTATTAAGTCGACTTAGCTTTTCTAGTGTAGACATAGCCCATGTGTTTCACCACATTGGGTGAGTCACTTGACCTCTCGGTTTCTCTATCTGTAAAATGGGGATAATATTTACTTACAGACTTCAAAGAGATGGAGGAAAGTTCAACTGAATCATTTATTAATGTTTGTAAAGTGTAACCTAAGTACTAAGTTGTAGGACTAATACATATGTACATGCACAGTTTATGCTGTGATGCTCCAATTATTAATTCTTTTCAAATCCCATTTCTGATATTGTGAAGAACATGTGACAAGTCATAGTCATGATGCTTAATGCAGTACTGGAAGGTGCTCGGCACTACAGTGATTGAGGACAACATTCAAAACTATAAAGAATGGAAAAAAATGCTAACCTATGTGGTCTCTTGATTATATTTGTCATGAATAAGATACACTCATCCCAGATGTGTAAGCATACCCCTAGCAATTACACTTTCATCATGTAGTGAAATCATTCTATAATTAAGTAACTATTTCAGATAACTTGAAGACAGCATCCACCCTAATTTACGTACAATCATGTTTGTTTCCTTTCTCCCACTGGCTATGTCTACACTAGAAAAGTTAAGATGACTTTATTAAGGCTGCGTCTACACTTAGGCTGCGTCTACACTTGTAAATTAGGTCGACTTAAGCTTGCTTAAGTCGACTTAGTTTACCCTGCATCTACACTACAGTTTTCTTAAGTTAACTTAAGCAGCTTGCTTAAGTCGACTTAAGGAAAATAAAGTCGACTTAATGAAAATTAAGTCGACTTTATTAAACCTAGAATTACTTCGATTTAAGGCTTAATTCAACTTTTTAAAGTCGAATTAAGCCAGTGTAGACATGGGGTAGCCCTATGTCGACTTAATGAATTGTATTTGTATTAGAAGTCAGGAATATGGTTATATCTATACTTTAAGTTCTGTGATTCTTGGGAAAACTCCCCAGACAGGAGGATGTCTATAACCATTGACTCCTTAATGACTCATCAGGTTTCTCCCTGGATCCATTGTACCTGGGAACTTCCTTAACATTACAACCATTGTCTCCTTAATGTTAAGGAAGCTCCCAGGTTATAGACATCCTCCTGTCTGGGAGTTTCCCAAGAATCACACAAGTTAAAGTATAGATATAACAACCATATTCCTAACTTCTAATACAAATACAATTCCTATACATAAACTATATAATCATTCCCAGCAAATTACTACCTTTCTATTGATACCAAACATGACATAGTTCCTATGGATTATAGCATTTAGGAGATATTAATAGAAAATAATATCATAAATGGTTCCCTAAATCCGGACAGCGTCACACAGGGCTCTGCCCTGACCTTTAGGGGGCATGTCAGGCTCCCCCTGTGCCCCCCCAGCAGGGAAGGCATTGGTGTAGTCCTGGGGTAGCCCTAAGTAGACTTAGGGCTACCCCACGTCTACACTCGCTTAATTCGACTTTAAAAAGTCAAATTAAGCCTCAAGTTGAAGTAATTCTAGGTTTAATAAAGTTGACTTAATTTTCATTGTCAACTTTATTTTCCTTAAGTCGACTTAAGCAAGCCGCTTAAGTCGACTTAAGGAAATTGTAGTGTAGACGCAGGGTAAATTAAGTCGACTGAAGCAAGCTTAAGTCGACTTAATTTACAAGTATAGATGCAGCCTTTGATTTGTTATATTCTAGAGGTGGGTGAAGGGATAAAAGTGTGCAAGACTAGTGTAAACAAGGTCTAGAGGCTGGGCACTTCTCTTGCTTACCAGCTAAAAGGGGGGCACTCTAATTGTGTGGGCTTTGTATTTGCATGAGTACAATTAAGTACTTAACATAATTACACTGTATACGGATGAATCTGCCCAGGTGCTGAGCATGATGAGGAAATGGTTGTGTGACTGATTTGGGTTACAAATCCTTCAAATCCTGTGTTTTAACTGAAGGGGGAAATTAAATATTGTCTTTTCATGATATGCTGCTTTTTCATTGTCTAAACCAGGGGTCAACAATCTGTGACTCCGGAGCTATATGCAGTTCCTTCGTTGTACCTTTGCAGCTTTTCTAAAGATTGAAGTCTGGAGCTGAAATCACTAGAGGGTTGAAATCCTTTCTAAGAGCTGAATTCACTGAAAAGCTGACTGAGGCCTAGCATAATTTGGTGCCTTGGGCTAAGAGAGCCTCTTGCAAGTGTCAACAAATGGTGCCAGTGGTAGTGCATGTGGCTAGCAGATGGCAGTGGGAGCGGCTAGCGGATGGTGCTAGCGGAAAGCATGAATGACCAGCAGGCAGTGACAGCGGCCAGCAGATGATGCCAATGGACAGGGCCATCAGAAGGTGTGAGTGACAAGTGGGTGGTGCCAGCAGCCAGCATGAGTGAATCCCGAGGTGGCAGAAGACAACTGGAGGGGGCTGGCTGAGAGCTCCCACACACACTTAAGAGGTGGATGTCAGGTAATGTTCAGGTGTAATGTATTATATTCAGGTAATGTTCAAACTTAAGGTGTCCAAAGCCTAGGCCACAGGGCCAAGATCAGCAGTTTGAAAAGGGAGAGAAAAACAAGAGTCAAGAGCATAAAGATGGGAGAGGCCACAAAACTGTTAAATTAGATAAGGCTAACTGACCAGTACAGAGGGGTGGTAAACTAGCTGCAGAGAGGAGGGGGAGGTTAACAGACCCCCAGCCCTCTGGCTAGATAACCGCAGAGAGAGGAGGGGGGTCAGAGAGCTCTCTGACAAAGCTTCTGACAATCTCCAAATAATCAGAAAAAACAGCTGGACCCCAGAAGTGAAAAACACCACGTCACTGCGATCTTTTGGGCCATAAAAGGAGGCTTGTGGGGGGAGGGAATTCGGAGTTATTTGTCTCAGTTTATTCTGAGGCAAAGGGGCTCTGGGACTGATCACCCCACAGCACTCCCCACCGGGCCCAGCAGGACGTGAATGGGCCGGGTGAAAAGGAACCTCGAAAGGCCTGGCCAGCTATCAGGAAGATCAGACCAGCCATCTGATAACCAAAGGTAAATTAAAGTGACAGGAGTCCAGAGTAGCGACTGGCTCTTAAAAACGAAAAATAACACAAAAGGTTTTAAAGTTTTCCCAGCTTTATGCTGAGACTCTTAAGTAAAGGAACAAAAACTGCATCAGCCTTGGGTTTGGAGTTGATGTAGGAATAGGGGAAGGTATAGGATTTTGCTTTGGGTATAATTGTGCTAGCATTTCTGCTTCTTTGTGTGTGTGCTTATAGATGCTCTTATTCTATCAGTTATAATGTTGTGTTAGAGAGTGTGTGATGAAATTATAAGCCAGTGACCAGGACTAAGACTATATCTTGTGCACAGCCACACCAACCCCCTCCCCCAGGGGTTTGAAAGCAAGGGTGCACAGGTGAACCTCGTGACTCACTGGATCTCCTTCTTGTGTGAGTGCATAAACGGGCACCCTCTGTGCTTGGTGTCCGTGCTGCTCTAACTCTGCTGCAGGGGGGAGGAAAGTGTGAATGGGGGATTACCGCTGACCAGGACTGGGACTAAATCCTGTGTACCCCAGTACACAGGGGAACCCTGTGACCCAGCAGGTGTGAATGAGACCCCTATACAACAGCACAAAGAGTCCTGTGTGATTGTGTTTTACATATGGGCTTGTGTTCTTGATTGCATTGGATTATGTGTATATTGGGCTCTGTTATGCTCTCTATGCCATGTGTTTAAAGCCATATTGATGCAAAACCCTGAATCTGCATTCATGCAATGAGCAGCCTTGCAGTTTAGAGAGTTTGTGGATATTGGATGTTTATTGTACTGCTAATTACTGCCTTAACCTGTGTGATTGTAATCATAGTGCCTTAATAAATGTCACATGCATGGTAAATAGACAGAAATCATTGTTAGTGGTGTTCTTTGCCTAGGGGCTTTGGGAGCTTCCCAACATCCAGGTATTTGTTTAGGCACCCTTCCCCCTTGAGAGGATAAAGCTCTAATAGTGGACAGTAAAACTATGGTGGTCAATATGGGGGTATTGGAGAAGTGAAGGACATGTTCTACATACAGTGGGGTGGGGTGAGTTCTGCTTATTAGTTTTTGTGGGACTCCTGTTCCGCACGGTCTTTCCAAATCAGTGCTGGTTTTGATATTGCCTCTATATATTTTCTCTGTTACTATTAAAAGTTTTATATACTACACTCAGACTTGTGCTTTTGAGAAGGGAAGCATTGCCCTCTAGGGCAGCCAGGGAATAGTGCATGATTTCCCAGGATACTGGGTGGGGACTTGAGCTGATTGGTGTTGTAATATTCTTTGGAATCCCTAGATATAGAACCTGGCCCTTTTCTGTCCTCTTGGATGGCAGAGGGGCTACATTAGCCTTTTTTCCTATGTTTCACATTCCCCTGTGCAGTTAAGCAGTATGGCAGAACAGAGTGTTAGTGTACACCAAGATTTCACAGATATCTTTGAGAGAGGGGTTTCCAGGAAACTTTCCTGTAGATACTCACCAATACTCTGCCGAAAGTTCCTTGGCAGAGCTGCTTTGTTTCTTCCCCCATTGTAGGAAGCTTTCCCGTGCCAATCAACAATTTGTGTAGGGATCAAAGTGGAACACAGGTGGGCAGCATGAGGACCCAGTCTGAAGGTGCACAAAAACAGGAGATGCACCCTCACATGTCACTTATCTTCAGGAGTGAGATACCAGTTTCATTTTCCCCGCAAGTGGAAAATGGTGACACAAATTACAGTGTGGTCCTTAGCTATGTTGGATCTTAGTAAACAAAAGAGATATTAGAGGACCCGACAGGGAGTATGTATCCAAAGTGGATTTATTCAGAAGACTAAAACCAGTATGAACCAGTTTGACCTAAACACTAATGGTCTAATTCTATATTACATGGCATCCAGTGAGCTGGCAATTCAATACACAACATATTCCCCCCCCCACAATGAAAACACGCCTCTCCACCCTGCCTCCCCCTACCCCAGGATGAGCACTAAGCTAAGAAATGAAGGTAAACTGCCTCATCTCTGGGCTAAACCACAGGGATTGTTCTGCCCCATATTGTGGGTTTGTTTCTAACTAAAGATCCAGCTGATGAGGAGGTCTCTCTCTCTCTCTAGGTGGATTGGTGTTCCTGTTATTGGAACTGGTCTGACAATGGGTTCAGGAGTAGTAGTTCAAACAGGTGAGGATGTTGTATCTGGTCAAACAGGGAGGAGGCTATATGTGCTGCAGAGGTGAATAGAAAAGGAGAGTCAGGAACAGATGACTCTTGACTCAATCGTATCTCACCTGCATAGGTGGTCTTAATGGCAGGGCAGGCTGGGAATTTGCCCAGGGCCCTGCGAGGGAGGGACCCCTCCACCACAGCTGTTTTAAATCTCCCAGCAGCCAGCTGGTAGCCAAGTAGGGGAGGGGCAGAGAGTCTGGGACGGGGTCCGATGCTGGGAAGGGCCCTGACCTTCAGGGACAAGGCAGCATGGCTGGGGGGGGAGGCAACCTTGACTTTTGCCCAGGGCCCCAGAATCCCCAAGATGTCCTCTGCTCACCTGTAATGAGAATACGTATGTGTTCTCCCCCCACTGCAGCCAGTACAGAATCGCTTGCCATGCCCTCCCCAAACTCCTTCCACACATTCCTTTCAACCTCCCACCCATCTTGGTATCCCATCTCTACCCCTTCAGAGAGTTTCCAATGAAAGTTGGACTCACACACAGCCTACACTGACCTTCACTGTTATCTCCCTTGCCAGGAAGTCTTTTTTGGGTATTGTTAATTGGTATTTAATAAAGTCATACTCTCTAAAAGATAATCAATCTTTATTTGTCCCCTACACCTGGTAGTTGCTGCTGCAAATAATACACGGTAGCAACTGGATCATTTGCAAACTACAGATCACAGTCAAAATTTTCATGCAAGGCAGCAAGTTAACAAAGCATGGCAGAATGCTGCATAGAAAGACATAGTACTAATGCTCATTGTCAAAACTGTCCCTCAAGGCCTCCTTGATTCAAATATCCCCTGTTGCACTCATCTAATAGCCCTGGTCTGGCTGCTCAAGGAAAACTTTTCACCCTTAGCTCATAAATACTAGCGTGCACAGCAGGCTATGCTATGAGCATGGGAATGTTTTCCTCATTTAGGTCTAACATGCTGTAAAGGCAGTGCCAGCACACTTTTTAATTTGCCAAACACACATTGTACGGTCATTTTGGACCAGCTCAGCCAATCACTGATGGGCTCCTTGCTGTTGTTCACATTTCCTGTACGAGGCTATAAAAGCCATGGGACTATGGGGTTGCCTGTGACTCCCAGGTTCAATATGGGCATTTCAGCATCCCCCTTTGGAGTCTTCTGGTCTGGAAAGAAAGTCCCTACTTGCTCCTTTCTGTACAGGCTAGTAGTGTTCCTGAAGATGCATGAAGAATGCACCTTCCTTGACCACCCCACATTCCTGTCAGTGAAACGCCCATAGGGAGCCAGAAGTGCCTGCAAGACCACAGAGAAGTATCACTTTCTATTGTTGTTCTTGGTCACAAGATGGCCCAGGGCCAAAATTGAGATATATGTGACATCTATCACACTGCCACAGCTAGAGAATCCCATCACCTCAAAGCCATCAATTATTTCACACACATTTCCAAGAGTCACCGTGCTTCAGAGCAGAATGCATTTAATGGCCCTGCATACTTGCGATAATGCAGCCCCAACCGTGGACTTCCCAACTCCAGACTGATTCACAACCGACTGGGAGCAGTCTGGAGTTGCCAGCTTCCACACAACAATCACTGAGCACTTCTCCACTGAGAGAGTAGCTCATTTCGGTTTGCTTGTGTCACAGTGCTGTGAGCTCTGCTCACAGTTCCAGGAAAATAGCTTTCTACATCCAAAAATTCTGCAGCCACTGCTCATCATTTCACACCTACATAATGATGATATCCCATCACTCAAAGCTTTTTCCAGAGGTCCACCATATGCAGTTGCTCTATGAATGCCAAAAACAATCTGGGGTTGTTTCTTTTGATAGCACACAGCATGTCTGGCACCTCTGATTCCTCTTCACATTGGGAGCTTATAATATATCGCATGACAGTGCACAATGTGTCCATAACTGTGAACACTACAGTGGAGAGCAGTACAGGATCCATACTTAAGAGACAGAGATGGCAGGCACACAGTAAACAGGAGCTGTTGAAAAATGCCATCCACTCTGTTTTCCCACAACTCCTAGCTGCTGAAGGTGACTTAGCTGCATAGCGGATGGCTATCTACAGGGCATTGCTCTCACTGTCAGCAATAACTGTGGATGCATTTTACTCACAGAAAGAGCGCTATGTGAACATACACAAGCAATGTAATT
This sequence comes from Pelusios castaneus, assembly GCA_007922175.1. NCBI lineage: Eukaryota > Metazoa > Chordata > Testudines > Pelomedusidae > Pelusios > Pelusios castaneus. Next base: position 13,822,614 of record ML685769.1, on the reverse strand, counting down.
ATAGTGTTTTTTAATGGCATGTGTTGGCATGACTTGTGTCAATAAAACTTTGTAGTGTAAATGAGGCCGCAGTCTTCTACATTTAGGTTTCTAAGTCTGCCACAGTTCCATTCAAGAACTATAATTGTTTAGTTTCCCTCACATAAGCTATGGACTCATCCACCAAAAATAGTCTAACAGAAACTGTAATAGCACCTTGTGTTGACAAATAAGAGACTATGATTCGGAGAAAACCTCCATAAACCTACCCTTGGAAGAGTGGAAACTGGGCACATCCTACACCTTAGAAGCCTTTCTTCAAGAGTGAGAAGTCAGGAAACTGCCCATTTCATGGAACAATATGAATGATGGATTCAGAGAGGGTGATGTAAAGTGGTAAGACAAAGATTAGTAAGTATACAAGACATTCAAAGTCAATACTACTTCCTGAGACATCTTGCCACCTGAATGGGAAAGAATGATCATATCCCGAGTTAAATATTTATAGTACAAAAAGCCTAGAAATTCTGAAATATTTTGATACATTTACAACTCTGTAAAAAAAAAACTGTGATCAAATATGAATGAATTACATGCTAGTGCTGAACAGATGTGTTAAGATCTAAAATCCTTGTGAGCTTTCTTCTTATGACACACAATTTCTTCTCCTCTTCAGCTGGATCCAAATGCCCTTCTTTGGGCGAAGAATTAGTTCTCCCACAAGACCAAGCTCTTCTCGCTCTTGACTTGTTTCCACCCAAAAGCGCCGTAGGATGATGGCGAGAACAGCTTTCTCTTCCATCTGTGCAAACCGCTGGCCTTCATTTTAAAAATGAAACAAAAACAGGTTTAGATGAATGATAATAACCCTCTTAATTACATTTCAAAGATCTCCCACAAAATGCAGTTTGGGAATAACTGTGCATCTAGTCTCAGATTATAAACCAATATGGCCAAATTCAGGGTTGAACAGATGTGCACACACAACAAGAAAAAAGAACAGAAGACTGTTTATTTTTAATCCTAAAAGTAGAAGGTGCTGCTGTGGTAGGAAGAGGGGAATCAGGCAGATAATCAAAGATTTAAGACAAAAGAGGAGGAGTGAGAAAATAGAAATAAAAAAGAACTAAGCAAACTGAGAAGGGTCACAGGCTAGACAATTAGTCTTGATCTACACTAGAAATGTACAGCAATATGGCTATGACTCTCAGGGGCATGAAAAATCCACAGCCCTGAGAGTTGTAGCTATACCAACTTATCCCACCGGTATAGAAAGCACTAGGTTGAACAAAGAATTCTTCCTTTGATCTAGCTACCCCCTCTCGGTGGGTTGGATTACATAGACCAATGGGAGAATCCTTACCATCAGCATCTGCATGTCTTCATTGAAACGCTGCAGCTGTGCCACTGAAAGGTTTCAAGTGTAGACAAGCCATTAGCCAAAGATTTAACTCAAAAGAGGAGTGGATTTTAAAACTTGTGTTGTATTGTACTGTATCTCACCCTTCCCTCAAACTCTTCCATGTATACAGTCTATCTGTTTAGGTAGAACCCTTTATGTCTTCCAACCACCCAGAGTTCTTTGGATGCTCTATGCACATTTATTAATTAGCTTGGGTATAATAAATTAGATCACCTTTCAACACACTAAAATCTGATTAAGAAAAAGAGAGTAATCTTTGAATTTTTTAAAAAAAATTAATATTTGGACACCTGAGAATGTCTACTATAACCTCACATTGCTGACAGAAGAATCTCAGCAGCTGCTGCCGAGATCGTTGTCAGTAGGGGTAATTCTGTGATTACGACCGACCCATTCAAATTGAATGAAATCCTGAAAATGAAATGAAGTCAGACCAACAGAAATACACCATCTTGCCAAAACTTTGAATCATTCAAATCTGTTAATAGAATTTTGCTTCTAGATTAAAGATCAACAGAGGGACAGCTCCTCTTATGTCACACAGACTGCACAATAAATACAATACTCCAAAGTTGTTTATTTTGGAGCACCCACAACTGGGTTGGGTGCTTCAGAGAAACAAGTATAGATGAAATCCCTTTCTTGAACGGCTTACAAGTTTTAGGGTTTCAGTGAACACCACCACAGTCACTGCAGTAGACTGAGGTGGGAGAGGAAGGGGTAAAATTTTCCCTCTAGCCTGAAGGCCAGCAAAGATTGGGATCCTGTTGTAGCAAGCAAATGTATCCCAGCTGGAGGGAAAGAAAGAGAGTGGCTCCTGCTTTTCCTTAGTGACTGTCTTGGGAGTCTGGAGAATGAATCCAACCCTCTTGTACAAAACTGAAGTTGGCACGACACAGCGCTACACTCAGAGTACATCCCAATAAGAAGGGGAAAAAGAAAGTAGCGATAACGTGGACTCTGAAGAACCCCATGGGAAGAAAGAAAATGTTGTGATTATGATATCAATGTGATACTGGTAAATATTGCTCTGCTCCAGTTACCAGCCACAGAAAGCTTGTGATAGTCTCAGGTAGGGCCCTCTACTCCCGAGGGGGTGCTGGCACTCCTCCAGCCTCGTATGAACCCTTGCCAGGCCTTGTGGGCAGACAGCATGCCCGAGAGTGTCTCCGAGCAGAGCTGGTGTCCGTCTCTGGGGTTGGTAGGTGGCAACCCAAAGCCCTAAATATCTTCAGACATGGCCAGGTTTCTCCAGGCGGCAGGGTTTACTCCCAGCCCCATCTATGGGTCCCCCAGGGCTAGCCAAGGGAGCAGTCTTGCCCCACTGCACTGTCTTTTGGTATCCCTTAGTCTCCTCCATCCAGGCTTGGAGCCACTCATAGCAGGGCTGCCGCCCCACAACCCCCTATACTTTATCTGTTTCCCTGACCTGCAATGTCCTGCCACCCAGGGTTCCTCCCGGTAGGATCTGGAAGTGAATCTCTCTCCCTCCTGCCCCACCCTCTGCTGAGGCCCGGGCTGGGCTTTTAACTTCCTCTTCCTAACAGGGAGTGGGAGGCCTGTCTGACCAGGAGGGGCCATCCCAGCTGCCGAGGTGGGTTCCTCTCTGGTGGAAGGAGTTGGTACACCCCGTCTCAGATCTGAAATCTCCATTCAAATTATTAGGGTTTGCTGTGGCTACCACAGCTAAGGCACCTTCACATAAGCAACCTAAAGGGATTAGAAAATAAACAAAGGTGAGACCTCTTACACTTTAGGTTTTATCACCAACTACATACCAATGCAGTTTCTAGGCCCAGCAGAGAAGGGCACATATGCAAATGGGTGTCTTCCACTAGAATTCTCAGGGAAGAATCGCTCAGGCCTGAATTCTTCTGGGTCTGGGAAAATCTCTGGTTCTCTGTGCAGCACATAAGGAACTATGACTACCTCTGTTCTTTTGGGTACCTTAAATCCTCCTGAAAAAAAACAGTATTGACATGTCAGTGAAGTGTCTTTCTCCTAGCATATACAAAGTTCAAAGCCAATTCTTTACTTGTGCAACACCTTGATGGAGTAGATGAATATGTACAGAAGGCTGTGAACTACTTACTGATATAGCAGTCTTCGCTTGTGGTGCGAGCAAAGAATGGAACAGAAGGGAAGAGACGAAGAGCTTCTTTAACAACACACTCAAGATAGCGGAGTTTCTTCAAATCATCCATTGTGACAGGACGCTCAGAGTTACCTGATCAAAATCACAACAGGGGAGTGAGAAACAACTCTCCTAATAAGACTAAACGTACAGTCTCTTACAAGTTTACAGCTATTTTGAATGCTGACAAAACGACAACGCTACTGAGTTTGAATCGTTTATCTACATTTTTATTCTTGTGATGTCCTTAAACACTTATTATTTGTACTGAGGTAGCATGAAAGAGACCCAGTCATGAACTAGGACCCGTAGGGTGCATCTACACTTGAAAATTAAGTTGACTTAAGCTTGCTTAAGTCGACTTAATTACCCCACGTCTACACTACTCTTTCCTTAAGTCGACTTAAGCAGCTGCTTAAGTCGACTTAAGGAAATTCAAAGTCGACTTTATAACACCTGGAATATAGTCGTCTTTGAGGCTTAAGTCGACTATTTAAGTCGACTTAAACAAGTGTAGATGTGGGGTAGCCCTAAGTCAACTTTGTTGACTTAGGGCATGGGTCCCTTCTCACTGGGACCACTCAGGTCCCGGCGAGAAGGGACCGCGGGGCTCGCGTCCTTCTCCCCAGGACCCGTGCTCCAGCTGGAGCACATCCCCTGGGGAGAAGGAAGTCCCACGCTCCCCCCTAGCCGGGACCCTGCGGTCCTGACGAGGAGGGAAAGCTGGAGACCCACGATGGGCAATGGCCACCGCTCCAGCTGATCAGAGAAAACCCTGGGGTTTTCTAAAGAGCCGGAGTGCCGGCAATTGCCGGCACTGCTGCGCTCCAGCTAGGAGGGAGCATGGGGCTCCCTTCTCCCTGAGACCCACGAGCAGCTGGAGCGCGGGTCCCGGGGAGAAGGAAGCGCAGGGCTTCCTTCTTGCTGGGATCCCCGCTCCAGCTGCCCGCTGCTGAGCAGCTGGAGCGCGGGTCTCTGGCTCTTCCTCCTGGCCCGGACCACTCGGGTCCCGGGGAAGTTCTCCCCAGGACCCGAGTGGTTCAGGTTAGGAGGGCTCCCTTCTGCCCAGGAACTGAGAAGTCCCGAGCAGAAGGGAGCCGAGTGGTCCAGGGCAGAAGGGAGTCTTTAAAAGTGCCACTGGACTCTGTTGTCTATCTACAGAAGAGTTATAGCACATACAGTGGCAATACAGTGGTTTGTTTGCTTTTATAAATCTCTATACCATAGGACTATTAAACCATAAATATACAGTACCATGCTAACTTACACCCACAGCCAAGGAAAGAGTAGAAACTTACCAAACACTTCATCCAATTCACTGTGAACTTTCTTCTGTGCTTCAGGATGACATCCAAGTAAGTAGATGACCCAGTTCATAGCAGCAGCTGTTGTATCATGCCCCTACAGATACATATTTATTCAGATGTTCAGATCTGCATTATCCTCATGCACATAAAGATAAACATATACAAGAAATTAAGATTATTATACTGATACAACCTAACCATACAAATACAAGGGGAAAAAATTAAGAATATATTCATCTATGCAACAATTTGCTACTCAGATTTGAAAAGGAAATAACAAGCTATGTAATGGGATGGATGGAGACTAAGATAAGAAAAAAACTGAAACGAATAAGAACGTTTAACAATCAGACATCCCTTTGCCCTGTCTTCTATTACTTTGCCATTCTGCATTAGCTAAGCAAATGGTCTTCCTCTGCAGTTTTTGAGGAAGAGGTTTCACATTGCTAACTATTAAACATAAATTGGTTGACCCACTAAATCCCTTTGGATTGCCACACTAATTTAAATGCTATATAGCAATCTTGAAGTCACTATTTTTTCCTCAATCAACTGTTGCAGGTGTTTCCCCTTCTTTACTGCTTTACAATGAAATAAACGTGACTGTTTAGTTACTATTTTTACTATGACATAATAAACTATACAGTATTACCAACGGCTACCACAAGAGGGCAAAGAGAGAGAATTTTCCTAAAATGATATATTACAAAATAAAACTGATCCATTCAGGTACTATATGCTAAACAAAATGAAGGAATGTTTCCTAGCAATAGATTTTGGTTAAAAATGTTTATTTTTAATCAAATCAACAGCAGTTGTGGTACAGACTAATAGCGACCATAGGAAAAATAATTCCACTGCCTCAGGGAGCGGAGAGTTACACCAGCAGAACCATGGAGTAATACAACAGTGAATCAGGCCCAGTGTGATCATTTCCAGTCATCTGGTGTCACAACGGACGTAACTAATGGAAAGGATCCAAAGACTGCTGACAAAAGTGATCAGAAGTATGGAGAGGTTGAGTGTGCGAAGAGACTGGCACTCTTCAGTTTAGAAAGGACAGAAAAAAGTGGGGATATGAAAATTTTATGAACTTAGAGGGTAAATGAGAGCTTCCAGTCCGCTTTCAACACAAGAACATATTCAATTAATTGCAAAGGCATCAAATTTTAATCTTTTACACAGAGCACAATTAGTCTGTGGAACTCATAGCTCCAAGATATCAGTAATACAAGTAGCTTATTTGGATTTTTTTTTTTTAAGGAGTAAACATATATATAGGAAATCCAGAGTACCATTAAATAAGTATGTAGAATTTAAAGGCTGTGGCCCAATAAGTGAGGCAATACAAAGCAACTGAAGAAATTAGGGAGAATCATCATCTTCTACAGGCACATTATGTCACAATTGTCTAAAAGCACCTTCCAGTGAAACGCCTGGTACAGACCAACATCAAAGATAGAATATTGGAGCAAATGGAACATTGGTCCAATGTAGAACAGCAATTGCTTCATTTCTATGTAAACATCCCTCTAGTCTACGTAGGTCCCTCATTATGGGGCCTCATTCAAAATCCACTCAAGTCAACGGAAAGATTCTCATTGACTTGGCTTTTAGATGAGCCTGCAAGTCCTGGTCCATAGTAGTCATACAGCAGTAGTCATTGGATTACTGGTGTGAGCATGGACTGCTCCAATTTGCCAGGGTTTGCAGGACTGACCACACAGTTCTGCCAAAGGACCATAATTTTGACTTGAAAATTTCTCCCAAGACTCTGCAACTCACAACATTGAGGATTTCTTGCTCTGGATATATTGTTTTGTTCTGAAGAATTAAATTCAGAACTGTAATAAGTGCATTAAACTCCTCCTACTTATCTCCTACACTATCACTTCGTAATGACTGAAAAGTAAAAGTAAAACTTCAGTTCTAGTAAGAAGTAAGGCTCAGTTCTGTAACTGAACATCTCAAGCTCTGAAAATCCACAGTTCTTTGGCATACCTCAAACATGAAAGTATCCACTTCCTCTCGAATATCTACGTAGCTCAATTTGTTCCCTTCATCATCAGTTGCATTAAGAAGCATATCAAGGAAAGCCCTTCTCCTTTTGCGTCCACTTTGTTCACAGTTATCATCCAAATCATCTTTACATTGTGTGTGGTCCTTTATTTCATGAGTTTTTTCTGCAATAACCTTAGATATATATAAATTGATATATTATTTTTCCACAGTTTAGATTCCACAATCTAAGTTGTGGCCACAACATGCGTGTACTTTAAAATAACTTTTATCCTAGATATTTAAAAGCTGACTGTACTTCTGACTCTATACTATGCACTGGTTGCTGATAGGAAGAGACATGTATATCCTTCCTCTTAGTATTTCCCTTAGATTCAACACAATTCACAACCCTCACCTGTGCAGTGTACAATAGGAAAATGAATACTGAGGTTTTAAGTCCAGGCTGGCTCCATGCTTCCATTGTTTCATTTCTGAGCCTGCAACACCATGCTCCTAGTAAGCGACATTACACTACTGTACAGTGTTATTACAATACAGTATAGCGATATTACATCAAACAGTATGCAAATCAGCTTGTGGTACCTGATACTCATCTTCTCTGCATTTTCATGGAAGAACAGTAATCTAAGGGTTCTATCCTACATCATTTAATTGAGTGGGAGTTCTGCAGTCGACTTCAATGGGTAACAGGAGCCGACATTAAGCGAGAGACCCTTTAACTGAACTTGCTCCTTTAAAGGACAAATTTTGGCCTCAGATGCTGGTGCATAGCTTCCATCAACTCCATCTCCCTGCCACCACAGGATCTGGTCCTTAGGTATTAATTGGTTAGTACAGCTATGATTGAATAAATGAAAGAATAAAGGAAGTGCAGTGTTTAGCTGTGTTTATTTAATACAATGAATGATAAACAAGAGTGATTCTCATCAGCAGTTGTAACAGCTGAGGTTTAATGGTTCCTTAGAAATAACCAGAATATTCTCCCCGGTCACTCACACAAACATGCTCCTCAAAATGTGCCAATAAGCAATATTAATACTTGTTATTTCCTCTCCAGATTTAGGTCCTTAGATCCAATTGACAAACTCCAGTTGTGCTAGAAGTCCTGGCCATTCCATTTCAGTACAACAATAACCTTTTATAGTCATTCCTTTAGTGCCTTACTGATGCATCCAACAGCAAAAGGTCAAATATAATTTTTCACTCTAGTTTCCTCACACATTTCTCTTAAAACGAGCACAATAATGAACAATCCTTTCTAATGTACAGCTAATGTTTGACTCTGACAGAACAGAAGCAGAATAGATTTCAGGTTCTACTAGGTTCTACACATTGAAAGTTTTATATATTGTGCATGCAGGGGCATATTTTCTCCATACTGCATGTTTTCAGGTCCCATTAATAGCAATGAAAATTACACATGCACATCAAAAGGAGAGCAGCTTCTCTGGTCGTTTGCTAGAAACAGAATTTGAATAGTAACCCATCTTAAGCACACCACTGTAGTTACAAAAAAGGAAGAAAAATCAGATTTTACGGATTTAAAAGTAAGAGAAGATAATGGCCTTTTATACATAGGTCATCTCCATATATTTTTATTTTCCCCTTAATGAAGTGTAGTCACTGGGGATTTTATTTTTAAGTTTTCTATGCAGTTCAAATTTCTATCTTCTTCTCAAAATTCAGATCTGAACTGAAATATTTAAGTACTAGACAAAGCACCAGAGCAAAGCAGAATGCCATTTTAAAATATATTAGCTGTTACAAGCCTTAAAGTGAAAGCTGCAGATTACTTTAAGATGTTCAGTACATTGTATGTGACAGGAATTAGGAGAAGTCTCTGATTTTTTTTAAATTTTTTTTATTACCAACTAAACGAAGTCATACTATTACCACATGAAGGTTACCCACTGGCTAAAACCAACACTTGAGCAAGAAATTCTAAATCACAGTATCAATTTCTTTAGGGACTGAATACCATAAACATTCAATTCTCCTATCATCTATGTATCTCAGATAAAGTGACATTCCCAGTGGTGGACCCCCATCACCACATTCACAATTTGAAACCTCTATATTTAGTACAGTATGTCTATCCATTGACTGGAACACAATAGAAAAAAAAAAAGAGTAGCAAATTACATTGTCAGTGAAAGTGTGAAGGATCTTCAGGCTTCTAGTATGCTCTCGTCCTTCTTGTAACATAGGATACACCAAGTCAGGCCACAGCCAAGGAGACTTCTGTCTATGATGAATGAGGTCACTCATCCTAGGGCAACACAATTAGCATTGTTATAGTTATTTCTAGAAACATAGTTACAAAACATCCACAAGAGCTTAAGAGGGTCTAAGCTTCCTGGTCCTGGACAGGATGATGCAAATATCATCAAATATTGCTGATAGAACCATTTTGTCTAGTCTTTAAGGATGCTATCTATCACTTTTACTTTTTTTTTTTTAAACTAATTATAATGCTCAGTACCAGCTATAATACTTTTGACATTTTTATTTGTAGAAATGCTTCTCTCCAATGAAATATTTTTCCCCATATAAAAGCAGTATTAATCCAAGAAGTTTGTCACTATGAAAAAGAAACTTAGGCCCAATGTTTTCTCTTGGTTATACTGATGTAAATCTGCAGTAACTCCAGCGAAATTCATGGCATTAATCTGGATTTACAACAGGGTCGGTCACAAAACAGATAATGGTGAAACCAATGCAATGCTTGCTCAAATATAATCTGATGTAGACCCTGATGATCTGATTCTCTTTGTCACTAAGGCCCCTTTATACTGCTGTGGCAGCAAAAAGTGAGAATAATTTACAGTTACACTTTGACAGTGTAAAGAGGAATTAAAACGGGTGTAGCTGTAATTTTTTTTCTCACTTCACTGTTGTGCCACACATCCTCTAGTCTTCTACACTAATGCACTGTGAGTGCAAAACATTATCATTCTAATCTGACACCATTTCACACTCACTTTACACTGAGTCAATGATTATACAAGGTGCAAATCAACAGTAAAATAGGCCCAATGTAGTATATAGATTCAGTGTGCCAATCAAGCCCATGAAGAAGACACAAAACGAGCTGTGGCAACTAGTCCAGCCAATGATAGCTATGGAAAGGCTGATTTACATCTGCAACCTATTTGCACATTGTATCAGCTGGTCTTGTGGAGCCTTTACGGAGGTCTGGTCTGTGTATAGAATGATAGAATATTAGGGCTGGAAGGGACCTCATGAGGTCATCTAGTCCAACCTCCTGCTAAAAGCAGGACTACTCCCACTAAATCATCCCAGCCAGGGTTTTGTCTAACCAGACCTTAAATATCTCCAAAGACAGAGATTCCACCACCTCCCTAGGTAATCCATTCCAATGCTTCACCACCCTCCTAGAGAGAAAGTTTTTCCTAATATCCAACCTAGACCTCCCCAGCTGCAACCTGAAACCATTGCTCTTTGTTCTGTCCTTTCACCACTGAGAATAGCCTAGCTCCCTCCTCTTTGGAGCACCCTTTCAGTTAGCTGAAGGTTGCAATCAAATCCCTCCTCAGGTTTCTCTTCTGCAGACTAAATAAGCCTAGTTCCTTCAGTATCTCCTTGTAAGTCATGTGCCCCAGCCCTCTAATCATTTTTGTTCCCCCTACACTGGACTCTTTCTAATTTGTCCACATCCTTTCTGTAGTGGGGAGCTCAAAATTGGACACAATATTCCAGATGTGGCCTCACCAATGCCGAATAGAGGGGAATAATCACATCCCTCGATCTGCTAGCAACACTCCTACTGATGCACCCCAATATGCCGTTGGCCTTTTTGGCAACAAGGGCACACTGCTGGCTCATATCCAGCTTCCTGTCCACCAAAACCCCCAGGTCCTTTTCTACAGAGCTGCTACTTAGCCGATCGGTCCCCAGCCTGTAGCAGTACATAGGATTTTTCTGTCCTAAGTGCAGGACTTTGCACTTGTCCTTGTTGACCCTCATGAGATTACTTTTGTACGGCCTTCATAGGTTCTATCATCTATCTGCCACTCTCCCTCATCCCCACAGCTGGGCAATGCAGGACCTATGTGGCACGGAGGGTCTTGTGCACAGACAAACTGTTGCCATGTGCAGGCCCGGTTGTCCTACCAGATTTTGTTTTAGAAAGACTTGAGGTGCTGTGACTGACATTGTCATTCTCCATCCGTACACCAACAAAACTATACCACTTACCTGTAAGATCTACACTTACTTATAAATAGCACGGACATATTCAGAATCTCTATTTATCTGTGCGCCAACATTCCTGCCCATTGCAGTTTCTAGAAGAGAAAAAAAAGAAAAGAGAAATTTATTAAGAACACATTAGATGGGTGTAAAGCTATAAGTACACTGACAACATACCATCAGATGTTGCATTCAAGCCCTGCAGCCGTTTACATCTTCATCTCATGACATTTATCTGTTTTTAGAATTTGTACTCTCTTTCTGATTCTAGTCCTATTATGCTTATTCCTTTAAATCTCTCTCATGTAAGCATCTGACGAAGTAGGATTTTCTCCCACGAAAGCTCAAGCGATAAATAAATTTGTTAGTCTTTAAAAGTGCCACAGGACTCCTTGTTTGTTTTGCTGACCTAGACTAACACGGTTACCCCTTTGGAACATGTTAAATTCTATCTCTTTGTTTTATCCCATGGACAAAGGATTCTCATATAATATAGGGTTGTTCTGATAGACACAAACATAATTAAAATAGAAAAGATAGGTTCAGTGTAGATAATACAGAAGTACAGTTACAAGACCAGTACGGCTTTTTTGTCAATTATCACAACAAATGAAACTGTAGCACGGTGTACAGCTGTAGTGTCCTTGTCAGTTACAGACCTTTTATACCTACTGTTGAATCATCCCCAGGACTTACCACAGATTATATCAAGGGCACAGAGAGTGATGTCTAGAAAGCAATCAAATGGCTCTTTGTCAACGTGCTTTTCAAGTTTATCAACCAAAATACTGGCTTGTTCATTCATAACTTCCAGAAAATCAGTTAAGATTGTGAAGTGAAATGTGGGAGTTATCATTTTCCTTCTGGAACGCCATTTATCTCCAGTGCTACAAAATAAAGAGTTGGAAATTAAGTATAAAAAGCCACCAAAAAGAAAACAATTACATGTGTATGGAAGTGCTCAGTGAATACACAATTCCTGGCACTAGGTAAGTACAATTGGCAGACAGATTATTAAAGCTAATATTTTAAAGTGTTACCAGAGGCCGATGTAGTCTCTCAGTCCATCTTCATTGATGATACTAAAGAATGGATCTAGTATCTAGCAACATTTTTCATACATCCATTAATGTCAGCAGTAGCAGCTAGCACCATTTACCATAAGGAGCAAACTGGAAGTACACTTTGCTGCAAAACTCTTCTAATCATAGAGTGCTACTAACAGCTTAGTGCTAACTGGAGCTCGCTGCAAAACAAATACTATAGACAAAGTTACAGTCGAACGACGACTGCAAATGAGAAGGCACTTGGAGTGGAAGTGGGTGAGGAGAAGGGTAAATCAGATTCCCCTTGTTAAATATTTAGCATTCCAGCCCGGGCTTAGCCCATTTTCACTGATAATCATAAATCGTGGCTGCTCTCGTTTTTCCCCTGAGTAGAAAAGTGAGAGTTGGGGGGCATTATATCTTAATACAGGTCACGTTTATTGCATCTGTATAATCTGCCAAGCGTACTCAGAGAAGAGGATTCATCTCCCACTGAACTATTAAGTGGTAGGCCAAAGGCCGGCAAAGCATACTTTCTGTGGTCCCTCTCCCTTGCAGACCTCAAGATCTCATTGTCTTCAGACAGAATCAGCTGTTTCCATTACAGTGAGGCCAACTAGCCTCCCTCCTACCGTAAAGCCCTTTCAGGGTACTGACCCCAGTCTTCCAAGCCATCTGCCTCATTCTGGGGTGTGCTGGGTCTATTCCACCTCCCTCCCACTGAGATGTCTAATGGGGTGTCAAGTGAGGTGTTGCTGAAGCTTCTGCAGTGCCCTTTTTTCAATTATTGGTGGGGTTTGAGGTATGGATGTGCTTAGTCTTGCACCATCACAACTGCAGGCTAGCCAAAGGAGCCAGTGGGCCTTCTCTCTTTTGCTACTTAACAGCCAGTCTGTTCCTCATGCTGAATTCCTGCTGTAGTCTTCAGAGGAGACCTAGGCAGTGTCTCAGATGGTATCAGCAGGGAACAGAGCATCTTCGTGTTTTGAGTTGGTAAGCTCACAACCGACCACCCCAAAAAATCCTGTTTTTTCATATGTCCCCAAACTGAACTTGAACTATTCTTGAACTGAGCCTCCTTCCTCTATAGAGTGAAAGTCAGCAATACAGCATTGCTATGTGATCATTCTCATATTATGAGTCTACCCAAAGGGTTAGGTTTATTCGGAGCATCTAAACAGCAAAGAATTATGAGGGGGAAAAAAATCACAAAGGCTATGTCTTCACCTATTAAAGTTAGTTCGAATTAGTTAATTCGAACTAATTCAAACTAATTTTAGTTAGTTCGAATTAACTTAATTCGAACTAGCAAAATTTAGTTCGAACTAAGCAAGTGACATTCATGGCACTTGCTTAGTTCGAATTAGCGAATTGCACTGAGTTCAATGGGCCGATTAGTTCGAACTAAGCCATTAGTTCGAACTAACATGGCCACATTGGTTAATTCGAACAAACTAGTTTGCATTAACCCTTAGTTCGAATACCGTATTCGAATTTATTAGTTCGAATTAAGGAAGCCCTTAATTCGAACTAATGAAAGCCTAGTGTAGCCATGGCTTTAGTTAGTTCGAATTAAGCTTCCTTAATTCAAACTAACTTGCCTGTGTAGACATAGCCCAAAATATTTAGAAAAAATCTGATATAGCAGATGCACACATTAAACCTGTGCTCCAGAACAACATAAGTAAGAACTGTGGCACTGAGGGAGGAGTAAAATGGGGCCCATCCCTCATGGATGGCATCCTCTGTTCCAGAACTGTACAGGGGAGAAGATATCAACAGTGGACATTAGGACTGAAGTGGTACCTTTCCTCCCAGGCACATGTTCTCTGGGGAAAAAACTGCCGAGGGGAGCCAGCCAGAGACTGAAGCAAGCAAAGCAATCAGCTGAAGCTGGGGTAATAATAATTTATAATAATAATTTCCACAGTTTTGATTGGACGTTTTCTGCCTTGTGCGGACTGGGGAAAACAGCCCAAGTCTTTAGTCTACACTACAGGTGCTTTTAAGCAGCAGTTGAAGGGAGAGAGACATGTTATTTAAAATAATTTGTGTTACCTCCCTTGTCTGCCTAAGGCAGAGGTGGGCAAACTGTGCCAGTCAATGGCCTGCAGCTGAGACAGTCACTCTTCCTCCCTCCCAGCTCCACCCCTTTCTCCTGGGGCCGGGGGGGGGGGGCTGGCTGAGCGGCACCCTGGCTAGCATGCAGTGGCTGCTCCTTCCTCATGACTCCACCCCTTCCTCCCAGGGCACTCAGTTTGGCACGCAGTGGCCTCTCCCAGTTCCACCCCTTCCTCCCATAGACCAAGGGAGCCCTACTGGAGCATAGCAGCTGCCCTCCTGCAGCACCCAGTGGGATTGTGGCCCCAGCGCAATGGCCGCTTGTCCCAGAGTCAGGATCCAGCGGCATCCAGCTCCCTCTTCATGACTCCTCTCCTTTCCCCTGTACTACCAAGAAGAAAGGTAAAAGAAAAATAATTGGATTGTGTTCTGCCTTTGTAAGCAAGACTGAAAATTGTGTTTTAATACAGCCAAGTGAAAGATAATACTTCTCGGAACAAGGAAGGTAGGCTATACCTACAGGATGAGACACCTGGAGAGCAGTGACTCTGAGAATGACTTACCGGTCATCATAGAAAATCGCATCCAGATGAGCTCTTGGTGCAATGCTGTCACCAAAGGGCTAATGTGATCCTCAGATGTAAAGAAGGGGGAACATGAAGTACAAGTAGGGAAGTAGATCTTTGATGATAGAAGATCTACAACCTATTCTAGAAGATGATCCCACATCTCTCAAGCCCTGGGAGGACGGCCTATCCTTGCTCACCGACAGCCCCCAACCTGAAGCAAATACCAACAACTGACCACCATACAAGAACATTAATCCAGGAATGTATCCTTTCAACAAACCCCGGTGCCAACTCTGCCCGCACATCGACTCCAGTGATACCATCACAGGTCCCAACCACATCAGCCACACCATCAGGGGCTCATTCACCTGCACATCCACTAATGTGGTTTAAGCTACCATGTGCCAGCAATGTCCCTCTGCCATGTACATCGGCCAAACCGGACTGTCCGTACGCAAAAGGATAAACGGACACAAATCCGACATAAAAAATGGCAACATCCATAAACCTGTAGGAGAACACTTCAACCTCCATGGACACTCAGTGGCTGACCTGAAAGTTGCCATACTTCAACAAAGAAACTACAAAAACAGACTTCAGCGTGAAACTGCAGAGCTGGAGCTGATTTGCAAGCTTGACACAATCAGACTGGGCCCGAATAGGGACTTGGAATGGTTATCACACTACAAAAAGTGATTGTTCTGTTCACACATTTATCAACAGGTGTGAATTGGCCCCATCTGCTCTCTGAACTGACTTTGCCTACACTTGTCCCCCTCTATCCTGGCATGTTTATATATACTTCTCCTCTGTGATTTCCACTTCCACTGTTTGGGTATCTGTACTTTAGATTCATACTATAATTGAGTCTTTTACTCTGCTTATTTGCAAATAAAATATAACACATTCTAGTCTTCAGGCAGTAAATATACATTATAACTTAGAATTAAATTTTGCATAACTTTAAAGCAACATGACTCTACTTGTATATTACTATACCTTGTTAGAAGTCCTGTGCCAAGCCATGGATGTAGAAATTTGTATGGATAGGATTTTTCTATGTGCTTTGAACTGCTTACAATAACCTACCAGAAGAAGAAAAGATGGAGAGGAAATATCTCTTTAAAAGAAAAAGTTGATAATTCTACTTTGTAGGAGGAGAACACTTGTAAAATAAATTCAAAGCTATGACTTGCTCTCCTATAAACTTGAAGACGCATTTACAAACAGAGATTCCTTTACATAGCTCAGTCAACTTTACAAACCCTGGAGGTACAGGAGAGGACGTTAACAAGGAAATGTTTATCAGAACAAAAATACATCGCTTTGATGCTACCCTGTAAAAATAAGAAAAATGTTCCAATGGATTGTAGTACTCAATTGTATGAAAGTGACATTCTTTTTATTATATTGCAATAACTCCCATGCCAAAAGTAACCTACCTATTTGGACTACCAACCTGACTGCAACATAGGTTCCATCTCTCTCATGCCACTGCTAAAACTACATCTTCCTAACTGTAATATTAAACATGAGAGACAGCATATAATTATATTTAATACATCTACAAACTTTGCCAAGTACAGCTGAAATCTTTCTTTGGTGAATGACATTATCTTGTGCAGACTCTAAGCTTTCATTCTGAAAGTTAACTTTCAAAATTAATTAAAATGCTTTTTTCATTTCAGTTTTAATCTGATTTATGTAAATTATACCATTTCCATCCGATAGACAGTCTGTGCTCAAGTCCTGTAGAGAGCTATCTTTGCATGCACTTTTTAGAATAAACACAATAAAATGTATCTCATCTATATCACTTGCTAATAAAGAACAACTGTACATCAAAGAGGATAGAACAACATTGACATTTTAAACTAGTGGATCATTAACACACTGTCTGCATCAGAACTGGTGATGTTGATAATGCAAACTGAAGTTCAAGGTTCTCCACAGTTCAAAACCTAGATAAACACTCCACTAAGTCAAGAATCCTAGGAGTATTTTTAATCAACGTAAAGACACAGAGAAAGAAAGTTTACATTTATCTCCAAGTCAACTACAAACTGTTTAGGGCTAGACTGTGCTATTTGCACGCTGTCATAGTAAAGGGCAATGCTAATCAGATCCTGTAGTAAGAACACCAAGAGCTATTGTGCTTCAGCTGCAGAAACAGGGAGTGATTTGTGTCTCCCTTTATGACATGCAACCTACTCTTGAGAGGAGCACCCGGCATGCCATCCCTGTTCTCGTGAGTGCGTAGAGTTATAATGCACCTGCACAAAAGGGAGGGCGGGAACCGGCATGAAGTCTAAGCTCTAGAACCAAAAAGAAGTTTGATGCTTGTCACCTGTGCTGCATGACAAGCCATTTTCAATGTTTACTGTAAACTCTGGAAAGAAAGCAACGTAAAATTTCAAATTAGGGAATAACTGTCATAAATTACACAACTTGTACAAACAAATCTATTAAACATGAGATAGGAAAACTCACTTCCACAGTATCTGGATGATATACAACCACAAAAGGCAATGGTCCTATCCAAAGTTTTAGCAGTGGTAGATTCCTCATTTCTTCTAAGTTGTCTATTAGTTGTTTAAAGAAATCTGCAGGGATAGGGATGAAAAAAAATCAGTTTGAATGGATTGAAACCAGAACTTCTGTAATTAACTGATCGTGAGTTCACAGGGGCGGATTATTGCATGGGCCAACGGGGCCCATCAGCAGGGGCCCACCACAATATGGGGGCCCTCCGCCCTGCCAGCACTGGAGGGGGACAGGGGAACAGGGCGGGCCAGCCCAGAGACCAGCTCTGCATTCCTTCCCGCCCCACCCCATGGCCAGCTGCTCCGTCCCCGGGTGCAGCGTGGGATGGGCCGGCCGTGGCCTGGCTGATCGGCCCCCGGGGTTGACAGCAAGGGGCTGACTGGAGTGTGCAGTACGGACTCCGACATGGCCTTCGGGCCACGCCGGAAGCTGCACCACGCACACCAGTTGGCCTCGCCACCCTCTGGCCCCAGACTCCCCCAGTGCTGCCCCGCCCCCACAAGCCCTGGGCCCTAGGCTGGCGGAGGGGGCTGCGGCCCAGGTGGGGAGGGTGGCCCCAGGCGGGAGAGCCGACCTGTGGGGGAAGCCCAGGGGCCCAGCAGCCCGTGATCTGCCTCTGTGAGTTCACAATTGCGTTAGCTTTGCTAGTGTGACAAAACAGGTGTTTTGCACTTATTTATTATTTTGACTACAGCAATACTTAGGGGTACCTGTCACGATTGTGGCCTTAATGTGAGAAGCCCTGTACAGACCCAGGAACCTTGCAATCTAAATATAGAGGACAAATGAAATAGGGGATAGAGAAAGTATCTCCATCCTCCTGTGACACAATGCAACCCATATACACCCTTATGGTGTGATTGTGTATCATTCACGTTCACTCTTATAGTGTAACCAGAGGCGGCCTTAGCCTATCTGGGGCCCTAGGCAAAGGCCCATTGCGGGGCACCCATAAGGCTTACTTGTGCCTGCCCGGCCGCTCCCATGGCCCTGGTATCCCACTGGGGGCTCTGAAAAAGACCCCCTCCATTGTTCCTCCCCCCCACCAGGGGCTCCAACCCCCCACGACACCTGCTGGGGGCCCCGAAACCAGCCCTGATGCTCTGCCGGGGCTCCCAATTGCCCCACTGCCATCCCAGAGAGTGAGCGGTCTGCCTTCCTGCTGCCGCAGGGCCCCCCCGCTGCCCTCAGCAGCAAGCGGCAAGCCAAAGGCAAGGGGTGGAAGTGCGGAGCGCAGCAGAGCTGGGACCAGTAGGGCAGAGCAGCCAGCGCGGGGTCAGGGCAGAAGCATGGAGCCCGGCCTATGAGCCAGCCCGCTCCGCCTCCCCCCCATGCTGATTGGCTCTGAGCCCCATTCCCCCATAGGGATACACCTATATCCCACCCGCCTCCCACCGCTGGCCCCCACTGCTTGCCATGTGTTCCGTAGGACAGGAGGAGGCAGACGCAGCTTTTGGGGTAGGTGAAGGGGCCCCTTACTGCTTAGGGCCCTATGCAGCTGCCTGCTTCACCTACCCCAAAAGCTGCCTCTGAGTGTAACTGCGTATTGCTAATGCAAAACGTGTCATGTAAAGTTCATTCTTGGAATGTCCATGACATTGAACATTATCGTTAGGATAATGTGCTTCTTTCAATGTCACATGCATGATTGTAAGGCTCCACTATGTGCTCCAAATGCATCTCTCACATTGTTTGGAGCAGATCCAGGCAAACACTGACTGAGGAGTGGCGCGTTCACACCTTGCTGAGGCATGCATACATGGACATGGACTTGCTTGAGCATCTGATAAGCTGATGCTCATTTGACTCAAGTAGAGGAATCCATGCCAGACATTGCAGATCACATTACCCCAGCAGGTAGCAGGGGAATCTGTTAAAAAGAGAGGCATTTTGTTCTCTGGAGTTTTCTCTTGCATTCCATCTACAAGACAACATCTCGGCCCCAGAAGTGGGGCGATTGGGGTGACACAGTGATATACCAATGCAGATTGCAGACAGGAATATCATATTGCTCTTACAAAAATGGAAACACAATTAAGAGATTATGTGACTTATCCAAGGTCACACTGGAAATCTTTGGCGGAGCATGGCCAGATGCTCCGCAGTGATCGCGCAGAGAGTATGGAGTCCAAGTCCAGTGCATTAACACAAGCCCATCCTCATATGGATTAATTTTTCTGAGCAAGATGGTAAGAGTCTGAATATAAATCTTTGGGGGTACGATCACCTATTCAGTACAAGAGAACTCCCTACTGATTGGCTTTAGAGACCTTAATTGAGTACCTCTAAAATAGCCCCAAGGGCATCTTAGATGAAAGGGGAAGTTGGATGGTGTAAATTAATAAACCATTCCATAGTAATACTAGAGACCCACATTTGAGAAACATTTCTACATGGAGAAAAAGACAGAGGGTGACACCAATTATTAACATTGCCTGACATGTTCCATTATAAGGCCTTAATGTTTTAATTTTAAATAAGCCTTAATGCTTACAAACTTTGCCAAACTCTAACAGTTTGGGTTGCAATTACCTTGCCAATTGCTTTCCTCAATCTCTTTTTATTAAATTCCAGCCAAAACTGTTCAACTGTTTTCAAAAACATGGCTAAGTAGAAATATGTTGTTTTGTTCATGAGATAAACCCTCAGTTGCTCTGTGAGCCTTAGCTCAAAGGGCTGGAACAGGTATCTGGTGATTAGGGCTGAGTCACAGCCTAGCCTTAACAGGGCAACAGAGGCCAGCTGGGGACCTAGCCCAGGAGGGAATATAGGCTGGATCAGGAAACCAAAATGGGGAGGTGTGGCTTAATCAAATGAAGCCTAGCGGTAGTCTGCCGGCAGCAGCCAGGGGCAGGAGAACAATCCCGAGCCCCCAAGGGCCCTGAAGAAGCCGAGGGACTGGTGGGCTACAGTTGGGATGGATCGAAATAGTTGGGAAGATGGGTTTGCTGTAGACACATGTAAATAAGAGCATGGGCGACAGCACTACATGCTTTTAAAAACACTGGTCCACGGTGGCGAGGGGGGGGCACCCCTTGCCAAGTGCCAGAGGGCTCAGCCTTTGCCCCATTGTACCTGGGTACAATGGGGCAAAGGGGGACAGTGACCCTGGCAGGGCATAGGGGCAGAGTGGGCAGGGCTCTGCCCTGCCCTGTAGGGAGGCATGCCAGGCTCTCTCTGTGCCACCCACCCTGGCAGGAAGGGCAGTGGGGAAGTCCTGGAGAGCCCTAAGTTGACAGAGACTTAGGGGTACTCCACGTCCACACTGGCTTAAGTCGACTTTAGAAAAAGTCGACTTAAGCAGAAAGTCGACTTAAAAGTAGGTTTAACAAAGTCGACTTACGGAAAGTGTAGTGTAGACACAGAGTAAATTAAGTCGACTTAAGCAAGCTTAAGTCGACTTAATTTAGAAGAGAAAGCAACAGAACCCCACTGGTTATCACCTACAGCCCCCATCTCTCCAGTGTGTCATCAAGGATTACAACATATCCTGGAAGATGATCCTTCACTCTCTCAAGCCTTGGGAGGTGGGCCAGTCCTCACTTACAGACAGCGCCTCCACCCTGAAGCAAATACTCTCCAGTAACTACACACCATACAACAGAAACAGTAACTCAGGAACCTATCCCTGCAACAAATCCCATTGCGAAGTCTCCCTGAATATCTACCCAAGTGACACTATCATAGGACCTAACCAAACCAGCTACTCCATCAAGGGCTCATTCACCTGCTACATCTATCAATCTGACATATGCCATCATGTGCCAACAATACCCCACTGCCATATACATTGGCCAAACTGGACTGTCTTTATGTGAAAGAATAAATGGACACAGATCAAACATCAAGAATGAAATGTTCAAAAATGACTAGGGGAGCACTTCAGTCTCCCCGGACACTCTAACAGACTTGAAAGTTACTACAGCTCAACAAAAAAACTTCAGAAAAATAGAATTCGGTGAGAGCTGGAATTCATGTACAAAGTTGACACTTTTTTGGGAGAAAATCCCATTTTGTCAGATGCTTTGAAGATGAGAAACTTACAGAATGGGAGGAAATTAAATGCAGGGGAGTGTATGACCTCACCTTCCTCTATGTGCTGTTCCCCGGTGTTTGAATCTTAACACCTATTTTGATTTGCTTTTACAGCCTGACCTGATCCTGTGTCATACACTCCCCGGCATTTAATTTCCTCCCATTCTGTAAGTTTCCCATCTTCAAAGCGTCTGACGAAGTGGGATTTTCTCCCACAAAAGCTCATGCAATAAATAAGGCTATGTACACAGGACAGGATTGTCCCGCAAGAAGTTCCTTGCGCAATAAAAGTCAGGTGACTTATTGCGAGGGAGAGTGTACACACTGTGCTCCTTTTAACGGAGCAGAGTGTCCACACTATTTTTTCTTCTTGTGGGATAAAGAGCAGTGCATGGTGGGCATCTATCCCACCATGCACTGTAGCAGCCTAGGTTCCCGGAGCTGTCAACCAGAGTTGACAGCTATGGAAAGTGGGTGGCAGCGGGGGTCAAGCCACCGGCAGTGCCGGCACTCCTGGTGGTTAGGGCCCCACTGCTGCAGGGGATTCCCTCTAGCTGCCCGGCTTGATTAAGCAGGGCAGCTAGAGGGAATCCTCAATGGTAGCGGGGCTCTAGCTGCCAGGAATGCCAGTGGCAGCTTGAGACCCATTACTCCGAGGATCCCCCCAGGGCTTGCCGGCTCTTGGATGGCAGCAGCTGCCGCCAGGAACCGGCAAGCACAGCAGCTTGAGCCCCGGTCTCATGGCCTGGGGCTTGAGCTGCCTGCGGCCCCAATGCTCAAGCCACTGCGGCAGCTGAGCCCCAGCAGCAGCTTGAGCCCCGGCCATGAGACTCAAGCCGACCTCAGGGCTGGGCTCCAGGACAGCTGCTCCCCGGCGACAGCCCCTGCCACCCTCTCAAGCCCGGGCAGCAAGTGTGCAGTGGGGGCACCATGTCAATTTCACTGCTCTAATAGAGCAGTGAAATTGACTTGTTTGACAGATCCGGCGTCCCAGAGTGGCCTTGACTGGCACTCAGGGACATTTCTGGAGACAGTCAAAAGTGGGAAAAGTGTACACACGAGCTCTACCGTGGAACAGCTGTTCCGCGGTAAGCTTAACCACCCTCGGTTTGGGTGGTTTACCTGTTGCGGGGCAAGAGGCTGTTGCCGCGCAACAGGCAAAATGCTCGTGTACGCTGTAAGGTTTATCATGCGGTAAGGAGCCTTACCGTATGATAAAGTGATCGTGTGTACATGACCTAAATCTGTTAGTCTTTAAAAGTGCCACAGGACTCTGTTGTTTTTCTACAATAGACTAACACAACTACCCCTTTGAAAGTTGACACTATCAGTCTGGGTTTGAATAGAGACTGGGAGGGGCTATCTCACTGCAAAAAATAATTCCCCCCTCTTTAAACATTCTCACCTTCTCACCAATTGTTGTGAATGGGATACATCAATACTGTTGGAACTGACTTTGTTAACACTGACCCTCCAGATAATAATGTGACTCACCCTTCTTTGCATGTGTATATATACCAAACACAGTGCAGTTTTCTCTTCATGCTTCAAGTGTCACAGGACTCCTAGTTTGTTTTGCTGAAACAAACTAACACAGCTATCCCTCTGGAATTTGTCACAACGATATTGTCATTTATATGCTGCTTCTGAGTAGGCTGCACGTATTAATTCAAAACATACAGTAGCTGTGGTGTGGACAAATATGTGCTAGTGACTGACTACAGAACATCACCCCTTTATTACTTGAGACCTGTGCCAATATTTGATGACAGGTCTCTAGAAGAGAAAAGCTGACAGCCTCTTCCCAGCCACTGGCAATCACTAACACACAAGTTCTGCTACCTAGCGCTGATCCAGCACTTTCATCTTTTAATGCTTCTCATTGACTAAGTACCTCTTGCAAAACCTGATTGACTGTGTAAAATTACTAGCCCAGAGATATAATTAGAATGCAGGATCTCCTGTCTGTATTACTCCACACCATTTCTCTCTTACTTAAAACACAGAGATATACATAAAATATTCATGTTTGAACTCCTGGCCCAGGGCCTCTCATGAGGAGAGGCTTTTCCAGGCCCAAGGCCAGGAGTTCCAACAGGGAGACTTAGAATCTTCCCTAAGTAAGAGTTTTTGGTTTCCATAGACTCTAAGCTTTCATTAAAAATAAAATAACTATAAAGTTCCTTTCTGCTTTTTGTGGTTGTAAAGATAACATTCCAAATATGACCCAAGTATAAACCACTGCAGCACGGCCTGGCCTTTCTAAGTCTACTGAGAGAATGTGCAGGTTAGGTTTCTGAAACATCTGCCACTATTAGGAGCAGGGGTCTCTGCCAATCGGCGCATGAGAAGGCTGCACTTCCCATCTACTGGAACAGAAGCTTTAGTTCAGTCTCACCTCCTGAAGCAGAGATGTGTGGGAGGATTCAGTCACCCAGGTAGAAGGCCGTGTGTGTATGTGTAGGTAGGGACACCATCATCACCCCTTACGAATAGCTCTACTGAGAGTGTCTCTTGTCACATCAGCAGAGGATTCAGGGGCGGGGGGAGGTCTACCAACAACCACAACCCACCCCAAGCAGAGGCTGATCTAGCTCCCAAACACAGATACAGCTCTCTGTGGGGATGGCCAGAGAGGCACCAACACAGGGATCTGTGCTGGAATGTCGGCCCAGGGCTTTAATTGGCCTGAACAGGTGTCTGATTAAAGAAGAAAGGGGTCTTTAGTCTTCGAGGCCGCTTGAGGGTCTGGTGCTTCAAAGCTCCACCCCCAGAACACCTGTGCTGGCTTAGTGATTAATAGAAGTGGTTCTTTGAGAGCGTTTGTGTGCCAACTGGGACCCAATGTCTATAGGCGCGTTCCCTGCCCCAATATAGAGATTCCAGGCCACTGTAGTTTCTCAGGGTGGCTGTGCTGCAGAGACCTCTGGAACAGTTTGGGACTTTAAAGTTCCACATCTAGAAGGTCTGTGCTGGCAGCTGTTGGGGCCATGGAGTAGGAGGTTCTGAAAGGAACCAATGTGCACAGATGGGTTTACCTTAGGACCAGCAGATAAAGAAGAGGGCACAGGCCCAAGAGATTACATAACAGTTATCTGTAATGGACTTAGTGTTGTTTTCCTAGTAAGGGGACTGTGGCAGATGTATGTTAATTACACATACAATAAGTACATAAGATACTAAGTTCAGGAGCAATTTAGTGCTATAAAATGTGAACTACATATTTTACAGATAGAACACAACATGAACTACAGCTCACAATTTGTAATGTGATTTATTAATATCTCTTTAGATCCATATTAGTTTTGGAAACTAAGTTATTCTTGTGACAGGAGCCTCCTGGAATAACCTCCTGAAAATGCAAAAACCAGGGCAAGCTGCAAAAGTGGGAGCTAAAAACTGAGGGGTGGTACTTAAACCAGGCTCCCTATCAGTCACAACCAGGCTTCTGATTCCTCACCCCAAAGTCTGCCGAAATAGAAACAGCCCTCTTTATTGCACTCCAACTCTTCTGGCTCTCACCTAGCCACAGGGTCTCTTAAAGAAATAGGTTCTCCTGACTCCAAAGGCAGCCACAATATACAGAACAATATAGGTTTGGATCTTACCCAAAATACCACGCTGATAGCCAATCCTTTAGTCACTACAACTAGAGGATTAATATAAAAATGAAAGAAACAAAATGTGAGAGAAGTTAAAAGGTCAAAGTAAATCACATATATACAAATGATTTAGGCCTTGTACACACTACAAAGTTATTGCGCGATAAAGCCCTTTATCGCGCGATAACAAACAGAGCGTACACACACAACTTACAGTTATTCCGCGTTAAGTCCCTTCTTTTTGCGCAAAATGTAAACCACCTAAACGAGCGTGGTTGCTGCTAACGCGGAATAGTTGTTGCGCGATGGCCCGTGTGTGTACGCTTCTCGCGCAATGTGAAAATTCCGGAAATGGCCCACAATTCAAATTCCCTCCCTTCTGCACTTCCGCCTGTACTCTATCGCCGTGACGTCATTTTTCCCGACCTCCTCTTCTGTCCCGCGAATTTTTGAATTCACCACTCTCCCTTCTGCCTCGCTGTTCAGTGCTGCTGCCTCTGTGTGCTTCGCTTGCAATGTCGTCGCGCCGCAGCAAACGAGCTCCAGCCTGGACAGCAGCAGAGGTGATGGACTTGATAGGCATCTGGGGAGAGTCCGCCATGCAGTCACAGTTACGGGGCAGCCGGAGGAATTTTGACATTTTCGGTCAAATTTCAAAAGCCATGACCGAAAAGGGGTACGAGCGAGACACCCTGCAGTGCCGGGCAAAGGTGAAGGAGCTTCGGATAACATTTCACAGAGCCAGAGAGGCTAACCGGCGCTCTGGCTCCGCGCCAGCAACGTGCAGGTATTACAAGGAGCTGGAGGCGATCCTGGGGGGCGATCCCACAACCACCCCGAACTGCACGGTAGACACTTCGGAGACTGCATCCCAAACAGAGAAGGCAGCAGAAGGCGACGAGGCACTTGTGGACGAGGAATCAGAGGATGAAGACTACGAGGACGGAGAGAGCGGAGCCACCGACCCGGGGAGCCAGGAGTTATTTTCCACCCAGCCAGAAACAAGCTCCACTGATTCCTTCTCCACGCCTACCCAGGAATCATCAGAAGGCAGCTCTGGTAAGTCCCGTTCGCAGTGTTCTCTATTCTAGATGCTACAGCTCAGCGTATACATGGTTTTTATGCAAGGGGTTTTCGTTTTCTGTATCTTCAGTTCTGTACCTTACAGATGTGTAAAGGTGTTACTAGCATTACATAAAAAGGTCATCAATGTATGCCTCGATTTCCAAGTAGTCGTTCCCTTTCAAGTCACTGAACGCGTTATCCAAATATTTCCAGAGTCTTCTCTTGAAATTACATGGTAGAGCGTTCCTTTGCCCTCCACCATTCAGGGACACTCTTCCTTTCATCCTCGCAAGCACTGCTGCGGGTACCATTGCTGCGCACAATCCTGCAGCGTAAGGTCCCGGCTTGAAGTCGGCAACATGAAGGAGATGCATTCTCGCTTGCAGAGGCACTCTAAGCAGTGTGAGATCTGCCTCTATTTCAGCCATCTCGGGCACAGGATCAGAACTAGCAGTGGCAATAGTCAACTCTCCGTTGTACTACCTCAGCAACCCGTCCCAAGCTTTGGGAAATTTGTTACCGCCCCCCCATAGGTCCCCACTTGTGTATTGAAGGAATGTGTGGGGAGAACAACATTATTTGCTCCTGACCGTGGCGAGAACAATAGCGGCATTCTACATTTTTCATATCTGAACAGGAATGACCTTCGGTGGACAGTCTACAGCTGCAGCTGAGCGTCTGAGGAGGATAAGGCGGAGGCCTCGCAGGAGCAAGGAAGACGTCTTCCAGGAGCTCATGCAGTTCCATGAGGCTTCTGCGAGGGAGACAAGGCAATGGAGGAGGCAGTGTAGGCAGGACAGGAGACAGAGCAGTGCGAGGAGAGAGCAGCAGAAGGATGCCCTAATAGGCATCATGCAAGAGCAGACCAACCTCCTCAAGAGCATGGTCGGTCTGCTCCAGGCTCGCACCCCCCATCATCAGCCTCATATGCCTTTCAGTGCATCCACGCCACATTCCCCCCCCCAGACAGTTTTTAGTCCACCATGGGCATCCATGGTGTAATGTTAACAGAACCCCTCCCCCAACGTATGTAGTTGAGTCCCGCACCTATACCCACCTTTAGTCCCTACTCCCCTCAAACCCGAGTTTGGATAACTGTTAATTGAATAAAGTTGAAACCTTGTTAAACTTAATCAGACTTTCTTTATTTGTTTCAGTAATTTAACATTAACGGTTTTTGATTTAATGAATGAGTAGATGGGAAAAAAACAAAAGTTTTAGATCTTATTTTTTAATAGTTGAAAAATATAGAAAATGGTTACTAATTAAATTCAAAGGTACAATTTTAACCAACAGTACTAAAATGGGTTTTTAACGCATCCTTTATGCGAACTGCCCTTAGCTGCGCCCCCCGGATACCCCTCGTGTCTGGTTGCTGGTAGGCATTTTCCAGACGTTGTGCCTCAATGGTCCAAGAGTTCCTGAATCTCTCCCCCCGGCTTTCACATATATTGTGAAGAACACAGCAAGCAGAAATAACTATTGGGATCTTGTCCTCATGAAGATCTAGCCTGCCATACAGCGCTCTCCAGCGCGCTTTTAAACGGCCAAAGGCACACTCCACAACCATTCTACATCTACTTAACCGGTAATTGAAACGCTCCTTGTCAGGATCCAACTTCCCGGTGTACGGCTTCATGAGCCATGGCATAAGTGGGTAGGCAGGGTCCCCAAGTATCACCACTGGCATCTCTACACCGTCCACAATGATTTTCTCGTCTGGAAAAAAGGTGCCCGCATGTAGCCTTCTGAATAGTCCAGAGTTTCTAAAGATGCGTGCATCGTGCACCTTTCCAGACCAGCCAGCATTAATGTCCATAAAGCGACCACGGTGGTCCACCAGTGCCTGTAGAACCATCGAAAAGTATCCTTTCCTATTTATGTATTCAGAGGCAAGGTGGTCGGGAGCGAGAATAGGGATGTGAGTCCCATCTATTGCACCCCCACAGTTCGGGAAGCCCAACTCATTAAATCCTGCGATGATCTCCCTCACGTTTCCCGGGGTCACCATCCTCCTGAGCAGAATACGGTTGATGGCTCTGCATACTTGTGACAGTGCCACTCCAACGGTCGAGCGTCCAACCCCAAACTGGTTTGCGACCGAGCGGTAGCAGTCTGGAGTCGCCAGTTTCCAAAGTGCGATAGCCACACGCTTCTCCACGGTCATGGCGGGTCTCATCC
The DNA here is from genome assembly GCA_007922175.1 of Pelusios castaneus. NCBI lineage: Eukaryota > Metazoa > Chordata > Testudines > Pelomedusidae > Pelusios > Pelusios castaneus. The sequence goes on along the minus strand of ML685769.1, from coordinate 13,794,434 downwards.
TCGTGTCCTTGCATCGAAGGGCAGGGGCAAGCTCCTGGCATAGCTCCATAAATGTGGCTTTCCGCATTCTAAAGTTCTGTTGCCACTGATCATCATCCCACAGCTGAAGGACGATTCGTTCCCACCAGTCTGTGCTCGTCTGCCGGGACCAAACACGGCGGTTCAGGCTGTGTTGCTGGTCCGCGAAACTGATCAGAATGTCCGTTTTGTTTTCAATGCTGTCATTATCCGAGACCGAGTCATCCGTGTCATGCTCTGAATCATAGCCAAAGGCAAACCGCAACAGAATCTGGGCTGTGTTCACAATGCTGAAGGCAGCATTCAAGATCACGGCTGAATCCATGGCGATTCAGAAAAGGCAGTGCCGAAAAGAAGGTTGCTTCAATTTGAAATTCGCACTCGTTGCTATTGGCAACTGCTGGGTAGCGTTGGTAGCGGAATGCACCACAGGAGATGATACTGGGGACTCTGGGATAGGTACCCACAATCCCCTTTGCTTTACTGGAGGACTGCGATCAGAAGGGGGGGGGCTTTGTTCCGTTCGAGCAAGCATGGTGTGTACGCGATCTCGCGCAACAACAGCCACGGGAGAATTAATGCGGAAGAGGATTATTGAGCGTTAAAAATGGTAGTGTGTACATAGCCTTAGAGTCCGTGTAAAGCAGTTTGCAGGCTTGTTCCTCTGGCAGACACCCAGCTCCTGGGTGGGTCTCAGTCCTTTGTTCAGTCACAGAGGAATAGATCCAACAATGAAAAAAACCCCTTCATTATGCAAACAGTAAATCTACAAAATTTTGCAACATGTTTAGGATACTTTGGACATTTACTAACAAACAATATATTTTAATACTGCCATTATGTAAACCAACATTTGACAAGACTAAGAAAGAAACTTTATTTCCTTTTCCAGGATTACATAAAATGAAGAAATGACTGGGCATATTGTTATTTGTGTTACCGTAGCACCCAGGAGCCCTAGTCATGGACCTAAAACCTGGTGTGCTAGGTGCTGTACAAATACTGAACTAAAAAAGCAGTCCCTGCTTTAAAAACCTACAATCTAAGTAAAGCTAAGGGAAGAGGTCATCTGACATATTTTAATGAGGGGTATGCAATTTACTGAAAATGCAATGGTATCTACTAGGGGTTTGCAACCTATGTTCCTTCTAAGCTGTGCGGGTGCGCAGCCATGCAACGGCCATCGCACACTCGCTCAGGTACCCCAGAGGCCTGCACAGTCTCCCGGCCCCAGGCTCTGAGTGACCGCTCCCCTCAGCCACCTGACCCGTCACGCTCCCCCACGGGGCCCAGGTGAGTGGCGCGGCTCCCGTCCCACCCCATCACCACTCTGCCACCAACCCCAGGCCGGCCCTGGCCAGCTCACCACTGCTGGTGGGCTCGGCCCCCCCCACCAGCACACTTCAGCAGCCTCAGGCCCAATCTGCCCCTGGGCCCAGGCCTGATCCAGCTACGTTGCTCGCCGCTGTGATCTGCTGCCGCAGCAGGCCGGCTCCAATCCGGCCGTGCTGATGGCCACCCACCCCCCAGCCAGGTCCCACCTGAGCCAGCTCACCAGCTGTCCCCCAAACTGGGCCCCAAGCACCGCCAGCCCCCTCTGCCCCTTTACTGGGAAGCGGGCAGTCGCAGCCCTGCTGCCAGATCCCAGCCAGCACTGGGGGCGTGGGCCCCTTTAAAAAGCAGTGGGCCAGGGGCTGGGGCCAGCTGGCTGATGTATGTGGCACATTTCAGGCATCTACTGCAGATGCTGAGCAAGGCTTCAATCTAATGAACAATATAAAGACAAAGTCTCATAACAGGTTGGAAGTTTCTCCTCTGGACATGCTAATGCGCATCAAATCATATCTAACTGCTGGATTCAAGGTTGAACTAGACTCTGTATATGTAGGCTAGAAATGTGACAAAGACAGGTGACAAAAACTGTGAGGTGAAGATGACGGTAGAGGCTAGATAGGAGCGGCAGCAAATGTCATCGTCTCACATTTGTTTAGTAAATTAATAAAACTACAGTATTTCAATTTAACATTTTTATTAAAGTTTGAATGAAAATACATCATCTATGCATTTCTTTTGAATTGAGGTACTTAGGCTTGCTGATGCTTCTGGTGCCAAAAAACTGTTGCCCATGTGGCACCATACCTCACAAATTGCTGCTCAACAAGTACCATCACTTGCTCAGCTACAACATCAGCTTAGAGGCAACATTATCTGCAACCTGTGGCTCCAGAGCTGCATGTGGCTCTTTGGCTGCTGCCCTTACAGCTCTGGGCTCCTCACCACCACCACTGGGGGACCATGCAGGAGGCCTGCTCCTGGTTCCAGGGTCCCCACCCACCGCACCCTCCACCAGGCAGCTACACCCATTGTGACTCTCAAAACACTTGATTATTGAAGGAATTTTTCAAAAATGGCTCTTCTTATCATCTGGGTTGCCAAACCCTACTGCCAGCCCTCTGCCACAGTCATGCCTCTTCTTCCAAAAATAGTGGTCTCTTTCTAAGTGTATATCAGAATCTGGCCCTATCTATGTACAGTATTGTCTTTTTCATCACAACCACGCTGCGTCAAAGTTAAAAAAACTAAATGACCGGTTTTCTTCACTTCACTAAGGCTTTTATGCCAACATAAGTATATAGAAAAATCTCCTGATAGAACAAGCAATAGTAACATGCCAGACTTGTCTTGAAAATTGGAAGAACATAATGATTGAACTCATGATGCTGCAAGTGCAACTGCTCCAATTTTGAATAAATTCTGCAGGCACTCTGAAACTTTGTTATGAAACAATACCTATGTAAGAGCAGGGGTCTCTGTTGGTTTCTTGTTTCCCCCCCTGGGACTCCCTTTGGAAATATTTCAGGCTGTGATGACCTCCCAAAAAAGTGATGACCATCCAGGCTATGTCACCTTACTTCTGCACTGCTCCTGGGGGCTTCACTGCCAGCAGAGCATTCAATCAACAGCCACTGTTCTCTGACCACCCCTAGAGTTCTGGTTGTCAGCTGTGCACAGTATTTGAGGAAGATGACAGCTTGTAAACTCTCCCTCCTTCCCCCATAGACTCACAACCTCTTGAGGGATCCTGACCCCCAGTTTGAGAATCCCTGTGTAAGGGGCTTTTGAATTCTTGAAAGCTAAAGCTTGAAATCACTTAGGAAATACGTGGTAAAAATAAAAACAATTCCTCCAAGTTTAATGTTACATTTGGCCCAAGACCCAGGAACACAGCTGTCTGCCGTGGAAACTACTGTTCAGCCTGCAAAAGAAAAACTAAAACTAAACCAGGCTTTGCACTGGGGAGGGAGAAGAACTCAAACATTTAACGGGATAAAACCCCACAGTTAAGGGCTTGTTTCCATGAAACAAGCTATAATCGAAGTGCAAACTGATTGGACAGAGCGGGGGAAATGCCCCAGGAAACAGAAAGCTTGTCCGAAGTTCCTGTGGGGGTTTGGCTCGTTGAAGTAGTGTCTGGGTAATGCTCCTTTCCGTTGTGTCTCTGCTAGAAATGCGGAATGTTTTGGGGGTTGTTTCAGCTGGGGGGGGGGGAGGCTTTTGCAATAATCCCAGCTCGCTCCTACTCTATTATTCCACAACGACACGAATAACAAGCGATGGGGCCAGTCCTGCTCCAGCCTGGAACAAGTCAGCTCACACTTACACACCTGGGGAGCCCAGACACCTCCCGAGGACCACAGACCTTACACCGCTGTGACCTGTCGCCGTTACCTTCCCCTTTGCGCTTGAAGAAGAGAGCGTTTCCCAGCAGAGGGTAGCAGGGGCTGACCCCCGGAATCGGCCTCAGCGCCTGCCACTTCCCAAGGCTCTGCAGCAGCAGGCGGAAGGCGAAAGCTGCCAGCAGCGAGAAGAGCAGGGTGGCGGCTCCGGCCCCCCAGTAGAGCAGCCGGACCCCCTCCTGGGCCAACTGCAGAGCCCCCATCGCGCTAGTGGATGCAGCAGCTCCGCTCTCTCCACGCACGGGCCGCTGCTGCCTCTGCTCAGAAAGGCGGAGCCCAGGAGGTGGACGGCAGAGGGAAAGGGCGGGGACCCAAGAAGGCTGCGTGCGGAGGACTGGAGCAGACAGCAGCATGGGAGGAAGGAAACGCTGTGGTGATCTGTGGCTGGCTGACCCCCTCAGGGTGGGAGATGAGAACCTCTAACCTCCCTGCCCCATTCATTCCCTCATCCGCCGTCCAGCCACTGACACCCACTCCCCCGGCTCCCAGGAGTCCAGCCCGGACGGACGGCAGCCACAGCAGTTTGGAGAGCGCGGTGGGGGTAGGGGAATCAATCAGGTCAGCTGCTAGCAGCCTGGAGACAAACCCTCCCCCAGCTGGGGGTTGTGCATGGAAGGCTGCTACCTGGAGCAAGGGGGTAAACAGGTCTGCTGTCTCGCCTAGCAGTGCCACCTGGGAGCAGGAACAGCTGGCTAGGGCTGAATTTTTGCCCCCCACCTCCGCTTAGCTGGGTGTCTAGGGCTTCAGCCCGTCTTAAGGGAAAGCACCGGGCACCACACAGCAGGGGAAAGACCACAAAGGAGAGGTGTCAGAGAAGAGTCTCCACCCCAGCAGAGACTCCATGCAACCTCCTCAGCTTCAGACAGGCCCCATGCCTGAAGCAAAAGGGAAACTCTGGCCCTGCTAGGAATAACTATCTTAGCTTGTAATGATGACATTTACCAGTGTGCTTTCGGCAGCCATGGAAATGAGCCCAAATTCTGAGAGACACCCCTGGCACTTGAAGGGTCAGGTCTACTTGTAAAACAAAAAGCCTTGTGACACTTTTAAAGACTAACCAATTTATTTATCGCGTGCGCTTTTGTGGGAGAAATCCCACTTCATCAGACATTTGAAGATGGAGTACTTACAGAATGGGAGGAAAAATAAATGCAGGAAAGTATGTCCTATGATCAAGTCAGACTATTTCAGCAAATTAATTTGCAATTTGATTTATAGAATTCATTTGGGTGTATGATTTAAGAGGTTAACATAGAATACTTGACCTTGTAGAGTAAGTATGTGTGTGGAGTAGGGGAATGAGATTTTTCTTCACTATAAATTGTAATAAAATTTTCATTGCCTCATGACCCGATTGCCTTTGGAGGAAACGCTAGCCAACATTATGTAGGAAGTCAGACTAGATCATCAAAATGACCTCTTGAGAACAAATCTGTAATTTCTCAAAGTTACTGATTTTCTTCCCAATCTTAATCTGGTCTTGTTGCTGAGATACACAATTTTTGGGAAAGCTAAATAACAATGATATTTTAGTACATCAAGTAGATCCCAGTGAAGACAACTCTGCTGCATTTTCTCCATAATGAAAACTTATGTTTCCATCCAAACCCATCTATCTTTCTGATATCTCCTTGTGGATTCCCAGTTTGCAATTTAACTTCAGCATGACCAAAATTAAGTTTATAATCTTCACTCACAAATTTCCCCCTCTCCTTAATTTTTCTGACACTAGATCACACCACCATCATCCCATAATCTGGATGTCATTTTTGACTGGACCCTTTCTGTAGACACACTTCCAGAGTATCTCGATGTATCATCACTCCAATCTGCATGGTATTTCCAAGTTTTAGCCTTTTTTGTCTCTCCAGATTGCCAAGGCTCTTGTTCAGGTCTTCATCATCTCAGGCCATTACTACTGTAATTTCCTCTTCTTTGGCTTTGACACAAGACAGATTGTCTCTCCTAAATCCATTCAAAATGTTCTGGATAGGATCATCTTCCTGGCTCATTGCACTCACAATTTCTGATCTGCCACTGACACTGTTCTAAAAATTTCTGTTTTCAGGATCTGAGCACTGCAGTACTCTGATGCAGGATCTTATTGCCACCTTTGAAAACCACCATGCCTAGAGCTTGCCAACAGTCTCACATCAAGTAAGTGATTTGACCTCATCCTCCTCTATGTGCTGTTCCCCAGTGTTTGAATCCTAACACCTATTTTGATTTGCTGTTACAGCCTGACCTGATCCTATGTCATACACTCCCCTGCATTTAATTTTCTCCCATTCTGTAACTTTCCCATCTTCAAACCATCTGACGAAGTGGGATTTTAATAAATCTGTTAGTCTTTAAAAGTGCCACAGGACTATGTTTATCAAGTAAGTGGTGCAGCTGATGTGATCCAGAAATATAAGTCAAGAGATATGGTTCTGTTAACAGCCCTGACACTAACTTGTCTTGTGACTCTTGGCAAATCACATATCCTCTCCATGCCTCCAGGATTTGAGAATACCAGTGAAGGAAAAGGGATATTATTTGGAACTGACCATTAGCTAGAGGGATTAGAGACATAAACAAAAATTAGATTCAGCTTGCTAAAAGGTATGTTAATGTCACAATTAGCCCTGATTATGTCTGAATATTAAACTGAACCTTACACCTCATTCCCTTGATTCCTGTAGCTATGTTTCAAGGGCAATCACAATAGTTATCTTCCACCCTCCTTAGTTTTTGACCTTTATAACAATTTACATAAGATGAGGGAAAATGGAACAAACAGGAACACAAGGTTAACTGTTATAAAACGATTGCCCACATAGGTAAAAGGAACACAGGAGATTAGAAAAGTAATGTTGATGCCCCTGGCTGTATCTGGGGTTGTGCACTGGGTAACTCGAGGGGGTGGAAGGCCACAGTGTCGATGAATCC
>ML685769.1:13772449-13787738 GCA_007922175.1 Pelusios castaneus | reverse complement strand
ACGTGTCTGTCTCCGTGTGCCTGCTTGAGATCTCAAATAAATCTTAGTGTGCTTCTCTGCCCTGGTGTGTTTATTGGTGCTGCGCACTCCGGGCAACGAACCCAAACTGTTGCTAGCCCCAGCCTGTCTTCAGGCCTCCCCTGGCAACAGTAAGAGTGGACTCTTACACCACAATCATAGCAAATACTTTGTGGATATATTCAAATACATCCCAATTTGATTAAACAGAAGAAGCAATTTGTGACTTTCAGGTATTTTACCATCCAGCTGTCACTCAGTATTGAACCCAGGAAGCAGCCTCCAACAGACTGAATAATTAAAGTAGGAACCTTTACTAGATCCTGTCTTTTATAAAGGATCTAGTAAAGCTTTTTACTTGGATTAGGCTGCTCAAGAATTCTTATTTCTTTCCTATTCTCAATTAGGAGCTCTGTTAACTTTAAATTTTGTGTGTCACTGCCCCCCCAAGCATGATCTTCATGTGTGGTTTCCTATATCTGAACTCCCTTACAGCAAGCCAGAGTTCATCATCCCTCAAGTCCCATTCATTTCAGTCTGTGGCTATTCTATACAAGAACTGGAAACAATTACCACACTTCCTTAAAGAAGCTACCTAGAATATTAATTCTCCTTTTCCTCAAAATACTTGTGAAGATACTTAACCAAGTTCTCCAACACCTATACTGGGACTCTTCTAGATTACACTGTGATGCAAAAGCTTCTTGAACAAAGGGTTCCTCAATCTTTACAAGCAACTATCATTCCAGACATGACAGACCTTACACCAAACATATCATACAGGATATTTATCCACAAAGAGTAAAATGTAAGGTATCTACAGAAAGCTCATAACATCTCAAGATCAATAATCATGGTGAGATGTAGGTACAGGTAATATTTAAGGAATAATGTATTTATACCAAAAGTATGCATTGTAGATTCGGAATAAAAGTTAGTCACCAAGGGATAATATGTCTCAGGGACAGCCCATTTAAGCATGAGAGAGTTGCCAGCTAGTCCTAGTTAGCCAGTGATCTAATACCAGGCTCAATTTTCTAGCTTTGCTCCATCCCAAGATTATCAATGGAAAACATTGGAGACAACTGCAAACAGTATAAACCACTTGCATGTAAAAAAGGAATAATACAACAGACAGAGGTTTGCCCTTTCTGTAAATAAAGAAAAAAAGATTGATTCAGAATATGCGGGGGAAAGAAAGACCCTCTGAATCCTTTCACTGAGCAGACATCTTGGGGATCATGGATGTTCTCAAGAAAAATTAGATTCTGGTTCCTGTGAAGCCAGCCAGCTCTACAACAGACTGAACTTTTCTTTTCTTTTCGAGGGGGTGAGACTCTCAATAATAAAATGCAAATCTGGGTCCACACTTGTTTTGTATTGACTCATAGACTCTAAGGTCAGAAGGGACCAGTATGATCATCTAGTCTGACCTCCTGCACAATTCAGGCCACAAAACTTCACCCATCCACTCCTGCATAAGCCTCTAACCAATGACTGAGTTATTAAAATCCCCAAATCATGATTTAAAGACTTTCAAATACAGAGAATCCATCAGCAAGTGAGCCATTCCAAATGCTACAGAGGAAAGCGAAAAACCCCCAGAGTCCTAGCCATTGTTATCATTTGTTTCCATCACTCTCTCATTTATAGTTAAATCTCCATTCTTTCTTAAATAAACTTATCACCAGTCCTTACAAATGCTGTGTGTTACACTGGAGTGGGGAGTTTAAGGTAGAACTCTTAATGGGGTAGGTACATTCCATCATTAGGTGCAGAAGATCTGGGGTTTCTGTGAATAGCCAGGGTCAAGGTCTGTATATCACAGGAGAAAGATCCAAAGGGACTTGGAGACTGGGTTGCATCTATTGTTAACTTGCAAAGCAAAGCCAGAGTTGGCACAGACCAGAGGAGAGTGCTTGAGGCTGAAAAAGCTGGTAATGTTAGGGACACCCAGCTAGGGGCAGGCATGACTCCCTCACCCTTGAGGAAGGGAGTAATAAGGTGACTTACAGGTCTGGGTGCCCTGAGAACTGTCTCACACATCTCTTACACAATCAAGTTTGGGATCTTTTTCACCTCCAGTTCCCGTGACCCATATTATACAGTGAAGCAATACTACACAATACAAACTAATCTATATTTTTGTGAGACTTGATCTCTTCCAATAATCTGGGTGCTTGTGTTTCCAGCTCACTTGTAGGTTATGCTTTGTGACTTTCAGAACAAGACTTACACACGTCTCTGTTTGACCTGTCTCCAAGGTTTCAGACACTAGAAAAGAACAAATACTATTAAGGAGCTTATGAGCAATTATTTGCATGTCTGTTTAGAAATGTTTATACAATCTTCAATCCAGCAGAAAACATATTTAACTTGAACTAGAGTACTCAACAATGTCTTAATTTAACTCAAGCACAATATTGAGTCTGACACTCAAACATTTTCAAGATAAACACACCACTCCTCTTATGAGTTAAATATCATCACATTTTCCCCTTGGAATATTTTAAATACTTAAAATACTCATTTAAAAGGTTGATTATTTCCCCATATACCGTGGTACTTTAAAAGGCAGGGTATATGTAAATAAGCTTTTAGTTGTAATAGGATGTATTTTAGTAGACTCTACCCTCAGTTAGACTTGGTCAATTTTGGAGGAGGGGACGGGGATGGTCAAAATTTTGAAAGACTCCTATCAGTTCTACTTTGCATCAAATTTCAAAAGTAGTTTAGTAAAATAGCACTAGTTCTATTAGCATAGTATTGTTTCCCTAAATCTTTCTTAGGAGAAGTTTTGCTCCCCCAGGCACTTCACCCTGCATAGCTAGTGTGGATTCAGCCAGCCAGTAGAGTAATGTTCATTCAGTATCTATAAGCTGGCTATTTTGTCAAACAAATTTTGCTTTCACTGTCAAAAAATATATACCAATTCAGCTTCCTCTCCATTGATCTTCTCCATCAGATACCTAATTCCTTCTATACTCGCTTTTCACCAGCTGCCTGACCCTTCCATTATTTCTCATCCCAGACAATTATGTCTACACTGCATAGTAATCAGACTCAGATTCATGCTCAAAGCTTCCTACCGTCCACACACAAAGCCTTCTGTTCTAGGCCAGAACCTCTAGTCTGCAGACTCCTCTGCGCTATGGGTTCAAGCTCAGGTCCCACTATAGCATGGTCAAAGCCCACTCATTTTACAGTGTGGAAACAGCCGTTGCCTGGTTTGCCAGGCTCACCAACACTATCTCACAATCCCCTAGGCCTATATGGCCATACCCTTCTATCCCAAACTTCCCCCTTGATTCCCAGGAACAAGAAGCACTCTTCTGGTTCAAACACAACTCTTGGTGTTTAACCCTCCTTTCCACACAGACTGCTCAACTGTAAACACAATTAGAACAGGGTATGGCTCATCTACCGGTGAATTCTCTGTACCTTAAAGTCCTTAAATCATGATTTGAGGAGGTAAATAACTCCAGTCATAGGTTGGTGGCCTATTGCTGGAGTGGGTGGGTGAGGTCTTGAGGCCTGCATTTTGCAGGAAGTCAGACTAGATGATCGTACTGGTCCCTTCTGACCTTAAAGTCTATGAGTAACCTATTATGTGTTAGCTATAGAATCATAGAATCACAGAATAATAAGGATGGAAGGGACCTCACGAGGTCATCTAGTCCAACCCCCTGCTAAAAAGCAGGACCACTCCCACTGTCCATCATTAAGAAAAATCCCTACATCTGAACACTATTAGGTGACCAAAGGAACAGGCTGGACTGTGGGAAAGCTGTGGTGTAAGGAAAGCAAGACATTTGACTTGACCAGAGCACAAGAAATGAGATTCATGGGTACAAAAGCATCTCAGAGAACCTGGCAGCATTGGGAAACCATTGGCATGCAATCAATTCCAGGAGTGAGTTAAGCACCTCACGGACACGTACTGCTAAACTAGGGACGCTCACCACACTTCAGAGCCCTCCCCAGCAGTGTCTACCTTCCTCTTCTACAAAGAATCAAATTGGGTTGTGGGAACTGTGCCAAGCACAGAACACACAGTGCTGCATGATGGTCTCCTGAGCAGGGATGGTAAGCTTTTAACTCCAGAAGCAAAGGCATCAAGGAGGATGTCTTGCAACTACTGGATCAAACAGCTGAAATAACCATGTTGCTGATGCTGATCCCAGGTCTGGCTTTGTCACTGGAGCAGTTACATCACATCCTAGGTCTGCATTCAGAGAACCTGGTTTTGGGCAGCCCTGGGGAACAGCCCACAGATGAAGCAGCTGCCCAACAAATGTGGTGTTGGAGCTTGATACGTTTTGTCTGACGCTGTTTATTACTAACAGTAAGGTTATTCCCAATCAAATTGTGATTACATGCAGTAATTGCAGTGTGCTTCCATTGAGGTCAGAAGCCATACAACTTCCCTAGCCCTTGCCCCCAACGCCATGTGGAAAATAAGAAAAAAAAATAGTTAAATAAGCAGTTAACATTAACTTCTTTACTAGATGAACACATCCGAACCAGCGTGACTTTCCTTATGCATGTGTTCTGGTACTGGAGGGTTGAGGCAGGCTATTCACGCAACTCCTGGAATGTCTGCTTCTTCATGAGAAAATGCTGGAGCTACTGCCAGTCATCCCAAGTCTACGTGACCATGTGATCCCATCAGCCAGTGCTTGTGACCCTGGTCAAGAAACAATGGTCTACATATGGGGAATCTGGAGCTGTGACAACAGGGTTGAACGGCATCAGCAGGGTTGTGGATGCCATGTCTGTATCCTTCTCCGAGAGGTGCCTTCAATAGGACGAATATCACCACCAAAAGGTCCACCATATCTCATAGATATTGTGCCTGATTGCCAATACAAAAATGAAAGCATGAGCAGAATTTCTTCCATCGGTGCTGGATCCATAGTGCTGGCTCTAGCGGTTGCAGGGAAATGATTCAGATGGAGAACAGAAGTGCTGTTAGCCTGCCAGCCTAAGTGCCATGGGTTGGACAGGCAAGTTCTCCCTCAATATACCAAGAACCAAGCCTGAGAGTGGCCACAGCTAGCAATGATTCTAAGAATCCTAGAATATATCCCCAGAAACCACAGCATCTGAGTCATGCCTGCTGTGATATTGTCAGGTCGGGGGGCTATAAAAAGGTACTTGAGAGAAAATATATCAGTCCTAGAATGGTAAAGGCCCTTTTCCCTGCAGACAGGGGTGAGGTTATTACAGGTGAATCGGAAACACCTGAGGCTCCTTTAAGCCTATGAAAACCCTGCCTCTGGTAGACGGAAGGGGAAGACAGAGACAAGCTACCCAAAAGCTTGTGGCAGCAGAAGCAGGGACTTTCCCAGAACAAGAGATAGTGTTTCTCCCCAGGAGCAGAGCAGAAAACAGAAAACTCAGGCACCAGCCTGGGGAAAGATTGAGACTACCAGAGCAATGCCACCACGCCTACAACTCTGCTGGAGCAGCCAAGGAGAGGTACTGCCTGGGATCTGGGCAGCACAGATTTACTGACTCACCCCCTCCATCCTGCTCTCCCTCTTTCCCCAATGGGATGGAGCATAGCTCCATCAGCCTAAATCAAGCTCAACCTAACCACTGCTGACGCGAAGAGTAAAAGACTCGTCCAGGGTGGGGCAGATGTACCCCAGGCCTGTCCTGCCAGAGAAGACAAGCATCATGTGGTAAAGCTGAGGGGAGGATTTGTCACACTGCATAACTCAGTACAGGCGCATCAGCACAGATCTGAGACTCGCAAAGAAATGGAGTGTGGACACTAAAGCAGGAGCTTGCAAAGAAGAGATTAAGCACAGGTCACATGGATCCTGATTTACTATGCAATGTAAACATATCCCCAAGCTCCAGACATAAGGGCTGCCTCCCTTGAATGTTCCTAACATAGGATCTTTGTCCAACAGGCCTGCTCTTCTATACGCCTGCTTTTCGTAAGACCGTATGCCCACATCTCTCCATTAATGTTCTTCATCTGATATGACCAGAAGGCAGTCATTTCAGGACACACTTTTAAGGATAACCAATTATGAATGATACTAATTAACATGGATAACATCTTCTTTAACCTGAAGATCTTAAAGAACTTTACAAAATGTAAGCCTCAAATCACCTGAGGTAGATGAATAAAAGTGAATGCACTTTGTTTACTCAAAAAAATAACTCCAAAGAACAAACTTGAGATAGCTGAAAGAGGGGAAAAAATAGATGGAGAGTTTAGACAGAAGAGAAATATCAAAATAAAACTTTTTTTTAAAAAAAACTTATAGGAACTGTGACATTTCAAAGCCAAACTTGGGTAACAGATCAGATTAAAAAAAATATCATGAAGCCTTTCTGGCTTGGTTGCACACATCAGGAGTTTTAGAATGATTTTCAACAAATTCAGAGAACTGATAAGTGTCTAATTCAGAGATCTGGTAAGAAATGTCCCATGAACAGGAGTCAAGAACCTTCTTATTTCTGCTCCTGACCTGCAAGGTGATTGGGCAAGTCACTAAATTTTTCTATGCCTCTCTTCCCCCTCCAACTTAGTCCATCTTGTCTATTTAGACTGGAGGCTCTCTGTGGGCAAGGATTGTCACCTATTGTATGTATGTACAATGCTAACACTTTGGAGCCCTGATCTTGGCTGTGACTTCTGACCACTACTGCATTAGACATAATGAATAAAAATGTTACTCAGTTTTTTGCATTGATCTAAACAGACAGATGCAAGGAGTATGGTATGATGTCTCTATTCATTAAGTCAATATTTTAATGTTCAACCAAATCTGCTGAAGGATTAGATACAGGAATTTTGATTAGGTTTCACATTAGTATGTAACATTAAACCTCAGTAATAACTGGTTTGGTAAGTCAGAACTGTCTTATTCACAAGTCAGCAAGCACCCTCAGTTCTTGAAGATCTATGGAATAATTGAGACTGTCAGGGCAACTGTTGTTTCTTGAGAGCAATTCAATTTAAGCTACAAAACACTTGACATACTGAACATCTCAATACAAATAATGAATGAAATCCAGCTCTCTAATCACTGTTCACATGAAGATATGCCAAATTAAGAAAGGCTAGGGACAGCCAATTTTAACCAGAGAGCAACAGGAATAGTCTGAGACTAAAAAAGAAGAAAGGCATAAAAGGAATAAAAAGGGGGAAGTAAAAACTCTTATTTAAAAATATGTTAACTTTACATAACCAGCCCAAAGGGGAAGGAAAATGATAATGTAACTGCAGGGACTGAAGCAAGTTGTTACTTGCTTCTGCCAATAGAGAACCAGAACTGTGGAATTGCTTCCTGAATGAAGGACTAAGTCAGTGGATATGTGTGTGAAAGAGACAGTGGCCTCATCTTCACCCTGCAAAGACACCAAACTCCTACAATCCAGAGTTAAACCATTGGTTTTATTGTCTTTGTTTTTCATTTTGATCCAGTCTCTGCTGATGCTACTTTCAAATAAGGCCATACACATTTACCCATGGCTGGAAGACTAAACAGCACCCAGTATGCTGCAATACTCTTTTTTTCATCCTTGTGACAGCAGGCCAAGCTGTGTGCTCTTCCATTTAGTGCTTTGGATTTTCTGTCTCTTTCTAAGTTGTATTAAGAAGCTACTTGAAATCTCTTCCTAGAAGTTGACGGATTTCTTTGAAAGGATTTGGAGTAGTGTTGTGAACCTGAAAAATATAAAACATTATTTGGTAAGTGTACCATAACCCCAAAGTCACACCATGACTATTTGGGTTCCTGTAAGACTCATTAACAGAGCGTTTGTCTGATTGTATTCTCACGTCACCTTTTTTATCCAAGTTGTTCTTTTTGCTTTGTACTAGTTCATCTGCACAATGATTTAATTAAAGAACTATCCAAAACTGAGGAAAACCTATAACTCTCAGAAATAAGAATGGACACAAAGTGTGGAATGGCAGACTTTCATTAGCTGAATGGGATCTAACATAAAAAGTACTAATTTATCCCAGAAGTTAAGAGAGCCTGTGTTGAAAAGTTTTCACATGACATACAAACACTGAATGCCATCAAATTGAGTGTAAAGCCTTTGCAAACTGAGTCAATTAAAAAGCATAATTATATGGATTATGTTTAGACATTTTATAATCTAGTGTGGAATGTCATGTGCAATACACATTTCTGAGGAAATTTCTGAAAAATTCTATAAACCACCACCACCACCATTTATATGAAGATTACAGCTAGGGCTTGCACACTTCGTAGCTTTGTAGGCCGATCTTATTGTACACACCAGGGGCTCCTTGAATTCCACCATCCCCCTTCAAAAGCTCCCTCCATGCCATCCTCCCATTCCCCTCAATTTCAGGAACTCCCATAATCTCCTCTTTGCCAGGGGCTTTGTGTACTCCCCATGTCCCTCTCTGCTCACAACAGGGTCCCCCATTATCTCCACCATTCCTCCCCTCCCCTCTCCTCTTCCACCATGTCAAAGGCTCTGCTGTGCCCTCCTCCCCCATACCAGGTTTCCCCAATTTTCCCCTCCTCAGCGATTCTGTGCAGTATAGCTTTTTATTTTAAAAAAAAAAAATACTCTTTTGCTTTTGCTTACCTGTTAAAAAGCCTTGACCGGTCCATGTTTGATTAGCAAAATCCATGGGTGTCAGTGACCTTTTATGAGGTGTGTCTGACTGTAAAAAGAGAAAAAAATCACTTTGTTCATTAAGGTCTTCTCAGATTTAGGGCTTGATTATGGTTTTCACAGAGCTGCACTGCACCAGACATATTAGAGAAATCATGTCTCCACAGGCATCTTTCTTGCAAATAGAGGAGGTGAAATATGCTTTGTTCATTAAGATGCAGCAGATCTCTCTTTCCAGCACACTAGATCCCACTCTTCAGATCAGTGCAGATAGGTACAGGAAAGTACTATCACCCTCTTTTAGAAATTCTGCTCTCTGGAGGGGTAGGAGTAAGCAGTCCCTGCACTCCAGAGATTACAAGCTCTGATACTGTGGGAGACTGTTTCATAGTCATACAATGGTGGTGGTGGTCTTGGGGAGGCAGGTTTCCTGAATCTCTCTCTGCTACTGCCTTCCAGAGTCTGGCCCAACATCTCTAACCACACAAAAACCCACCCTGAATGTGTGTGTTGTATTGGGTCTTGAAACCTGATCGATAATGACAGTTCGTTCTCTAAGCGGTCGTCGTTCTGTACTGTCAGGTACTGCGCTTGACACTCTACTGTGAGGATATCGACCTCTGTGCTGAAAGAGAAAAAGATTGAGCAAATATTGGCATGACTAAAATCAGAATCCTTTTGACCTTTCCTTAAATAAAAACAAAAAAAGCAAAGAGCTAATTCTCCACTAAGTGAAAGCCTCAAGTTAAGAGCTTTTAAAATTACTAGGCTGGGCTTTTCAATTAGATTCAAGTGTAAAAAAATTAAGAGAATGTGTTTTACAGAGAGGGCAGGAGAGGGCCACTGTAACTGCAAGAGATTTTATGTAAGTCTAAGGTTGATAACTGCACTAATAGCATTTGTATAAGCCTCATGTTCTATACAATTTGAGAGGGTTCTGTTAGACCCTACAATACCTATTAAAAAGATGGGTAGGAGGATTTCCCACATCCCCAGTGGTGAGTCCTCCAACCACTGGGATTTTAGTAGTCAGAGTGGGAGATACAGGCTCACCATCGCAACTGTCTTTTGTGACAAAGGACTGATTTTGCTAAGATGCCTAACTCCAGGAAAGAATGTATGGCTAGGAATCTTAAGCAGAGGAAAGCATTTCCCTCCAGTTCAGAATTAGATACGTAACATCCTTTGAAGGGCAACACTTAGACCTCATCCCTCTCTTCAGCATTTCTACTGACTACTTTAGGCAATTCCAACTCAACTTGTGGTTCTGTGAATCTCTTTTTTTAATGTATCTAATGCTCCCCATGTATTGTATATGAAGCCTGGGCACTTAATTTAGGGTTGCAATTTCCACAGATAGCAGAATGCTTAAATGCTAGGCGCCACTCCCTCAAAATCTTTAACATACCTATCCACACAATAGCCCTGTGAGACAGCAATGCTATTACTTCCATTTTAGAGATGGGAAGTGAGGCACAAACTAGCTAAGTGGCATACTCATGGTCACACAGGAAATCTCTGGCAGAGCAGAGACTTGAATTAGGTCCCTTAAGTTCTAGGATAGGGCCCCAGCCACTACGCTATCTCCTTCCCCTCATAAAGGAGCATAAGATCTTATAAAACTATAAAGGTTATGGGATTTTTCATATATGTCCATATTTATAAACTTTAAAAATACTGAGAAGTATATTATTCAAACTGAAATAATTTCAAAATTCTAATGTACTTTTTTGTTTTTCTTGTACTTCATGCTCCTTGAACAATGAAAATAGATCAATTTCACTTTTATTTATATTCACCATAGTCAATTTCATTTTTTACTTCTCACGCACTATCATAACGCAACAAAATACTGCAAGACAATATATTAATTCAAAACATATATACAAAATTAATTTATATCTGCTCTCTAGAAATTCAAGACAAAATATTTAGTGTTAGAAACATGTTTTTAAAATAGACTACATTTGAGGCCTAAAATACCTCCCCATGTTCCTCCAAATGTCATTACAGTAAAACCTCAGAGTTACAAACACCCATGTTATGAACTGACCAAGGAACCACAAACCTCATTTGCAACTGGAAGTATGCAATCAGGCAGAAAAAAACAAAACAAAACAAAAAACCCCAAATACAGTACAGAACTATGTTAAAAATAAACTACTAAAAATAATGGGAAAGTTTAAGGGAAAATATTTGACAAGGTTTTTGTGCTTGTTTTATTTAAATTAAGATGGGTAAAAGCAACATTTTTCTTCTGTATAGCAAAGTTTCAATATTTTATGAAGTCATGGTTCAGTTAACTTTTGAAAGAGCAACCATAATGTTCTGTTCTGAGCTATGCACACTTCAGAGTTATGAAGAATTTCCATTCCCAAGCTATTCGTAACTCAGAAGTTCTACTGTACAAACTCTCACACAGGTTAAGATCTTGTATCACAATAAAATATGATTGAATGTTGTTTTCCCAGAATACTAATTTCAACTAATGATGCAAAGTGAGTTTTAGGGATTATTTTATTTTTTAAATTATTGATGTTCTTTAAAAATATTAACAATTACACATCTTACAAAGCCTTGCCGTGATCCAGGGACTGAAAGATACTGTTCAACAGCTTCCGTGTTTATTGGTGGTAACTTGTTCCGGGCTGTATGTGTGAGTGGAGAGGACAAGCGATCTAAACCAGTACACCTGTAGGATTCAGAGTAAACGAATTTCAGATTCCACCTAATACACTGGGGACAACATTTCTTAATACATATTAAGCTACTGTAAATAGTGGAACACTTAATGCAATTGTTGCTGCTTTCAGAACAATGCTTTACGTAAGCTGAATTTTTCTGTATGTAGTGAGGAATCTTTTAGAAATTTCAGAGCTAGGTCCCAAATTTTTACACTACTTCACTAAGCCCTGTAACAATGAATGCTCTTATTCAAGTTTAGCAAAGATCTCAAGGAATTAAAAAGAGAAACTAAAAACTCACAGTTTAGTCCCCCTAAGGACTTCATCACTGTACACATTAGGAGTCTTTGAGCATAGTGGGTCAGAGAGCGATGGTAGCCTACGATGGGTTGGCATTTTCCTAGAAGATGCCAGCAGTACCCGAGATGATGAGAGAATACAGTTATCAGTAATTCGTCCCCGCCGATTCCGCACTGAGTTGAGAAAACTGGAACTTATGCTATGTTGTTTGTCTTCTTGTTCTTTCCTAGAGAGAAAACAAACAAACTCAGTTATATCTATTATTCACAGAAAGATGCCCACTTTTTTAATTACATTTTTGGAATCCCAAAGCATTTTTATATGGCCAAAATGACAAAATACAGCATAAAAAGTATACTATTTTCATATCAATACTGACTGTATCTTGTCAGCCAAGTTTGCATGCCTCTGTTGGAGTGGTTTAGCTTGAATTGTCATGACACCATTCAAATCACTAAAGAAATTGCTGGATAAACGGTGAACCTAAAGAGAGCAAAAATAAATAAATAAATGCATTAAACCTTTCAGCCTCATTACCTTTTATGAAGGAAGGCTTCAACCAACCAAAAACCCACATAATTAGGTCAAAAGATGCTTAAAGAACAGTATGCAAAGGAAATCAAACTTCAGATCAGAATTAAGGATACAATTTGGTCACAAAGATCACAGATTCCATGACCTACGTGACTTCAGGGGCAGGGCTGGAGTAGCTGTCAACCCGAGGCTGCCATCCAATAGCAGGTCAGTGGGGCCCAGGGGTTGCCAACTCTCTGGCCAGCTTGGGCCACAGAAGAGCTGACTGGGAGCCAGCCCTCTGGAGCAACAGGCTAGAGCTGCTGCAAGCCTCTGCAGGTTTGTTTTCCCTATTCCCCCAGGATATGTTTAGTAAAAGTCAAGGACAGGTCACGACTTCCATGTATTTCTATTTATTGTCCACAACCTCTCCCTGATTTTTTACTAAAAATACCCATGACAGAACTTCAATCTTAATCATAATGGAACATTTTCCCATATGTAAGATAAAATGCAAACAAATAAGTGTCCCTGCTCCACAAAACAAAGCTTGAAAACTAAGACTAACAGTATATATTACAAGAAAGAATTACAACCGCAAGTAATATGTACCCCACTATTTATTTCGATTAGAGGCAGCAATGCCTATAATTAAAGTTGCTTAACGTTTTCCATTCCATTAGAAGTAGCTGAAAACAGGGTTCTATAACATTGTCTAGTTTTTACTTAAAGCTAACATTTTTCTTATTGTGTGTCCACTTTAAGCTTACATATATAATTTATTTACTTACTTTTTGAAAAGTTTCACTAAAATGGTTCAGACATTTCTGACAAAGATTAGGGGAAAAGATGTTTTGTTATTATTAAAAAATGCTTGCAACCACTTCACAGAGAAGCTCCACCACTATCATTCTTTAGAACGGGGACTCAAAAATTTAGCAGTGGGGTTAGAGAGGGTGTTGGGTTAGAGAGGTTTGACTCAAAATGCTCCATGAATGTCCATTGGCAGCTAAATTCTCAAAATCGTCCATTTTCATTGGGCATACTCCAGCTCAAGGTTGCAAAGGCTTAGTAGGACTTTTTGAAATTTACTCCTCTTGACTATGGAACCAAGAGCTGGAATTAGAGGCTGTCTCTCCTATGTTCTCAAAGCTCCTCTTGCACATATTTTAGAAGCATGGAGGAGAAGAAAGCTGTTTGAATGCAGGGGCAGGGACATGCTGGACAAGAAGAGGAGTAAGTTATGGAAAACAGAAGCAGAGGGGACCGAATCAGAAAGGGACTGGCTAGTGGTGAGAGGCAGAAGGATAAGGAACTGTGAGAGCATATTCACCTCCAGAAACTGAAAGAGAATGGATTCCCAAGTTCCAACACTGAGGCAGAGACACTGAACAAGTCTGTTGTGTCTACCAACCCATAATGCAGTGGGAAGTGGGGTGAGAGAGAGAGAAGAGGGGCATCTAAGCCAATCTGACATGTTAGGGGTTTTGAGTGAGGGGAACTGAGCTGGAACTTCACACACACCACGCATGGAAGAGTTTTTTCATGGTTCTATTCAGAGGGAAGGGCTGTATCTCAATATAAAGGGTATGATTTTCTGGGAGGAAATAGAGAGTACTGTTATCTGTTTTTATAGCACCTAACACAACAGGATCTCACTGCTAATTGGGATCTACCAAGTCAGAATAAAGAGATATTAAAAAAATGATGTAGATTTGTGTGGTTATTTAAATCAGACTAAAACTAAACCCCATAGACATGCATAATCAATAAATATGAAAAATTTTCTGATCTAAGCTAAAAAAGGCCTGGACCAACTGAAAACAGAATTATGTTTTGTTGAATAATATTTTACCTGAGATGGAACAAAACATGAGCCAAAAGATGTGCTTCGTGCCTCAGAGCCTCTTGAAGGAGGGACGCTTGCTGTATCTGCTGCAATACGGGAGACTGGTAGATCTGACAATTTACTTGTAATAGCTTTCAGTTTTTCCACCTCTTTATCATTCTCTGCACCAGTGTAAAACATGCACACGAAAAGAAACAAAATTGTATACAGTTATACAAAGTGACAATGGTAAACAAATATCAGTAATTCAGATTTGACATATCTGCTAGGTAAACAGTATTCAACATTTATTGTAAACGTTATTATGACATTTTGGCTTAGATTAGTTTTAATTTCCATTTTCGTGACGTTTTAAAATAAACCAGTTGTCCGATTAAAAGCATTTATTTCTAAAATCAATTTTCAAAATGACTGTACTTTCTCTGTCAGTAAGAAATCAATTGGGCCATGACTGTGGAAGAGATGTAATTTGGTGTTTTAGAAGACACTGGTAAAATGGCTCAAATACTGATGAAACTTTTCCATGTAAGATGTGTTAGAAACAGAAAAATATACCACCAGAGGCCACCAAATGTCCTCTTGCCAGGGAGGGAATGGACTATGTGGTGTATTTCTACTTTTTTTTGGGTATAGGCTGTTGTATGATTCTTATCATACCCTTAAATTTCTCTACAGTCCTAGCTTAAATACTTTGCTTAGCAGCCTATTTTCCACAAGTGGATGACTTTTTTAGAGGAAAACATAGCAAACCTGATAGCAAACTTAAACCTCCTCTTCTTTAACTCATAATACTGAGCTAGACAATGCACTTGTAACCTGAATTCTTGTTTATTCTGGCAGTAACACATGCAACACTCAGTTCTACAAGCACAGAATACTGCAAGTATTTAATCTCTTCTACTTAGCCCATGTCGACATTATGGGGGATATAGTGGTCTAGTTCAGCAGTATAGCTATACTGGCATAACCCCATAGCGTGGACACAACCTATAGCAACAGAGAGGATTTTTTTCAACCCAGTAGGAATATCACCTCCCTAAGTAATAGTAACTAGGTCAATGGAAGACAACAGAGTCCTGTGGCAGTTTTAAAGACTAACAGATTTATTTATCGCATGAGCTTTCGTGGGAGAAAATCCCACTTCGTCAGACGCTTTGAAGATAGGAAAGTTACAGAGTGGTAGGAGATTAAATGCAGGGGAGTGTATGACATAGCATCAGGTCAGGCAGCAACTACAGATCACAGAACAGAAACACCAAAGCAGGAACACAGCCCTGCAGCAGACCACGCTGCCAACTTTGCC
>ML685769.1:13700392-13771626 GCA_007922175.1 Pelusios castaneus | reverse complement strand
ATCTTCAAAGCGTCTGACGAAGTGGGATTTTCTCCCACGAAAGCTCATGCGATAAATAAATCTGTTAGTCTTTAAAAGTGCCACAGGACTCTGTTGTCTTTCTACAATAGACTAACAGGGCTACCCCTTTGGAATAGGTCAATGGAAGCATTCTTCTGCAACCTAGCCCTGCCTAGACGAATGGTTAGGTTGGCGTAGCTACAGCATTCAGCACTGTGATTATTATTATTATTTTTTACACCCCTGAGCACTGCAGCTATGTTGACCTACACTTTAAGTGTAGACCAGCCAGTTTTTAAATGAATCTGAGATCTATTATTATAGTAGCTCCAACTGATGTATTTTTCCTTTTCCATTTTATTTACAATTGTCATTATGTATGTTTTTCTGGTATCATTTTATCTGTTAATATACATTTTAAGAAACAATGCCATTCCCATTAGCTTCAAAGACAATTCCATGCACACACCAGAAGACAAAATTTATTTTCTGAATTAAATGTATTGCAGTGAATTATGCTCATTCATCTGCTATTAATCTGCATGACCAGTACTCAATATGGCTCTCATTCCCCCTCTAGTGATGGATGAGTCTACCCAGTGATTTTGCTAACAGATTTAGGTCTTTTAGCTTAAACATTAGAGGCCACTGCTTTTAGAAATGCAGGTCCCAGATTCAATCCCCCTGCTGCTCTCTCTTTGTGCCTTCCAAGGGGCATCATCTTACATCTTGTGCCAGTGATCTCTTTGTGCCCACTGACATTGAAGCACTTCTTGTAAGAAACCTCCTTTCTTTATGGGCCTGATCCAAAGTCCACTGAAGTCAGTAAGGATCTTTCCATTGGGAGGTTATGGATACGTTTTATAAAGTGCCATGTAAACACATAGTGATATTTAAGAACAATAATGAAGTTTTCTAAGCCATATTTAATGAATATCCACATATAATTCTATAAGCGCCAGCTATGAAAACGCCACGTACCTGTGATAGCTGTTTCCCAATTTTTTCTAATCAGCTCCTCCAGTATTTCAATTACATTGCTCCAGACACAATCAAACACTTCAGCAGCCACTGCATCTTTGATACAGGCATTGGGAGACACAGGAGGAATGCCACGTTTATTCCTCTTTCGAGCAAGCTGGCCTTTCTTTTGTTCCAAATTCTCATCATCACTAATAATTGAAGCAAATTCAGCTGTATTACCAAGTTCTACCTGTTTCTGTTAACACATACCGTGAATCTAATATATTCCCTTATGGAACCAGAAAAGCATCAAAAAGACTTATAATTTTATAAAATCAAGTTTCATATATACATGATCCAAGTACTGTGGGACAAAAACAGAACATCCCCAAACTGAAGTCATGAATTGATTTTATTTTGCTTTGTTGCCTCTTGCTAGTTGAACTGTACTTCTATTGTAGCAGTAGCAATATGAAAAAGCAAACTCAGGAAGTACAACAAGAAGTTTTTGAGATTCTTGATACAGCAGCCATATACTTAGATAGTATAACAGGAATGAAACAAAAATGAGCGAGTTGGTCATTTGGGGCTGGAATCCCACACTCCTTTACCACACCATCACCTAAGAAAAATATCACCAGCTTTGAAGGGGAGAAGATTGTGGAAAGAAGATCCTTAGCACCACATCCTGCTCAGTCAGACACATTTGCCATGACTATGTGGAACAAGTTGGAGGGATTTCTGCAGCTTTGCAGAAGCAGAGGACCATGTGCCACTCCCATCCTTCCATTATTATAAGGCCATTTTCACCCCTCTGTATTTCTCTCTCTTTGTGTCTGGACTAGAAATGGGTAGAACACAGAACCCTATACTCACTGCCTCATAATACACTTAGTATGAAAAGAACTTTCTGGAACTACATTTTATTCTATGTTTGTTCTTACATTAAGTACAACATATTGCAACTTAAGAAAATGAAAAAAGAAAGCATTAAAAGCAAACTGTATAACCTTAATTCACAAAGGTCCCATTTTTGGCTGCATTCTAGATTTGCCAGTGGAAAGTGATCTTAAAGATGGTGTAGCTGGCCCCAGAAAGATGAATGGAATTCTGTAACAGCGGATCCTCTCTTGTGCACTGGGCATGATTCCTGTCCCAAAACTTACCCACCCTACAGCCACTTTGCATACCCATTTTTGCTTTTTGAGCTGAACTGCGTACTCTTCAACCAGAGCTGAGCGTGAGGACTAAGGAATTTTCTAAAATAAATTGGAAGTAGGTCTAGAGAGAAGCAGAGCTCCAGATTTTAAGATATTTCATGATAATTTTTAATTATATTCTTTAACAAATATATAAATTTATTTACAGTTCCTTGTTGTCAAAAGCAAGATACTCTTCGATTTTTCCATCTACATCATAGATTTCTTCTTCCAAGAACGAATACTCAGATGAGTCAGAAACAGAAATCCTTGGGGAAGCACAGTCTAATGATTTGTGTATTGGGGATGCTACTGGAACCAGCTTAGATCCTGAAATGCAGAGCCTGAAACGAAAGAATTAGAATTAAATATACAGAGAAAGAAGCATAAACAGACAGCTGCTGCATTATACTGAGTAGTTCTAAGGCTCTTAAAATAACATGCCTATTAAATTATGAAAAGATATGACAGATCAAAGTAAAATGCTTTTGTCTAAATACTTTTTATTTATATACACAAAGACAACATACTAAAATGGTATCCTAAAAAGATCTGAAAAATCTAGGCTACAATTTCTACACAATCAAGGGAATTGTCTGACATACTACACACATTTTTCATTCAACTGATCTTTTATAATGAGATATATATTTGTGACTGCTTTTTTTTTTAATAGTAATGTTGTTACAGTTTAGTTGCTGTAAATATTAAGACTATATTGAGCTCAATTGAAATGATTAAAAAGTAACATATATGTAACTGTTAACATACTCTTTCATGTTGCTAGTGCTTTCACAGAGGCCAGGTAAAGATTTAGTGTACACAGAGCTAGCAGTTCTGTTCTGAAAATGCTGAAAGCCTTCATCCTTAAGGAAAAGGAGCTGTTTTCCTAAAATCCTGCAAAATACAAAACATAAAGAAGATACACATAATCAAATCTGAATAACAGAAAATGCAGCAATGTGGAAAAATACGGCCATCTGCACTACAATCAAAAAGGGAGAAATAATTTAATAATAGCTCCCATACATTTATTCTGTGCAATTAATGGAAATAAGAGGCCAGATCCCCAGATAATGAAAAGTGGTGTGGCTGCAATGAAGCTAGAGAGCTATGGTGATTTAAACCAGCTAAGGATCTGTTCCGTAAGCTTTAAAAGTAGCTAGACATTTACTAAAAGGATATCAGAAAACAGTCATATGAGCTAAATGCACTAAGTTATAAAAGTTGATTTGTATACAGGACATAAAACTTTCCTTCATATCAACAGTCCATCAGACAATTTAGAGAAAATTTTAAAACAGATGGAGAACCCAATCCCTTTAACTTGTTTTAATATATACACAATCGCTGACAAATAGAGAATTTCAGATAATTATTTATCCAATTAATGCTTATTACTCTGTTACCACCGAGAACAGCCTAGCTCCCTCCTCTTTGGAGCACCCCTGCAAGTAGTTGAAGGTTGCTATCAAATCCCCCCTCAGTCTTCTTTTCTGCAGACTAAATAAGCCTACTTCCTTCAGTCTCTCCTCGTAAGTCATGTGCCTCCAAATCATTTTCGTTTCCCTCCGCTAGACTCTTTCTAATTTGTCCACATCCTTTCTGTAGTGGGGAGCCCAAAACTGGACACAGTATTCCAGATGTGGCCTCACCAGCGCCAAATAGAGGGAAATTATCACATCCCTCGATCTGCTGGCCACACTCCTACTGATGCAGCCCAGTATGCCACTGGCCTTTTTGGCAACAAGAGCACACTGTTGACTCATATCCAGTTTCCCGTCCACCATAACCCTCAGGTCCTTTTCTACAGTGCTGCTACTTAACCCACAGATAACAGAAGGAACGTGGATACTTCAATCTGAAATTCTCAAGTTCTTTCAAATACTTGAAAGCATTTCCTTGAGAAACTTCTACTTTTTCATTGAATAGCACTATAAATAAGGAAGTTTTGAGCAATGTTCATTAGTCACTAGCTCATTAATCATTAAAAATTATCCACAAAGTGACTCAGTAAGAAAAGACCTTTTCTTTTAATAGATTTGATCCTCTCCTATAAAAGTCAATGTCAATTTTCAGGCCTAGTATGAACAACTAAATATGTTGTCTGTTCAAATGGGGACCAGTATGATTTACCTGTTTTACAGAAAATGGAAGGACAGATTGTGAACCTCTTATTCAGACTGGCAAACAGTTACTTAGAGCAGAAGTCGCAACAGTGTCAACAGGGCAACTCCTATAAGTGCTCAACAATGTGAGTAAAGGTGTTCACAATCTAGCCCTGACTGAGAACAAAGGGTTTATTTTATATCACAGAGTTAACTGTTCTTGTAAACAACATATTATGCATTTTACAATATCATGTGGTACAAAATTCCCTAAAATACAGTCCCTTAGCACCCATAATTAAGTACTGGAATGTTTGCAGAACTTCTCTTACCTGTAAATATTTCTTGTAGAGCTGACATTCATGTCAGACAGGCCTTTTCTATACTATTAGAATTTTTCCATTCCTTTCCAGTAATTCATAGAGTCCAAGACCAAAATGGACCACTGTGATCATCTAGTGTGACCTCATGTATTACACAGGCCACACAACTTCCTCAAAATAATTCCCAGAGCATGCAAACTTGATTTAAAAAAAAAAAAGGAAGTGTGTGTGTGTGTGCGCGCGCTAGGGGATCTGAGAACTGAAGGGCCAATGACTCCATGATGACAGCTTTGTGTGGCTCTTGCTAAAACCTCCCCTAGAAGGATGGCTCATTCAGAACTCATGTTGCTATAGTGCTATAATGGTGCACTATTCTCCATTTGACAGGGTAGAAGGCTGCAGAGGGAAAGTTAATGTTGGTTCACTCATTAACTTGTATGAATTTCCAAGCAGAAATCTATTAAGTTCCCAAGGGAGCCAGCCACTCAGAACAACTGGTGCCAAACTATATCCCCAGTCCTGACAAACACCTGCAATTCCTAACAATGAGGTAGACAACAGAGTCTTGCGGCACTAACACGGCTACCCCTTTGGAATTTAACAATGAGGTGTTTGTACAAGAGATTTCAGGAGAGTCCTGTAGAAGAGAGGGAATGATAGAAACAACCCAGCATAGAAAAGAGCATGAAGACCGCTGTATCAAGTTCTCTTCTACTATTTTCACCTTTTTATTCATGATAACTTAACAAATAGTTAATGACACTCACATTCCATATCTATCCAGTATTGTTGTAGTCATGTTGGTCCCGGGATATTAGAGACACAAGGTGAGTGAGTGTAGCAAAGAGACATGGTCTCCCTTAGAGACTGGCAGCAAGGAAGGCCAGACTCTCCCTGATGGTCAGAACCAGGACAGCCACACCTGCCATGCTAGAAGCAGTAGGTCGGGACATGAAGTATAAAAGGCAGGCCCTATAGCTCAGTTAGATTGGAGCTGATTAAGAAGACAGAAGCTTTCACACTAATTCTAGAGCAGGAATCCACTGAAGGCTTCTGCTGGCCGAAGAACTCACCAGAATTGCTAGACATGCTCAGTGTTGATAGATTGCTAGGGCTGCCGCTGGCAGTATACCCCAGAGAGACAAAGGACAACTCCAGGATTAAGGCAAACCCAGAGGGGAGGATAGAAAGTAGCCAAGGGACAGTCGACTACAGTCTGGTTGTGTTACTGCCTAAGCTCAGTCAGCCTGTTAAACTGGATCACCGCGAACTCAGTGGTAGAGCACTCTGCCACTCTTAGTGCCCTGGGCTTGGACCCCATGGAGCAGGATGGGCCGTGGTCCCCTTATTCCCCTGTAACTCCACCCCTCAGCTGAAAGACTCCCCTCACTAGGTCAGGAGGCCTGTGGTTTGCTGCTGGCTCTTGCTTGAGCCCCTCAACTGCCTCCATGCTCACTCCTGCCTGAGCCCTTGGACTGTTTGGTGCTCACCTGTGCCTAAGGGTTTGAGCCCTAGAGAGCGCTAACTTCCCCTTCTGGAAACTGTGGTTCTTGAAGTGTGTGGTAAAGTGGGGCAGTCTCCCTCGGCAGCTGACAGCAAGGGACAGCCCCACACTTCTACATGTGTACAGTGAAGTAAAATCTTTTACTGGACAACTTTTTCCCCCATCTTCAAGCCTCTGACAAAGTGGGATTTTCTCCCATGAAATTTCATGTGATAAATAAATTTGTTAGTCTTTTAAAGTGCCACCAGACTTGTTTGTTTTGCTGAACTACATTAACACGGCGGAGCACATTTTCACATACACAGCACTTCGCGATGCCATGAGAGTGCGGTAGTCTTTCAATGTATGTTATCCATGGCCCACTTGAAGTACATTTAAGTCAAATCTGGCCTGCCACAGGAAATGAGTTTGACACCCCTGGCATAGTCCTTGTATTCCCAGGTGCTTTGCACCACCATGAAAGAGCCAAGGACAGTTTCCCCTAAGAAACTCTCTCTTCACTTCTGTAACTACTTACTGATTTGTTAATATTTCACTTTGGGTCATACTGGTTTACGTGACCCAGGATAGTGACATCACCATGGCTGCACATTGTTCCTGCAGCTTGTGGACACTCTTTTTTCACTATTCGTAAAAAGGACAGCATTCAATAGAGCAGAATTGGCAGCCTATATGTCTTTCTATTAACTTCAGTGCAGACAAGATTTTGCAGCATGCCCTCACTGAAGTTAGTTTTTATAAATATAATATTCATTGCTCTGTTAGATATACTCTGTAAATATTAAAAGTCACTACTAAAGTACGTTTCTTCTGTTCTCAGGTTAATTTGTACATGGCTATTCTTGTGATATTGAACTAGTATAAAATCTTTTGCAATAATTACATTACTTCGAATGAATATCATGAGTAGGTAAAACAAACAAGGAGTCCTGTGGCATTTTTAAAGACTAACAAATTTATTTATCACGTTTTTCTGAGTAGGCAGAGCACGCATGGCTCAGGAGTAACACATAGCTTGACCACTGAGTTGCAGTTGAATTTGAACACAATTCTGGAAATAGTGCTACAAACATAATCCAATAAGAACAGCTCAGATTGAGATACCTAGAAAATAAATTAATCTAACAAAAAAACTCTAATCAGTTAAAACTATGAATAAATGAATGAAAACTAATTCTAGTAAAAAATTCCCTTACCTCAGATGAAGTGATCGTTTGGTCCACTCTTTACATTCTGCCTGCAGACTCTGGGTTTGAGAATTCACTTTTCCTTCAAACAACATTTCATCCACATCCCAGAATGACTGGTGCACTCTCTGTGTATTAGCGTTGTCAAATTCCTACAAATACCATTGTTTTTAGTGAATACATCTCCATGTATTTAAAATGAGAATCATATCTAATAGACAACCTTTTCTTTTTTAATTATTATTATTAATTACTAGAGACACAACTAATTTAATCAGTGACCTAGTTACTAATTCAGTTTTCTTTATTGCTATAGCAGCTGTCCTGCACAAGAAGTAACTTTTCAATTACAAATCGTGCTGTAAGTCTTATCAAAAACTTAGTTTTCTATAAAGCAGTTTCATCTTTCTTCAGTAAATTAGATTTGAAAAGTACTATTAATAAAAATGTCTGAGACATACATCATCCCTCCAAGAGTAAATTGAACTTCTTTCAGTGGACAAGCCAGTAGTATAGCTTTGTATTCCAGACCAAGAATTATTCAAGTCAGTTGGTGTTGCAGAACTGCTAGAGGACAATGATGAAACAGTTTCACTGTGGAAAGAAACAAAATAATAAGTGTATTTTTACACAAACATACTAAAAGTAACATCGCACATATTCATTCCATACATGTGGTATTGATGTATGCCTGTGTGTGACACATGATTTTCTGGACATGCTGTTAGATAAGGGTGATGAGAAGGTTGGAGGTATGCACTTTTAGACAGGGATGGGTGTATGCTGCACTCATATCTATCATTGAAAGGCTATTAGGTTAAGTTTCTACTCTATTACACTGCTAAGTGATTATGGTTTTAATTATTACCAGGGCACACAGATTATGTATACAGGCATTTACTTTACACATACACCCACATCCATAACAACTGCACCTACTACATACTAATTTTTGTCCTTCAGAATACTTTAAATCAGTGCAGTCAAAACTGGACAAGTTATAGACAAGTTAACCTTTGAAATCTATTAGAAACTGATGGGCTCAGTTTGCATGATTTCTTCCTGCAGTTTTTAAAACAAGAAAAGTTCCAGCTACTATTGTTTTATTATATTTCTGGCTACACATTATATTTTACACATACAGAGAGAGGGCCCATTCCAAACTTTCTGTTATGGGTTTTTAGTTTGTCAGAAGGCTATTAAATGGCCATACTCTGAACACTTCAGCACTAGAGTACAATGAAGACCTGAGCAGTCATCTTTGAAGACAGGCCAACTTCTAAGCAGTGATCCAACCAGTTGGAGTGAAGCTTCTTTGAAGCTAGCTAATCTATAAAAGCAGACAGCTTTCTCTTCAGTAAACTCTAAAGTTCGAACCTGAACTCTCCATGCTGGCTTGTACATCTTCACTTTGCTCTGAGGTTGTGGAGGTATTTCCAGGAGACTTGATTAACAAGGGCTTAGGTAAATTAGCATTACCTCTGTTCTACACAGTACAGAGTCTGTGTTTCTGTTCCTAGAGTAAATGCTTTCAGATAATAATAGGGTTTTGGTTTGTTTTTTTTTTAAAGTGATATTTTATTACTCAGCAAGTGGGGACAGGAATGGAGAAAGGAGGAAACAATTCTAGGAAGCAAAGAATCACAGCAATGCAAAAGAATCACGATAGTACAATGTATTAAGTACCACAGGAGCCAATGCAGGCCATGGACAAAGTTATGAGCCTGAAATGCAAAGAAGACAAACTCCGAGGTAAGCAGAATAATACATAAAAAGGCAAATTTACTAGCTGTCTCAGCCAGTTATATTGCTGCTTCCCTTGCATGGCATAATGCTTATTTGGAAAGTTGGACTCCTCATTTAATACCTGTCATCCATGAAAATGACCTAGAAATGACCAATGAAATCCAAGAGGTAATCTGAAAATAACCATTTGAATTATGAGATGATAATACTTGAGCCATTGCATCTACAGGAAAAGCTTACTGAAAAATGATTGATGACATTCATCTTAATTATGTTAGAGAATATACTTCAGTGAAAAGAAACTGCACTAAATGTGTGTAAAACATGGTATTAAATGAAGTCACTGTTTTCCAAAATAATAAAGCAACCCGTTGATTATCCACATTTGCTGTAGGCACATTGTAATACTTACCTCATATTAGAATATTTATGTCACTGTTCTATTATTAATAAGTACTATTTCAAAAGTTAATGCATACCAGGTAAAATTATCAATGGCTTCCTGAACATTTCTCATAAAAATTGCTGGAAGATCTCCACTCTTTCCTGGGAAACAATGATCTGTAGATTCTTTGGACAGCCCCTTCCTGAAAACACCACAAGAAAACTATATTAATTGCATAGTCTGTACATTAACATTACTCATGTTTCACATGCAAAAGCAAGGGTACAAACTAACTTACTAGTGCAGCAGACTACAGGGTAGGCAAATGAAAAGAAAAGATTAGATTTAAAAAAGATTCAGAGCAAATTATTTTCACACCACAACTGATACTGTAAATTCCACTCGTAAGTAAAAGAAGAGAGCTCTGTGCTCCTGTACAACAGTCAAGGATATGCACTTAATAATGTGAGGAGTAGTTCAGCACTGTGAGGTAGAATGAACTTAACCCCCAAGTAAGAAGGCTTCTGTCTAGGAACTTGTACTATATAATCAGGGGTGAGATCCTATAAGCTTTCTGCCCACATATCATTAGAGTTAATGGGATTATTCATTCAAAGTGCTGCAGAACTAGGTAGCAATGAAAAAAATCAGTTTTGCATTTAGTCCATTTATAGAAATAATGTATAATTTTCCATCTTCCTGCAACTTTTTTTTTTTTTTTGCTGACTCAAACAACATATTTGCATGATCTGAACAGATGCCTGTGTGACTGCAGAATAAATTAATTCTTAGCACTAAACAGGCACACTTTGCTGCACACTATCTGGCCAATGAATTCAAAGCAATGATTTGAATTTCCATCTTGGCCAAGTCCTTAAATGTTTTCATTTACAAAAATGTTTACCCAAACAAATTTTAAGATATATTTTTTTTTCCTGAGGGGAAAAAATGTGAGTGCACTTTTAATGTAATAAACTCTTATTTTAAGAGTGATGTAAATCTTTACAGAAATTTGCACTTTATTCTTCTGGCATTTCTGTAATCCCTGTATTTTACAGTTCAGAAACCACAGGAATAGCACTTATGCAATATTCTCTTCCTGCACCAGAGGTTTCAAAAGCACAAAACAGTAATTATTCAGACAGTAGTTAGTTAAATAAATTTTGTTGTTCAATTATTAACTTGCAGCTTGTTTCACCACCTGTATTGTCTGCAAGAAAATAAGTTACAAATTATGTTACTCTGTGGACAATGACCTTTTCAAAGGGTCTTTAAATAGTCAATTTAACATTTTCATGAGGAAATCTGAGATCCAAGTTAAATATCAAGATATGAGCACGTTATAGAAATGTTCATAAGCAGCTAGGCACCATTACTTCAGTTCTGAAGACATTTGGATCATTTGCATTAGAAAACAGGCCCTATAATTTCATTACTCTGCTCTTTCCAATGTAATAAATGTTAGTACTGGTCTTCTGACTCATTTTGATTGCTTCTTATAAAATGTAATTCCCTATGCCCCTAGCCCCAGTAAGTGAAAAGTCTATAAATCTTAAACTACATATTTTAAAATACACAGGTGAAGAAAACTCTACTGTTGCTTTATTTCTATTACTGTTTCTACAACAATATCTTATTGTGGAGAGAAAAGTTAGTACTTCTGCACTGGAGTAGTTGTTAGTTTACAGGGTTGTACAACTAATAAATGAAACTGATCCCATTAGAACATAAAACACTCAGAACATCCACAGAATAACTCGGAGTAGCCTGACAATCATTAGACTTATGACAATCACCCAGCGATGTTAAGTGTAACAAACAAATAACATTACTTTGCCAGTTAGTAGCCTTAAATAATCAAATTGATTAAATAATTTACCTCAGCCAGGTAAAGATAAAACCAGAAAAACTCCAGAAAAGCCTCTCACTCTCAGATCACACACAGGGCCTGCTTCAGCTGTGCTGCTGCCTCTAATCCACCTTGCCTGGGAATTTTGAAATTCCAAACCTCTGAACAGCTTCAGACACACTTTAATCAAATCCACTGGCCAGAGAAAATGTTTCATATTTTTCCTTCCCAGATGTGAAACTTACACCTCACATGCCTATGATTAAACTGGTCTACGGCCCCAGCTGGGCAACAGTCAAACCACAAAGGGGATGTATTCAGGGTCAGGAATCTCCTGCCCGAGTGCTAGAAATAAGAACCTCATAGCTTTGGAAAGGAGAGATCCCCAAAAGATGCTGAACCACTGAACTTAAAAGCAGGACATTTGTTCCTATACAGGAAATCTAGTTGTATAGAATTTGTAATGCATTAGATTGTCTTGCTCTCTGTGCCAGGTGTTCTCCTGCACTGAGTCAACCAAGCTGCATCTCCAGGCTGAGGTATGAAAAAGCAACAATGAAAACATCTTCCAAGGTGCTAAACCCGGTTTTTCCCCTATGACAGCAGCCTGTGTCTAGCGCTTGATGGGATGGCAGACAGCTTTTCCGGCTGATCCTTTGGGACAGACCTGCCAGTGACAGAGGCATGCCAAATGCAGACCCAGAAACCAGCCTCTTTCACACACCCAGCTAGCACCTAGATCCCAGGTGCACATTCACACACGGGTCCCCACGGTCCGTATTCACCCCCCACCCCCGACACACACACACACTCAGGACACGTGTCAGAGCCCCGCACACTCGCCGCCCCCAGCAGCACCCGGCCGCAGGCGGCTGTCTACACCGGCCGCCCCGAGGCCCGCACGGCGCCGCGTTTCCCGGCCGTACCCGATGACAAGCAGCTCCGGATCCCGGGTGCGCCGCGCCGGGCTGAGCGGAGAGCCGGGCGGGGGGCAGGGGCGGCGCGCCCCGCTAGCCAGGCGCATGGAAGGCGGGGAGAGCAGCGGCCCGGCGGGGTCCCGGCCCCTCCTCGCGGCCCCAGCGGCTCCTCCTGTCACTGCTCATTGTGACCCTCCATCCCCGGCGGGAGGGTCCGAGCCGGGCTCCGCGGGGTCCGAGCGCCCCCTGCCCCGCCGCCGACCCGGAGCGGGATTCCAGCACAGCTGCGGCCGCGCCCAGCACAGCTCCGGCCAGCCGGGGGCTCCAGAGCCCAGCCCGCGCCGCCCCCCTCCGGACCCAGCCCCAGAGCCTGTCCTCCCTTCTCACCCCATAGGAAGAGCCCCTGCGTGGCCGTCACGCTCCCGCCCCCCGTACCAAATCTCCCCCGCCTTTGTTCCAGGAACAAGAGCTACCCCTCCCTCCCCTCCCGCGTTAGCCGGAAAGAAAAGCCACGACCACCCCCTGCCACCCCACTTCCGAACAGGTCCCCCCTTTTCAATCCCCTTAGACAAGCCCAACCACCCATTCAATTAAGGAGATTTTTCAGGGCAAGGCTGCTGATGCACTGCTCCCTGGTGGGGACCAGGGTCTGCCAGCATCACACTGAGTAGCACCTCACTGCCCTGGTAACCCCAGCGAAATGACGGGATGACTCACAGAGAAAGGTGCTACTCACTGAATACTTGTGGTTTAATGTGGCCACCTTATTGGGGCGGGGGAAGGCCAGACAATTGCTCTCAAGAACGCTGGTTAAAAAAGAGTCCTCCTATGAGGTTCAGAAAATAATACCAGGGGTGGGGTTGTAGAGCCGCAGCACCAGGCCAGCCAACAAGAAGGCATGTACATCCCACCATACATATATAGAGAAGAGAAGAGAATTAGTCTCTCTCTGGAGAATTATGGTCTGTCCTTCCTTCCTTCCTTTGCCCAGCTGTGAGAATTTTTATTTAAAAAACACACCATTTAACAAAAATACCAAGGGAGATTTTTCCCAACTGATTTTAAATTAAGGTTTCTTTCAGAAATGAGTTTCTAATTCAGTTTATTCACTAAAAAAATCCCTGTACTTGCCCCCAGAATTTGCAATTGTAGCCTTTATGTATTTCCAAAATGTACCATTTAAAAATTTCACTGTAGCTAATGATACTCCTTATAAAGTGTCCAGTTTTGGGCTCCCCACTACAGAAAAGATGTGGACAAATTAGAAAGAGTCCAGCGGAGGGCAACAAAAATGATTAGGGGGCTGGGGCACATGAGTTATGAGGAGAAACTGAAGGAACTAGACTTATTTAGTCTACAGAAGAGAAGACTGAGGAGAGATTTGATAGCAACCTTCAACTACTTGAAGGGTTGCTCCAAAGAGGAGGGAGCTAGGCTGTTCTCGAGGGTAACAGAGGACAGAACAAGGAGCAATGGTTTCAAATTACAGCTGGGGAGGCCAAGGGTGGATATTAGGAAAAACTTTCTCACTAGGAGGGTGGTGAAGCATTGGAATGGGCTATCTAGGGAGGTGGTAGAATCTCCATCTTTGGAGATTTTTAAGGCTCGGTTAGACAAGACCCTGGCTGGGGTGATTTAGGGGGAGTGGTCCTGCTTTTTAGCAGGGGGTTGGACTAGATGACCTCGTGAGGTCCCTTCCAACCCTATTATTCTATGATTCTATGATAAAACAATATCATACACTTCCAATCCTACGCTCATTTCCCCAGTTGTTTCTGAAACAATTCTTTTATTCTTGGTTTGGTGCAAGGGAAAGGCAAGATAAATCCTACATCAGGCCTTGGTGCTACTTTTCCTTTACAGGGTCAATTTGTTTGGGAAAATGGTCAACCCAGAGCATAGAGTTGGCTAGCAGCCTCTCCCTCAAAACTATGCTGGGGTGGAAGGAAGAGGGCCATCTCTGATAAATTAATCCATACCAGTTTTCCCCTCAGACTATCCCAAGTTTAAAGAATAGCTAATCTTCAGTACTACAAACCATGTGGGGAAGGTGTTCTTTGGCTGCAAATTTATCTCAGAGCACTTCCCACTGCTACTAGTATACAGTTTTCAACAAAACATGTACATCTCAGATAAATATTGTACATCTCTCCATAAACAAACACTACCAGGAAAGAGAGAGGTCTCAGGGGGAGCTAAACACGAACTGTGCTAAAATGCAAGAGTATATAACAATTTGCTTATCTGTATTAAAGTATTTAAATCTTGAAAATATAATGGCTAGACTGTGTGTGTGGGAGGGGATGTTTTAAGAGAGGAATGAGAAGGAAAATATGCAGAAATATTTCTGAAGTTCAGTAATTCAGCTATCATCAAATAAAGGCTTGAAACTGTTTATCATTTCTTCTAAATCACTACAATACTATATAATAATAAACACATCAATTTAGACAATAAGCACAAAAGAGCTTTACAGCATAATTTTTAACTGTAAGCCACTACAAATAAAGACATTTACAAAATGCCACTTTTGAATTGCTCACTGTATATCTTCGAGTATAAATGAGAAATACTCAAAGATGAATTTTAAAACAGAAATCTCTGAACTTCAAATAGTCAGTGAGAAGTACAGTGCTTCTGATTCTTATTTGAGAATCTCAGGACAGAATGGAACCTTGCTTTGCTCCACACTAGACTAGAAGACTATAGTTTTATACTACCACTAGGTGGCTACTTTGTTTATTATAGTGTTACATGAACAACATGAAGCAGTAGCACTTATGGAGAAGTCACTTCAGCTATAAGACCCTATTTAAATATGTTCATAACATTCTTTAAAAAAAAAAAAAAGCCGAGGCTGACAATTCTCATATTTGGTCACAGACCAGAGATGAATGTTATGGAGAAAATCTGACAAAAAAATCACCAGGTAAAACACTATTTTTTCCCCCTCCACAGGAAAGCTGAATCAGGTGGATCACAAAGGAAGGCATCACTGAAGCTTGCTTCTACACTGGAAGCCTTAATTCCCCTATGTAGCTCTTCTAGTGGTAGCAATTGTGAAAGCTGCAATGTGGAGAGGATTAGCACATTGTTACCATGGTATTTTACAACACGTATGGAATAGACTATTATTGGAAGAGAACAGGAATATGGCTAAAAGGGGCCTAATCTTGGTCCTCTGTAGCACAGGGCATGGTTCACCTACCGGTGAGTTCTCTGTATCTTAAAGTCCTCAAATCATGATTTAAGGAGGTAAATAACTCAGTCATAGGTTGGTGGCCTATTGCTGGAGTGGGTGGGTAAGGTCTTGAGGCCTGCATTTTGCAGGAGGTCAGACTAGATGATCGTACTGGTCCCTTCTGACCTTAAAGTCTATGAATCTATGAGTTCAAGTAAGAGAGATATGCACAGGAGACATGTACAGTGCTAGGAAGACAAAAATCCCCTCACTATAACACACTGGGAGGGCCTGGAGCAACTGTACAGGTTGGATTGCAGTGAATTTCCCGAGGAGAGCTGGGATATTACCGGTAAATATCATTCAGGGGTCATTAAGAGCAATACTCTGCCCTAAAGAAGGTAAGAGACAGAATCCATGGATGTTGACGCCCCTGCAGAGTGTACTGGGCCCTCCTCATTGCTTCCTGGCCACTCACCTGGCAGTGTAACTTTTCATGACCTGTACAGTTAGAGTCTCTAACAATCCCTGCTCCCTACCTCCAAGTAGAAGGAGTTTGGTGTGAAAATCAATGCTGGGTGAAGCAAGATTTACTTCAACACTGTAAAATACTGAGACAGGAATGGAGCATTCTGTACAGATTGATTGCTCCCCAGCTCTACCTCAGTATGTGTCCTGAATGCCAGCTGAAGCTCAGCTGTGTGGAGTTGGTATGAGGGACTTTCATTGGCTGACAGAAAGGAAGAGAACATGCTGTGGAGACTCCATTTCACCCTTTCATGGGTTTAGAACTCTTCCCTGTTCCTTTTTACTCTGTTTTTCTTCAACACCTTGATGTAGAGGAAAATATAGGGCCTCAAATGAAAGAGTGCAAGCATATAGTAGTGCATAATGCCGAAGAAGTTGCACAGAAGGCATGGAAGTATTCATGGAAGAATCTGTGGATAGGAGAGAAGGTGAGAATACTGGGCTCTCTATAGGAAGGATGCAAGACAGCATCAGAGATTTGTACAAACAGTATAGAAATGCTGTGTTTTACATAGAGTTCAGGCGTGCATAAGAGTATTTTAATTTATAACTCCTGAAAGCAGGGACTGTCTCATTTTATGTTTGTACAATGCCTAGCATAACCGGGTCCTGTTCTATTACTTAGCCCTCTAGACACTACAAATACAATACAATATTATCTATTAAATAAGTCTGGGTACACATAAGGGAACATTTTAGGGGTGTGTAGGAATAGCTGAAAAGTCCCTAAAAGGAGGCTTAGGAGCATTATAGCAAATGACAGATTCAGGAAAACGAGGCACACCTACAGGGAAGGTGCACTTCAATGAAGTACTAAATGGGTGGGGTCCAGAAGAGGTATTCATAGGAGATGTTGGACTACATTAGGGAACTTAAACTGGAATAAGTGCACAGGAAGTATTCTAAATGGGGTGCAAAAATCAAAGATTTAAAAAGAAAAAATGTAGGAACACATTGGGTGTGTCTATAAAAGGAGTGTGCTAAACGCTTCTAGAACAGGGGTGTCAAATATGTGGCCTGCAGGAACCTCTTCCAGCCGGCCCATAACTGCACTCAGCGGGACCTCTCTCTCTCTGTCAGGGGGAAAGAGAGAGTATGGTCTCACATACCCAGTGCTCCACAATGCTGCAAGTGTTATCAGGTCTCGCAAAATCAGAGCACAGTCTTGCATACCTGGCGCTCTGTAATGTCACGAGACCTGACACACTTGCAGCATTATGGAGCACTGGTTATGTGAGACCACACTCTCTAACAGAGAGAGTGTTATCACAGAGTGCAGTTTCACATACATAGCACTCGGCAATGCTGTGAGAGTGCTATAGTATTTTGATTTATAGTATATACGGCCCACTTGAAGTATATTTAAGTCAAATCTGGACCACAATAGCAAAAGAATTTGACACCCCTGCCTAGAGGAAAGTTGTGGAGCTCTTCAAGATCTCTAAACAGTAAAACAGACACTACTGACATTTCAAAGGAGTTAAGTCATATATGGCAGTGAGATAGAATTGGGGTCACTAGAGGAAAGGTTCAAGAAAGTACTTAGAACCTCTATGAGGGTTTCATATATATGGAAGTAAATGGGTGAGCTCTGAGAAAAATGGAAATTTAGAATAAAGGACTAGAAACATAAAGGATTTACAAAAATCTTAATATTTGGGCTCTTGAATATATCAGGAACAGGTGACTTGACCTCACCTTCCTCTATATGTTGTTCCCCAGTGTTTGAATCCTAACATCTATTTTGATTTGCTGTTACAGCCTGACCTGATCCTATGTCATACACTTCCCTGCCTTTAATTTCCTCCCATTCTGTAAGTTTCCCATCTTCCAAGTGTCTGACAAAGTGGGATTTTCTTCCACAAAAGCTCATGCGATAAATAAATCTGTTAGTCTTTGAAAGTGCCACAGGACTCTGTTTCTCTGCAGTAGACTTACACGACTACCCCTTTGGATCTTGACTATAGTGTTTCAAGGAATCTTTAGAGTGGTGACCAAGCACATTGGAGAGGAAGAGGTATACAAGAGGCAAAAGAGTTCCTGCCCTGGAAAGCTTACTACGCAAGTTAAAAAGAATTTGACTGGCACAGGAACAGATACATAAAATCAGAACAATAGGACTGAAAGTGATCTTAGTAGATCACCTAGCCTGCAAACCTCTGCACTAAAGACAGGCCTACATAATAACTAGATCATTCCTGACAGGTGTTTGTCTAACCCACGAGTTGGCAACCTTTGCCAGTCCTGCCCACGCACCCTCAGCAGGTGCCGGGGGTGGGGCCAAAAGTGGGCGGGACCAAGCTTCAGGTGGGCCAGCATCAGCCGGCAGGTGGCCTCCAGTTCCCCACCCCGTGGTCGACTCCCGTCCGCAGGGGTTGCGCGGGGCTGATGGCCCCTGTTGGCCCCGCCCCCTGCTGAATGGCAGGAGGGGAGGGGAGGGGAGGGGAGCGGAGTGGGTTGCGTCGCCCTGGCCGGCCCAGAGTTGTGCTGCTGCCGGCAGGGCAGAGCCGCCCCGGCCATGGCTGGCAAGAGGGCGGGTCGGCTCGGCCCACCTGGAGCTGCCACTAGCGGCGGGAGCCGGGGCCAGGAACCAGAGGCCGCCTGCCAGCAGCGGCGGCTCCGGCCAGGCCGAGCTGACCCACCCTCTTGCCAGCCATGGCCGGGGCCAGCTCTGCCCTGCCAGCAGTGGCGCGGCTCTGGGCAGGCCAAGGCGACGCAACACAACCCGCTCCGCTCCCCTCCCGTCCTGCAGTCCAGCAGGGGCCTTCAGCCACACGCTGCAGCTGCTGGCCACGCCGTTTGCGGGGCCAGCGGGGGAGCCTGAGCAATGCCATGTGCCGCTCAGGCTCAGCCCACGTGCCAGCTCCGGCACGCATGCCGACCCTGGTCTAACCTGTTCTTAAAAACCTTCAATAATGGAGGCAATTTGCTCCAGTACTTAACCCTGATAATTAAGAAGTTTTTCCTAATCTTCAGCCTAAATCTCCTTTGCTGCAATTTAAGCCCATTGCTTCTTGTTTTATCTATAGGGATTAATGAGAACAATTTTCTACTTCCTCCTTGTAACAACCTTTTATGTACTTGAAAGTGTCATGTCCCCCCACTCAGTCTTCTCTTCCCCAAACTAAATAGACACAGTTTTTTCAATCTTTCCTCAGAGGTCATTTTTTCTAGACCTTTAATAATTTTTGTTGCTCTCTTGACTTTTTACAATTTGTCCACATCTCTCCTGAAATGCAGAGCCCAGAACTGGACAAAATACTCCAAGTGAGGCCACATCAGCATGGAGTAAAGTGGAAGAATTACTTCTCATGGCTTGCTTACAACACTCTAGCAACTACTTCTCAGAATTATGTTTGCTTTTTTGCAATAAAGTTACACTGTTGACTTGTATGTAGCTTGTGATCCATTATAATCCCCAAATGTCTTTCACAGTACTGCTTCCTAGCATGAAGAGGGATCAATAAAAACATCCAGGCTGGTCAGGGTCTTTGCACGGACTAGTTCAAATTTTAGCTCCACATTACATCTTCACTGAATTTGGTAGAGTTGGGCCACCTCGTTCTACTCAACATCAGACACAAGTCATCAGAACTGGGCAGCGTACCTTGCCCTTTCTGGAGCCTCTGTAATGTGGCTTCTGCTGAGCAAGCATGATGAAGACAACTGAAAATTGTGGAAAACACCCACAGGGGCATTCTAGCCCGTTAACACTGGGCTGTTCTGCTCCAAAAGAGCTAAGGCCCAAACCAGCATTTCTTCAGCAAGCAAACTGATCAGCGATTACTAAGATTACCCTGATCTGGTTGGTGGGATACATTCAAGGAGACATCACTGGTTTAGCAATCGCCTGAACTTCTGGCAGGTTCAATCAAAACATTTGGATAGCAGTACCACAAGACTCTGCTTGGAGGACATGCCCAATCCTGGAGCACAGACTTCTCTTCCTGGAACTGTGTTAGCTGCTTACAGGGTATCTGATTTTCCTCTTGGAGCTGTGCCACTTGGTACTGCAGCACATGGTTCTCAGCTTGGAGTTGAGCAACCCGTTACTGTGAATCTAGTACCCCATGGGCTCCAGTGGGTGGTAGATATACCCTTTCCATATCCCTCCTAAGGGGTTTCCAAGGAGGGATCAAAAGTGGATCTGAGCAAACTGTAAGGGACTGGGGCATAAGGAGTCTGGCCTGGCAGTTGTGGCTGGTGTCCAGAAATCAAGAATGGCCATGAGGCAACAAGCAGGGATCTAGAGCTAGGATTGACAAACAAGAGTCAGAGTCAGATTGGAGTTGGAGCCTAAAGATCAGCAGGGCTGGAGTCAGGAGCAAGGTCAGAGTTAGTCAGGCTGGGGTCACAGACTGGAGATCAGTAAGTGAAGTGAGATCTGAAGTCCTATCAGGCCAGAAGGCTGCTCAGACAACTTCCTAGAGTACCCTCCAGGGTTAAATAGTGATCAAAGGCCAATCAGAGGGCCTCAGCATACTTTCACGTTGGACCCTGCACAGTGTTCCTTGGATATGGCTCTGCATGGCCTCCCTCCTGATGCTGATGTGGAAACATCTACTATCCCAGACTGTAGACCCAGGTTCTAGGCCCACACATCCTTACAATGGCTGCCCTAACCTGATGGATCAGGTGCCCATTTTGCAGCTGGAGGAACTGGAGCCAACCTTTCCATGTGATTATCAAGAGAAACTCAAACATAAGACC
Source organism: Pelusios castaneus (assembly GCA_007922175.1). Lineage (NCBI taxonomy): Eukaryota > Metazoa > Chordata > Testudines > Pelomedusidae > Pelusios > Pelusios castaneus. The sequence continues at coordinate 13,751,026 of ML685769.1, read as the reverse complement.
TTATGACTTGTAGTCAAGTACCTTACTCACTCAGCCACCCCATAAAATTTTCTTTGTTTTAAATGTAACTGGGTTCTTAGTCCCCCTTACAAGCTTTCTCTCAATACGGAGAGGTTAAGAACAACCTGTAGCATAATTCCTGATACATATAAAAAATTAAACTGTATATAATAGCATATGAATAAGGGAGTGATAGAGAGTGGAGTCCCTTAAATATGAAATTTACAGTTTCTTAAAATAATTATTTGTTGCTTATCCCACAGAGATAAGCAGATTAAAAATGCATAGACAAAGAAAGAAAGAAAAAGTTATCTTGCAGTTGAACATTTCATGAGTTTTCCCTCTGATTCCTGATATATCAGGGTTCTAACAGAAGGGAAAACTAAGGGGAAGTGTAAATGCACTTGTACAAAGAGGTTTATTACTTTATATAGCATAAGAGTACAAAGATGATACCACCCAAGACCAGCTTTCAAACTGTGTGCAGACACAATATGTAGATACTGGGCCAGATTCTGAGCTGGTGTAAGTCAGCACAGCCCTACTGAAGTTAATGGAACTACATCAATTTACATTAGATGAAAATATGGCTGTCTGTTTAGAATACAGCACAATTACAAAAATATATGGTCACTAGATGTCACTCTTGTTCCATAGGAAATGAAATAGCGTGCAGAGACATTTCACTGGACTGAGAAATGTATGGACATCTTCCACAATAACATCTACATAGCTAAAAGAAAACTTAAATACATTTAGGATTTTTACCTTGTCACAGAACATTGTGTGATGAAAAGAAAATCATCTGCACCCAAGCACTAGATCTGAACCAGGGCTGGATTAAGACATGCTGAGGCCCTAAACTATGTCAAGACTCAGAGGCCCCATACCATAAAAAATAAAAAGAAAAAAGTGTATTACTTTATAACAGAAAGGGCAATGAAAAAAAGGGATAAACTGTTATATTTGCCTATATACATAGGCAAAGATGCAAAAAAAAAAAACCTAAATAAAACATACATCTTGCAAGAAGCCTTATTTGCATTATCAAGTATCTTATGGTAAACCTTCCCAGTTATCGCCGACATATTTAAAGGCCCTTCATAATGTGAGGACCTAACCCATGGCTTATTTGGCTTGTGCCTCAATTCAGCATAGATCTGAACCCTTTCTTCCCATTGAACTTTTGTGGTTGGGAATAAGGGAAGATTATCACTTGTATTTATTGTCCTTGGAAGTGGTAACAGGATATAGCAGGAAAAATAGAGGTCAGAACCACTGAGTATTATTCTGAGCTCTCTTACTGTTCTACTATTTGAATTTGGGAAAGTCACTGACCTTTTCTGTGCTACATTTTATCCACCTGCTAAAGGGGTATATTATTACTTGCCTCACAGACATATATTTATAGAGAGCTTTGAGGTCCATGAATGAAAGCCACTTTCACCTCTGCCATTTCGTTGAACAAATGAAATCCAAGATGTCTTTAACATAAAAGCAATCTATATCTATTTGAAGAAACTGAGAATGGCGGAGGGAGGGGGGGAGATCCTTTTACACACTAATTTGGGAAAATAAATATTGATGCCTAGTTTTGTTTTGTTTTTTAACCTGATTAAAAATACATTTGTTATTTCACAGAATCACTTTGCTAATCATTACGAGTAGTCTTGATGAAGAATAAGAGTACTCATGCTAATAAGTAGTATTAGCATACCCATAGTAAGTGCTTATAGATCACACCTTCAAATAGAAGCACAAGTTCTTGGGACCTGTAGTATAAACGTCAGTTTCTTCCTTTTGGTACACAGCACCAACAAACTGGTTTGTTTAGCTTACAATATTAACTTTTTATATAGTCTTGTTTGTTGTAAATAGTGTACTAGCCTTTCACAATTATGGCCTAATTCTGCATGCCATTGTTTTATATTCTATATATGCCAGTGGCTCTCAACCTATTTACCACTGTAAAAAGTCACTGTTTACCATCATGAAAACTCATTGTGGGCCACACATACTGTAAGGCCCTGATGATATCACTGCCAGAGCTTGGACATCATCCTGAAGTACATGGTTTGAATCTAACATTGCCTGAAAACATATCAGAAAACAAAAAACTTGGTGGCAAAACTTCCTGTAAAAACAAATATTAAACTTGAACATGCAATAACCTGGGCATTTGCTGCGTATTAACACATGAATTTATTTATATTTGTTTTTAATCCTGGTTTGGTGTGAAAAACTCGTATTTTCCAAAGCAACAGCGTCATCTGTCACATGATGTATTACATACATTATTTCTTAGACTGAGCTTCTGAAAACTACCGAGGTGAGACTTAAAAGTTCATTCATCTTTGGAGGCAAATCTGACATTTTATCATATTTTACATAAATTATGAATTAATGTCAAGAAATACAATCAGCTTAATTAACTACAATAATAAAGAAAGCTAATTAGTGTCTTGGCAGAGGTGTTTTATTTCTTTGGGATCTGATAGGAGCATTTACTGTGGCAGGATCAGGTGTTCCTGAAACTGAAGGGGAAAGGGGAAAAAAAGGAAACGTTGAATAAAATTCTTGGAAATGATCCATAAGGCTTTGAAAGTACATCAGTAATAATAAGAACACAGTGATAATACAGAGGGAAAACACAATTACTATTCTTTATGCATACAATGGATAAATAATAAATTTATCGAAGAGGTCAGTAAATTTTTCTTTTCTGTTTTTCTTAACCCAAAAAGTCTTGATCATGCAACTGTCCTCAGAACTGTTTGATCTGTATATTGGGTACTACTAAGCAGCTAAGATAAGGGTGTACTTTAGAGTTTGCATTACATTGTTTCATATAAACCTCAGTCCTCCACCCTTAAATGACGTTTGAACAGAGCAGAAGTGCTTATGCTGTGTCTGGAGCACGCCAGAGAACGAGTTTGCTCTACTAGGAGCCAGGGAAAGGAAGGCACACACCTTGGTCACAGTACGAGGCTCACAACTAGCACAGAAGTGAATTTGACCCAAAATGTATGCCGCGTTACACCAGACTGGTTTAGTCTGGATAGGAGTTCAGATGCGCAGCATACAGCTATTACCATCTCAAGCCTATCCCAGGACTTCCACACAAGGTGAGCAGCCTCAAACAAATCAGAAGGCTGTCTCTCTCCCGTTGCTGGTGTCCAAGCCTAAACACCATAGCACTGAGAAGCCACTGGAGCTGCCTGCCACATGGGACCTGAAGGAGCTGCCAGAGCTGTCTGTGATTTGGAGGAGCTGCTGGAGATCACTGCTGCTTGCATTGGCAAAGGGCCTGTTGGGGTTGCCACTTGCAATTTACCCAGGGAGCCTGATGGCAACCCCCAGGCCTAAGTACTCCAGGGAAGGGGAATAAGAAGGAGACCAGGGGAATCAGACAGTTGTCTGGTTGTGTTGTGAAGCCATGTCAGTGAGTTTCAGCCGGAGCCCCACTGACCCAATGGCAGAACTCTCCGCCACTATTAGGACCCTGGGCTGAGATGTGGTGGAGTCGGAACGGCCTGTGGTACCCTCCCCACTCACAACCTCATACGCTGGGTGGCAGCCTCACCTCTGACTGTGAACTCGCAGTTGTGCTCACCCACCTGGTGTGAGCCCTCAACTTTGCAGTTGCTCACCTTCTGGCTTGTGAACCCATAAACTGGTAGTGCTCAAGAGCCGGCCTGGTTCTGAGCCCAGAGACTGCCCCACCTGGCCTGAGAACCTGAGGCCTGAGACCACTTAATTGCCCTACCCAGCCTAAAGGTCTGGGGCCATTTACTACATATCTGCTTCGCCCACTGCCTGAGGGCCTAGAGTCCTCAAATGCTAATTTTCCACCCATGAGTCTCGTATCCACAGGCACACCACAGCAAGAAAGCGAGGCCCCCCCCTCAGATGGAGTGGCCTATTCCCTTACAGGCCAAATATCAGTGTATATATTTAGGAACAGAAAAGTAAGCCATACATGATGGGAGAGACTGTCCTGGGAAGCAGTGGCTCTGAAAGAGACTTGTAGATCATGGTGGATAATCAGCTGAACATGAGCTCCCAGTGTGACACTGTGGCTCCATAGGCTAACGCAATCCTTAGATGCATAAAACAAAGGAATCTCTAGTAGGAGTAAAAAGTTTATATTATCTTTATATTTGGCAATGCAACCATTACTGGAATTCAGTTCTGGCATCCATAGCTGAAGAAGATTGTTGTTAAACTGGAGAGGGTTCAGAGAAGAGCTCTGAGAATGATTAAAGAATTGGAAAACATATTTTATACAACAGATACAAGGATTTTTATCTATTTAGCTTAACACAGAGAAGGTTAAGGAGCAACTTGATCACAGTCTAACTATTTACACGGAGAGCAAATAATTGATAATGAACTCTTTAAACTAGCAATATAGATATAAACAACAGCCAATGGCTGGAAGCTGAAGCTAACAAATTCAGAGGGAAATAAGGCATAATTTTCTAGCAGTGAATTTTATTAGCCATTGGGACAATTTTCATAGAGTCTTGGTGGATTCTCCATCATTGGCAAGTTTTAAATCAAGATTGTATATTTTTCTAAAAGAAATCCTCTGTTTCAACCTGGAATCATTTTGAAGAAGTTCTGCCACAAGAAGTCAGACTAGATTATTGGAGTGGTCCTTTACAATCTATTAATCTAGTAGTAGCCACTATTGGAGACAGGGCACTAGTTTAGATAGATAATTGATCTGATCCGCTGTGGCAATTTTTATGTTCCTCTGAAGAAAGCCAATACAACAAAGAAAAAACAACAACAGTCCTGTGGCATCTTAAAGACTAACAAATTTCTTCAGGCTCCAACCCACTTCATCAGATGCATCTTGCCCACAAAAGCTTACACCTGAAGAAATTTGTTAGTGGTGCCACAGGACTCTCATTGTTTTTGCTATACACAGATTAACATGGCTACCCTCTAGATAATACAACAAAGAGAGCTGAACTTCATTGTTTAGCTCTCAAGGTGACATGCAAAGTCTGAGGTCACTACCATGATCTAATTATGGATGGATGAAATTGTATTGGTTACAAACATTGCACTGAATTGCATAAACAGAAGAATGTCATTATTAGATGATAACCAGTGCTCTCATATACAAATACGTGAAAATAACCATCCCGCACATACGCTATATAACCTAGGCCCCACACCAAGATCAAGAATTCTCTTCTGCTATCAGTAGGAAGTAATCTGCCATGTTCAAGTGTCTGAGATTTATATTTATTTTATATATATACATATATATATATATTTAATTTATTGATTGATTTATGGGCAAGCTGGACAGTTTAGATTCTGCTGTCTAGCATGGATTTAGTGGCAGGAGGGCCATGTGCTTCATCTACTGTTTCCTCACAGAGACCTCTATTTGTAATGTGTGGCGTGATCAAGAAAAAGCTCAATGGATATCTTCCTGAAAAAGTGACTGGATTTCGAAGTCTCTTACCTTACCTATCACTCCACATCTTGTTAGTGTGGAAGAACAGGAACCACAGTGAAAGATATTTACAGAAAAAGCCCTGCACACGAATCCCTCAACTTACCAACATTCTTTGCTGTTATCATGGGTCCTTGCAGCCTGTTCTGAAAAGTCTAGGAGGTTCCTGTTGATATGATTCCTTAATCACCCATTCAAAAAAGTCCATAAAGGAGATCCTATGATGAGGGCCAGCCCAAGGATTTTTGGCCCCCTAGGCGAACTATGACTTTTGCACCCCTGTCAGAGGGCAACACTTTTATTTATAAGAGATAACATATTCATACATTTTTTAAATAGAGAAAAAAATTTACTGCCATCTAATTTGGCACCCCAGGCAATCACCTAGTTCACCGACATGGTCAGGCTGGCTCTGCCTATGATACACCCCACAATCATCAACCAGAGTCCTGCTGGGAGGCCTAATGCAAAAAACTCAAATAAACCCACACAGGCTCACTAGAAACTATATGGCGTTCCCAGGACAAGGCCACTGAAGCAAAACGTTAAGAACGCTATTCTTTTCTATGGAAGTTGCAGAGTCAGCTGCCAAGGAAAGTCCTTTCTGCTCTAGAGCAGCTTAATTTCAGAGTAGCTCCCTATTCCAAAAAGAATATGACAAAGGCATAGTCCTAGTTATGTAGCTAATTCTCTTTTAATCTTTTCCACGGAGAGGGATGCCAGAACATTAACATTCCAATCCTTTTTAAGTCAAATACAAGCTCATTTTTGTCAAACATTCAACAATTAATTGAAAAGTATTTATTTTAAATGTGGCTTTGTTGGGTTTTTTTATGTTTTTTTTAAAAAAAAATGAGGGCTCTAGCAAAGATCCAAATAGAGAAGAGAATTCAAGCTTTTATTATCAAATTATAATTTTCCCACTACTATATATTATTGCATAGATAAAAGATGAAGTTTACTAAATGAAATTTTTTGACTATCCGTCATAATTTTAAATAGTCCATGGAAGGTCATCTTGTGATCTCTTTGAAAGTGTACTGGTTACAAACCTTGCATCAATTGCATAACCAGAAGAATGATGTCATTGTTAGATGATAACCAATGCTCTCATATACAAACACTTGAAAATAACCCACCCAAACATACACTATGCTACTTAGGCCCCACACCAAGATCAAGAATTCTCTTCTGCTGTCAGGAAGGGGTATCTCCCATGTTCGGAGTGACTGAGGTTCACTTATTTACTGATTGATTTATGGGCAAGTTGTTAAAGGTTTGTAACCAATACTATTTCAAAGAGATCACAAGATGACCTTCCATGGACTACTTAAAATTATGACAGAAAGTCAAAAATTTTCATTCAGTAAATTTCAAGTTTTTGCTACACAACAATACGTTATAATCGGAAAATTACAATTTGGTAATAAATGCTTGAATTCTCTTCTCTTTTGGCACTTTGCTAAAGCCCCTCATTCTTAAAAAAAAAACCAAAAAAAAAACCAAAACCAAAACACACAGTTAAAACAAATAATTTTCAATTAAACGATTGTTCAAGATTAACAAACTATATCCTAACTTGTCTCTTTTTTCTTAAAAACTATGTACTGAAACTCTGGAATTTCATAGAACAAATGTTCCTATTTCCAAAGACACCATTCAGTATTACAGTCTGTTTGCTTACAAAATAATTTTCTTTCAAGTTGTAAAGTTATCCAATACATTTGATAATTTTTAAACACTTTTTATACCTTGTCTTGTAAAATATTGCAGCATCTAACAAATGGAAATACAAAATACTGACCAACACCGGACATTGATAAAGCTGTTATTTTTTAAGAAGCATACCCTTGCTTTCATTCACTGCAGGCTACTATACTACAATGCCCTACTGAGTTGCCAAGTACATTTATTATTATCAAGCTTCAATGAACATCAAATTTCTTTTTCACAATCTTACATTTTACAAAGGAGCACAAGCATATCTTCCTAATCCTCCCATCTCTGCAGCCATTACGAATAAAACTAACAAAATTTAAATCCTGCAATTGTCATGAATGTAATACAGACCTGAGTACATTTTGAAATTGATGATAAGAAGCACTTTTCTTCCAGAGCCTCTTAACTCAATTCTAATCTAACTCTAATCACTGAGCAAATTCTCTTCTTGGATTCACTTGACAATTTTTACTATAGCAGTCTACTCTCCCTTTGCATAAGGAAACACTTCTCCTTCATAAGCATTTCATCAAAAAACATACATTTTTAAAATCAGATCTGTTTGAGACTTAATTTTATTAGGGTGAAATAGGACTGTCTCAATCAATCAGAGTGAAGGGATGATGTACAGTTAATGACTGATAATTGTACAATCATTTTTCAGTTATGCACAATGGTTAATGTGAGTCTAATCTGGATAATCATTTCATGGTTATTGAAAAATAATCACTTGTGACTATGCAAATTCCTCTCCCTCACTGACTGTAGCCTTCATAACTCTGCATCCAGAAGCCCAAAACAAAGCCACATCTGTATCTTATCCCATTTCCACATCATCAGCACTTCGAAACTATAAAAGTTTCAACAGAAATAATGAAGCCATATTCCCAGATTTTAAATGCAAATTGATTAACAAAGAAATTACTCTTACTGAGTGGAAGAAAGTGGTCTAAGGATAGGTCTACAGAGCAGCTAGACACCCACAGCTGGTCCAGCCGACTCAGGCTCCTGGGGCCTAGGAGGCAAGGCTGTTTCACAGCTGTGTAGACTACTGGGCTTGGGCCGGGGACTGGGCTCTAGGACCATGCAAGTTAGGAGAGTTGCAGAGCTCAAGCTCAGAAGTCTACATACCAATGAAACTGCTCCACAGTCCAAGCCCCAGAAGCCCAAGCCAGATGGCACAGGCCAGCTGTGGACATTTAGTTGCAGTGTAGACAAACTGTAAATTAGCCTCAGGATGATAAGAGGGCAGCTAGTGACAAGTTGGAGAGTCTACCAGAATCTATAGGGACCATGTTTGTGGGGATTAAATGTTCTGAGTTTAGCAGCCAATCAAAGTAGGGAGAATTGTTTTAGGACTTTCTATTCCATTTCCTGGGTTGAAAAGTTTAAATAAACCTGGAACAGATGGCCTGGAAGGGAAACAGTGAGGGTGAAAGGACTTCATGTTATGGCCCGTATGTGAGGAATTGGGGCTATATGTATACTACTTATGAATTCTGACAGATATGGTGAAGTGGTATTATGAAAAAACTGCTCTATTATGAATGCCTATTTGTATGTGAATCCACCATTGCTGACAGGACCTTTTGTATCCCAGCCAGATATAAATGGAAACACTTAAAGTTAATGATAGAACTGTATTCAGATTTCACAAAAGTTATGCAAAAAAAGAAACTGCATCTTTAGAAAAAACTGTTAAGTGGATTTCTCTGTAGGGAGGGGGCAGGTGAGCAGTGGAAGTTACCAGGAGGAGATCAAAAGGGGACATGTGACCAAAGGGATTTAAACACACACATACGCAGGCACACACAGGAACAAGAACCAAGATGCAGGAGAGAGCCAACAGGTACTGGATAAAAGACTGCAGGAGGGGGAGAAACCAGCTAGCATGCAACATACTGATAGCTACCCATAGTGCAATGCATTTCAGGAAGAAGTAAGGATGACCAATGGGGACACAAGAGCCTGGAGCCATATGCAAAGTGTGATCACTGTCCTGTAGCTTCTGTAATTTGACAGCCTAAAATCGAATTACAATCCCACCCCCACTGTTGACAAGCCATCCAATTTCTCTTACAGCAATCCTAAGTGATGCCAGGAGGAAGAGCTCCCTAGAGCACCAGGGGTTCATTTTGAGGGACAGAGGAATGAAATCCCAGCTATGCTGTTTGGAGTTGGTGCATGATGTGCCATCACCAAAACAGCCTAAGCACCCAATCAGCAGCCCTGGCTTTGAATAATTAGTGTTTCCAACCATAATCTAATAAAACTAATTTCCCAGTCATGAACCAGGTGTACTTTTTTTAATTGTCTACTGAACTGCAAACATGTATTCTCCCAAACCCTACACATTTTTACTGCACCTCAGTATTTATGCATTATTTAATGTTTTCCTTCTTTACCACATAAGTAGTTGAACATGTTCCAGATGGTGACCAGTGCGAATGACTGTGATAAAATGCTCTGTGATAAAATGAACATTAACATATGTAACCATATATTTTTAAACTATTTACATTTCAAAATACTGTTTAATGGGCTTTATATATATATATATATATATATATGGAAACATTGTAATAATATTCTCAATGCCAGTTAAACTGATTCATTGCAAGATATCTGTTGCTGTTCAAAGTATTATATTTAAGATTCCACCCCTAAATGTTACAGAATATAAGCTTTTACAAGAAGCGCCTTAAACACTATCAAAAAATGTATGTTTAGGTATTGGATTGTTAATATAGCTTGATCTTCATGCAAAAACTTAAGTGATGATTCTAACATGATTCCATTTTTAATTGAAATTTGTAAAAATGAAACATGAATGTGAAGCGTTCATTAATGTATTCCATATCTGAATTGTATTACAAGTTTCTCTTTCAGAAATCAGCCTGACTTCAAAGTTTTTTAAATGTTGTAAATAAAGTGCCTGACTTTCAACAACACTTCACCTAGATTCCCTCTGTGTACACGCAACACAGTAGTCTGGTGGCAGTTATAAAATAATTCACATGTAGATGTGCACCTAAATTATGGCTCACAAAGAAAGGAAGGCCAGCATTAGAAAATAATTCCATAAATTGGGATGGGGGGAAATTGGTGTGTTGGGTAGGGTTTTTTGCTTGTTTGTTTTTTCTTTTGTGTGTATGTGTGTGGTAGTGGTACAATTGGTTTTCCACTCTGTTTACATGCATGGTACTATGGGAACATCTTAACACAGTTTATCAAAGCCCTCGTTAATTACTCAATATGTTTGCTTTATTTTTATAAATAGCAAACTAACAGCTACAAACACAACACATTAATCTGCAACTGAAAACACATTATAGGCTTTATAAAGCGGAACATACTTCTTACACACTAACTCATATATCTAAAGAGGAAATTGAGATGAAAGTATCTTTCATAATACTGTCTACAAATAGATTAACCATTTGACTGTTGTCCAACATTCCAGGAATATCCCCGGTGGACAACACCTGCTTTGCAAAGTTCCAGGTTTAGCAAAACATTTTAATTACTTTAAAAGAACATTAACAGAATGAAAGGGGTTAGTCATTTTTTATAATATAGTTAATAAAATCAAAAGAGATGTTGCTTTATTAATAACTATTTCACAGTTTATTATAAGGCAGTCTTACATTAGAGCTAGTCAAAACATGTTCAGTTTTGAAATTTCAAACTTTTTCCCACAAAAACAGGAATTTGATTTATTTGTTTACAAAAAAGGTGTTCCATTTTTTAACCAATTCAACATTACACTTTTGAACAGATGCGCATCACTCAACAGATATGATTTACAATGAAATGTAAGGCGTTTACAGAAAGCATTTTATTAAAAAGGTAAGGGTTTGATTTAACCACAACCTGAGCAAGTCTACACTACAAAATTAAGTCAACCTAAGTTACCTAAAGGTAAACCCACTGTGATAAAGTCAGGCCAGAGGGCTACAAAAGAGTACTTGAGGGCCAATATGTCAGCCCTAGAATGGTAAAAGCCCTTTTTCCTGCTGGCAGGGGAAGGTGGCTACAGCCTGATGAGAAACAGCTGAGGTTGGGCAAAGGCTGCTCCAGCCCTCTTAAAAGCCCCACCTGTGCTAGAAGCTGGGGGCAGGGGAAGAAGGAGAGCGAGAAACAAGGCACCAGAGGTTTGTGGGAGGAGGAGAAAGAGTTTCTCAAAAAGCCAGAGGTTAGCGCTCCTGTCCCAGGAGGGGAGCACTGGGGTAGACTCAGACACCAGCCTGAGAGATGGACTGAGGTTGCTTGGACCCCAACACTGGACCATCCTGACCACAATCCTGGTGGAGATAGGGTAAACAGGCACTGCCGCAGTCAGGGCCTTGCAGGCTTGCAGACTCATCCACTCTGTGGGACAGGGGGTGCCACAGCAGCCCACCCAAGGCTGCCTGGAACTCTGTGGCCAAGAGACATGGCGGGAGAAGAGAAAGACTTAACCAAAGTGGGGTGCCTTTACCCCAGGCCTGCTTTGCCAGAGGGAGAAGACCATTACCAGGGGAACTTGCCACACCACCACAATAACTGTATCAGTTTTACACAGCCACACTATGCTTCTTGTGTTGGCGGTGTGCATCCTCACTATGGCCTTGTCTATACTAGGAAGTTTGGTTGGCCAAAGCCAGCTTTTGTCAACAGAGCAGTCCTAGCGTACACACCGCACCGCCCTCTTTGCCGACAAAATAATACCACCAAAATGAACGTCACAGGGCTTTTGTCAGCAAAGTCAAGGCAGCAGAGTGTTAGTGCCGTGCGCTGGGGAGCTGTTATGCTTGTCAATTTCACTGCTGTAACACTGCTTCACCTGCCTGAGGCTCCCGAGGGTTCCCAGGTGGTTGCCCAACCCGCTGACTGGGTAACCCCAGTAGATGCCCGCCCCTGCTGCCAGAGTCTGGGGCGCTCCAGCAGCCAATCCCTGCTGCCCCCAGCTCCCTTTGCCCTGCTCAGCCTGTGAGGTAGCACTCCTAGTCCAAAAACCACCACCGCTGGCTTCCCTCGCCCTGCTCCCCGGCTGAGCAAGGTGAGAGGTCTCTGGAGCACAGCAGCCTAGGGACCACTACCATTCTGAGAGCCGCTGCCAGCTCCCCTTGCCCTGCTTCCTGGCTGAGCAGGGTGAGGGGAGCTGGTGGCGGCAGCGGTTCTTGCCTGGAGGCAGTCCTGAGGCTGCGGTGGTCTGGAGACTCTCAGCCTGTGAGCAGGGCAAGGGGAGCCATTGGCGATGGCAAGGGTGCTCTGGCTGGGAGCGATCTGGGAGCAGCTGCAGCTGCCGGAGAAAGGAAGCTGCATAGGGTTGCCCCGGCGCTCCCACCCCACAGCGGCTGCAGCACAGTGCCAGGACCCCAGCAAAGGAAGGAGGGGGAGCAAGGAGCCTGTGGACTCCCTGTGGGAGCTAAGAGATTGGTCTCTCAGCTCGCCCACATTGCCCCTTAGGTTGGTGGATGTGGTCCTAGTGAGGATGCACTCCACCGACCAAGTCACAGCAGTGTGGACCTGCCGGCAAAAGTGTAGTGTAGACACAGCCTAAGAGTGCTTGCACCAGTTTAACTGACAGTGTGGGGCATTATGGGATGTTTTTTGAAAGGCAGCAACAGTCAATGTAAGCAATGCAGTGTGTGCCCTGACACTGCATTGTCCTAAGTACATGGACTTAGGACAATGCCGTACATGGTCTGCCTCTCGCACAGGTAGAGAGTTATGAAGTCAAGTGTAGTGGGTGAGCTATACTAGTGGGAAGTAGGTTTAGCGTAGATGCTTACAGACTTAGGTCAACCTAACTCGGTAGTGTAACCCAGGCCAAATTTCACATTTGCCATATGTGTCCAAACACAGAAACACAAATAAGGCCGAATTCCTTTAATGAGTGAGTTGTCCAGAAAATGAGGGATACAATTATATCTCTATAGCAGTTATAGCCTTCTTTCACTGCACTGATAGTTCTATTCTTTTCCAGGAGGTACTTTTTATAAAATAGCATTTAAGAAATGGATTTGTTTGTGAACTAAATCTGTTTCTATACAATTTCTAATATTACTGAGAACTGTGTGCAAGGAACAAGTGTACAATTTGGTGTGTGCATGCGCACGCAGTTTCTTGGAATATGGGAATACTTTTCCGGTATCAGCAATATGTTGAAAGACATTCTCATGTTCACATTACTTTTAATTCAATTTCACACAGTCAAACATTTTACCAGGTCACTTAAAACATATGACTCTAATACAGGGGTCGGCAATGCCTGGCACGTATGCCAGAGGTGGCACGCGGTGCCGCTCTGGCTCCCCCGCTGGCCCTGCAAACTGTGCAGCCAGCAGCTGCGGGCAGGAGGGGAGGGGAGCGGGTCACATTGCGTTGCCGCGGCCTGCCCAGAGCCACGCCGCTGCAGAGCTGGCCCCGGCCATGGCCGGCAAGAGAGTGGGTCGGATCCTGCTGGCAGCAGCAGCTCCGGTGGGCTGAGCCAACCCACCCTCAGCTCTGCCCTGCTGGCAGCGGTGCGGCTTTGGGAGGGCCGGGGCGATGCGACGCGACCCACTCCGCTCCCCTCCTGCTGTCCAGCAGGGGGCAGGCCCAACAGGGGCAATCAGCCCCGCGCCGCTCCTGTGAACGGGAGTCGGCCCTAGGGTGGGGAACCGGATGCCGGCCCAGGCCCTGGCCGGCAGGGCACCTGAAGCCTGGCCCTGCCCCCTTTTGGCCCTGCCCCCGGCACCTGCTGAGGGTGCGGTGGGCAGGGCTGGCACAGGGGCCGGCAAAGGTTGCCGACCCCTGCTCTAATACAAAGGAATCTACTTAGTTTTAGATCATCATTTAAGGTGATGAATTCTTCTACATTTATTTTTATTTCCAATAACTTAATTTTGCTGAACTAAAAAGTCTGCACACTCCAGTTTATTGTAGATATTGTAAATTACATAGATTTTTGCCAACATGAACCTGCACAGATTAACAAAGCAAAACATGGCCTCACAGAGTGTATTGGTTAGAAATGACATTCTACAAATTTTCCTCTATTACTGATCTTAAAAAAACAATGCTTCTGTTCCATGTCAAAATTGTTACTCTGGGATTATTTTCCTATCAAATGAAATATATTTCTTACTAGTACAGTGCTTAGAGCCACAACAGCCAGGAGCAGCAACAGCAAGGGAAGGGATGCTCAGCAGCTGTTGCCTTGGTTATCATGAAGTTCTGTGCAGATTAATTTTCTGAAAATTTGGCTGCAAACCTTCAAATCTTCACTCAGCATTTGCAAATTGAGATTTTTCAAAGGTTTATAATCTGATGTAATTTCCAACAGGCACAACACTGACACAAACCCAGTCCCTCCTCCCCCCAGCCAAAAAAAGCGTGGCAGAGTTGTAAGATCATGTACCAGTTGCTTGCAATGGAAGTATCTCAGCCACCTTAATTGTGGGTGTTGGTTATGCTGATGTTGGTGGCTGCTGGTTATATATTTCTTGAACAAAGCTTACATTATTAATAAAAGTTTTAACCACAACTACTAATTTAAGAGACAATAGTATTTTGATTTTTTTTTAAAAAATCGCAAAGAAATGTTCAATCTTTACATGTAAAAGCTGACAACACACTCAATACTTGTTTCTGGTGAATTTCAAGACGAGCTTTACCAATAGTAAAATAATAAATTTCATTGTAATTATATCAGCTATTTGCTTGATATTCATACAGTTCACCTTCAATTCACTTTCACTGCAGTATATTTTCAGGCAAATTAATAAAGTTGTCTTCATCACCTCTTATAATATCATTGAATGAAGCCTTTTGACCCTGCTATTACCAGAAAACTACCTCTGAGGCTTGAAGAGGTGCATATGCTCTGTACAGTACTCTGTCATAGGAATTTCATTAATACAAATATATTGCTGCTTTTCAGAATAGGATATTAGATGAAACAATTGAAAATACAGGAATACTGAATGAGCTATAAAAGGGAAGTTGAAATGTAAACTTTCTTATGTGAGTTTAGCTGTCCCACCATTAAAATAAAAACCCACGACAGCAAGGCGGGATTTGGGTTTTTTCTTTTTTAAACATGTATCAGGTATTTAAAATTGTAAAATGTACGGATACCACAGCAATGGGCTCAATATAAAAACAATGAGGTGAAATTTATGCTGCATCTTATTCTAGGATATGAGGGAATATATTTTTCACAAAGTAATTTTCTCCCCATCCATAAATTGCAGCCAAAGCAAGAAATGCTCTCTTCCCAAAGCAAAATTCACATAATAAGGATGCTTGACTGAAAAAAACATGTGATCTTCCAACAAAAGCACCCTATCATACAGAAGGAGGAGAATGTGACCACGTGGGTCTTACCAATAATTCTGTGTGTCTGTGTGTTCTTTTATCAAAAGATAAACCTTAATTGTTGGTAAAAATATAACAAAAAGAAGCTACCCCACATATTGGAGGCCCAAAGATTTTAAATATGAAAAAGAACAGACAAGGTATCTATGGCCAATACATGAAGAAAATATGAGCAAAACTTAATATAGACACTTAATATAGACACTATAAAAACTTATATCTTGATATAGATATAAAAGATATAAAAAACAAAAATTAAAAAAGGAATTTGAAAGAAATATACCAACAAGCAATATAAAAACTTCCTTCCCTAAAGGCAATATATTTCACAGACAATCCTGCAATTGGCTTCCTTCCAAATTCACTATAGCTTGTCTGAACTCTTTTTTTAAGTTTCGGGGTCTATTTCCATTGCAAAGCAAAGAGAACCCTTTGGTACTTCTGTCAGGGCAGGTCATAGATGCTGCAAGCAGCTGCTCACTATAATGGTATTTTTTTTTCTATTTAAATGTTAGTTACGGCATCAAAGTGATGATGTAAAAATGCCTCCTTTTCAATAGTCTTACTGTATCTGTGTATTGTATTTTAGTGACAAAGGGTTTTTTTTGTTTTTTTTATTCCTGTTAGCACTATAGCATTAATTCAGCTATGGGAATTAAGCTGGATTCTCTTATGGCTCAGTGTCATCAACATAATTGTTAACTAACTTCTAAATTATGCAACTTTATTACTGATATGTAAATGCAGCTGGATTTACAGATCTTAGGCAGGGATCCCAAATGTAGTCACATACTTTGCATGGACTGCCTAGAAACCCCATATGTATTTGCCAAAACCTCATTGACCTGTCTAAAAGTGTGGTGCAATTTATATGAAATGCATATTTTTGTCCAAAATTCATGATAATTCAGTAGGGTAGCAGAAACCATGTTTCTCCCCATTGGCTGTGCAGTCAAATTGTACAAGTTGAAATTCAGTTTCTATTCCCTTTCATGTCCCCATACTCCTTCTCAGGAAAAGATGCTGTACTGACAATGAGGAAAGCCATTCTGTTTTTTATAAACTACTAGACCTATGACTTTTTACCTCCCCCCACTTTCCTAGCTCACAAAAACAAAAAAAATCACACCCATTTTTGGCCAGGTCTACTGTAAACAAAACAAATTTGGTGGGGGAATGGGGGAAGAGGAATCACTAAAGAACAATAAACATGGAACCATATAATACTATTGTTACAATCACCTTTAAAAGTAAAAGCAAACTAAATAGCAGAAGAAGTTAAAATAAAAAAAAATCCTATGTCACAAACTGGATAGGGATTTTGAAACCGTAAGATACTGGCCACTTCTATCAAGCATTTGCAAACTTTTTGATATCAGTATTTCAAGTGACTTCACCTACTCAGTTATATATTATTGTTTTTTAATCTGATTGCTGGCACAAAAGAAGACAAGAGGCAGATGAGAAATGAATAGCTATATCATTCTTAAGGGTATATAAGTATTATTGCTAAGAAACATAACGGAATGATCTGAAACAAAATTAGCAGACAAGAAAGTATGAAGAAGGCCTGCTTATTAGAAGGTTTAAAAAGTTCGTTATACTTCTTAGCCACAATATTCAAAGTGCTTGTGAAGTACCTTCCCTCACTTCTTTAACCTATGCATACCAATTCTCTCTCTCCATCCCCCCCCCCCAAATTCATCTAGTCCTGTCTTCTTCTGTACAGTGAAAAAGTAAATTATATACTCATGCCCACATTTTTAAATATCAGAGAAATTACATGAAGATAAATGAAACAAAGCCCTCTAAATCCAATAAAGGACAGAGTCTGTGCTGCTGTTTTTGAGGGTACATCTACACTACACATACTTTACATTGGCATTTAGAATACGTACACTGCATACTCCCCAGCACAGGTATAAATATCAGAGTATACAATACAGTGAGGTACTGTTCAGGCAAATAAAGACATCTGTGGGTAGGTACCCCACACAGTTCTCTACACACACAAGTAATGCCTTTCCTGTCTACACTGTTGTTTTAGTAGTGTAGTGTCCTATTGCCAGCGCCTTTCCCCACCACAGGGAGACGCCAGAACCCTTCCCGGCTGCCACCCCACCACCAGAGGCATGTAGCTAAGTGTGGCCATAGCTTGCTTTTTACTGCAATGTGTTCAGAAGGCACAGTACAGGGGGGAAAAGGATAAAATGTTTTCCACTGTCAAATTCTGGCTGCTTCAGAGGCCAATCCCAACTCAAATAACAGCAGCCTTCTAATTTACAGCAGCCTCCCTGAGGCTGTGTATAGGCTGTGCTAGAGCCTTAGAAACGCCCTGGGTTGTCACTATAGACATGGCTGGTCTTTCTCTCAACACACCCCACATGTGAGGGGTTGTTAGGGTGTCCAAATCTGCTTCTGTGTCAGAGAAATTCTTCTCTGGTCTTTTGCGACTCCTCTACAGCCCCTATAGACCGGTGGAGTGGCACACTGGAGTAGGAGTCAGAATTGGCCCCCCAGCTTCAGGTAAAACGCATATATATGCATTTACCACCATCCTCTTAATTGTTTATAAACAATGCCACTTACAGCAAATTATAAAACTACAAAAGACTATGTCCTCAGAATCCACGAGTGAACAAATCTTTGTGGAGAAATAATGGTTTGCTATTTGGTTGATTTTTTTGTTGGGGGGGTGGGTATATGTTTTTTGTCTTTAACTTCTGTTGACTTTATCTTTGTTAAACTGCTATTTAGCACAAACTTCATGACTATTTACAAATACTCCCTTACTGGAACTTCGCAAATTGGAAAAGGCCTCAAATGCTTCTCATACCAAACCTTCTTTTCATTATGAAAACTGTCCAAAACAGATGTATAGGAGTCGCAAGCTAGTTTAAAGGAGTCTTCCCATTGACTTCAGTGGTGGTGTGATCATTAGGATTTAGCAGTAAATGGTTTAGCACTAAATGTTTTGTTACTGCTCAATTTCACTCAATCCCAAATGCAAAAGACACCCTGCCAATACACCACCATTATTTTAAAGTTTTTCTAGTAGACCACTTTCCATCCTAGTTACATAGCAAAGGATTTTATGTTTAGTAAGCAGAAAACTACCACACTGGTTTAAATTTAAAAAAAAACAAAAAACCCATCTTTGTAAATTTAGACCATCTTAAATCTAAAGTCAAGGTAAGGAAGAGTATAGTTATCAATATTTAATTCTGGTGCCTCTAAAAGCTTAAATGGACTCCTCTAATTAAAAAAATGCTAATGTAGAAGGTATAGACTTTCCTTCTCTAAGTGCCATATCTTATTCCATCTTCTGTATCTTCTTGGTGTGTGTGTGTTTTTTTTTTTTTTCTTTTTAAGACAGGCAAAACATGTTCATTAAATTCCTTTCTGGCAAAAATAAAATATTTGATTTGCTACTAAAAATAATCGAAGAAACATAATAAAATAATATCGAATGGAAAGGTCTGAAAGGCATTGTTTACTAAAAGGATAGTACGCTTTTGTGGATTTTAACAAGGATCTGCAACCAATTTTAAATGACAGAAAATAGATTTCAAAGTGTTTACTGATCAGTTCTTGTAAGATAGTTAATTTTAAAGAGAAATTGCTGGCTAACAATAGTGAGATCTATCTTTTAATTTGTCTAAACAAATCTTTTCACAAGGAAAACAAATTCAGATTGCAATATATTCTACTTTATTTTTCTTACTCAAGAAGGAAAAAGCAAGAGTAAATTTAGCATTCATTAAATTAGACACATAACACTGACCTGAGTCAGGCATGAGTATAGTGAAACTTGTAGTATTATAAATCATTTAAACATCTCAGATGAATTATTCTAGATAGCAGTATTAAATATAGTTGGCTTTAGTACTCAACTGCAGAAGTTTACTTTGATAGGGTTTTTTTTAATTCAGAAGAGAAACATATTTTATCTCTCTTCTATTCAGAAATAGGCAAACTCCTTAACTAAAATTCATTTTAAGGTCCTCAGATCCAAAGTTTGCTGAAGAAAAGACCAAGTACACACTAAAACTGTGTTCAGATCAAAATGTACTGTGCATTTCTCAGCTAAGGCCAAGTCAAACTGTTTTTTCTCCAAACCAAAAAATTTCCACTCTGAACCAAGCGGAAGTAGAAAAGGAGAACATCTCATAAGTTATTTTTATTTTGCTTTTTATCTAGCTGTATTCTGCACTAACAAATACATTTAGAAGTGTTTTAGTGTGTGGAGAAAGCCCGATGCACTCTGGGGCCCAAACCTGGATTTTGATAGAAAGAATTGGAAAATGTCATCTTAGAAACATCAAAATTATTCAAGACTTATTAACGTTCTCTTGGTACTCTGCTATAATATGAATGCTTTTAAATTGGATTATGAAAGCTATTGAGAGCACATATTTTTGGCATTTTGACAATATGCATTTTTATACAGCTCCTCTACACTTAGCTGTATTAGTGCATCCCATGCATTCCAGCATGTGCATGCACTCAGCCTGAGTTTCACAGGACTCCATCTATTTGTCCCTCCTTTTTTCATATTATACTCTGTCTTCCAACCACGTGATCCCATTCACTCCCCTGACTTCAACCACCATCCTCTTCATAACAGCCCTTAACACGTTTCAAGACGGTTATCAGGCCTCACTCAGTCTTTTTTCAAGATTAAACTTGCCTTTCTTTTTTTTTTTTTTTTTAAAGATTTCTTCATAGGTCATGCTTTCTCTATCTTTTAGCATTTTTGTTGCTCTTCACAGGATTCTACAATTTTTCCACATCGTTCTTAAAGTGTAGAGCGCAAAACTAGACACAGCACTCCAGCTGAGGACTTACCAGTGCAAAGCAGCCAACTACCTCCCATATATTACATATGACAATCCTATTAATACACCCCAGAATTATATTTGCCTTTTTTGCAATTGTATCACATTGTTCACTCATATTAAATTTGTGATTCAGTATAACCCCCAGATTTTTTCAGCAATACTACCACCTAGCCAGGTATCCCATTTTGTAGATACATATTTGGCTTGTTTCTTCCTAAATTTAGTACTTTGAACTTTATTGCCTTTAATCTTGTTGATTTCAGACCAAATTTTCAATCTGTCAGGGTATTTTGATTTCTAATTCCAAAAAGTGCTGACAGCCTCCCAGCTTGGTGTCATCCACAAATTTTATCATCACTTTCTCCACTCCATTCCCATGGCAAGTTATGAGAATGCCTGACATACCTGAAAAATTGTTCGAGCTAATAGAAAACATCTACCCCAAGTTGATGAGTGCAGTGAAAGTTGACAAGAAGCTGACAAAATGGCTCAGGAAAGGAGCCGGAAAATGATAAATGATATCACCAGTAGAGCCCTACATATATACAAATATGTGGATCTGCATCTGATCTGCATCCACAAGAAATGGTCCGTGGATATCCACATCAAATCTGCATATGTGGATATAATGTGGATATCTACAGATTTGCAGAGTGCTACTCATTTGTAGAGCCCTGCATGGATACAAATATATGGATCCACATCTGATCTGCAGCTGCACGAAATGGTCTGTAGATATCCGCATGGCATCCACGGATGCAGATATCTGCAAATATAATACAGATATCCACAGATTTGCAGGGCTCTAATCACCAGATTTGTTATCTTTATACTGGAAGTAACAGCTGTAGCACTGACAGATGAAATGGGAGGAATCATGTTAATATGAAGAATGACAGTGCATAACATAACCTTAGATTTTGCAAATGATATTGACCTCACAGCATTGACCAAGGAGAATTTACAGAGAATAGCTGATGAAGTTATCCAGGAAAGCAGAAAATACAGTTGAGTACCAGCATGGAGAACACAAATATTATGGCACTTGGAAGACTAGAGGAAGAAGTAAAGAGCAAACTCAGAGACAAAGAAGTAAAACAAGTGAGAAAAATTGCGTATCTTGGAACCAAGGAATGGGAATTGGGAAGGTGATACAAAAAGAAAACAACAGATAAACCTCTACTGTATTTGGAAAAAGCTGCAAAATCCATAAGGCTAAAAGCATTCCAATAAAATAAAAAATCAATATATACAAGATAACTGCCATGCCAATACTGCTGTATGGGTCAGATTTTGAACTGAACCGAACTGGCTGAAGATAGTATTGAGAGTTTCAAGACTGAGGAAAATAAAAGGATGAAGAGATAAGAAAATAACTAGGGCAAGAAATAATGCTGTTACAGAAGATTTAAAAAAACCAACAAACAATTCTGACTGAAGACTGGACCTGGAAAATATACCATATACAGTAATGCATACCAGAGCTAGGTACTGGAAATTGAGGAAGACCAAGGATGTGTTGGATAGACATGATGACGAAGGACATAAAACAAAAAGATTTAAAGAGAGCAAAGCTGTGGAGCTTGTACAAGACAGAAAGTGATGGGCAGACTTCATTCATCCCCATTGTTGCTGTTGTGCTGATAGGAATCAGAGACAACAGGTCCTCTCCACTTCATTATCCAAGTTTTCCTTAATGGGAAATATTGGATATTACCAAACCCAGGGCAGAGCCCTAAAGGACCTCCTAGAAACAGCCTCTCCTCACACCATCCAGTCTGACAGCAAACCTCAGATAACTACCCTTTGAGCACTGTCTTTCAACTAGTTGTAGATTCACTGTATAATTTCACCTCTAATCAAAATAATAATTTTACATTAAAATTACAGTAGATTTCACATACCAATTTTATATTGAGGCTAAAAGAAGTCCAGACACATATTTAAGCAACAAAAAGCAACAACTCCCCAGATAAAATATGTTCTCACTATTAGTTTACCATGTTCTTTTTCTTATCATAACTCTGCTAATTTTGGCCACAAATGAAGCATAAAATGAACATAATATAATATCCATAACTTTATAATTTTAACATGGATTTTTCTTTTAAAACTATAGACAAGGTACTTAGCTTACAAATAGGCTTAGCTACACTTGATTTTAATGGAGCTATGCTGCTTTACATCAGCTGAGAAACTGGCCCCATTTTCTAATCTGGTACAACTTTCTGTAAGCAGAACAAACCCACTGGAGTCATACAAAATGCACATTTAAGTTGGTGGATAGGTGCAGCTGCCTTTAACTATAGTCCAAATTAAGTATTGTGAGAGTCAAAGCTGGGAAAGTTTCCAGTCTATTTTAAAGAAAGTTTCCAATCTGTTTTAAAGTCTCTCTTTACATTATACTTATGAACCCAATTCAAAAGTGTGCTTCAACATACAGCAGTCAAGTAGATGCAGCTTTTTCCAATGAGCACCAGTGTAAGAATAACTGTATGGCGACATCCCCTCACTTGAGCTGTTAGGCCTTTTTACCCTCTCCTTTGCTAGCTGGTTTCTCGCTAAGCCTCCTTTCTAACAAAATGTAACCCTACCACGATAAAAAGAAATAGGTGAAACTCCATTTAGGAGATTACTACATATGCTGGGGCAGAATTTGATCTCAATTATGCTGGCATAAATCCAGTCACCTTTTTGATGGTGGTAGAGTTGCTCCTGATTGATTATACCTACATAACCCAGAGCCAAATCCAGTCCTCTATCCCCAGGGGCACAGCTGATCTGCACAGGAGCACTTTAAACCTTTTTCCCGGAAACATGGGGCCCATAGGGGAGGGCTCATTAGAGCTCTGGGCTCCCTAGTGGCTGCATGATTGGGGCTTACCCACTAAGTAGACAGAGTTCAAACTCCATACTTTTTAGGGGAGGACAGCACACCCCCTACCAGTAGCCCCCCCCCCAACAAACTGAGCCTCTCCTGGGCAGTGAGGCTGCCTCTCCCCACTCCCCGGTGGCCCGGGCAGGGGAAATCCTGAGCCCCGGGAGTCTTGCGATTGACTTCGGCCGGGCCAAGCGTTCCCCCCGGGGGTCAGACCCGGCCACGCACCCACGCCCGCTCCCCACTCACCCGTCGCTGGAGGCGCAGGCTCCGCACTCGGGGTCGCCCTCGGGCGCCCCTTCCTCGCCGATGTCGGGCAGGGTGACGAAGAGCAGGGGCTTGGCGCCGGGAGCAGCCCAGGGGCCGGGGTCTCTGTCGGCGGGAGCCGGCGCCTGGCGCGGGGAGCTGCCGCCTCCGCCCAGACTTGGCTGCGCCGCTGCGTGGGGAGCCGGGGAGCCCCCCGCTAGTGGGGGGAGCGGCCGCGGGCTGGAGGGCGGGGGAGCCCGTGGGCAGGACGGGGCGAGCAGCGGGTGGAGGGTGGTCAAGGGAAGCGGCGCCCTGGGCGCAGCGGGAGCCACCCCGGGGACGGGAGAGCAGGAGGCGGCGGGGCCCGAGGCTGGAGCCGCGGAGGGCTTGAAGAGCCTGGCGAAGATGGTGCCCAGGTCCAGCACTGCCACCTTCATGGCTGCGCGCACAGCCGGAGCAGAGCCCGGGGCGCGCAGCAGGGACAGCGGCCGGAGGCGGAACGTCCCCCGGTCACTGGCGCTGTTCCCCGGGGGCTGGCCGCAGCGGGCGCGGTGCCCGAGAGAGAAGCAGCGGGGAAGGAGGGGGCGGGGGTTGCTAAGCTAAACAAAAAGCCTGGAGCGGCGGTAATTGGGCGCCTGACGGCAGCTCTGGGGCCTTAGAGCCTGAGCTGAGACGTGCCTTGAAATTGTCAGTGTGCGCCATGTACAGAGCCCCACCGGCATAGCCCTCCGCAGGGGACGTGTTGCTGCAGAAACAGACTGACCTGCCCAAATTATACATCATCTGGGCGGGACAAGAAACACAGGCTGCTGGAGCCTTGGAACATTTCCTGGCAGGCCAGCACCGCAAGAGCTTGGCGGGGAACCGGGGGAAGGCGAGCACACAAAGAAAAGGGGACACTTTCTGCATAGCAAACAAAGCCCGTTTCTGAAAAAGCTTTTGCTTTTAAGTAATTTACTTTGTTTGGAATGAACATAAGTCATAAAGCTGAGATCCCAGCCAACTCACCTCTAAAACCTGTTAGATAAGGGTTTGTAGTAAAAGGTGTTCATTGCTCTGGCCAAGTGAAAAATCATCCCTGAGAAGAATGGATGAAAGCTAGCTGCCTGGACTCAATCCAGCGAGGTTGCTGGTTTAGATTGCAGGGACTGGGGGAAACAGCAGAAATAGTTTCCCCCTTTTAATTAAAGCAGACCACCATCATGTTTGCAAATTAGGGCCCTGATACTGCAATTGCTTGCTTGGGTGGACCAACAGAATGAGGGACTACTGCACAGGCCCAGAAATCCATCTGCAAGCTAAAAGTGACAAGAGTGGGGTCTAGAAGTCACAGTGGCTTCTCAGCTGTTCATGGATCTTTGGATAGCAATAATGAAGAGTATAGTTTTACTGCAACTTTCCTATAAAATGCAGATCTCACTCCCAGAGTTATCCATGCCATAGTTTCATTTTGGATTATTGCAATGTGCTTTATAGTGTAAGGCAACTTGAGGCTTCATCACTGTGGCTTGAAAGATTCTAGGGTATAGGAATGTTCCCCTTAAGCCAAGGCCTGTGGGCAACTAGCATGTTAGAACGGCATTCCGGTCTGAACAGTTTGCCTCGGGATCTGGGGCACTAAAGGTATCTAGAAGCCACCTTTGACCATCACTCTTCATTTTGTGTCAACCACAGCTTGCTTGGTCCAGAGAATCTGGTCAAATGTTTCATTGTTGATTAGTGTCTCTCAAAGAACATTATGAACATTTTCTTCTTCCATTTGAAGCCCCATACACATACACACACTGGTTTAATACAGTAGTGTTGTTTGTGCCTAGAGGTCTATTACTCTTCAGGGAGTTTTCTTTGTGAGGCTAAGTTGTCTATGTGTATAAATACATTATGATTAATTACAGGAAATCAAATCTCATTTGACTTTAATTTCTATCTTAGTAGTCTTTAATCAATTTTCAATAAAAGACGTGAAAACATGCATATCTGAATAAAGTTTAGGTATTTTGGGGAAAATATTAGAAAAGGTTTTTACTATTTAATATTAGTGTTATTGTACAAACAAACAACCACCGTAATAATCTTAGTGATAATAAAAATTAATAAAACACCATCCAGAAGATTCACTTAGAATTGATCCAAGGAAAAAAAAAATAAAAGTGTATAGTTGTCAAGACAGGAGATGATCCTGGGTGAGATTTATGGCAGCCAAGTCAAAAGAAAAATATGAAACTAGAAAGAAATATGGCAAAGGAAACAGCAGATATGAACACAAAGTGGAGTGTGGGCAAAAGAAGAAGGATTCAACGATGACTGATATTATGGGCCATTTTGTCAGTGAATATTGATAGTATTTGTCACTGGTAAAAGAATAGGGGAGAGAAGGTTTTGTAGGAAAGATACACCTCTTCTCTAAATCTCTAACCATTTTATGGGATGCAAATTTCTCAGCACTGATATGCCTGATCCTGTAACACTTTACTCAAGCGAGTATTTTTTTGTGGAAATAGTCCATCAACTCAGGCCCTTAATTTATAATGCTAAAAATATTCAAGGAATGAATAATAACTAAGTCATTACTGTTTTTTTTAAACAGTTTTTGGTATTTTACCTTTCTCAATTTACATAAGTTGTCAGTGAGACAGTAGCGCTTCTATCCTGAAATATTTGGGTTTACAACCATGTGTAGGAAAATCACTACATATGGGGCAGATTGTGGGTCATCCTGTACCTGCTCTGCGTGAATTTACAGGATGAACCACGATCTGCTCGGTTCATAGTGATGTATATAGTACTCCCCTGCCCTGACTTCCCCTAATATAAGAAGTTGCATGGATGTTTATGGGTGGGAATTAGGTGTAATTTTGGGTCCGTCTTCTACCCCCAGATATCCACCAATGTAGCTATGCTGGTATACCATGGAGTATTGACTATTTTGGTCTAAAACTGGAGCAGAGGGAAAACTGGGATGCAGATTGTGATTAAAAAAAAAATCACAATCATCTGTCTGTGCCTAGGGAAGTGCAAAAATACTCTACCCCAGACATAGGGCTCATGACAAAGCCCTAAATACACCTCATGGTAGTATGCCCTGAATCGAATCCTATCTTGGACAAAGAGCCCTAATATTCATATCTTTCTGTGTAAACCCTATCCAGGCAGGAAGCAATCTTGGGTAGTAGATGAGCACTTTTTATATATAGTATGTTTACACTCTTTGCAAACCCCGCATTTGGGGAGATGCAGGCCAAAATCTAAGTGATAACAAGGGGGTTAATGTATCTACACAGAGTTTTTTCTTAATTTTATCTTGGTTTTCATCTGTACTGTTCGTTTTTCTTTTCTGTCAGTACATAAATAAAAACCTCACACTTAAGAGCTGAAATAGATATTAAGGTAAAATATGATACTACATGACCAACTAAGAGTTTTTGGACACAAGGGGGCAGGGATGTCCGAAAAATAGTGGGTGTATTTTATTTTTTAAATCTACCCAGGACAGTGGGACTCCAGATCAAGTATGAGGAATCCGGTGTGCCAAATCAGCCCTGAAACACAAACGACTGTGCATGTCACAGTGTATAACCTTATGGTTTCTCATCAATGAGCCACACCAATTAAACAAGTCATACTGGATAACAGGCAAGTTACCTTGTGAAATGTCTGTAGCTAATCCGCTCTAAATATATGTGATAAATATTAGCAGCAAAGTACATTTCATGCTGCTGTTCATGAATATGACTTCCTAATGCCTGGTACATGTATGTTACTATTAATATTTGTAGTACTCAAAAGTACATTAAGATGTTTCCAAGCATGTAAAAAGGCAGATCCTTGCCCTGTCTCAAAGTCTAGGGCCCTGATCCTGCAAGAACTTACACAGATGTTTAACTTTACTATCCTGCATAGTCCATTTATTTCAACAGAATACTCAGGGTAGTAAAGTTAAGCATGTGGGAAAAAACTTTTAGGATATGATCAGGACTTAGATAAATAACTTCCAGACAAAAGCAGAGAAGGAAGTGATCATAAGTCATACATTTTAAATGTATTGATGCTTCACGGCCCCTTTCTACTGTTTGTGAGTTCTATGGTTAACTGCCTCTATAGTTTTATTTTAACTTTTGTCTTATTTTCTCATTGTGACATGTAACTGCTGATTGTAAATATATCTGATTGCAAACTGAAAAAAAAAACGTAATAAAATCATTGTGTACAAGATGGCAATGTGCTTTTTTTGGTATTTTTTCATTTATAAGCAAGTAATTTGAGTTTCAGCATGGGTTTGTATTCTTTAAGTAGTTATAATATAAACACAGTATTAGTGTATTCATTATTTAAAATAATTTTATTCAGTTATTTCTAGCAACAAACTGTTGAAGAACTCACTATGAAGATTTTAATTTGTAAATAATGTAGTACAGAACAATACCTAGTCTTTCTTTCACAACTAATACTTTTACAGATGTTAATAGCTAACATTTGTTGAATAGCATCTTATATTGAACTGGGATGAGAAATCTATTTTTGCTATTATTCTCCATTTCAATCAAGAGTTAGAAAATACACAAGGAATGTTCCACAAGTTAATCTTTAAATAGACGAAAGTGTAATTTACATGCTGTAAACCTGGCACCACCTCCTTAAAGCCTTGCCTCCTCAACTTTCATGGCTTAAACAAGAAGAGCGAATTTGTCACTTGGACTGAAAAGACGATAAGAAAGATGAGATGAGAGCATCACAATGAAGATAATCCTGTTACTGTAATTGGGGAATCATCACATACCAGTTCATCTGTAAACAAAGCCCTTTATTTTCATGTAAGATCTTCTGTAATCAGCTGTATGTATCCTTTAATCTCTCAGTTCACACAAAAGCTATTAGTTCTTTTTTAATTTTTTCTCTTTAGCTAAATTTTATTATATAGCATCTGTTATCTTAGAATAAGAAGTTATTAAAACTGATGCTTTTACAAATTGATATGTACATTTTATAGGCAAAACAGCTTTTCTTATGGAATTATATACAGGAAGAAGTACGAAATTCTCTGAAATCTGTTATTGTAAAAAAATGAACTCAATTCCATGACTAGTCAAAAAGTCCCCTTAGTGAAAACTATGACAATGAAAGGTTGAAAGAAAAACTATTAGGGAAATATTTACGTTACTGAGATAGCAATTGTACAGTTACTGCTGACTCCTAGAAAGAAAGAAAATACAGCTTTTGAACTCCTTTAACAGTTAAAAACACAGAGAACATTAAAGAGTTCTCAGGAATCTAAATGCCAAAGTATTATATGCTCCAATGCTTCATAAATTGTAAGTGGTTGCAAACAAGAGTCAGCAGACTATGCTTTGCCAGTTCCCATTGTCTTCAGGGTTATGCCACAGCAGCCCCTGTCTAACTTCTTGCCTTCATTTAGTTTGTAGGGATGGGCCTGCAATTTAGTAAACAATTGTTTTGATTCACAGGAAGGAAAATAACTTAGTTAACTCTTAGTTTTGTGGATCTCCAGGAATAAAGTAAAACTCTTACTTCAGTTCTTAAACTAAGCAGATATATACACATATGGCCTAACAAAGATAAGTGCAGAGTCCTGCAATTAAGATAGAAGAATCACAGGTGCCACTCATTCACCAAATCCCACCCCTTCCCCACACAGCCTGTGGCCTGCCATACATTGGCCATGGCCCTCAGGCAGAAAAGTTTGCCCACAGCTAGGCTGTTCTCAGGGGTGGAAGTTGTCAGAACAAGGAGCAATGGTCTCAAGTTGCAGTGGAGTAGGTCTATGTTGGGTATTAGGAAAAGCCTTCTCCACTAGGAGGTGGTGAAATCTCCATTCTTACAGGTTTTTAAGGCCTGGTTTTACAAAGCCCTGGCTGGGATGATTTAGTTGGGGTTGGTCCTACTCTGAGCAGGGGGTGGACTAGATGATCCTTCCAGCCCTATGATTCTATTATTTTATTTTTAAATTATGGGATAGTCCTGCTGAGCCTGTGGTGGGGAGTTATAGATTTATTTATTTTTTAGGAACTCTTAAGAACTAACAGTAATATTAGTAAATAGTTTGGGGGACTGGGGTTCATGCTCCAGCTTGATACTTATTTCTGGCAGGTTGTCCATTTTAACTGCTCAGAGGAAAGAGCACCTGTTTCTCTTCTTCCTTGTAGGGTTATTTGCAGATTAGAACAAACACTTTTCATTAAAGGAGGAAAACCCAAATGATCTGAATATATAATTCAGGGCTGAATTAAATGCATCTCAATGTTAAATGTAAAACCATGAGAATTAACAAAGCTCTAGTTTTCCTATGTTTTAGCAATAGATTTCTAGGTAAATAGACATCATCTTAAACAGGTATACTGTATTTTGAATAGTATGCAATTATGTCTGTACAAAAGCCCAGTTCAGTGCACAGCACAAGTACCAGGCGATATATCAGTGATATCCTTGGCCAAGGTAGAAAGAGACCTCCGCACGTGCCTGGGAAGCTGCATTCCTAGCACTACAGCACCTAGATATCCCTTAGATGGATGTCCATGGTCTAGGCTCCCAAAGCCGTGGTTCCATACCAATTTCCCTGTTTAGGGAGACTTCCATTAGAGGAGGAGGAAGATTTGTCTCTAAAAGGGTTAAAAAGTTTTAGGGGATGATTCTTCATTGCCTGGCAGTTTGTACAATCATTTCTACCACTGTCAAATGAGTGTGAGACTTCACTAGCTCAGAATGGTAGCCTAGAACAGGGGAGTAGGGAATTAGGCCCCCACCTGTTTGGTATTGTTAGGCTTTAATGTTTTTTCTGTCTCTGTAGACTTTTCTCTGTCAGGTCTTGTCTGTTACAGCTTGGATACTTTTCCTGCCAGTAAGTTATGGCATGAAACTCAGGTTAACAGTCATACCAGACCCACCCAAGGACAAGGATGCTGTGAACAATCAGTAAGGTAGTGGACAGCTGCCTATTGAGAAATTCTGGCCTAGATGGGAGAAATTCTGGCCTAGACATTTCTGACTAGCTGTAAGGACCCTCCTCTCCATCCCATCCTCCCACCCCACCCTAAATGTAGGCATAGGGCCTTTAATGTAATTAAAGTGTCTCTGCATTGATCATTATCCTCTCTGGGTGGAACAAGTCTGTATTTGTAAGTAAACAGGTAAAGAATTCCAAGTGGATTATGTAACTGACAAAGAAGCATATATATTTGACCACTGCAACATCACCAATTTGAAGCTGTCCTGTCAGTCTTCCCGGTATCGTGAATAAACCTCTTCAGTATTATCTATGCTGCCTGATTCTTGGGGAAAGAATCTTTCTGGCTTAACAGTATTTTCAGCGCAATATCCTAGTTCATCCATCAAATTCTGTCCTATGGGTAGCTGTGAGTGCGCGCTTGTCAAGTCAGTGTTAAAACTTTCATTTCCCCTTTGGGTATTAGTTGTTCTATTTAAGCATGCCTGAAAAGGCCTATGAATTTTAAGTATATTCTTATCATTTAGCTAACTGGAGGGGTATAAAAACAAACAAGCAAAATCACAGGCCACCTGTCATTGGGTTTTCTCTCACTGTGATAATCTGAGGTCTTGTACTTTGGCTAGAGAGGCAGCCATACACTGGGAAGGGTGCAGTTACATTCACACACTCCAAACAATTTACATAAAAATAAGGCAATCCAGTCTAATGCCTCCAAAAAGAGAGAAAGATCCTAGAATGTTTAAATAAAGCTTTGTTTGATCGCATTCTGTATGGTTTTTAAATACTTGTCAACAGTTGTGGTTGTAGAATCTAATCTACACATCGTATTTTTTGGTCATTATGGTACCCACTGTTCTGATAACTTCTCTCACATAACTCATTGCTCTCAGTTAAGATGGTAGGGTATAATTGGTTACAGTATGTTAGGATTGGTTAAAGACTTTTGTAATTTTTTTTTTAAATGATTGGTTAAAATACACTATAAAAACTGAGGTCAAACAGGAAGTAAAGCAGGGAATGGGTAAAAAATACTGATGTGAAGAATGGAATTAATGCTTGCATTAATAAACCCATCAATAAACCCATTGTAGTGCCTGCTGCTGGACTCTGGACTTCTGTTTGCCCCCTCCCCCCCCAGTTCTTAGTTTGTTAACAGTGCTATTTGACAAACAGAAGGCACCAGTATGCAATATGCATTTTTATTTAAATAAATACATAAAAAGTCCTGGAGAACTTTTAAGACCAACAAATATTTTTATCACATAAGCTTTTGTGGGAACAATCCCACTTCATCAGATGCATGAAACAGAAAATGTGGCATGTTAATGGTATATATGCATACAGAGAAGGCCAGGTCACAAGATCAATTCAGACAGATCCAGAGAGATTCATTTTAAGTGCAAAACTAAAGGTGGAACTAAAAAGAAAAAATGTACATGGCATGTAAAAGACATTAAAATACATGCTACACAAGAGAAGCATGCAGACATGATACAAATGCACAAGTCTAAAACAAAGAGCTTTTCATTTCAAATCTGCTTCTATTGAATTGAAGCAAGATTAGGCACTGGGGAGTAATCTCAATAGAAAAATGCCCACTGACTTCAATTAGGTTAGGATGTCCCTTCTTCCCTGATATTATTGGCTTTACATACAAAAATTCTGTGCAGTCAAGATATTGCAGAAATGAGAACTATGGACAGTAGCTGTGACATTTAGGTCCCAACCCTTCAATGTATTGAATTTAACGAGAGTTGAGGGTGCTTAACATCCTGCAAGATTGGGTCCTGATACCCAGTTATTATCCAACATGTACTTTGCACTTGACGTAGACCAATATTGATCAAATTGTATCTTTCCTTTGAAAAAAATTAACTGAAAATACCAATTTACTGTTCTTTAATTTATTGAATACTAGACCATTTCATTTGTCAATGCCCCAAATCCAAGCTGTTTTAGAGCGGAGGCATCTATATAGAAGATTACTAGAATTAGGGAACAGGTTCTGAATCCTCTCACATTGCTTAAAATTCACCTTAATCCAGAGGACTTGCACACAGCCTCCTGCACCATTTAAGGAATTTAAAAACTATATCTACATGTTCAGTTGTATACCCTTACGAAAACTCCTTTCAAATCTTGCTAAGCTTCAGAGAGATCTTGATGAGTTCCCCAGGCTACCTATGCTTCATGTGCAGAAATGTTTCCTTTTATCAGTTTTGAATTTTATGCCTTTTAATTTTATTTCCCCTCATTTTTATATTATGAATGTGAACAGAGGAGCCCAGTCTATAACCTCTCTAGCATTCATTACTTTGTATCACAAATCCCTCCCTCTTATTTATTTCTTCTCTTAATTGAGCAGTTAGTCTTTTCAGCATACCGAAGTTTACTATGCTGCTAATCAATCTAACCACCCCCCTCTTCATCCTATCTATTTTTGCTATATTTTAAATGGGTGGATTCTTTATGATCAGAGACTGAAAGAATTGTGAGTCCTATTTTTGTGTCTATCATGACTATTTTATGAACAGGTGAAA
Source organism: Pelusios castaneus (assembly GCA_007922175.1). NCBI lineage: Eukaryota > Metazoa > Chordata > Testudines > Pelomedusidae > Pelusios > Pelusios castaneus. Next base: position 13,718,019 of record ML685769.1, on the reverse strand, counting down.
CAAATTATGAGGATAAGAACACACATTTGAACAAATTACCAATTAAAAATAGTGTAATATGAAAAATACAGAGGAGTTGCTATGGCTTGGTTTAATTTTTTCCTCACAAGGACTATTGTCCTTTAGTCCAGTGGTTCTCAACCTTTTGCAGGTTGCAACATACTTGGTGGCATGCAACCCTACAGGACACACCAGCCCACCCCCTCCAGGCCAAAGCCAGCCATCTCCCTGGCTCACCGTGACACACTTGCCACTGTGTGGTGACACAATAATGTGACCAGACACAGTGGTTGAGAATTATTGCTTTAGTCAGTCAGTCAGTCACAACAGTTCAATCTTATACTTCAGAAATTCAATGTATGTAGCTGCTAGATTTAAGTGCCATTTGTAATTTCTGATGAAATGCACTGACCCGTCCTTTCTGAGCTGGCCAATCCAAGATGCAGTGAGATTTGAACATTCCTCTTCGCAAGCAAAGTGCATGATTCAGTTTGTAATCTGGAATGTCATGAAGAAAGATCAGGATGATGGAATCCCGACTTTGCTCAATAGCTTGCTGTACAGCATGGTATACCTTGAACCTTAAGCAAAAAAAAAAAGGCAATTAAAAGTAGATAGTATATATTTATACAGAGTCTATGAATCATTTAATCAGCTGATTTACATAGGGATAACTGGCATCAAATAAGTCTCGGTGATAACACCCCCAAAGGTCAGTACAGAATCAGGGCTTTCATTTGTATATAGTTTTTAACATTTCACTTTTGTGATAATACTGATACTATATAAATAAATTACTCCTTTTTTAACCTAACAAAAAGAAAATAATCAGCCCTCCAGGAAATTAATCCAAATCAACTGTCTCAATTTTAGGCTCACTTTAGTATATAGTCATCTTTTTTGTGTCAGGCACACAAATTGGCAGTGGTAAGGCCTTGACTGAAAAAAAAAATGATCTTTGTAAGTTAACCTCACCAATTACTCTCTTGTCTCAAACATCTGTTTTAAGGGAAGGTAATCTGAAGGACAGTGATGGTTTGATTGACTGGATAAGCAGATAAATTATTAGCTAAATTTTGCTTTCAGTTACACGTGTGTACATCTGTGGTTATCTCCATTAAACTTCAGAGCAATTATCCCACATTTACACTCATGCCATAATGTATAATTTGCCCTGTACTTTCTGTTTTCAAGAAAGTAGACCACTGCTTTAGAGATGATCATATTAAAGATCTGCTGAGTAAGCGTTATTCACACACACTCATGCACACAGCATTTGCTATACTCACTTTCTGCACCAGGCATCTTTCAAGAGATGTTCAGTGACAACAAAGATAATCTTCCGACTTCTTTTTATACTATTAATAGTGGCTTCAAATTCAGATATGCCTGCTTCAAAGTCTCGTTCTTCTAAACAAAACCTAATTTGAGACTGATCATTTTCTTCCAGAGGAATGAAGTTCTTGGATACCCAGTTCCTGTCCCTTCTTGCATGAATAATGTAGGCATCATAATCAAACTCTTCCTGTTGCCTATCTATTTCTGTAAAACCAAGTACTCGATTTACTGACACATTCCAGTAAAATGCTATCCTCCAGCCTTCAAAATGGACGAGAATGATAATAAAGATGAAGAGTATTATCACAGAGGTACTTATTATAAACAGTAGTTTGAAAGGAGCACTATCTTTGCAGGGTGAAATGTCAAAATTCATCACCAAAGAACTGTGATATTTAGGTGGGGTGTTGCAAAGGTAATGGGTATCTAATCCGGGTATGTTTGTTTGGGTCACGTTAAGCCAATTAACAAACCAGGAGATACTTTCACAGGTGCAGTCAAATGGATTGAAATCCATCTCTAGTTCTCTCAGGTTCTTGAAAACTGTCCCAAACACATTTTCTTCAACAGATGTTATAAGATTTTTCTGAAGGATCAATGAATTTAGAGACGTCTGATCATCAAACAAAGATGCTGGAAGCAAGTTTAAATTATTTGAACCTAAATCCAGGCTTCTTATTTGAAACAAGCCCTTGAAAACATGTACTGGAATCTCATCAAAGCCATTAGACTTTAAATTAAGTATATGCAGGTTAAGAAGGTCTTTTAAAAATAGGACAGGGCCCCCTGGATTGGCATGTTTCCAAAGTCGAGCCAAATTATTATGTTGCAAATCCAGAATTTCAAGTGTGTGAAGTCCATCAAACAAATCATCTTTTATGTTTGCCAAATTGTTGTTGCTTATATCCAGGATGGTCAGATTCTGTAGAAGATGAAAAGGTGAAGGAGAGAGGTCCAGACTGCTACAAGCCACCTTCCGTAGCATCAGTTTTTTAAGGCTTGGAACAAAAGCAAATGATTCACTAGTCAAAGTCAATTGTTTGTTATAGGAAAGGTAGATATCCTCAATCTTTTGCAAACCTTTAAACTCATGACCTCTGAGCACCTGGTTAATTTCATTGAGTCCCAAATCAAGAATTTTTAAGTGTACCAACCAAGAAAATGCTCCACTTTCTATTTTTGTGATTCTGCTTTTTGTAAGGTTAAGAATCTGCAGAGTAGAATTAGCAAGTGATGAAAATGTTTTATTAGTTACTGTATGTAAGCCACTGGTCCAGTTACATAGACTCAGATATTTCAGACTGTTCAAGCCTGTGAACATATTAGGAGTAATTTCTTGAAAACTATTATCATCAATAAGAAGATACTCTAAATGGCTTAGCCAACGAAAGGAGAAATCCTCAATTTTGCTGACATGTGATCTTCTCAGATTCAAATATTTGACATTAGACAATCCATACAGTGAATAAAGAGATAAGTGGTCAATCTTATTATCCTCCAGGTTTAAATACTCTAAGTTTGAAAGCCAGGCAAGAGAGTGATCTTCTATCATGGACAAATAATTTTTAGAAAGGTTTAAAGCTGTGAGGTTTGTTGTTTGCAGTCCACGGAAGGTTGACTTATAAATATATGAAAGCTGGACCTGGCTCAATGAGAGTTTCTTAATTTTTGTGCCTGATAATTCTAAACAAAGTTTTTCTGTTAGATTTTTACCAAGCTCAGCGTTGTTCACCACAAGGTTGTACAGATTTCCAATCGCATGTAAACATCCTGGGTGAAACTAGAAGGGAAAAAAGTAATTATTTTGACATTAAAAGAAAAATCACCTAAGAAAGTTGTTCCACAAAACCAAAACCTGAAAGCTCTTCAAATCACTACCACACAATTTAAGTTAACTCCCAGATTTTCACTTGACTTAACGCAAACTTGGTTTTAAAATGTGTGATATATTAATATATTTCTGTAATAATAGTCCAAATTCTGTAGTAATGCCTCTGAAATTAAATATTTTGCATCAGTACTGTAAAATAAGGTAGGTATTCTCTGTAGAGACATGACAGTTAATTGGAATTCTGTCTTTAATTCCCATGTAATGCTGAATTTTTAACGGTAACTTAAAAATACATAAAACAAATCTCTGTGATATATTTTCTTTTGAGGCCTCATTTACTGATTTATTATGGAAATGTGTTAGCATGACACTAAATGAAAAGGAACATGGTTACACTTTGGCACACTACAAAAAATAGTATTTAGGCAATAACAGCCAAGATGAGCCCATCTCCTTTTTGAGGGCATACTATGCACTCACGAAACTAGAAACAATATATTTGCTTCCGCATGAATGTTGCTACTTATTTACTTTAACTACTCTTGGTGAATGTGTCCTTTCAGGATATGTCTACACCAAGCGTTTTCAACCTTTTTTCATTTGCAGATCCCTAAAAAAATTTCAAAAGGAGATGTGGACCCCTTTGGAAATCTTAGGCTATGGTCTGTGGAACCCCATGGTGCACAGACCATGGACTGAAAACCGCTGAACTACACCACATTCTAGAATCCGCAGCAGCAAATTTCAGAATCTGGGTCTAAAATAGACTCAAGTTCATGGGGCTCAAGCCAGGCCACTAAAAGCAGCAGTACAGAAGCTTGGGTAGAACTCAGGCTCTGAAGCCTACCCCACACAACCTGCAGAGCCCAAATCCTTTATCCACACATAGCTGTTTTCACCACCACAGCATGAGCCCCATAAGTCCAAAGTCTATAGACCTTGGCTCTGGGACTCACTGCTGCAGGTTTTAAAATGCATTATAGATGTACTTTTGGTTGCTACTTGTGACCTAAATGGAGCACAATCCTGCTCCCATTGATCTCAGAGCAAGCAGGATCATAGCCTTTATTACTAGTTAGGATTAAGTGATGACAATAGGGCATCAGTTACACATCCCAAATACTTATGCAAAAGGAAATGAGTTAAATGCATCAGAAAACTTACTACACCTACACTCAGAGGTTCCTAATCTGTAGCCTAGGGGCCAAAAGTGGCCCATGGGGCCTTTCGAAGTGGCCCATGTCTCCCATCCTGCTGGCTGCAAAAGGGAGCAGCTGCCCAAGGACCTAGGCAAAGCATATTTTCATCGGGTTAAAAGACCAGTGCAGGCTCCTTGCTGCAGCCAAGGGGGTGAGAGTTATCTGTGCTCCCTTTCCCCTGTTTGTAACAAGGAGTATGGCAAAGCTCTTTGCCCAGGTCCCTAGGTGCTGGGGTCCCAGCTGGAATCAGAGGCAAGGGAGCACTGATCTTCCTTCCCCCTAGCTACAGAAGAACGCCATTGCCTAGGGATCCAGGAAGAACACACGGGGTTACAGGAAGTGTGGTGTTTCCCTGCTGCAGCCGAGGAGGCGGGAGATCAGTGGCAAGCAGCCTCCTCAGAGACCTTCTGTCTAGCTGCAGTGGGGAGAGTGCCTGCTGGGGAGACTGGTGGCCCTTCAGGGTTGTAGAAATGATATCTGTGGCCCTCGAGACAAAAACGTTAGGAACCATTGACCTACATAATAAAACAGCTGACAATATCAAGCTTACCGGAACGTGTACTTGATTACAACAGAACAATATTACCTCTGACCAGAATCAATACTGTTCTTTCTTTTTTCAGCTGTTGTCACTGCTCTGAGCTTTTGGGGCAGGGGGTAGGTTTGAAGGACTAGCCAGTTACTGTGCCTGCAGGGCTAACTTACATCAGGAGAGTGGTTAAAAGGGAGACCCCATCTGATGAGGTGGGCTGGAGCCCACGAAAGCTTATGCTCGAAGCCATTCTTTTACCAGTGATTGGAAAATATAAAAATTATGGGTTAGAACCTCAGCTGGTGTAAATCAGCATACCCCCATTGGGTTCAACAGAGCTATCTTGATTTATACCAGCTGAGGCTGTGGGCTGATGTTTCTTACCTCTTTCAGTGGGTTAGATGATAAGTCAAGCGTGTCTAAGGAAGTATTGCTAAGAAAATCTAGTTCTTCCTTTTTTAACGAAGAGATTTTATTCTCAGACAGCACAAGCTCACGAAGGCTCTCCAACTGTTGCTGGGATCCTAATTTTGTAGATAGCAAACGATTATGAGATACATCCAATATGTTCAAATTCTGGGGAGGAAAAAAAGGTTAAAATACAGTAACAAGCTTTGGAATTATTTTAGCTATCCTGACAGGTTAAAAATTGGTCACATAACCACAATTAAGAGAGCAATAGAACAAAAATTGTAACAGGGAAATAACACTCCTATCGGAAGTCAATTGTCTGCCTATATCAGATGTTGCCCATTATGGGAATCCTGGAGCTAACATGGCAGCAGGCTTCCACCCACCCAGTCTCCTTCAGCAGAAAGCCCCCTGACATCTCATACAAGTAAAAGGAACGAGTGAGCTACCTCCAGCCTCAACTGCTGGGGTGATCTTGACCTGCCATGACATAGCAAATTGCTTATCTTGAACTCCTCCTCCCTCCAAAAGGCCCCATAGTCTAGTCAGCAGACGGTTATATCAGAACTTGAATTTTAGTCTCACCACTCCTTCTGACTGGTCTTAATACTTGGTACTTTAGTAAACACTGTTTAGTTGTATTTCAGCATTCCTATGGCACAGGGAAGGATCTACAAAGCTGTTCACTGCAGCACAGCTTTTGTTCAGACTTGTCTCAGACAGCAAACCAACGTCGTAACAGTGATTAGAAGCTACTCAATGTCCCCGTTCTCTGTTGCTTTAAGACCCTTTTATGCAGCTCCCACAATGATGCTGAGTGGGTGAAATAGGCTGACACAGCCCCCTGTGCTACTATTGGGGCTACGAAGACATTCAGCCAAGCCAGAATAGCAGGAAACACAAAGGAGATTTAGAACCATTTTTGTCCTTCCCCACTCTCTCCCAGGCTGAGTTAATCAAATGATATTCATAGACAATAAGGTCACCCACACAGTAGGCCTTAGCTTATTATGTTACTGAACCCATGTGTAAAATATGGCTAATAATTATTAGCCACTTTTACTAAGTCTTTTGAGAATACTAATGAAGCATTATCACCATCCTAATTTTAAAAAAGGTCCAACAGAGAGGTAGAGTGATTTAACTGGGAGGCACTGTATTTTAGTACGTTAAACATTGGCCTTTACAGGTAGACCTGGTTTATAATAATTTGAGATCTTGGGCAAGCTTGTTAATATATTGGGCCTCTATTTCCTCAGATAAAATATGGGAACTATAATAATACTTTGTCAGCCTCACAATATTAGCTAAAGCTAGACTGTTTCCCCAGAGGGGCTATAGGCACACAAAGCCTGCTTACCTAAATAACTATATATCTCCCAACTCTGGAATAATCACCATGTAGCACCGGGGGAATGCCAGGAGCATACTCAGAGCAATTCTGTATTCTGATGATCCTCCAAATGCTAAAAGAGAGCTTAGCTGGTCAGGGTAACTACAACACTCTCTTGGCTACATCTACACTGGCAATTTAAGTCAATTTAAGGAGGCGTAAATTGACTTAAATTAGGCCACATCACACTAGGCTTTCATTAAGTCGACTTAAGAAATTCCTTAGGTCGACTTAATGAAAGCTTAAGTCGACTTAAGAACTACCACTCATTAGGTCAATTTAAGCCTCCTTAGGTCGACCTTACCCTTCCTGAAGTCGACCTAAGCCCAGCGTGGACACATAAGGGCAGTTAGGTCGACTTAACACAGTGGACTAAGTCGCGTTAAAATGTTGCCACTTTGTTAAGTCGACTTTAATACGGTCGATTTTAAGTCAACTTAAAGTCGACTTAACAAAAGTCAACTTAACTTTTCTAGTGTAGACATAGCCTCTTGAACTGCTGGAGATCAGTTTACTGATAATTGTGGTTACTTCCAGGGCCATGCATAGGCGGGGACAGTGGGGGGCAGTAACCAGGGTATAAGCCCCCCATTAATCATCAGGAACACAGAATTCCTTTGGCCCTGAAGCCGTGGGGCAGGGATGGGGAGAATGAGCTCCTGCTGAAGCAAGGGAAGGAGAGAGGGAAGAACAAGCAATTCCCTGGGGCAAGAGCGAGGTGGGAAGACCGAGCTCCTCTTAGGGCAAGGAGAGGAAAGGCACACAATGTGCTGCTCCAAAAGGGGTCGAAGTTAAATTTCTGTGCACAGCCCCGATTATGTTGATTTTTTCATAAGCTGTACCACCCAAGGCAGAAGAATGCTGACAAATTCTAAGCAGATGGCAATGTTGGCTAGCAGCTACCAATTCATATAAGCCCCAACATTTCATAGATGCTTGAAAAGGGAACAAAATTTACCTTTCAGATTGAAAAGGGAAGTCACAAATGTGTGTGCTTAGAATACAGAAACACTTAAAACATACTATCTACTAGACCTGACCAAAATGGACTGAAACATTGCAGTAAATATAAGTCCTTCTATACTGTTTTTTCTCATCTATGTGATTTTTCATTTTCCCCAGGTCATATTATCTTCTCTCATTTCCACAAGGTGCTGGTGGGGAAACATATGTAACCTCCAGCTCACCAACTTCTCCTCTAGACTTGCCACTCTTCCCCCATTACAGATCTTGTATACAGAGAGGCCTCAAGAGGATGGAGGGAAGGGCCCCACACAGGTGGCAGAGGCCCCATTCTGCTCTAATCCAATGGGCGTTACCGGGTCCATTCTTTGGGAAAATACAAGAGCTGAAGAAGTTAATAGTAAAATTAGGTTGCTTCTTCTCGGAAAATGAAGAAGTGTATATTTAGGCTGGGAAGGCATTTATTTATAAATGTCAGTAAACACCAATTTCCCTATACACATAGAAATATTTTTTTCAATTGGTTTGTATCAGTTATAATTCAAATTTACAGAAAGACAAAGTAAAAAGTTTAATTTAAGAATATTTATCTTTTATATGTTGATATAGGATGTTGACAACTTCTGTTAAAGTTTTAGAGCTTTAACTTTTTAAATCTCAGCATCTAGTGCCATTAAATAATTGTCTAGCCCCACTCAGTGCACACAAATTGAAAACAATTAAAACAAAAACCCTAAAAATAAACATTATTAGCTTATAAAAAATTCTTAAATAAAAAAGATCAAATTCTGTCTAAGTGTTTTGGACCTTCCCAGATGAGGGCCAAATCCACTCTGCAGATGCACTAGATTTTAATCCAATAACAACTTCTCCTCCCACCTCTCTTTTTAGAAAATGTTGAGCAATATTTCTATAACTTACCTTCAGGTCTTTGAAAGGATTGCTTTTGATTTCTACTATGTTGTGCCCTAAACTGAGCTCAGTCAGGCTGGAACAGGAAGCAAAAACACTCTCAGTGAGCTCATGCAACTGATTATGTTGCAGTTTCAAAACTTTTAACAGGGGCAAGGTTTGGCAGAGTTCTGGCTCCAGTTTGGAAAGGATGTTGGATCCTGCATCCAAGTAAATGAGCTGGTTGTACTTTGTAAAATTGGCAGGTGGTAGCTTTTTTAGCTGGTTATGAGAAATGTCCAATGCAGTTATATTAATTGGGAGGTCTGAAGGAATTTGTTTCAGCTTTAGATGACTGCAGTCGGCCACTTGATTTCTGATCCTACATTGGTTCTCAGCTGTTACGCAGAGCAAGGAGAAGGTCAACAGGATGCAAGACAAACAAGTCCAGTTAGGACGGGGGTCTCTCATTATTCTATCTACAAAAGAGAAGTGAACACATGCAGTACAATTTATATTCATTTTGGTAAAGTGTGTATAGTAACACTTACTGTAAGTAAACCAGGACTGTAATCCAGTACTGTCACTTAACACTATAGACATTATTTCCCTGTCCAAGCAGAAAGAAAGAGAGAAAAAGCAAGGGAAAAACGTGGATTTAAAAAAAAATTCTTTCATTTTTAATATTCTAATAGAAAAGAGACTTATTTACAGCTTATGACTTTTTAACTGACAATGTTCCTTTAAACATCCCCTTGTGGAACCCAAACATTTCAGCATTGTCCTGGTGCATGAGGACCAGAAAAAGAAGCTGCCATAACACAGATGAGAAATGAAATTGAAATTAAATAGCTGAAGGCCAAGCTGAGAGCATAGGGAAGGGTAAATAAAATGTAGAAGTGATAACTTTTATCTTTAAATAAAATTCTGAATCTGACTACCCTATAATGGTACTGGCAATGAGGTAAAAACTTTAGTGGTCTTACAAGTATATCAGACCAAATCCTACGGTTCATGTCGCCACAATGATTTTAGGTCCAGATTCAGTTAGGTACTTAAGAACCTGCCTCACTATACATGAATAGTCCTACTGCTTACAGATTGTGCACGCACTGAAAGTTAGGCACATGCTTATGTGTCACACTGAATAGAGATGTCATAAAATACATGCATGCTTTGTAGAATCAGGGTCTAAATGCAGCTATAGTTAAACTCAGAGCAGAATTTTGTCCATTTATTTTAAACCGAGTGTTTCCAATATTTTATTAGACTGAATCCAGATATCTTGCTTTGACAAACTTGCTCTTTTGATTCATGTTCTCTGTACAAAGAGAATACTCTTTTTTTAAAAAAATCTCAGAGAGTACCAGTAAATGGTCAATTTCTACAGAATATTTAGTTAGCCCATTTGAAAAGAGACCCTATTAAAAAGGAACTTGTTTAAACATGTTGGACAAAGTTTTGTTTTACAATAGAAAGAACACGTCTGTGTCAAAAAGCAAATTAAGTTACAGCTCCTGTGTTCCCTTGAGAAACTGTTTTACAATAATATAATTTTAAATGTCTCTCTTTCCATTGTTGCTCGGTGAAAGCTCAGATGAATAATCAGTTTCCTCTTTTCATGTCCTTGATCCTGCAAACCCGTACAGATGTGCTTGTTTAAGCATAGGTAGTGCTACTGAAGTCACAAAGATCTGCTCTCCTAGATCTTATTACAGGGTCTAGTTCAGTGGAATTCCTCCATTTTTACACTTCTATAAAGGAGGACCTGACTCATTATGACCCCTGGTTCATTTAATAATATATTGATACAGCATATGAACAATTCAAAATTGTTAAAAATTAATTCAAATTAATTCAAAATTGTTAAACATAGGATTTTTTTCCACTCACCAGACAGTAGTTGCTTTAGGATAGAAATTTCCCCCTTTTTTGGCTTGATGGATTCAGTTTCCCTCTTTCTTTTTCTGTTTGTTCGTTGTTAGGAAAGGGGATTTAACCACAATAAACCTTCGAAGTAAAATCTGTGTCACGCAGTAAATGCTGAAGAAAGAGTCAAAAGGAGAAGCTACACTGTCCTGTTCATAGCCAGACAGAATGCTCTTCTCTTTCTTCACTTCTCTGATCCTTCATTGTTTGCTTTTTCATTTGTGTATGGGTACTTAACATACTCTTCCTGTTTCAGTACAGCTTCCAAGCCCTTTCCATTTAAAGAGACAGCAGCCTTTCCTATACCTCGCTGTTATTCAGGATTCATTTTCAACAAACACATTAAGTATTATTGCTCTTTTCAATCTGCAGTAGTTTCCATTCCCCCAATACCATCCCAAGATATTTCAAAATTAGTTTCTTAATTGCCTCTCTTTGCCCTTTTTTCCCTCTCCTTCCAAGTTCTGCTTAAATTTCATGTCTTTGTATTAAGAGTGTGTCTACACAAGAAAAGTTGTACCCTTATTCTGGCAATGTGCTGTTGTGCTAGTGCTGAGAGCTACTGCGGACAGGGCACTGGTGTTTTTACTTCCCTGGTCACAGCAAGTTTTCATGATAGAGTGCTAAAAATGCCAGTGCCCAGATCATGAAGCTTATGTAATTGCGAGCCCTGGCACAGCTGCATTGGTGCTCGAATGCAGGTTTGCATTTTTCCCAAGGTAGACAAGGCCTTTAAAGGTAGCTGAGCAATTTCTTCAGCTTCTAACTCTGAACCATAGTCAAAAAAAGTTGCACTCACATTAGATTTCCAATTTGATCCATCAGTTAAGTGAAATATTACATCCCACTGCTTTAGCCATTTCTTTCTGCAACATTCACTGTGGGATGAAGGCTTTGAAGCATCTGACTTTCCAGAAGCCCACAGAGGATAGCATGGGCAAAGGCAAAAGAACGAGAGCGAAAGAGTGCAAGCATTTTTGATCCCCACTCCCTTCTTTTCCTCTCACACAGCATAGCACCTTGGCTGTACTGCCAACTAATTACAACTCAGAGCTCACTCCTCTAGGAAGCCTGAATCACACCCTTTTTATATGCCCTTTGACTTCTTCCTACCATTACCAGATAAGTAAACAATAATTCAGGGCATCTATGGAACAACAGAGCTTTGCCTCAGAAGGATTTTTCCTATGGTAAAATAAATAGACCCAACAAGTCTCATTTATAGGGAGGGATATTCCTTCATCTTCCATTAAGTGTAGGGCAGTTTCTGGAGCTGTGTGTCAGCTGCAAACAGTTGCTATCTGTACTGCCAGCCATGTGGAAATCAGCAAATCAGAACAGGCTGCTAAATATACCTGAATATACATCAGTCATTGGACTACAGAGTTGTTCTTACATTCTTGGCGGCTCTTGCTTTCTCTGTCTCTGGTCCACTGCCAGAGGGGTAGAGAGAGAGAGAGAGTGTGATTCAGTGGTTAGGGCAATGGATACATCCAGTCCCACTGCACCAATCACTCTTTTATTAGATATCCACAGTGCAACAGCATCAACAGGAGAGACTCCAGGAGCCATGTATTAGAATGTTCCCTGGATTGGTGGTCAGAGCACTCTCCTGTTCAAATGCTTTCTCCCATTTTGGCAGAGAGCAGGGAATTGAAACTGAGTTTCCCACATCCTAGATGAGGGCTCTCTAATCATAGAATCATAGGGTTGGAAGAGACCTCATGAGGTCATCTAGTCCAACCCCTTGCTAAAAGCAGGACCATTCCCACTCAATCATCCCAGCCAGGGTATTGTCTAACCGGACCTTAAATATCTCCAAATACAGAGATTCCACCACCTCCCTAGGCAACCCATTCCAATGCTTCACCGCCCTCCTAGCGAGAAAGATTTTCCTAATATCCAACCTCGACCTCCCGACCTGCAACTTGAAACCATTGCTCCTTGTTCTGTCCTCTGTTGCTATTGAGAACAGCCTAGCTCCCTCCTCTTTGGAGAACTCCTTCAAATAGTTGAAGGTTGCTCTCAAATGCCCCCTCAGTCTTCTCTTCTGTAGACTAAATAAGCCTAGTTCCTTCAGTCTCTCCTCAGAAGTCATGTGCCCCCTAATCATTTTCGTTGCCCTCCGCTGGACTCTTTCTAATTTGTCCACATCCTTTCTGTAGTGGGGAGCCCATAACTGGACACAGTAGTCCAGATGTGGCCTGACCAGTGTCGAATAGAGGGGAATTATCACATCCCTCAATCTGCTGGCAATACTCCTACTGATGCAGCCTAATATGCCATTGGCCTTTTTGGCAACAAGGGCACACTGTTGGCTCATATTCATCTTCCCGTCCACCATAACCCCCAGGTCCTTTTCTACAGCGCTGCTACTTAGCCGATCGGTCCCCAGCCTGTAGCAGTGCATGGGATTTTTCCGTCCTACGTGCAGGACTTTGCACTTGTCCTTGTTGAACCACATGAGGTTTCTTTTGGCCCAGTGCTCCAATTTGTCTAAGTCTCCCTGAATCCTGTCCCTGCCCTCCAGTGTGTCTACCATTCCCCCCAGCTTAGTGTCATCCGTGAACTTACTGAGCATGCAATCTATCCCATCATCCAGATCATTAATGAAGATGTTGAACAAAACCGGCCCCAGGACTGACCCCTGGGGCACTCCACTCATTACTGGTTGCCAACTAGACAGGGCTGAAAAGCTATATAGTGGGTAATACTACCATCTCCACCTTTGCTCATTGTACAGAGTGCCTGAGTCCTCCAATAAATGATTTAGCCTCACTCCAGGTTGCTGGCTTCTTGTTGTGGATTGCTATACAGAGCTACATACCACACCACAGCTCTGACTTGGGGACTTGTCTCTGTGAGAGGGGAGAAGTTGAATGGACCCCTCTTGCCACATCTCCCTTTAGCTAACTTAGGCAGCTCCTCACATACTGTGCTGGCATTTTTGGATCATGAGCTTAGATACCCATGAGCCTAGATGCCTAACTCAGCTTTGTGAATCTCAGTGTTATTTCTGTGATTTTCTAGGTGCCTAAAAGTTAAGTGTTGTGATGCTCAGTATTGCAGTGCCTGAACCCCTTTGTGGATTCCCATCTGAAGTAGCCAATAGAAAATCAGACTAAATGAAGCTGACCCATTTTGTCCCTTTTAAATCTTCTGCCAGATGAATTCCAACACTCATGCCCTAAACATTTAGTAATTGTTCATGTTCAGAGTTGAAAATGTCTGATGCTAAATGCAAGCTTACGATTGAGCAAAGCTCTTCATCTATAAATAAACTGTGGAATAACATCTTTCAATTCCTTCTCCTGACCAGAAAAACAGAGGCTCAAATAGAGAAGTTTGTTTTAGTACAACTACATTAGAATCATATTGATTTTAAATAAAAATGAGGTCACTCAAGTCAGAGTCCTTCTTTTATATTCAAAGAGTTCTGGACTGAGTCCATAGTCACAGCCTATAAAGGGCTGAATTTTTCACCTGGGATCCAGTACCTATTCTGACAAAAATGCACATGAAAACATTTCTGTGCATGCTACCTGGTATTTGCACATGAAAACTATGGGTGTGTCTACACTTGTAAATTAAGTCGACTTAAGCTTGCTTAAGTCGACTTAATTTACTCTGCGTCCACACTACACTTTCCTTAAGTTGACTTAAGCAGCTGCTTAAGTCAACTTAAGGAAAAATTAAGTTGACTTTATAAAACCTAGTTTTAAGTCGACTTGCTGCTTAAGTCGACTTTAGAAAGTGGAGTAGCCCTAAGACGTGGAGTAGCCCTAAGTCGACTTTAAGTCGACTTAGGGGGCTGCAGGGCTTCCCCACTGCCCTCCCTGCCAGGGTGGCTGGCACAGGGAGAGCCTGGTATGCCCCCCCCCACAGGGCAGGGCAGAGCCCTGCCCACCCTGCCTCTATGCCCTGCCAGGGACCTTGTCCCCCTTTGCCCCATTGTACCAAGGTACAATGGGGCAAAGGCTGAGCCCCCTGGCACTTGGCAAGGGGTGCCCCCCCTGCCACCGTGGACCTCTCCCAGGTCCACCTAGCCCCTAGAAGTCGACGTAGGCATCCAGTATGGATGCTATAGGTCAATTTTGTAGGGTCCCCTCTAAGTCGACTTAAAATTTAAGTGTGGACATGCTAAGTCGACTTAAATTAACAAGTGTAGACATAGCCTAAGTGATTCCATGCACAGAGATAGTTAGGTGCTCACTTAGCCAGAACGTGCTCTTGTGCATGTCCATGCTAGGTTTTGTAAGAGCATGCATTGCACCCATGGCTCAAAAATTTCCCCAAAGTGTAACTGAAAGAACAAGTAAAAAACTATATATATTTTTGCTAAACAAAGACAAATGGGGAAAATGTTAACAATCACAGACACATAACAGTTTACAGTGTTGGGAGTCTTTCAATATTTGGTTTTTTAATTAAAGACTTGGCTCCTGGGGTCTTTTTATTTATTGAGAATCACAGCTTTCTTTCAAAAGCAATTTTTTGGATCTCATGGTTGCAGACAAAAGTTTGGAAATGTGACCCTAGGCTACCAAAAAAGGAAAAAAAGAAGCAAAAAGAAGGATCCAACTTTTTTTTTTTTTTTTAAGGTTTCAAGATTTTTAAACCAATCTCATGTTTTTGGGGGCTTGACTCACCATTTTCAAAAGCCTGGATTTGGCAATACTAAAATAGCAAAGAGGAGAGGAGTTAGGGTGGTCGAAACTGATAGTAGTTAGGACAATGTTAAGACAGAGAAAACATAGTGTCATTGAGATCTATTAGATTGCGAAATAATCTTCCGAGGAAAGTGATAGAGAAAGCCTCATCATCTGGGACATTTAAAATTAGTCTGAAGAAATCATTGGAAAATGTACCTCAGGGAGCAATCATGCATTGAGAGAATAGGATAGATTAGGTAACCTAGACATCTTTTGCTTCTGATATCTAAAGTAATCTGTACATGCCTCACATAGAGTGAACTGGAGACAGAGATCAATAAGTGCATCTAGAAGGTGGCAAGCTCTAACTAAACATGAAACTTAGGCCTAGCTAGGAGAGGAGCTCGGTCAAGTGATGATCATAAAGGGAGAGACCCAGACAAGGGATAGTTGGGAGATTTTGTTCTTTGAGGATGGACTGATAGGAACTAGGTGATTTGAGAAAAAGTCGCAGGAGAGCAGTTAGGTCTTGTGGTGGATCTCAAGATAGGGGCAAGATTCTGGGGAGGGAGTGCTAGTACTCAGCTTAGGAGTAGAGCACTGAGGAAGACTTGAGAAGGGCTAAAGTTCAAGCCTGGGGTGAGAAGAAGTGACCTAAATTTACATTTTTGGTTTGGGATTGGTGCCTTGAAGGAAGGGTGAAGGCTGAGACCTTAGGGAGCTTAACAGAAATATTGCTGCATCGTGAGCTCAGGAAGGGGCTATTGGGAAGGCCCGCAGATGGTTGATGTAGGAAGTCCACTAGGAAGAAGCAGGAAGCTGAGCAGACCAACTTTGCATGCTTAGTGCATGGTCCCTGGGGTGGGTCCCAAAGATGAGGGAGGAAGGCAGAGTTCCTCTACTGGCAGCTGGAAAAAGGTGATGTGATGACCAGAGATCGAATGATTAGTGAGATGGAATATGAGGCCATGTGGATTATTGTTAGGATTTTATGTCCTGCCTGGTATGGAGGTGACTATAAGTGACTCAACTGGAGAGTTAATGAAAAAAGTCAGATCATACAGAGCTGGAGTGGCTGTTAGCATGAGGGGCTAGCTGAGGAACCAGCCATCCCATGCTGGTGAGTGACATTTCTACATTCTGATACGCTGGGCCTCTAGGAGAGATGGCTACTGCGTAGGGTTTATCCCTCACTTTGCTCAAGGGTGATTCCCATCCATCATTAAATAATATAAGTTCACTTGTAAGAATGTACTGTCTGAATTGTATAATATGACTTATGATTTCAGACTCCCTGAGTACAAGCCTTGGAAACTCGATCCTTAACCTCACAGAACAAGAGCAAGTAAATTCTTATAAAATTTCCACCAGCTCTAGTTCTGAATCTCTTGTTCTTCTGCAACAAATGAAGTGATAAAATATAGCCCACTGAAATACTCATGCAGTGACATTAATATTACAAATAGCTATAGATTAAGTACATGTAATAGCTTATTAAAGAAGACTGCCTTACATTAACAATACAAGTTCCAAAGGGGTAGCCATGTTAGTCTAGGTCCGCAAAATCATCTGATGAAGTGGGGTTTTCTCCTATGAAAGCTCATGCGATAAATAATTTTGTAAATTTGTTAGTCTTTAAAAGTGCCACAGGACTCCTTATTTGTTTTATTAACAATACAGTATTCCTCAAGATGTACCCTTACACAGTTTGAAGAAAAGCAGAATACTGAACCTGATGAGAAACAGTGCCATCTCGTGGCTTTAAAATACTACTACAGTGTGAACTTTGCACACACCTTCCTCTGATCTCAAGGGCTACACCTGTGCTGTATCTGTCCCACCTCCCCCCTCAAAAAAGGCAGTGAGAATCAAAGTCCAGGCCAAATGACTCATGCTTAAGGGCTCATGCTTCAGGAAACAATAAGCAGTGTGGACATTGGAGAAAATCCCAGACAGCTTGCTCTCTTTGGAGGGAGCTGCTAGAAGGGAAGGATGTCTCTCCACTGTTGCTGCCACCCTAGCCTGATTACTGCACAACTGGGAGCTCCTCACTGTCGGGAGCTATCAGAACCGCTGCCCACTGGGAATGACCTCCTAGAGGATTTGCCTTTGACACTGAGGGCCTGTGTGCACTACCCCAGCCATCTATTCCAAGAAGACTGAAGGCAACATAGAGGCCCAGTGTAGAAAAGACCCCGGGTCAGCGTGTTTCGGCCGGAGCCCCACTGACCACAGTGGCAGACACCTCTGCCACTGAATAGGGCCTGGGGCTGACACGCAGTGGAGTGGGTGGGCCTGCGTCCCCCTCCCTCACCCCTTTTCCTAGCCACCCTTAACACTCAAACTTCTGCAACCCCCATACAAGAGGTTTGTGTGTTGTGCCTGTTGGCCCTGCCCTGCCTGAGGGCCTGGGCCTACTGACTTTATACTGTGTTTGCCCTGCCCTGCCTGAGGGCCTGGGCCTACTGACTTTATATTGTGTTTGCCC